>OZ012628.1:3284647-4538545 GCA_963942485.1 Pediacus dermestoides
TTTCTGTAATTTGTAAATTACATGAATAAATATTTTTCTATTCTATTCTATTCTATTAACTGCATTGTACAGAATACAGAATTATTTCTTTCTATTCTTAGTATCATTGTAAATTATTATGACCTATTTTACAACAAAAACATACCCTTACTAATATTATTAACGTTCGATAGAACCCAATAATGATCTCGTTTTCTCCTAGTAATTACTCTAATTGCAGGGTTATTTCCCCTTAAGATCCCTTTAGTAACTGCCAAGCCATAAATTATTAACAATTGTGATAGCTTGTCGTCGTCCATATGTAATGAGTTTCCAAGTTTAGTCAATAAAACATTATCTCGACTATATTATACAGTACAGCATATAGTCAGTTGTATATTATAAGACAAGGTATATTACGGTTATTATTATAGATAGTTTATAATAGTACTTCCTTAATGTTTTGTTTGTTGTTAATATCGAATACACACAACGAGAGAGGCGCACACCAGTATTATCGAATGCCATAAAGTTATAATGCTTATCCGTAGTATAATAGTTGTGAGATACTAAGCGGTATTCAATATGTATTCAAATATCTGAACAGCTAAACGGAAATCGCTCCATGCAATTCAACTGGAAAATGTAGTGTTTGGAAGTTAAACTGAAATGTAGGTCTTAAGCTTGAACTTAATTTTGTTGGGAAATATTTAGAAAAAACAAGCTATCCATCATTGTTATCCCTCACATTGCGTGGGAGGAATGATTTAATTTCTACATTTTCTGGAAGTGAAACCGCCGTTCCATAGAGTCCTTTACGGATTCAAAGGCATCTTTGTGACTTTGCATCATTAGTCAATAAAAGCATGAACCGAAAATACCCTGTGGGTTTTAGTGCACAAGGGAGCACATTTGGTCAATTATAACGAAACTAAAAGCCCATGTCGTTGTTAAGTCATGTAAATATACATCATCAACATCAGTTTGAATATGTTGAACGTTCCATACTTTATGAGGCAACAGGTTAGTGGGCCCTTGACGGTTTACGCACTAGACGGGTGCGTTAAAGGGAGTTAATAACGCTCTCATTGCGGGGTAACGCGGTCATTGTGGTCAGACTATCCCTGTGTGGGTTTTCACCCAAACCCCCACAGTAACACAATTACATCCATCAACATCAAAACTATTAATTTTTTTCCTAATATAGCACCACTTGTATTTTACATTACCACGACTAATGAATTTATAATCGTCTATATTAGAACCTCGGGGCCGCCTTAACGATATGGCCTGTGTTCATCAATAAGTAAGCAGTAGTAGCGATGGGGTAACCCGGGGGGGAAATAGATGTTCGTATTTCCGAACACATCGATAGAGACTGACGTGTCCGGCAGCCATCGGTGATGGCCGCCTCCAATCAATATGTTTAAATTACCACTAATCGATATTTTTCCAAGGGAGTGAGCAAAATGACAAAAGGAAAAGGGTCGATTCTCCATGTAATATTCAGAAGAAGACCTGGTTCAGGTGTGTGGTTGCCATATCAACAGAAGGACTTTCAGGAATAATTTATACCATACCTCCCAAACATGACTGACAGCTGCTGGTCCGCTGTCCATTAACCAATATGAGATTTACCTTTATTTTAAGTCCCACAAGATAAAAATCTTCCTGATGGATGATGGCAGAAGGAAAGTGGAAACGCAAGGACCCCCGAACCCACAAACACAATGTTATTAATAAGTTGGAGGATTGTTTATGGTTACTTATTTACGTCCGTAGTGGTAGTATTCATTGCATCCCTTTCCATTACATGTAATTTATACCTAGGGAACGAACTCGGGGCGTTAATGTATTCTGTGCTTTCGGTTTAATTCTCGAACAATACCAACCTTATCCTAGTAACACTGTGTGAATTGAACTCGATAACCTCGAGGTTTCTATGGTATTTAACTGGAAAGCAAACTATTTCAAACTGACTTACAAGATGAGATTCCTAACGCCGCCTTGCCTCCTCGCGCCAACTTTCCTTTGAAGTCAATTTGTTAATTCTATTTCTTAATTACTAATTTTTGTATGTGGGTGGGGGGATTTGAGATGAAAGCATGTTTGTCTAAATGGGGATGGATGGGGTGAGACGTTTATTGCGTGTATAAACCTTATTGCTATATCAAGTGGTGAAATGGAGCTGGAATTATGGGAGAGTTTATAGATTTATACAAAAACAGTCCTTAGATGAAATTTCAAGTTAATCGTTACGGGACATTACCGCAACCTAGATCAAATCGTATAGGAAATTCACGTCAAGCTTTAATGAAATTGATGATGGTAAAGATATAACAGGATCACTTTCAAAGGAAACATATAAATCGCATATTCTATAAAAACACGATAGGTTAAGCATGTAACAACTAAATGTTCGGACAAAAGTAAAATTTTGAACTATGAAACTGGAAATTTTACACAAATAATTCGAAACACCTAACAATACAATAAGATAAAGCCTTAATAACAATATTATGCATGGAAGAAAATTATTTATTGGATTTAACAATATTTTAACCTTAATAATTATCAAACTTTACAAAATGAATTTGCAACTAAATGTTGGGATAATTTTTAATTTAGGACCATTAATAAGAGGTTACGTCTCCTTTTGCCTTAATAGCTGCCTATATTCTAGCAAGCATTTATCAAATTTTGGTCTTTAAGTCCCCAATGATTCTTGGTGGATTATTGCGTAGATTACGTTTATTTTATGTCAAAGAGTTTCAATGACATTTAAGTCCTGACTGGGTGAGGGCCATGAAAGCACCTTTATGTCGTTTTCCTCAAGTTCCAAAATTGTGATTTTTTAAAAACAGTCGTTAGAAAATTACGTCACATTTTTCAAGTGCAATTTTAAAGCTACGAAATATGCCTAAAATCACCAAATAAAGACTTGGGGGTTTTTTTGTACATAAAACCAACATCTAGCTTTGCAATAAAGTAAATTTTACCAAAATCCAACCAGTGGTTCTAAAACTGTGATTATTTTAATGTAGGTAGCACCCTAAAAAACACGTTTTTTGAAAAGTGAACTGTGGAACTCGAAAAAAATGCAAAAAAAATGATATTAACATTTCAGGATTTTTTCAATATAGTACGATTATTGAGCTTTGATTTAAATGTATTTTGACACAAATCCAACCAGCGGTTTCAAAACTGTGATTTTTTAAAACAGTTACTAGAAAATTCTATCATTTTTAAAGGTGCAACTTTGAAGCTCCGATAAATGACTAAAATCACCAAATAAAAACTTGTATAACTTTTTTGTAAAGAAAACCAACATCCAGTTTTGCAATAAAGTAAATTTCATCAAAATCCGACTACTAGATCCAACGTTTTGAAAATAATAATTCTTTGTTTCTACAACTTTCCCATCCTGCTGGGTTAAAATGCCACAGTTTTGGAACCGCCGAGCGAATTTTTACGAAATTTACGTTTTTATATAACTAAATGTTGGCATTATAACAGAAAAAACCATCAATATTAAGGAAGTTAATTTAGATAACTTTTGCGCGTATGGAAAAAAGACAATCAAATTTACTTAGTTGTTAGGGCTCGTATTAAAGTTTGATAATCCCCAAAACGACAAATTCACAAAATGTAAAATTTCCCCATAACTGTACCATCACCGACTTTCATTTGCATACAACTACTATAGTGGAAATTTGCACGTAAACCCAATTCGATTGCTTCGGCATAATATATTTGCTATTCGTGTTGTAATAAATACATGTAGGTCTTAAGTTTGGACATACAAGCATCTGTGTGCGAGTGCGAGCCCAATAACAAACTGTACGAAGTCGACCTGGTAATAGCATTCGATCGTTCTGCTCTTTTTACCATACGACTAATTTCCTCGTCTGGCATTAGCTTGAGCCAAAGCTGACCTTATGTGCGCCAGCTAGCAAAACCATTCTTATTTAAATGCATGTCGCCCTTTACGAAAAATGAGCAACGTGCCTATTTAATTTCCTACTGCACTATAAAATTAGATTATCTGAAAAAAGCTCTGTAATAAGCGGAAGTGGTTTATTTGTACAGGCTGCGATTAACAGTTGTTGGTGGATTTAATAATACATTCATATGCAATTATAATCGAAGTTTCTGTGCAAATAATAATTCAAATGATAAATGATGAAACCAACGATGTTATCTGCTTAACAATCCATTAGCGCAGCTTTCAACAGGTTAGCTTTACGAAATATATTACCTCACTACGAAAAGCTCTTTTCCGTATTTTTCAAATATACGCTCGCTTAATGGAGATATGTATAAAATGTATTTTCACCGAATTATTTCCAACCAAATACTGTACTTTCTCCGGCTTTATTACCAGTCTTAAAACTTGAAATTTGAAACTAAGCTCTTTTAATGGCTTCAAGATTATTATATCGTGTCTATAAAAAGAATAAAGCTGCTTGGAAGACAAAACCTTACTTGTACAATTTTACTTATATTTCAGTGCTCACACAAAGTTTCGTTAAAATGTCTCTATAATGGATATTTTTCAGGAAGTACTATCAGAGTATGTGACGCTGTTTTATAAAACGTGCTTTATAGACATCTATTTCATAAGAAACTTGAAACTAACGCAAATTGAATAATGTTTATTCAAGCTAGTCGATTTAACATTATAAAAAGTTTTTACTTAATGAGAATTTCAGTTAAAAGAAGGGACATAAAAATTAAGTTTTTTATAGTTATCGATTGCAAGTCGTACTTGTGCCAGTTTTCTTATATTTGGATGGAGTTAACGCTGTCAGTAAGATTTTTATTTTCGGATGAGTTTACAAATTAGAAATCATTCAGGAGAAAAGTTGATGGCAAAAAGTTTAAAGTGAGTATTTCCTGTCGTTTTTGAACCTTCTAGTAAATGTGAAGCTATTTCTTCTAAATTATTCACTTAAAAAATTGTCATTTCTTATTTATAATAAGTTTGAATTTTAATGTGGTAGTAAAATTTAAAATTTGAAGAGTTTGAGTTGTTTGTCCGATTGCCGTCTAATAATATCACGACTTGTATTAGCCTATATCAAGTACGAAGTAATATTTGCTGAGTCTAGTGAAGCTCGCTTTCCCATCCCCAAGAGAGTATTACAATTCTCATCGCACCTTTAATAAAAAGAAAATTTCATCTATAAGACACCACAACAAAACGAAATAAGATATTTTTTTAAAGAAATTGGATTGTGTGTGGCTGTTTATATTTATTTATTTTAAATTCGTGAGACGCATTTGGAGTGATGGAAGTGTCGAAATGAAAACTAAAATAACATTTCGCTTCGACTGTGTTTTGGGGGTTGTGCGAGAATTGAACGTTTCAGGGGGGATAGATACAAAATAGGAAATTTTTGATGGGTGTTAAAGCCACGCTCAATCAAGCTTGTATTTTCCTTTATTGAAAAATGATTTGTCCCGTGAGTCAATTCAAGATAAATGACGTTCAGACACGCACACAACGGTTTCAGGAATTTCAATCAATATCGATTACTGATATTACTAGCAATAAAATGAATCCGCTAGTATAGGTTTTGCCATGCGGTATTTTTTAATTAAATTTGTATTATGCAAGGAGAAATTCATTGATGGCGAGGTACTTAAAATCCCATTTTTCTTATAATTTTTAAATCAACTTCATATTAATAAATGTGCTTAAAAGCTGTTTTTTAACAACCAACTTCTAATGAGATTTTCTTGCGCCAATCGGTTTTTTATTTAGGTCGTAATTTCGCTGACAAAGATTTAATTTAATACCTACTGCAATGTGCCTGTCATATTTCCAATGTCATTCCATTAGATTGTGGAACGATGGTTAAAAAAACAAGAGCAATCCGAGTGATGTACAAGTACGTGTTAAAATCACCCACCGACGACTAGGACTTGAGTTCTTTTTTGTTACACTATGTGTTTCTCTTCCGCTTCGTTCGACACTGAATCCTAAAGTGTGCCCTCAATTCGATCAAGACAAGCTGTTACCATTCTATATTGAAGGTGTTTTCCCAACATTTATCTTCATATACCACATGCCGATGTTGGTTTTGTTTGCCTTTTTTGTACCAGTGCAACCACGGACCGATGCAATAGTAAAAGGGACCAGCCTAAGAAAGGGCAATTCTGAAATTTCAACTTGTGCAGAAAAATATAAAATTGGAATTGCTTAGTTTTTGCAAAAGTAAATCTAATGCTCATACTGATAAAAACCATAATAATGTTAACTGGATGAAAGATAGTCTGTTACACTCCAAACCTCAATTGAATGTGAAAATACAACATTTATATGCTACCCAAAATATATTGTACTCTAGAAAACTCAATTCTGCAAATGTATGTTGCGACCCCACACCCATTTACACCGAGGCAATTTCTTTTTTATGCAGTTGGCAATCCCATAAAAGTGCATTAATTGATTTTAAAAGCAAAATAACAGCTCGATACTTACGTTAATGATTCAAGTTTTTAATGATCTGAAACAAAGTTCAATTATTAGAATAATTGTTTGTGATAATATAAAATCTAGAAAATTATACACAGATTATATTTCTTGGTAATTTGTACAATTAAAATTAGTTTGCATTATTAATTTTATTAACAATTAAACAGCATACTTTAGTGTTCATGATTTAATCAGCAAAGCGCCGTTTTTTCCTGCGGCAATAAACTAAAACATTTACGCGACGACTGTACAGGATAATTCAAAAAGTGTGCTAACATATTTTTAAAACGGCCATTAGGCTTTATTATTTTAAAAGCTGCTTTTAATATGGGGCTCAGAACCATATGTTGACTGCCAATATTTTCCGTACACTTTACATAATTGGAACGCCGGACTAAGTTTCAAGCTTAATAATAATGAACTTAATTTCGATTAAATACACTCGTCGGTTTAGCTGCAAGCTTTCATAGTATCAAATTTAGTGTACTTGTGTTATAAGAAAATTAACTTTGTCAAAGTTTATTTCATGCTGTTAACGTAAAATTTGTACTGAGGGTTATAAAATATCTTATTATTAAACTTTTGATATACGTTAATATGAAGTGGAATATTATTGCAATTCTGGAAAATCGTTTGGATTATTCGGATATAAAACAGAAAGATTTTGTTTGTTCGCTTTCGTCAAATACAAAATTTCATTCTTATAAGTTTTCTTCCTACTTTTCCACTGGATCACAGAAAACTATTTTAAAAAAGTATTAATTATTTGTGGTAAACCCTAAAACCCTTGTTAGCTATGCCCCTGAAGCCCACAAAAACCAACCGCAGCATTATCCTGTTGGTTGTTTCATTAAGTTTTATCTGTCACATAAGTCCACTGAAAATGAAAATGTCATATATGCTGGTCTATCTAAACAGTTTGGGGTAAAATCGTCGGTTGCCGATATTTATTTGTGATAAAACCATTGTAGGAGTTCGATTCAATCTACGTGTGCATCAAACACGAAAAATAAATGTGGAAACGGAAATGGAAAAAACCATCGGTGGCTCCTGAAAGTGACTTGTCCGGTTTTTTGCTTGCCCATATTGACAACCGCATTCGTTTGGCGGATATCTAGAAAGAAGCACACAACACGCATTCTTTAAGCTTTTGTCCTTGCTTCGCAAGGAACATCTTTATGTCTGTTGTTGTATTTTTTCATATAAAATTCAATCGACTTTACATGATGTTCTGTGTTATTGGCTCTCTGTGTACCGCTTTATGTTTGTCAACGCGGAATAACTCACACGCACCGAATAATATAAGCATATAAAGACATGTTTTACAGTCTTAATAAAATGGTTTTATGTTCGCAAAAAATATGTATGGCAGCTAAATACGAAAATTCTGATGCGGAAAATTAATATTTCATATGCCAAAGTTTGTCTCTTTTGTCTGTCTATACCTAATAAGAGATAGACATCTAAATCTACACGCTCACATTTTTTTAAATTATAAATTTGACAAGAATCGTGATTCCTGAGAAAAATATGCCGAAATTTTCTGTCTTCTGAATTAATGCGAAATGGATGAAAATTTATAATTGTCGACTGACTTCTAGTCTTAATTTTATGAATAAACATTTCATGGTAATAAAATCATTAGTGCAAGAACCAATACTGAATATTTCTTTTTACTTTGGTATAAACGAAAAAATATTTATAAAAAGCGGTTATGAAACTCTAAACTGCTATTGAGAGTTTATCAAACAAAAACTAAGAGGATATGTAAGGCGTGCTTCTATAAAAGATTTTATGCCTTTAATATACGAAATAACGCAGTTTTGCATGAAATAAAAATGAGCAAAAGTGGTTAACCTTCAGGACGAATTGTTTAACTTTTTTGTTCTTTTTTATGCGACTATAGAGAAAAATTAGTATGAGGAGGTTTTATTTTCGTCTTGCAACAACTTTGGAAATGTCGACGGCAAGGGAAACATTGAAGCAATATGACTTTAATATAGAAGTTGTATTCATCCTCTCCAAAACGAATAAGAAAATAAGGAAACATATTATAGTGAACGTATAGAACGTAAAGTAGCAATACAACCGGGTGTAAACCTCAAAACTAGCTAAGTTTCTCATCTCCGTGGCCGAAGTGGAACCGAACAATGCAGAGGAAGTCCCTACACAAAGCTGGACTTGCTAATATGCTAATGTTATGGCACTATAACCAAGCACTCTCTCTGGGAAGTTTGTGCCTGTGAGTTATTAATTAAAAACTTGACCTGGATAACTTGAAGAGACAGCTTAGTGCATGTAGGAGGAGGTTAGTCCTTGGATCAATACCAACTGGACAACCAATTTAATAATTTACAGAGATTAGATCAATCGTGCTCCATTGGACAATTTATTCCACTGACAGAAAAACTACGTCACAACTCAGTAAATCCGACTCAGATGGCTGACTCCCCCAAACAACAAAGCATAAATTTTATGAAGAACCTTGGAAATTAATATTAGGTAACCCATTGTTTCTCATAAAAAATCCAATAAAGTTAACTGGTGCGATATCGGGGGGCTGTAAGAGATAAGAACTAAATTATTTAGGGAACCGAATCATACAAGCAGAAAAAGACCGGCGCGGTGCTCCAAAAAGGCATTAAGGGGTTGTGTTGAACAAGGAGCGAAACAACGTATTGGACCAAAATGACGGAATATGAAGACATATCACGAAGCTGCCTGTGCGACTCGCAAACTTAATATAGAGCCAGTGTGATAAACGATACATTATTTTGTGCCAAATTCGCCTAGAAAGGCCATTTACTATGATGTTACGGTTATTTGTTTCGAGATTTATCAGTTTATCTTGAATGAAATTCAGCAAAATAATTAACGCTTAAATTGCAATTTTTTTATATTGCAAAGTTTATAAGTTTTGTTATTTAAATGTCATGTGAGAAATGCTCTTCATAAGATGTTGAAAATAATAAAACTGAGATGGATGGGCTGAATTTTGCAGGAGACATTTAGGAATGCCTTTACTGCTATAAAATATGCAGACTGTCGACTAGGTAATGATTTTAAGTTATATGAAAGTTATATTAGTTTGAAAAACTAAGGACTTTAACTTTGTTGTATTTATTGTTTATATTCACAAAAAAATTCGATGATTAAAACATTTTTTTAAGCGCCTTAAAAACTTTTTCTCGCAACGAAATTAAACTGTCTACATTCCGTAAACTTTCGACAATAAATTTATTTACTGTAGGCATGAACAAAATATGATAATGTTCGAATGTAATATTAACAAAGTTCGGGGGTTGTTAACTAATGGAACACGTCAAACTTTTTCCGCCCATATATAATTTTCTATCGACGTAGCGAGAATTATTTTTGTTCAAATCTCGAACTGGAATAAACTCAGAGCAAATACGAGCACAAGAATGAAGGATAGTCTATACACACCTAATATTTTCAATATTATTTTTGGGTCAAGTAAACACTTACCAGGAATGGATATATGTATTCTACGGTCCCCAGGAGGTTCTCCCAGATCAATCTTGATCAGAGTCTATAGTCTCCTTTCGTGTTATTACGGTAATACAGTGATCTGTGGCTGGGCCACTAGACTGGCCCCATCCATCATTCTAACATAACTTTGTTGGACACTGTTTTATCCAGTTACATTTATATAATAATATCAATCAAACTCAAATTTATCACAATTATTTTAGACCGGCTCGGCTTTATATCATCCGTGGCCATTACGGCGAATATCTGACAATTTGAACCAAATATTTTGAGAAACTGTATGTACTGATTATCGATGCAATTTCTGAGTTACAACAACCTCTATTAATACAAATGGAATTATTATGTGAAAATGTAATAATAAAACATTTTTTAAATTGTTTATTTCTTATCGAATAGTCTACGTCATTTATGCTATCAGCAAGTTTAACATTTTAACGGTTATAATAATAAAATTTACATATTAACTTTGAACATTCAATTTTATATTATTCAATTAGATGTCAGTTTTTTTAGAAATATTGCCTTTTCTATTGATGTTTTGTAGGTTATTGGAGCATGTTCCCCAGGTGACAATATTTATGAATTTCCCCACAAAATTTTTTTCATTTAGACTATCGATACCACCCACTCCATTTGCTGTTATTATTGAATAATAAAGATGATTTTCCTTTGATGTCACCGAAACACCATTTAATTACAATTTTCATTTATAAATTCAGCGGTAGAATACACAAAACATTTTTCCGACTAATATTGATGTACTGAAAAACTGTATGTGAACATACTCGTATATACCAGGGATTAAAATCAACCAACAATGAGTCTGTACGAAAGAGGCCAAAGCAAAATCCCATTCAATTGTGGACGGTTATGAAAGATATAATAGAAGGTCCAGTTATAAAGTAAAACTGTAGTGGCATGATGATACACCAACACACATGCTAGCCTAGCCCTACATATTTCCATTATGGCACGGCGAAATTAAGCTTAAAAAGCTGGACATAAAGCTGTATTTCAGTTCATACTTGTACTTTATAAGGTCGTAAATTATTGTAACAGTCGTGGGTCCGGTGTAATACGGGTACACAAACCCACGAAATCCACTAACGGAGTCCGATTTATTTGCTAAAGTCCGGCTAACGTCGTAGACACAATTTTGTTCAACTATTACTAGGAAGGGTCCCATGTGGCCGAAGCAAAAATATACCAATGAGATAAATGCATCAAGTTCATCGTATATACAGAAATTTTATTTAATACTACTCTTAAATAATATACTTTTTATAGTAGATTTTATTTGAAAGTAAATGGTGCAGATTCGGAAAATTAGATTTTAAAAACCGTCGAATTTCTGGAATGTTCAAACCAACTTCCTTTAAACATTAATAAAAATCCAGCACACGGCACCGGGCAACTCACCAAAGTTCCTTATTTCAGCCTCACCATTTTATTTATAAGCCTAATTTTTTCTCTCTAACCAAAATCTCCTTCTTTTATTTTAACATTTACGTGATTTACATCGAATGAACCTAGTATATGTGGTAGCTGAATTGAATTTGCCTCAATCTATTTCCCCCGTTTGCTTTCTCACAAGATGAGAAGCAGAAAGACCAAGGAGTGAGTTATTTAAGTGAACTAATAAAAAAACATGTGCGTCCCCGGCCCAGGATTAATAATGCACATACATCTTCATGATGGGTGGAGGAAAGGGGGCGGTATGAGGCGGCCATATGCTGGTGATATTGGGGTGGAAAATTCGTGTTTTTGCGTGAATATATTATTTTATAAGATTGATGATTGTAATGTTCATGTGACAAAGGAAATCCAGTTACGAATTCTACGTGATTTTTCTTCGATTCGCGTAAAATGAAATTTTATGTCATGTGACATATTGCGTTCGTATGGAAAAAACTGTGTATTAACTTTTTACGGAGAAACTTACAGCAGAACTACAAATGAAGATTATGTTAAAAGAAAATGAGTCGCTAGAAGGCCAGATTAGATAAAACATCATTAACTTAGCAACTTTTCCATTTTTTATAAGTTGATTTGAAAAAGTCTAGGTATCGAGGTTGGTTCACTTGCCTATAGTTTAGCGTAGTACATCCAGACATCCCAAATAATTTTAATGTAGGTACACAAATAATCAATATCGAACCGAATAGTAATATCCGCGATGTTATGTTTATAGGTGAGCTTTGGCTCGTTATTTTACGTTTCACTGATGCATGAACAGGAGCATCAGCGAGCCCCACGTAAACCATCACATTGACTATAGGACGTGCCTTCCACCTACATTGCTCACCCAGCACAAATGTCAATGTATTAGACTTTTATATTCCTGACAGTTTATTTCGCTGATACATACAGACACAGAAAATCGACGTCCATCCACAACGCCGAATTTAAAATTTAATTTCAGCATATTCGATTGATGTGTTGGAAAGTTAGAATGCTGAAATTTTATTTTAGGGCGAAGCCAAGATAAAAATGTGTTAAATTTCAGCCAAAGACTGTATATGTATAAGGGTTGTAGTCGTGAGTGTATCGAAGGTGAAATTTGGTCACAAAGTTTGAGTATTATTGGTAACTGCAAATTTATAGGTGAACCAAATGTTTCGCAAGAATACAGAAAGCATATAAAGTTCTAGATTAAGTTCTAGCTACTTTGCTTTTATAGCTAAATATAAACGTTCTTTATTGAGACTGTAATTTTCAAGGGCATTAATTGCAATTACTTTAGCTGAATATAAATAACACTAATTTTCTGTAGTCACATCATTGCTGTGTTGTACACTCAATTTAATTTATGCGATGTGGAAAATCAAACAAACACGTTTCGTGCCTGTACGCTACTTAACTTATTGTAAAAGTGGCGAGTTAAATGATTTTTCGCTTTTTTGTCAGGCACAAGTACCGGCTTTTTCTCTAGTGGGGGTTTCGATGAAGAGATCCTGATTTCTAAAGAATTCGCTGTCTATCAACCTCTGAGTATACTTGAAACACAACTGCCTTTGACATCGGAAACTTACACAGTCTTCAATATTTTATTACTCTTTTAGAATCGCAAAACCTGCATGTTTTCTTGGAAACTAGATCACACTAGCATACACTGAAAATGTTATTCGGCAAAGTTTTCCACTAGGTTTAAAAAAACATAAATGTTGGAAATTAAAAATTGTATTATAAAACGAATAGCTATACGAGTATAAGTAAAGAAAGAATAGATTAACAATGCCAGACTAAAGAATGATTGATGGTAATCCAATTTTCCTTACATAATATTGCATGTGTGTATTTTATTCAACACACAACAATGCACCACTTAGTAATGAACTATAACAATACAAATGGAAATAATGGTAATAAATGGCAACGTCATCATGGTCTAACTGACAATTATTTTGTTATTACAGTGAGTATATTCGTTGATGTCCACGAAAACAAAATGTTGGTTTATGGTAATAAATTATTATAATATTATTATTAAATTATAACCTCGTTCTGGTTAGTTACATAAAGGGATTAGTTTTAGAAACAACAAATAATGAAGTGAGGAAGTTTAATTTAATGGCTTCGAGCTTTCGAATTTTCTTGATCAATTTCATAGTGATTATTAATTAATAATATAAAAGTATTGCTTCGGAAATACCATGAAATATGTATTCATTAGTCTTGTACTTTATGGAAGCTTTGAATTTCACCACTCTGTGATTAAAGTATAAAACAACAATAACGTTAAATCAACCACATCGTTAGAATTTCCTATAAAGTAGGTAACTATAACCTTGGAAACACCTTCAGTGTCATTTGTATGGGTTCTAATGCACTAAATAGATTATTTTTGGGCGAGACATAAAAGTTTGTTTTAAAATTTGCTTGGAATAACTTTTGTTTTACCGCTTAAAGGTGAAAAGTGGAAATTAACGTCCGCTTTAGAATGGCTCATAAAAATAATGACGAAACTGAAACACAGCGGTAAACTAGACTATACTTTTAGCTAAATTTTCTTTCTAAGAACATAACGTAATTACAGGAAATAGTAAATCAGTTTACTACCCTTGTTATGTTGCCTTTAAAATATATCCTTCAGTGTACTCAATGCATATAGGTGCAAGTTTTACCTGAAAAAGCAAGAACATCAAATTGGTATTGGTAAACATGAACCACTTTATCTCTCAAGTTTCCCCCGGAAAATTACTTGCAAGATCGAATGAAAACTTCTATTTATGTATCGACTGACTACTATACGAATAAAAATAGAAAACAAAATATTTAATGCATGTTCAAAGAATAAATTTTCTCGAGAAAACTCAAATAACAAGATGTAAAAGTTTCTCTTTTACACACAATCGCGTCACTCAAAGTTTTACTTTTGCATTTCAACTGAAACTACACAATCAGTTTTCGATCATTTATTTCAGCAAATATTTGACTGGATTTGTTTTCTGTATAATTAAATCATTATTTTCAATTTCATTTGGACGTTAGAAAGTAATCAGTAAATGAGAGGAAGGAGAGTCGGGACTTAAGCAACAGAATATTATAGAAATGTCCTTTCAGACAAAAACCGTCTCAAAATCCAATATAAAATCCCGATATATCATTCTAGGATTGTACTGTGTTAAGCAAACAAACGTAACAGGTCACATAGCTATAGACGTTATAACTTTATAGTATACCTACCTACCTACCGAGCTTTTTTATTATTTCTTTTTATTTGTACGACACAAATAGTTGATTAAAAATAATGTATAATCCCCAGTAAAACAATGGCATCGTGTATTTCGGTTAAGGTAAATTTATGTTGTTTTTAGCGAACTAGAGCGGCAGGTCTGTTTAAAAATAGCGCATAATGTGCAAAAATCGCTGTATATAACATGTGGAAGCTTGTGCCAAATATTTAAGTAGACAACCACATTGTTTTGTGTACATTTACCAACACCAACTAATTTACTAGTATTTCATCAACAATATAAAGTTTATTTTTGGGCGTCCAGACTCATATTCCATATGATACACTCAGTATAAGCAAATATTTTTGTTTAGGCTTATCTGTAAACTAGGGTCAAAGTTTATTTATTGATAACGTGGCTTTAAATTAGTTTTAATTGTGTAGAAGAATAACAAACACCAGTCAAACTGTTTACGACATTTAATGGTGCTACTGGATTTATAGGTATAGTGCGCCGGCTATTAGAAAATTTTGTTTTCTTTTCTCTTGGAACTGTGTCAAATATTTCCGTCACACTGTATTTAACATATGTCTCACATAATAAAAGTGAATTTCGTGTTGGATTAAATGTTCTGGTTCATTAATTATGATAGTTTGGATAGTGAGCAATTTCAGCCTTGGGACTCTTGGGCTGGGAGAGTAGACTCACTTTCAAACTTGCTATTTTAGTATGTACAACTAAATGTTCGGCCAAAAGTAAATTTTTGAAGTATGAAAGAAGAACTGGAAATTTTACGTAAATAATTAGTAAACACCAACAATACAATAACATAAAGCCTTAATAACAATATTATGCATGGAAGAAAATTATTTATTGGATTTAACAATATTTTAACTTTAATAATTAGCAAACTTTACAAAATGAATTTGCAACTAAATGTTGGGATAATTTTTAATTTAGGACCATTAATAAGAGGTTACGTCTCTTTTTGCTTTAATAGCTGCCTGTATTTTAGCAGACATTGTATTTATCAAATTTTGGTACAATTCTGGCGTGAAACTGTCCCAAATTTCTTCTATTTTGGTCTTTAAGTCCCCAATGATTCTTGGTGGAGTATTGCGTAGAATACGTTTAATTTTATGCCAAAGTGTTTCAATGACATTTAAGTCCGGACTGGATAAGGGCCATGAAAGCACCTTTATGTCGTTTTCCCCAAGTTCCAAAACTGTGATTTTTTAAAAACAGTCGTTAGAAAATTACGTCACAACTTTCAAATGCAATTTTAAAGCTACGAAATATGCCTAAAATCACCAAATAAAGAATTGGGGATTTTTTTGTATATAAAACCAACATCCAGCTTTGCAATAAAGTAAATTTTACCAAAATCCAACCAGTGGTTCCAAAACTGTGAATATTTTAATGTAGGTAGCACCCTCAAAAAACACGTTTTTTGAAAAGTGGAACTCGAAAAAAATGCAAAAAAATCATATTAACATTTCAGGATTTTTTCAGTATAGTACGGTTATTAAGCTTTGATTTAAATGTTTTTTAACACAAATCCAACCAGCGGTTTCAAAACTGTGATTCTTTAAAACAGTTACTAGAAAATTTTATCATTTTTAAAGGTGCAACTTTGAAGCTCAGATAAATGTCTAAAATCACCAAATAAAAACTTGTGTAACTTTTTTGTAAAGAAAACCAACATCCAGCTTTGCAATAAAGTAAATTTCATCAAAATCCGACTACTAGATCCAACGTTTTGAAAATAATAATTCTTTGTTTCTACAATTTTCCCATCCTGCTGGGTTAAAGTGCCACAGTTTTGGAACCGCCGAGCGGATTTTTACGAAATTTACGTTTTTATATAACTAAATGTTGGCATTATAACAGAAAAAACCATCAATATTATGGAAGTTAATTTAGATAACTTTTGTGCGTATGGAAAAAACTTTTGTCCGAACATTTAGTTGTTAGGGCTCGTATATTATTTTAAGTTAGTAACGAACTTAACGACTGTACTAAATATTTTGTCAATAACAGTTAAACTAGTTGTAAATCAGTGACAAATGAAAGTCAATTTCTTTGAGTTCTTACTTTGGGTTATGTATATAAATTCTTACTATCCACAAAATATCCTGGATTATAAATAGACAGTCAGTCGTCTGGCCGGATTTGTGATATATGTAGCTTTGTTGACATTTCCTGTCCAATAAACTCTTGTAATTTGCTCATGCAATGTGTTTTGAGTTGTGGATGAATATCTTTATTATGCTATCAGACAAAAATATCCTACTTCGATTAGATCGGAAAACCTTTTATCTGTCGAGGTTTTCGTAAATACACAAGGACGAATAGCGAATAGTTGTCCTTAAGCTAGATAAAAAAAAATTACTGAGTTATAGAAAGTTTTCTTTATCATGTAATAGATTATGTTTGACTCTTAAGTACATTCATCTTTCCGAGACACGTAAATAAACGAAAATAGATGGCATAATCCGTGTGCAATTCAAATGCTTACAATTCGCAAGTTAGTACACGTGGAGTAATGTACGATGTACCAAGCTAAAAATTTACATATCTTAATTTCAGTCTCACAATAAACACTTTCGTATATCGCTTATTCCGAAACTAGTTTAATAATATTTTTGCTAAACACATACAAGTGTCTCCAACTAATTGCCAACTCATTATCAAATCAATTATCCTGTGCACTTTTCCCGCTCCTGCTGTTCCTGCTAACAATTACATGCTATCGGTGATATCCCAACCGAAAGAATAGTACTGTTGCCTGGTAACCGCCAGCAGCGTGGTGTGGCGTCTCTAAAAATAACCACGTGGCGATCTCCGTCTCTCAACAGAAATGCCATAAGGGCGATAGATGATCTTACCGGGAATTGCAGTCTAGTATCGAGCTTAATGACGAGCACAGAAGCAACAAGTACAAGTATCCCTGAGTCAGTTGTAGCAAGTCCAAAGGACGACAGACACAAAACACAAAGGCACAGGAACAATACAAAAAAAGACGGACACAAGACAAACACTACTTATAACTATGGATGTGAAAAACACACTGAATCTGAATAATAATGGTATTTATATTTGCGTGATCGGTTATGTTCGTTTTTAGATTTTTTCAATTAGTTTTATCTTATCGCGCGTTGTAAACTTTTATTGACATATGGATATTGAGTTGGTGATAAGCTGGCTGCAGGATTTTGAACCAGAGATTTAATTTTTATATAATTGTTTTGTTTGGTTGGATAGTTGTGTTTTATATATAAAACCGTTTTGTACACTAATGCCAGATAATATTCAGTATCATTGTGCGGTAGGTCTAAATTCAAGCTTGAGACTACCGAGAATCCAGATGGATGAATCATAATAATTATTTGGGTTAAGGTTTGATAATAAACAAAAATATTCCAAATTAAATTAGATACTTTACATTTCAAGTTTCTGGTTTTGGATTACATATTAGTTTAGTCGTGGGTGGCGTCTAAATTCTATAATGAGACCATTTTGATTTGATGCGAAAAATGAAGACACTGAAAATGCGCATTTACAAATAAATTAGCGCAATTAAACACTTATTATTTATTGCTTTGAAATTTGTGTCAGAAACATCTGCATGTACTGTATATAATGGATGGATTCGAGTCTAAACATGTAGGTAGTATAAACAATGTTAAATGTAGTGCAATTATTATGTGATCACATGCTGTAGTTAGGTAATTAATAAAATTACATTACAGTGTACTTTGAAGATGAGAAAATGTTAGGACGACATAAGGTAAAGCAAAAAAATTAAACAGAAATATATTTCTTGTCTTACTCATTTATGTTTTATAAATTATTTCATCATTAGCCGTACCTAATCATCTTTTTGCTCTTTATATTCAACTTTACATCTCCTTAGCATGATTTCAAATTATTAATTTTTCTTTGTTCAATTTACTAATAATGGTTTTACATATTAAGATGGGTAGTAAAGTACAAAACAAAAACAAACATAATGATACATTATAACAATGATTACAATTTGAAGTCTTCAATAAATATTTGCGCCTTTTGATGTAGACATTTGTCCCAAAGCAGTGCAAATATTGGATGAAATGACTTTGAACTGCTCCACCCCACAAAAAATGTCAAACACATTATTCCAAATGTTTCCATTTCTGCTTATTATTGTTGATTTTCCTAACTGTAAACAGAACAATCCTTGGCTGTTCTTTTATTAAACAACTCAGATAATCTTAGCCATTTCTGGAATAATAATAAATAATGGGAAAAGGTGATTTTGCATCGAATATTCTGACTTTCACAGTTCGCTGTGTTATCAACCCATTGCTACTTATATAACTTTGTTTAGGCGCGTTCGGAAACTGTTCCAGAATCCCAACCATAGTGAATTTGACTGCACACTTACAGATAAGGCCTTACGATAGCTATATATAATAAGAATTTTGCACGTCGTTTACACTTACTTCAGATCCCTACTTATCCCCTAACTTGGACTATTTGTTGGAGACGTTATCAAAATGATCATGTGTGCAAATTTATAGAATAAATTAGAGATGGGAGAAGTTGTGAAAAAATATTTCAATGGACAAGTTTTGGTTTGTGGTTTTTCCATAAATCACAAGGTAGTCACCACTTCCAAATTTGCCATGAATCCATTTTCTATTTTATAACTGAAAACATTTATTATTGGATGATTTGTTTGTCCAGTCCAAAGATACACAAGCTTCTCCAGAATTTTTCCATCCAGTTTATTTGTCCATCCCGAACCAATAAAGAAACGTGGTGTAGCACTGTTCAATAGAGCTTTACAAGGATTAACTCCACTTCCTCCTTCGGGAATATTTAATATTTACTCTCGATGTATCAACCGCAACAAGCCGTTGCTTGAGATATTCATAGAATTTCTTACACTTGCTCTATAACCTTCGACAACGTGTGCAGAGCCCTCATCTTCGATGACATAGCTTGCATAGTTGCAATAACGAGAACTAGACAACAATGCTTAATTAACATATCGTTGTGAGGTCCCATCAGTGACAGTATACTGTGTGATTGACATGGTACGCTCGCGAGTAAGTGATGCTTATTATATGAGATGTTCCTGCAAGCTGTGAATTATAGTCAATAATAAAACTGTAAAATACCGAAATTATTTACGAAACTTTGCGCGTAGGCAAATAGAAAACAGTAAAACGAGATATTTCTCATAAACTCAGGAAATACAGTGAGGCGTGTATAGAAGATTCTCCGCGTTCATTAATTTGCAGCCCGTTTTGTCCAGTAACGCACGAGTGGACATTACTCATGACATTCGAGCTAAACATGTCATGGACATATAATATGTAAAAAGACCTACAGCCGACACAATTTACTCTATTATGTCTCCAACAAAATATTTTACGTTTGTATTGCATTATTTATTATGCTCTTTTAAAAAGTTTTTAAATTAGAATAATGATGAAAAGCAAGCGAAACAAAGGGATTTCACAACAAATTTAGTAAATTGAATTTCGTGTAGAAAAAGCGCACAAGAGGCAAAAGCACTTGGGCAAAAGATGCTGTGTTACGGAAAACTGTTTTTTTTTTGACAATTATAAGAACTGAGCTGATAGAAATAATGTTTAAAAATAAAGATTTTAACAGGAAATCGATATAAAATAGTTGAAAATATTAGAGCAATAGAGAATTTTTCCAATGAAAAAAAATTAGATGAGTTTTCAAGATAATATGACGTTCTAAATCGAAAAAAAAGTTGAAAATTGACATTTTTTCAAAGTGCTATAACTTTGGAACTAAACTAGCTATTTGTGAACTGTTTTCACATTTATTACCATCTCTCAATTGTTCTTCATAATTATTATTAATAAACCAAATTTAAAGCATTTTGGATTTTTATCATAAAATAGTTCCTGCCCAAAGTACCCCCAAAAATAACGGTTTTCTATTTCTCCTGTCAATCTCAACTACAATTAAAATTAAAACTATACGGACTCAGATAGATTTCGATACGTTCTATCCAAATTTCGGAACTTCATTGAGATATCTCTACGCGTTTTCAAGATATGACGCTTTGAATCGAAAAAAAGTTGAAAATTAACATTTTTTCAAAGTGCTATAACTTTTGAACTAGACTAGGTATTGGTAAACTGTTTTCACATTTATTATCACCTCTCAACTGTCTTTCATAATTATTATTAATATATCAAATTTAAAGCATTTTGGATTTTTATCACAAAATAATTCCTACCCAAAGTACCCCTAAAAATCGCGTTTTTGTATTTCTCCTGTCAATCTCAAGTACAATTAAAATTAAAACTATACTGACTCAGATAGATTTCGATACGTTCTATCCAAATTTCCAAACTTCATTCCGATATCTCTACACGTTTTCAAGATATGACGTTTTGAATCGAAAAAAATTTGAAAATTGATATTTTTTCAAAGTTTGTATAATAAATCCAGTATTAGACCTTATGTTCTAATAAAAAGCTATATATTATCTACCTCATTAATATTTAAAAAATCTGATGCTTGCTTATCAAATTTATTTACTAAATCAAATTATCATTGAATATTATTTACTAACGATTTGTAAAGTGTATGAATACTTGAATTACCGCTACCGAGAACTAGAACGTCTTTTAATAGAATGTATTCCTACTTACCTTCGACTTTCGCAATACCTATACCGGAACATTTTTCTATAAAAAGGAAATTCTGATATGAAGAAGACGAAATGAGTTTAAGCGTCTCTTTGAAGTAGGTATGCAGCTCTAGGTAATGAAAATTGAAATTGAAATTTATTTATATTATTGTACTTTTGTTTTAATATACATTTCGAAAAGAATTTAATATTGTCGCATTATGTGCGAAATTAATGCATAATGAATAAATACATGAGTGCTTTTCATCAGGATAATAAGGACTAGGCTAACCTCAGGTTATTACTTCCATTGAGAGATCATAATAATAATTTAAGAATGTTATTTTTACAGGAATTTCGAGCTTTTAACTAAAATCCTAATAGTCGATATTTTATTTTCGAATAAATAAAAATTAGAACTATTTCCGATACTTTTCCAGAGACGAAGTTGGTAACATGATTTGTCCTTCTATTGACTTTCTCTTCAATAATTTTCTTACATTTGATAAAATATAATAACAACTTATGATCATTGTTACAACTTTAATTACAATTATTCTCTAAAATTTAATTTAAAGAGTAATATAATCAAAAGAACTAATTAAATTTTTGTTTAAACCGAGGCAGAGTATAGCTAATATAGTTGCCTTTGTCAGAAATGGCAGCTTTGTCGACGTATTACCTACAATTAATAAATTTAGTTAGTTCAATTAGGAGACTGATTTGATTTAAAATACACGCGTGCGCCTACCTAGCGACCGAAAAAATTAAATTATCCGTTACAAATCTTGTATAAATTGGACTGTTTGCATTGCTTTTTTGTTGTAATTATTCACTTAAAGAGGTTTGGCTCCTTGCCGGAAAATAAACTGTAAACAAACTACCAACTGGAATTTGTTTTGTGGAAACTAACAAACTTTACACTTGTCACATTGCTAATTTTCGCATTTGCACCCAAAACGGCGACGTCACTTTACAGAGATTTCTCTCTGGGACTCGAGTCATAGTTAAACAACAAAAGCTTTAATACTTTTTTATTGAGAGCTTTTGCTGGTAGTATTAATTATTTGTAGCATCGCTTTTGATTAAGTGTTTCCGGACTAAATATTAAATAATCAATAGCAGAGGAAATGAAAGTACTTTTATTACCTGGGTTAAAACCGGATAAATGAAATCTAAAATCGGTCTCCTGAGGAACTGTGTAAGGGAAGTTTCCTCGTGTGTTTTTTTATCCCTATTGAAAAATACTCATCCGAATCCCGAAAGAGTTTCAATATTTTCTTTAGATTTTTGTAGCAATTCAATTTTCAATAATAAAACTTACATGAAATTTCTCAGCTGAACAAAATTCAAGTCCAATTGAAAATTAACCAGCGCGCTCTCTCACCCCCAGGTTAGTTGTTTCTGTTTTTTTATGGGCGATCAATGTAATTTCTTTTCAGGGTAGGTATATATGCGTCTTGTTCAGTTGGACGTATAAATAGCAACAAATCCAACGATTTAATTCGTTTGTGAACTTGACAATATTTCAAGTTGACTGTAATGGGCCATTTGCAATGAAATTAGGAAAGAGTTAAGGCTCGCTAAAAAAGCCGTCTAAAGCCAAGGACAAATTGGATTGTTACGCTTTAGTATCAGATAATTTTGTTCTTATTTTAATTTCCGCTTTGGGCTTTCTTTAAACGGCCGGTTAAAATTTAGGATTATACTAAGTCTTCTGTAATGAAACGGAAAAGTCAACAGAGAGGGGGTTGTAAATGTATAATTAAACTAAATTTACCTGATGTGTACCTATTAAAACTGTGTATATTTTTTTGTCATTCATGTCTTCGACAGCCAACGCAGACATTTAAATTAATTTTCTGTCGTTTTACTTGAGCTAAAAATAATTAACTAAAAAAATAATCACAAACATACAAATTATCGTGCTTCAACTAACAAACATCTGGGAAACAAAGCGTACTGTTACACAGTTGATATATTGTATTGATTAGATCATCGATGATAAAGCAATTAACTTCCAATTAAGCTGGAAATGAAAATTTAAAACGCTGAAAGATTATCAATGGGAATATACATAAAACATTGAGGTTAAACCTACCCATCTGCCTGAACGAGAAAGAGAGAAAGCTCCTGGCACGCGAGACCCTCATCTTCTCCGCTTTTGAATTATTCAAATTCAAAATAAAAAGTAAACAGCCTGAATACATAGATGGTTCTCACTTGGATTGACTCCTCCATTGATATTATAAATCAATAATGTGGCTATCATTCCTGCTACCTTACCATCATAGACAGAAGTTTTTATGTCTATATCCCAGTTATCCCACCCCACGGGGTTATTTAAATTCCAATAAAACTATTTCGCAGCACAAATTATAATTGAAAACATTCTCGAGTTTTTTCAGACTACATTAGCATTCATCTAACAATAAGTGTAAACTTGAATGTGTATTTTGTTTACACAAATATCCAAGCACTAGCGAAGCGGTAAGCGAAAGTCAAATGCTAAAGATAGGCGCAATATTCTCCCCCAAAGTTCGATCTAATGCAATTCTGGCTCAATAATCATTTATATGGAAAGTAGGTAATATCAAGGCGGCCACGCCAAAATGTGACGTCATTAATGGCCACATGCGCTTCTTACATTTCCCTGCAATATGTTGAGGCTAAAGAATATTGGACATTTACCAAGCAACCCAACATTTTTTTTCTAATTTATCCCCAAAACATTGTTCCTGGTTTTTAGTTAGGAATAATTATTTTTTCATGATGGGACGCATCTGCGCGTCCCGATTCCAAATTATCGTTTCAATTTGGGTGTAGTGAAACAGAATAAGTACAAAAGAATGAAGTGTGCACATTCACATAGTGACACTAACAAAATCTCTATCTAGGGAGTGGATGATGATGGTGTTTGTTATCCGCTTTGTCTCCATTGTGATACCAGATATAATCCGGGGCGCACGGAAAGATAATTTATTTAGTTAGTGTGATAGTGAAGCAATTGACCGTTCGATGAGCCTCTCTGCCTACACACACGCCAACCAACTGCCGGTTCTGATTTTCTCCGGGAGTTACAGCTGGGCTTCCAGCAAATCTGTAATCAAACAAATTCATTCTCATTTGCTGCACAGGTTTTCTAAGTGGGGATGGCCAACAAATAAAAATAGATTAGATGGAACATGAATAGTGCTGGATTCCAATTTGGGAAAATCATTAAACTTATTGGCGAAAACATACCTATTGGAAAAGTTTTGTGATCTTCGTATCTTTGAAATGAATAGCATAATATCAAATAAATATAGTACAAATTAATAAGGGTTTCGTTAAAACATTTCTTTTATAAGTTACTTTTTTTGCAGTATAGAAGTAGATTCTTCTCCCAACTTGAGTATAAGTTACATAATTAAGCTGTAGATTTTTATATGCTTTTTGAATGTAAAATAAGACACCTCGTATAATAAAATTGTTTACAGAAAATCGTTTTTCATAACTTAGTTTGAAATAGAAATGATTCTTGTTTCTTGAGTTTTTCCGCCTGTTTTACATTTTTAAACGCAATTCCACTACATGGACCACATGAGAGCTCGGGCAATGAGTTCAATAGCCTGGAAACCCTGAAAAACAGAATGGCTAGTCTAGCTAGCTTAACAGTTATTTGTTTACATATCCTGAAGTGAATTTTCAGCTACTTCCCACTGTAATAAACGTCGTTGATGCGCATTTAATTTTCCAACTCTACGTAGGTAGGCAATCTGTTACTTTCTATAAAATGTTAAGCAGAGGAAAGCTGGCACTTGTGATAAATAAAATGCGACTTTGTAAATGTAGCGTAAAAGAACACGCCATCAGGTTGTAAAGTCAAAATCAAATTTGTGCTTTACGCTTTGCACACTTTTCGTCTAGCCCGGTGAGCAAAAATATTTTGACACGTTTAGTGAGGGGGTGTCTGCCACGAAATAGTGCTTCAGCTGAATCAAACAAACACAACCAAAATCAAGTGCTTAGCTGGAGTCTAGAGCAGCTCTAATACACGTAGATATTGATTTTGTAGGCGAAATGAGCAATAAATAATTTATATTAGTGCCCCACACACACAAATCCATTAATAATGGAGGTAAAGTTCAGGTTTTTATTACGTTATCCACTATTTGATACACCATTAAAGTGTGACAAATTGATAATTGTAGAACATTAAACTAACCGAGTGCATAACACTCCAACGCCTGGCGGTTAACTGCACGAGAGCTAACAATATTTGCAACCACCCGTCGTGTTATTGCATTACTTGTTTTATAACTCATTCGTAGCTAAACAAACTTGTTCGTTCATTATAGCACATCAAAGCTGAATATGTAATAAACTTTACAAGCTATACACAAAGATACACCCTTTCATTATGGGACAAATAGCTGACTCTCTGTCAATGGACTGGGTTTCAAATGAGTTTTCAGTGGAATTTTTCATATTTCAAAAGGGCTGGTCGACGACAAAGTCTTAATACCAGTCCACCCCCACTGGGCCTTTATTCTAGTCCAATTGAATAATAATGTACGTATATACAGAAGAAATTATTTACACGTCTGCGAATTCTGACGTTTTAATCTGGGACATTCTCGAAATGTAAGCTCACTTTAAAAATGTGTAACTTTTATCCCATTAGGTTAGAAAAATCTCCAGATAATCAGCTAAAACATCAACAAGTAATAACGTAATGATGCCATAGATTCCAGACTGCACCCATTAACGTGTTACTAATAGACTATGTGGAAGCTCTTTATTAGATTAACATATGAAAAGCTTCCATTAGTTTGCAATTAGCAGCTTATGTGAAAATTACATAGCCAATTATTCGAACGCAAATTTGATTGATTAATATCTTGGCGTCCCCCGCAATTACACAACATCATCACAACCAACCACAAAAACTCGATGATTGTTCTTTTATCCATCTATCCAAAAGCGGTTTAATGATAACTTTTTTTCCTACTGCAAGAATGGAACAAATAGTACAAAAAGTCGATCAAGAAGTGTTTGCTTGTGCCGTGTCGTAAAAAGTGCAGTCAAAAGTCGTCGGGAAGTTGGCAGTACACTTGGCTAGACATTATCTGAGAGTCAATCGAACTTTTGTAAGAACAAAAACAGTTCTTCCAGTAAAACTTGAATTAGTAGACCTGTATTATAGTGCACGAGGGGGAAAACTCTCGTTTCGTAGAAATTAAGCCAGATGACTTTCTATTTTCTACCACTTTCCTGCAGAACGAATAATTATAATGAAGTTATTTGTGTTTCAAATGAAGAAGGAAATGAATTTCTTAGAAATTGTCACTTCAAAGTTTCAGTTTAATTCAACTTTAAGGAAATATATTAAATTTTATATTAAAAGTCTTTTCAGTTTCTGTATCAAAAGATTTGAACGTTTTATATTATATCTATGGGTAAAATAAAATTAGATTGGATTTTTTTGTTAATTGCATACCTACGCTATTTCAAATTACTTTCACAAAGTGTTAATCTAGTTTGTAGACGCTTCATATTCAAGATATTATGTCAAAATATTGGACCGCAATGTTCATAATAATAATTTCAGAAAATTTAATGTTTGATCAACGAGGAATGCCAAAAAAAATGTTCTGTTATTTTGCCTCGAAAACGTTAAAATAAATTTACTTCTACACCCTTAACGCGTCTAAGAGATTTATGTCTTGACGCTATTCCATAATCGATATTCCCAATAACGGCGAAAGCGACTTAATTTACGTAGAGACATCTAACGGTTATAATTTAACTAGTAGTTATTATATTTACCTCAACATTAAAACCTCCCTCACCATTAAAATCGCATTTTCAGCACTCACTTTAGATAATTTAATAATCAATAAACAATTTCACAGTCTAGTTGTTAATGGATATATTATCCAAAAACGCGTCTTGATGTTTCTTCCTTCCAATTTGCATAATTCTACAAATTGTGTTTGTTGTTTTAAAATTGTAGAATTTTTTCGTGGGGTGGGAATTGTTCATTTGCGCCTCAACAGGAAGAAATATAGGGGAGCACAACACAGTGGTTGGCCATAAATGAGATTTTCGCGTGGTAAACTTTATTAGATGGTTGCGATCATTATTAACTTACTACTAATGTATAATCCGATAGTCACGTGTTAAGTTGTTATTTCATGTGGCCCTTCAAAAAAACGAAATAAAACGTGCCTATAATTAGCTTCCAATTTAGATGTGTTTTTATTTTAAGGGTTTATGTACCGGATGAAGAAAATGATTTAGTTGGATTTTGATTGCTAATTACTATTATGTAGATCAGATTGCTGTTTAATGTTCACCACTCGCAATTAAAATTTTCCTTTTTTCCATCAGGACAATGTCACGGTGACTTTTAAGTTGTAAAAACTTGATGATTTAATTAACAAAAGTACTTTATGTTTTGGTATAAAATTTTTGGGGTAAAAAACACAAGTTAAAATAGGCGTAATTAAAAAGGGCAGGGTCATAAAAGTCTTTTTTAATCCTGTAGGTAAGTGTAACTAAGACTAAAGGGGGATACTCTCGGAAGTTTCCTAATTTTTCTTTGACAGTTTCCTCAAGTTTATTAATCTTGAGCTGTGCGGCAATTGCTCCCTAACTGAAATGGATTTTTCACTTTAGGAATTGTTTTGCTTTTTAGTACTCCATCAATTTATTTTAATGTTTTATCTGATGCTACAATATTTCACGACAAAAGTAATTTATTGTGTAATGTCCAAAATTCTTTGCCTGGAAGTTTTCCGCTAATTACTAAAAGCTTCAAAATAACCAAACCGAAAAATACACAATTTAACTCACTTTATTGTCCGATGATGATAATAATTGAAAAACTTTGTAATCATACTAGATCAATCGTTTTAATAAATGACTTATTTTGCGAAATAGTAAAAGATCAAGTAAAAACAAAACTTGGAACATAACGTAGAGTTAAAAGGCAAATATTTAATTAAAACTTGTTCTATTGACGGGTACGAATGAAGGGTTTTGCATAATAGCAAACAAGACGAGGCAGCAGATTTCTATTAAAGCAGGTTGAATTTGTCTGTAGAATTCGTGAACAAAAGACTCCACATAAATCAAACATTGACTTCACTGGCGCTTTTTACAATTTACTTGATTTTTATTAACATCAACATCAAATTTTTGGTGTATCAATAACTTTGGATAACTTCCACTTGGATGACTACTTGGTATTTTTGCTACTCCACGGCGGCTTGGGGATTGTTAGTTTGACTCAAAGTTGGAACTTCATCAGTCTTTGTAAGACCCCTGATTAAATCCTTTGTGTTATGCTGGCTGCGACTTCTTTTCTTCAATGTTTTCTGCAACGATGCACATTATTTCAAAGTATAATTGGAATTTTAACTGAATTAATTGTCGCTTTAGCTAACCTAAAACCTCTAACGAAAATTAATATTGTTCTGATGAGATATCTTCTTTGTAATAAAACAATTTCAGCTCTGGATATCCGGAAATATTTTTACGGTATTTTGCTCAATTGTGTAAATTATATTTGTACCTACGAGGCAGACCAGTGGCATAGAAATTATTAGGATTAAATTTGTCGAGCATTGTTGAACCGATTGTGATTGAATCAGAAACGGTTAGTTTGTTGCAATGATTCCCTTCTCAGTTCACTGTAGATGTTAATGTGGTAATTGAAGGATAATTAATTAAATCAAAAGCTTGTCGGACGCTCCAAGTCATTCTTAATTGAATTATATCCACTGGCGATTTACGTACTGAACGTCGCAGTCATTTGTCACAGATGCACATACTTAAATTAATTGGTTTTCTCATTAATGCAATGATTCATATAGATAAACCTCTAAATCCATTACGTTTCATTACAGTAATTAATTAATCCTTTTTTTAGTTAGATGTAAATCTACAATAAATCCAATAAAGCGCAACATAAAGACATATCGAGTGACGAATTTCGATGCGTTCTTTACAAATTTCTAACTTCATTGCGATATCTCTACGCGTTTTCAAGATATGACGTTTTGAATAGGAAAAAAAAGTTGAAAATTAACATTTTTTCAAAGTGCTTTAACTTTGGAACTAGAGTAGCTATTTGTGAACTGTTTTCACATTTATTACCACCTCTCAATTGTCTTTCATAATTATTATTAATATACCAAATTTAAAGCATTTTGGATTTTTATCATAAAATACTACCTACCCAAAGTACCCCCAAAAATCGCGTTTTTTTATTTCTCCTGTCAATCTCAAGTACAATTAAAATTAAAACTATACCGATTCAGATGGAATTCGAAGCGTTCTATCCAAATTTCCAAACTTCATTGCGATATCTCTACGCGTTTTCAAGATATGACGTTTTGAATCGAAAAAAAAGTTGAAAATTGATATTTTTTCAAAGTGCTATAACTTTGGAACTAGACTAGCTGTTTGTGAACTGTTTTCACATTTATTATCACCTCTCAAGTGTCTTTCATAATTATTATTAATATAACAAATTTAAAGCATTTTGGATTTTTATCATAAAATAGTTCCTTCCCAAAGTACCCCCAAAAATCGGGTTTTTTTATTTCTCCCGTCAATCTCAAGTACAATTAAAATTAAAACTATACTGATTCAGATAGATTTCAATGCGTTCTATCCAAATTTCCAAACTTCATTGCGATATCTCTACGCGTTTTCAAGATATGACTTGTTGAATTGAAAAAAAAGTTGAAAATTGACATTTTTTCAAAGTGCTATAACTTTGGAACTAAACTAGCTATTTGTGAACTGTTTTCACATTTATTACCACCTCTCAATTGTCTTTCATAATTATTATTAATATACGAAATTTAAAGCATTTTGGATTTTTATCATAAAATAGTTCCTACCCAAAGTACCCCGAAAAATCGCGTTTTTTTATTTCTCCCGTCAATTTCAAGAACAATTAAAATTAAAACTATACCAATTCAGATGGAATTCGATGCGTTCTATTCAAATTTCAAAACTTGTTTGCGATATCTCTACGCGTTTTTAAGATATGAGGTTTTGAATTGAAAAAAAAGTTGAAAATAGACATTTTTTCAAAGTGTTATAACTTTGGAACTCAACTAGCTATTTGTGAACTGTTTTCACATTTATTACCACCTCTCAATTGTCTTTCATAATTATTATTAATATACCAAATTTAAAGCATTTTGGATTTTTATCATAAAATAGTTCCTATCCAAAGTACCCCCAAAAATCGCGTTTTTTATTTCTCCTGTCAATCTCAAGTACAATTAAAATTAAAACTATACCGATTCAGATGGAATTCGAAGCGTTCTATCCAAATTTCCAAACTTCATTGCGATATCTCTAAGCGTTTTCAAGATATGACGTTTTGAATCGAAAAAAAAGTTGAAAATTGACATTTTTTCAAAGTACTATAACTTTTGAACTAACCTAGCTATTTGTAAACTGTGTTCACATTTATTACCACCTCTCAATTGTCTTTCATAATTGTTATTAATATAGCAAATTTAGAGCATTGTGGTTTTTTATCATAAAATAGTTCCTATCCAAAGTACCCCCAAAAATCGCGTTTTTTTATTTCTCCTGTCAATCTCAGGTACAATTAAAATTAAAACTATACTGATTCAGATAGATTTCAATGCGTTCTATCCAAATTTCGAAACTTCATTAAGATATCTCTACGCGTTTTCAAGATATGACGTTTTGAATCGAAAAAAAACATGAAAATTGACATTTTTTCAAAGTGCTATAACTTTGGAACTAAACTAGCTATTTGTGAACTGTTTTCACATTTATTACCACCTCTCAACTCTCTTTCATAATTATCATAATCAAAAACGTCTGAAAGTGTTTAAAGCAACATAAAAACAAATTCTATTTAATTTTTGAAACATCTGCAGGAATCAAAGCATTATTCTACAATGTATGCTTTTGTGGAAAATCGCTGATGGTTTCAGAGTGCTTTAAAGGTGACTTTCATTAATGAACAGTTCCAACCTTGATCTTTGCTTACATATTAAGCTTTGTGTTCGCTTTTGGATCTTTTCATGGGTGGATAACTATGTTACCTCTAATTAAGATGGGCTCCTTCAGTTTTGGGTCTAACGATTCCACTCTGAACATCATCTCATGTGGAATCATGTGTGAAATTCACAAATTCATAACTATGTATCTTGTAACAATTTTTTATTACAGAAAAACCGCATAATAATCTAAACGACTCCCACTTTGTTCATACGTGTCTTAGGTTGCATATTCTAGGAGTTTACTATAAAAATAAATTACGCTGAGAATGTTGAGATAAAACAATTTAATAAGCACAAAAGCGGAAAACAGATGTGCACTAGCGAATGAAATAATATTACATAAGCATGGTGAATATCACCCAAAACCACTAAAGTAGTTAAAATAAGCTGCAGTGTATTTGTAAAGAAAATTGAAATGAAAGAGATAAAACATCCCTCGGGAGTCATACTGGATTCTCTACTCATAATTATTTCGGTTACAATAATTCTCTAAGCAAATACGAAGTTAACTGCTAAAGTTGTGTAATAATTTTCATAATTTCAAGCTACTAAATTATAAATAATAATATTGTTTACTAGGGTAATGTAATTCACACCGGTTAAATTAATATATTGTGTAGGTATTTTAAAATATACTTGTACATACACAAAGTTTTGTTATTAATTGCTAGTATATTGCTGTGCAAAGCATATTCCCTATAGGGGCTCTCTGTTATCTCTATTTGAAGCAGTTTTACTCTACCATATAGCTAAAATACTTGGTAATGTGCAAAAAAATGGTAAAAATTTAAAAAAGAATCTGAGACATCTGTCCGAACAAGAACCAGACGTAAATATGCATAAGCACTGCTCCTTTCCCATTTAAATACATTAACATAATTATTCACTAATAGACAATGAAAAGCTGCACATCTCCGAACATTTAAGATAAAATTACAACACGGTTTTTTCGTCTCCTCTCTATTCCATTAATTTGCAATGCACGAGATGCACTTCTACACAGTTCCTTCCTTCCTGCTTCATTATACAGCGGTGTGTGTTCATTATATGAATTTTCAATTATTTCAACTTGATTAATGATTTTGAGGAAATAAATATACATATTTAATATTGATTTTGTGCGCTAGGCAGCTTAAGTGCAGGAAGGTATATAAGGGGGCCCTTCTCGTTCTCTAATGATGCATCCAAGAGACTTGTGACAGCGCCAGTTGCTATGGTTACACCAACCTAAAGACATAACTCACCATCATGTGTCATTCTTTGTGTTTACCTGGCTGGCGTATCTTGATGGTCCGAATATAATAAACATATTATAGTTATTGTACCTTCCTGCTATACATATAACTTGGGAAGCTCTAAATAAAACACAAAATGTTTAAAATGTAGGTTTATGCTGGGAGCTTTTTACAATTTTCTTTAGAGGTTTAAACAGTGTGAGCTAGAACCGATTAATTAACATCTTCTTGCAAATAGTTCTGCAATACCTGCTTGGAATTGTTTCGAACTTTGGACGCTAATAACAAGATTATGGTCAAAGTTATTGGTAAACCTTTGCAGCACCACCATAAAGTTAGGTTAAGTAGTTAAAACAGACCGAAGATATGCTGGAGTACACACTTTACATTGTTTAACTTTCGTTTCACAGTCTTGGGATATTATCTAAATAATTGGAACCGAATATTAGTTTTTTATTATTTGAGGATTGAAAGAATAATTACTTATACTTATAGAAAAATTTTTAGAAGAAGATTACATCAAGTCTGAAATTTTTTTTAAAGCTGAATTAGGTTTAGTAACCTTTCTTATTGGTCTGTAAATATTAAATAGTTAAGTATACACACATATATAAATCTCATCTGCTAGTTCTGTTTAAAGATTCCAAGATACTTAGCTAGCTAGTTTCCATATTTAATAAAATTCCTCAAGAATTTCTACTTGATCTATTTACTGAAATCGATTTACTTACAAAGTGGATCACGTTGTTTGGTTAGACTTGTGCAATCAATTGTGACTATTGGAATCCAACCAGTGGCAGATTTGTTAAATTGATTTAGAAATTATTCCGCGAGATGCATTAGAAAAATTATTATTATTGGTGATTATCCACCGAAATTTATACGGAAAAATTTCTATTGTTACCAAACAAATTCCCTGGTTTCTATTACAACTTATGTAATATAGTACAGTGCTCATCAGTTTATTTTTTCGTACAGCACCCTATTGAAGGGATGAATAGGTCGTTTGTAGAGATCTGTGCGATTTAAGTGCTCTATTCTCGTAATGGCACTTTTTGCTCAACGCAGCTAGATCCCGTACATTATGAACCATCACACATTTTGTTTTCTCCAGCATTCCACATAAATAAAGACTTTTTATCAATCTTAACACGTTACATGTGTCGCACAAAGTAATATATTCCACAAAAACTTCTTCTGCTAAAAGGAAAACTATGCTTATTGAGTAAGTTTAATTTTATTTTCGTTGGAAATCAACACCGCTGCATTCTAAGTTAATAAAACTTTTCTAATACAACTAAATACACCTTGAATTACCTTTTGTTTTCTTATTCGGTTTGGAATTTTCGGTAGTTTACCGTTGGAATATGTGCTGAAAACTTTCAGTTTAGGAATTCAGGACGGTGAGGGCCCCTCGTGTAAAACAAAGATATAGAAACAGAAATGCTGTGTTGGCAGTTTAGAAAAGCAGGCTTCTGCTGATTGTCCAAATCTCACGGCTCTTTCTCTATCTCGGCGGAAATTAATGCATAAAACCTCCAGCCTAGACAACGAACTGTAGTGTCGCCACAGAATTATTCTGTGGTGTCGTCTCAAAAAAAATTACATGTGTTTTAAAATTATTCATGTACGAAATAATTCTGCATTTAAAAATAAATAAATTGCCTTGGTGCATAAAATGTATAATATGTATATTTGTTGAAAATATATTTACATTCCTTTTCAGAAGGCTTGCAAAGAATGGTATTTTATTTGTATTTTACGAAAATACGACAACTGAATTCTCTCAGGCATATCGTCTAACGCATTCCAATTTAGAAACAATTTTATTTACTTTCATTTCATTTTATGACAAAAACCACCCAACATTTACCTTTTACCGTTTCCAAAATTGATAAGATATGAATTTTAATTTCTTCCATCTAAAACTCCTTTCCTCCAGCAGCATCGTTTATTAGATTTAAATTTGCTTTGCCTTGTATATAACGATAAAACAGCTCCCCTCGTACCTGTTAAAGTAACCACGTATTGCATATTAAGGTGTTTACAGGACCCTTAAGAAGTGAAACGTTCATAACCGTTCGTTATCCTGGGTGGAGGTAAAGTGGGCTTTCGACGTCGGCTGCTAGTCAATATGTTAAGGACCAGTCGGTGTAAATGCGTTGGAAGGTTCTTAATGCGACCTGCATTGCTCCTGTGGGAGCTTTGTGCCGTTACGGCCTTAGTCGAAAGCAATGCAAGTACAAAAAGTAAACTTACTTTTAAGGAGTTTTAGAAGGGTACAATGTGCTTGTAACGAGTCCGAAGTTTATTTATTCAAATGCGTCTTGTTGGAATGTTGGACTCCGCGGATGCGGAAATATAACATAGTGTAAGTTGTTTTTGTCATTTGAACAACAAGGATAATCCCTGGGGGAAATCCGTACGTTAGGTAACTAAATTTTGCATAATTGAATTCCTCGATAAATTGCCTTTTTATGGAATATTCTGCTTTTATCTTTTAATAAAATAAATTTGATGTAGATCACAGACACAGATCTGGTACAGTAGCAATAAATATTTGGATTATCATATACTGAGGCGAACTATCAAACTGATAAAATAATAACAGAAATTTACCTCTACTTTACGACTATTTCTGTCTGTTTCAATTTCCAGTCAGGCACGTGCGTGCCGTACTGGTAATAAAAACAGATAACAATGTTTCCTAAATATGCTAGACGTGTACCTCAACTACACCGCAACAATCAAATTTTCTTCTGGGAAAATCAACCAGATATATTGTCACAGCGTAACATAATACACTTCTGTTTTGATTTACTGTGAGCATAAGGTTTTTCAAACGTGTTTCTAGGAGTCAGTTATTAGAAAAAAGTTAAGATATCGTATACTTATTTTATGCAAACACAAGAAATTGTTTTCAAATTTAGAAACCGAGTATAACAAAATAAAACGAAATGTTCAATTCTACCTAAAATTCTAAACAAAGCTTTGATAATTGCTCTTGGAAATATCTGTCAGATCCAGATGATCATAAATAACTACGAGGTCTTTCTGCATACAATTAATAGAAAAGTGACCAAAATAATAGAATTATATTGTAGCGAAACTGCTTTTCAAGCAGTAGGAAAATATGAATAGAACTAGAAGTTTAACGTAAAAAAAATTAACCTTAACATTTAATAATAAAAATTTAAAAAGGCAGGATAACTCTGAGGTCCCGGCTTCATTTTAATTGGTCGAGTTCTCTCAATATCAATAATACCTATCGCAAAATGATTTTACCGGAAAAGAGTGGAAGTTTTATAGATATTGCTTTAAAAAAATTTCGAGATATTTTCAAAGGTTCCAAATTTTTCCCAAAATAGTAATTATTTTCAAAAAGAGGCTAAGGTTTTTTTTGTACGAAATCAGATTTACCATCGATTGTTGCAAATTATACACGATGCGAAAAGCTATTTCTAATTAGCTTATTTCATAGTCACAGAAAATGTTTTTGATTTTATTATTAATGGAATATGAATTTAACGATATTATACGAAATAAAAGTGAAGGTGTGTGAATTTATTGGCGTGGTTTTCCTGCTCTCCCGTAATTTTCCCATGGTATTCCAGAAAAGAAATCAGTTTTGTTTATATGTAAATATCAGAAAATAGTTTGTTTTTTCCATTTTATATTCACAAACATGTCGCCTTTAAAAGTCAGTATAACTTCCTTTGGCATACGCTTTAGGGCGGAAAGAACACGTAGTTGATCTTTATTGGATATGAACATCCTACTTTTTCCAGGCCATAGGAAACAGTGAATATATATAATATGAACGTGCCCTGTGGCAAGTTTGCAAATGCATACTCTATCTAATGACCTGAAAATATTTCGAAACGTCTCAGACTATTTTATAGCACATTTTTATAATACGCTAGTTCACGTAGATATCGAAACATCAGTTTTATTTCCAATGACACAAAAAAGTGACAAATCTATCTCGGAGAATTTAAATATTTATCGAATGGAAAACACTCTTAAACAGAGCGTGCAATGAAAAAGTAATTTTAAAAAGCTCACCAACTCCTTGTCGGGGAAAAACAATATTGCGAAAGCAAACTAAGTTAATGTTAGTCTGTTTTCTTTTATAATGCAGCTGAAACAAGATAAAAAACCGTTGTAATACTTTAAGAGGTAAAGCGTCGGTGAAGGAGTGAACGCTTAAAGAAACTCCTCGACGCACACACGCACAATAAGCACACACTCCAGTTTTTTTTGTCTGCAAATATTTGTTTATTCGAATGTTAAATTTCAAATGTTTTCACTAGAAAAATATCAACAGCTTTGTATGAACATTTCATTCAAAACCACCCATCATAGACATTTTAAAAATGCACTCCAGCGAAAGATATTTCAATTTCCTGACTATAAAATGACATTTTATTCCAGTAAAAAGTTAATTCATTCGTGAAACGCGATACTATACTATCACATCGTTTTACATTTCTCAATTTTCAGCATTGATTTCTTTTAATAACACCGTATAAAATAACAATAGTTCAGGTATTGATTGAGTGTTTCTATTCCATATAATAGACGACCCATTAAACCTGTTGTTGTATAATAGTGGATATTATACGACAGTGTACAAAAACGAAAGAGTGAAACGAACCGAGAACAGACTATAATCATTGTTTTTCGCGTGAGACTCCCACTCACATCACACAACGTTGATTTATTTTCAAAGGAAAATTGTTGACGGCGTTCATCGACATTGTTTTATTATTTCCTTCAAATTAGTGATGAAAGTCTTGACTTTCATTTTACCCTTATGGACTATTTGGGGTGAAATCTGCCCTCCGGGCGGAGTGAACGTCCTTAGGGGCGTAGAGCACCATAATAGTATTTTACACAACGCTCAAATAATTACGAAGATGAAAGGGAACGTCTCTTACACCAATTTGATTTTAAGCTAGTAAGTATACTTACATATATTTTGAAACAAGTTCATGGAAGCGAAACACACACACAAAGTAAATAGTAAGTAATTACTTATATTATCTGCGAAGGTCAATGGCAGATTACGCAAATGTTTACTTTTGAATCCTGCTGATGTCTCGACGTTCTGGTTCTGAATTAATTAGTTTTTCTTGGTGTTGTAAATCCAGTACTGGGTTTTCTTACAATAGACTCAGAGCTCCGATTTATAAGCAAATTAAATCTTCTAGTTCTGGATTAACACTAGAAGTGGTATCTTTCCTATCTTGACAACAAATCTAAGGTATACTAAGATTATTTTCAGAAGACATGTGCGACATACCATCTCTTTCTCTACCTCTCGTTCCCCTCTGTAAAGAGCGAGCGAGAAAGACAGCAGGCATAGTGTGGCGCACATGCCTACTAAAAGTAATTCTGCTACAAATCTTGATTAACTCTTAAGAAATTTCAGTAAGTACTGACAAAATTTTTAACTTAATTGTTTCTTTCCTAAAATAGATTATCATATTTCCATCTTACAGCATTTTTTAAGACACGGGATGCCTCTTCCAGACCCACTTCACTTTACTCAGCAACAATATCCAAGTTGGTGATGTGATTCGTAGCCAGACCATAGTTTCTCTTGGTGCTTCTTAGCACTTAACCACGGCAGATATAAAGTGAGGGAAATATGCGTATAAAACGAGGTTACGTGCACAGGTTATAAGAAGTGCCGGTAAAAGCACATCGTCATCTTTATTCCGATAGTGTAGGCTCTTAACTACCCCTTCCTGTTAAGTGTATAGTAAGTGCACTTTCATTTCAACTCTCCCTAACTACAGATATGTAGAAATGACTTATCACAATAACTATACAGGGATGTTATGTTGAAGAAGGTAAAGTATTGACGACTTTATTTTGGTTTAATTATTTTTGATTTAATTTCGAGTTTAGTCATTATTTTAGTTTATGATGTACAGGGAAAATTAATTAATGCAGCTTATTTAATTTATAAATTAAAAATTCTGTTGGATCATTAGTAATAATTAGTTTAAGTAACTTTTAATTAACATTACAAGCGCTCTTTTCGATATTAGTTTCATTATAAATTGCGAGCACAATTTTAGTTATGGATTTATTTTTGATTATCACATTATAGTACGAATATATGGCCCTGAAGTGAAATGAGATTTGTTCAAAATTCACTACTATATTCTGCAGATTAGTTATAAGTTCTCGTACATCTACATAATAAGCATAAGTAATAAAACAAAGCGTAAAACTTTGTGCCATTGTTCCGGAATGCGTTTTCATTAAATTTGCGAAAATTTTAATACCCACTTTGATGCGTCAATTAACTACAAAAATAAACCTAAACCCAGTGCTATTGGCGGGAATGTAGTAATATCCTCATGCTACACTATAAGACATATAATGCAACAGATGTTCGGGGATAAATATTGACATATACGACTAATTGCAAAGATTAATTCGTTCCAATAATGTTCCGACATGCACTTGGCGTTTTGTCAAATGATTACATCCAGCCAAATAGTCTAAATTTTATTATTATAGCGACTCTTAGACATTCTAAATTGAAATAACAGCGATGCTGTCGCCGCATGGTTCCCGATTTCATTAAGAGTACTTAAATTAAAATGTTAATGAGCTTTTTCATTAGTGACAATGTACGGTTTTTAATTTATACGCAATTAAAAAATAAAAATGCTGTCGATCGACTGGTTTTAATTTGTCGTAATTAATTATGTTGGTGCGCTGATGATTAATATTTGAAAAATATCTTATTCATATTTTGAAATTATTGTATACGATGGTAAATCAAATAATCTATTACAATCTCAGAGAAAAAAGAACAAGAAACTCAATTAAAAGCCTACAAGTTCAGAAACCTATTTAAATTAAATCATAATTTTCTCGAATTAATTTTTTCTGCATGCATCGTAAACTTGCTAGCGTGCTGATTAAAGTATGATTCACTTTAAATACGCTGGCGTAGTGCTCGAGACCCAATTAACGTTAATAATGCAAATCTTGTAGTGTAAAAAAATTAGGGTAAACTTGAGTTGACAGTATATTTTGATAAAGGGTGTGTGTGCGATGTGGGGAATAATACAGTCGAATGAAGAGTAAATGGGGGGAATTTTGGATGTGTCAGCAACTGTCACACATGCCTAGATAATATCAAGCTAAATTCGCCGCGAGCTTTTCTGTCGTCTGCGTAATCAAGCATTTTGCTTACTCCGAATAATGAATAAAGCAGGCCGCTCAACTTTACAGAAATTAATCACCATTTTGGGGACATTTAATTACTCTAATGAGCTTTATAAATCCCATCATTATAATTAGTTGTATGTACATGTGATGTATGTACAAGAAAAAATTTCTCGTTATTATATCGAAATCTACAAAAGGGGGGATTGATAGATTACGGTGTGATTGGTGAACTGCACTGGAAGAGAGATGAGCTTGCACAAAATCCCCTCGGGCTCTGGTCAGTGGACCAAAAATATTTGCCCAATTAAATGAAGGAATACGTCTCATGTCGGATTAAGTTTTACAGGGGAATATAATACCTACAATGCTGTATCATCGAATACACAATTGAAGGGTACTCGGGTACATTTCCAGGAGATCAATACTACTGCCTTAGAAAATGACTTCGGAAATAATAGCATAAGCCCCGAAATGCAATTATTATAAAGTAAATTTGCCGACAAATAGCTGCAGCTTGAGCTGCTACATGGGGTTTATTAATAACAAAGTAGATTGCTTTTGCACAAGAAAATAAAATCTCATACTTATATACAATTAGCTTGTTTAAATACTTTGATGATGAAGACAAAACAGTGTTGGCGGGTTGGTGTTTTTTTCTTATTTTTGGTAATTTATCTTGGATTATATTCTAAGTCAAGAGGTAGTTAATATTCATTATAGAGTAAAACCTTAGTGTCTCGAAAATTAATCTTAATTTACGTACAGTACAACGAAAAATGACGAGATATATCGCACAAAATACTAAGATTTTTAAATATTGCTTGAATTAAATCTGTATATGCTATGCAAAATATCATATATGCTAAACTTCGTTATATTGTTAAGAGCTGATTGTAAATTCATAGATTAATGCATTTTCCTTGTCGCCATTTAGAATTTGTATCGTACTAATTGAATCCAGTTCTAAAGTGCCTTTAACTGTGCCAAAAGGAAAAACGGAACTTCAGATGCCATTTAAGAGTAAAATATAAATTAATATCTACGAGCCCTAACAACTAAATGTTCGGACAAAAGTAAATTTGATTGTCTTTTTTCCATACGCGCAAAAGTTATCTAAATTAACTTCCATAATATTAATGGTTTCTTTTTGTTATAATGCCAACATTTGGTTATATAAAAACGTAAATTTCGTAAAAATCCGCTCGGCGGTTCCAAAATTGTATCACTTTAACCCAGCAGGATGGAAAAATTGTAGAAACAAAGAATTATTATTTTCAAACCGTTGGATCTAGTAGCCGGATTTTGATGAAATTTACTTTATTGCAAAGCTGGATGTTGGTTTTCTTTACAAAAAAGTTATACAAGTTTTTATTTGGTGATTTTAGGCATTTATCGGAGCTTCAAAGTTGCACCTTTAAAAATGATAGAATTTTCTAGTAACTGTTTTAAAGAATCACAGTTTTGAAACCGCTTGTTGGATTTGTGTCAAAATACCTTTAAATCAAAGCTCAATAATCGTACTATATAGAAAAAATCCTGAAATGTTAATATGAATTTTTTTGCATTTTTTTCGAGTTTTCGAGTACACTTTTCAAAATACATGTTTTTTGAGGGTGCCACCTACATTTAAATAATCACAGTTTTGGAACCGCTGGTTGGATTTTGGTAAAATTTATTTTATTGCAAAGCTAGATGTTGGTTTTATGTACAAAAAAATCCCCAAGTCTTTATTTGGTGATTTTCGGCATACTTCGTAGCTTTAAAATTGCACTTGAAAAATGTGACGTAATTTTCTAACGACTGTTTTTAAAAAATCACAGTTTTGGAACTTGAGGCAAACGACATAAAAGTGCTTTCATGGCCCTCACCCAGTCAGGACTTAAATGTCATTAAAACTCTTAGGCATAAAATTAAATGTATTCTACGCAATAATCCACCAAGAACCATTGGGGACTTAAAGACCAAAATAGAAGAAATTTGGGACAGTTTCACACCAGAATTGTACCAAAATTTGATAAATACAATGCCTGCTAGAATACAGGCCGCTGTTAAAGCAAAAGGAGACGTAACCTCTTATTAATGATCCTAAATTAAAAATTATCCCAACATTTAGTTGCAAATTCATTTTGTAAAATTTGCTAATTATTACGGTTAAAATTAAAATATTGTTAAATCAAATAAATAATTTTCTTCCATGCATAATATTGTTATTAAGGCTTTATCTTATTGTATTAAAATTTCCAGTTCTCCTTTCATACTTCAAAAATTTTCTTTTGTCCGAACATTTAGTTGTTAGAGCTCGTACTTAAATCGATCAGTAATATAATAATAATCATGATTTTGTAACAACTTTATCAAGTAGCAAGTAGTTTGAAATATACTGCAGTTAAAAGTAGACATGAATTGTATTACATTTATTTACGGCGACTTCACGTCGTTAAATCATTAATTTAAAGACAGTCGTAAAAGTTTCTATCGTGTTTTTCTGTGAATCTACTCATTAATATTAAAAGCAAAGTTGTAACTTTACATTGTCATCACCAATATAGAGAACCATAAAAGAGGGCGCTTCAAACTGAAAACCACATCATAATTATTCAACGCCTTGATGTGCTTTCCCTACGACAAAGTTGTATAAATGCAACATAATTAAATTTTCATGTTACACATTACACTGCACAATAATAATTGTCTTGAAAAATTACAACTGGTATTGTAGATTTTAAGTTCAACAGAAATCGCTCAACGAAACAATCTTCTACAACTATATTATATTATTGTGTATTGAAATGCGGCAGTGGAATAGAATATGTATTTATAGCGAGCGTCTAGATGTGACAATTCTATTTCCCCTTCAACGCAATTCAAATGCAAGTAATCGGTGCAGTGTATTCAAACTTCAGGTTGTCTACTACATCTTCATCGTGTAATATTTTTGACAGTAGTGCAGATGCCAGAAATGAATCATCCAATAGACTTAGGAATTTGCTGCTGCCCAAAAATTGATGGATTTTCGTGGAGTTTCCTTTAGAATTTTTAGGAAAATTAACAGAGCTCCCATAAGAATTAATTTCGCTCCAAAAAACTATTTAAAAATATACCTAAAAATAATTTCCTGTTTTGATTACCTGCTTACTTTACCAGTTCATGTAAAACCAGATCTCTACTTTTGACATTTCCAAGCTCTTAAAGGAACATCAACATTCTACAAAGTTTGGTGCTTTAGACAGATGACTTTGTTAATAGAAATTCCCCAAAAATTTTAATTTAATTCACTCGGCAAACTCATGAGAGACAGTTCTGATAAAGGTGTCGTAATTCCGCTCAACCATCGTCGGCTCTATTGTATATTTACCTACACTGTTTTGCACTTTGCTTGGAACAATAATTCACCTACAGATTCAGTTAACACAGACAATGTTTGTGCTGGGGATATATGCATGGTTATTTGCAAAGTGAAAAAGTTTGTGGATGTGTGTAGGGGTTCGAGCTTTGTTTATTTCCGATACGTGCTACTGAATTGTGTTTTTAGTAGAGAAAAAAAATGGTAATTTCAGCACCATCCTCTCTCGGGCAATATCTATTCACTCTTGACATGAGCAAGAATGCTACGTATAAATTTCAAATACAATAGATACTTCAACTGGATTTTAATGCATTGCTCGATTCAAGCTAACAGTGCTTTTGTTTGCTTCTAACACACAATTCTTTAATGTTTACAACACACATCGCACATTCTATGTTGTTTTCAAATGCAAATTTAATTTGAATTCCAAACCAGATAACCACATTTACTTTTTGAACCTATAGTTTATAAATTAATTATATTTAACTTGAAGCATCAAGTAAATCTCTTTAATGGAGTGTAAACTGTATTTTAATTCATTAATAATTATTCTTCTTGATAAACACAAACTCTTGGGAAATATAAACACAACTTCGTCTCAGTTCATAGAAATAATCTAAGAATTAATAAAACTAAAACTTTCTTCAGAATTCAAATAGAGTTTTCTTGTTGCATTATCTTTTATCTTTGCCTGCCACGCCGTATTAGGCAACGTCAGTCACGTCTGGTAAGTGTAAATTTGTGCGCCCTTTACTCGAATGGACCCCTTCAACTTTGAGATGAGACTTATTATAAGACCGCGAGCATTATAATCAAAGGTGTTGATGCTGCAATTCGCTTGGAAAGTAATTTAGTTGAAAGGGTGTCGAGCTAACCAAGATTCCATCGTGGGGTGTATTCATTTGCCGTAAAATATGGCTCTTTGAGGTTACGAGCAGAAATCTATGTGCACTAGGAAATTTGCCGAAGGAAAACCTAACAAAGGGGTTTTGTGTTGACGCGTACCATCAACGAGAAAAAATTTGCTGCGAATTCAAAATAACAAAGAAAAGGATTTTGCTCATCATTCAGACTAATTTAAATGCAAAGTGGATAGACTGTAAAATCCTGACGTTGTGTATTTTAGGAACTTTAACTTGTGAAAGTTGTTAATGGGCCTGTAGCCAATGGTTGCCCGAAACAATCCTACGTGTTTATGTATTTAAGTATTCCCGTGTCGTATACTTAGGATGTGAGATAATTTTATATGGGTAGTTTTATTACTGGAAAACCGCGAGAGGGTGGCTTCGTATGTACACTATAGTGACTCGCCGCCTGTAATTTTAACGTAATTATTCTTTGCTTGTGCCTTTAGATTATTTTTAATACCTGCGGATTATGCAAGGGGCTTTACAATCCCATAAAATATCCATCTGCCGCTTACCACCAGCTCATAATTATCTAAAAGTACGAGTAGATACAATTTTATGTGTTGTCGCTTAGCCATTTCATAATTTTACAGATTACACAAACAATTAAGCTTTGAATATTGTCAACAAAGTACAATATAGTATACATTTAATGCAATTATAATACATTCATGTATACTACGAAATTACGTACAAGTTAGTTTCTTAGATAATGATTAAGAGGGTATGCCTAAGAAAATGGAAATATAGCCTGTAGATGCATAATGGAATCAGACATACTTATTCATTTCTCTGGTACTAAGAAGTGACACCGAAATGATTTTGAATCCTGGTGTTATCCTCCACTGCCAATTTTCTTCCCAAACTGCAGAATGTTATCCGTTTGTCGGCGCAAAAGTATTATAGAATATAAGTATGATACTTTGCGAGGATTTTCCGGATTTGAGTATCGGAAAATTCGAACAATATGTTATGAGCCCACAAATATATTTCATAGTTGGATGGCAGAATGAAGCGCGCGAGTGAAGTGAATAACTGGTAATAGGATGTGTGTTCGATAACACCCCCTGCAATATCTAGATGATGGGGTTTTCCAATGCTGCTGCTGTTGCTGGTATGCTCTTATTGCTTTTACATTGTACTGGGCCATGTTCGTTTACGAGATGCTATTTCTATGAGGTAAGCCATGCTTTCAAATGCAAATGGTGTGAGGTTGGCGGTTGTTCACTATACGACGTAGGTACACATAATGCACCTAGGACAAACTTTATATACTGTGCTTAAAACGTTGACTCAACTGTTTATGTACTGGTTATAACTACCACGGTATTACAAGCTTCGCTGGATTAAGCTGTTTTACAGAAGTTTCTATACGTGCATATAACAACAAAAATTAAGTCACACATTCGCTTCCTAATAATTAAATTGGAACCTACGTCTTATTATTCGAATTGTTATAAATTACAGATTAAGAGAAATTCTTAGGATATAAATTGGTGATAGATTACGGAATCGATGTTCGAGAGAATGTTATTAATAGAATAGGACAGACATTTTACGAGGCAATTTAGAAGCTAATAATTTCCCAATAGACGTTAAATTGGACCTGGACCAAAGCCACAAATTAACACTCGTGAAAGAAAACCAGAACGATAGGTCTACTCTATTACCATTTGTGATATTATGTGTAATTGTTTGCGGTATTTTATATATTTTTATTGTTATACGGGCTATAAATATTTAGCCAAGATAACATTGGAAATAAATTGGAAAAGCGTTCTATTGGAAGAATATTATGACATAATAATTGTGGACATGTTTTACGACTTTGCAATTTATTGCAGTAAAAGAAACTTTTATCGAAATTGATTTTTGTTAATAAATATTGCGCTAGTAATTAGTTAAATGTTAGATATATAGAAGACAATATCTTATAAACTGCATTATGAATGTTTTACAGTTTTCTTCACTTAGCGCGACTTTCCCCTTTCGTTGCCGCTGCATTGTTTTGTGGTTTTAAGATGATGAAAGCATGCAGAAAAAAGCTTTTCATTTTTTCATCTTTTGTCCTAGTCGAGACCATGGTTTTTCAGCCATTATGTCGTTGTACAAGAAGGAAATATTTGCTGTCTCACCAATGAACTGATGATAGTCCACATTTTACTCCTGATCAATATAATATTTTTTATAATTTTATTAAAATTCCTTCATAATTAAATGTGATTATACTCGACTATCCTACAGTAAATTCGGTTATATTATCGATAACCTCCGAATGTACATTTTTTTAATTTTGGTGGATGCGCCCCATAAATTTCACCACTTTAATTGTGGCCACAGCATAAAATCCCCGATTATACACCTACATTTTCATTTAATTTTCCATCAATGTTTTACCTCGCGCTACAATATTCCCAAATCACCATAATTTAAGCATAAAATTTCCGCGACCCCTCCAGTAATTGCTTTAAATTCTTTTTTTTATTTCGATATAAAACTGGAAATTAATGGAGTAAAATTGCCTAGTTAATCTTAATCTTTTTTATTAAGATTTTAATATTGCGGTGTGGTGCTGCTGGTGGTGTAACTAAAATGAATGACTTGAGAAACTCTGTGATAGCCATAAAGAAGTGTGACGTTGGCCTGGATGAAGCCATATTGTAATCATTTCACATCTAATTATGATTTTTAATTAAACCGCCAGGCACTAGTGGTTTTTCACGCAATGATTCTTTCTTGTGACCTCATATAAAACAGAAACAGCATCCACGAGCTTTTGTTGAATTGTCGCTTTGTTGTTTCTAACAAAAGATATAAAGACAGTAATTGTTATGGCTTTGATGGTATACGATACAGCTTGCACTAGACGCTGTTAGATAAATAAATTCTAATGAAGAAAAACCAGAAGAGCTTTTACAAAATAAAAACACCCTGTACTTACCTGCAAAATGCAGGTTTTATACAAAAGATAAGCCGTGTTGTTGTATTCAATTAAATTATCGGATAAAAAAGTTTTAGCAAAATAAATGGAATTTCAGCTACGAGTAACAACAAAACATTACAAATTTTATTTTGCAATTTAAAGGTAAAGCCTTCTATTATATTGGAGCGAGTTTATTTAAACCCTAAATAGTCTTCTAAAACGATAAATTTATCAGCTTAATCCCAGTATTATTACAAAACACGGGATACCGAGAGGATATTCAATTAATTTAGTAAAATGTGAAATTTTGTATTAAACAATGGAGTGCGGCGGGTTTTTGTACCAAAATGCATTATTAGTGAGATAATGTACAAATACCTATTTCCGTGTTTCACAGAATGCATTCCGATTTATTTTTATTATCGCATCGATCGCCGGGAGTATAGGAAATATTTATTTTAATTTTCGGCGAAATGCGGTTCTGTTTTGAATAGACAAAAGCAAAACACGGTTTGGAATGGAAAAAAATAGAAAAATCAAATTAATCCCTGTTAATAGCATTATTGTCCATCGTGCGTTTTGCCCTTTTTCCAACAGTACACAAAAATGTTTAGCTTTATGTCACTGCAGACAATGGCGGAGGAGAGTAATTTTTATATTCAGGCGATTCGTGTTATTAATTTGATATTACTTATGAAAACTTCCTAAAATAAAACTAAACTACAACACTCGATGTGACGATGTGACATTGTGACCCGCCACTGGTGAACTTAATTCTAGTCGCACTTTGATGATGTAAAAGTACTTACGAGAGATTTAAAAAATTCCCTACAAAACCCATTAAAGTGGGTATTTTATTTCATTCGAGTTTTACTGTGTGTGTGTGTGTGTGTAACATGGTAGAAAATGTAATGGGGAGTCAAGAAGATCAAGGACTTCTAAATAAGTCATTGGGATGTCCTTCAGATCCTTGTATCCAGATTATATCTTCAACGTGATTACGTGTGCCTAGGGAAATAACGTCTCGCAAAGCGTAATACCCTATTCAGCATTCTTGTATGTTTGTGTATGAGAAATAAAAATATAAATAATTTATCCCTTGACATAAAACATACTAAACTTATTTTTCTTAAGAGCCCTGCCAGCAAACGTTCACATAGCGGAAAATTCACCATGAAAAATCTACTTCTAATAATATATACCGCAATATGTAACATTATCATTACCCACCAGTTTATATTTCATGTACGTTGTTTTAAAAGCAATAAGTTAAGAATGTAATGTGTCTTCGCGGAAAATGGCAATTTAAAGCGCTTTATAAAATAATAAAACTCTAATATAAAAATAGTCATTTTGTAGTTAGGTAATTATTTTTCAATTAAGTTACATGAAATATTTTTGTCTTGTACACTGCAGTGCAATAAATATCAAAGCGATGATGAATAATTTAGTTGGCGTTTGCAAAGTTCGCAAAAATTGTCCGGAGAATTGTGATTGAAACGTAATCGAACTTTTCTTTTTTCTTTTGAGCTGTGTGAACACAATAGGTGTATCGACAGAGAACCGCATAGCTTTTCTGTACTGAATGTAGATACAAAAGTAAAGATTTACGTTAGTCTAAAAAGATGCCAAGAATATTGATTTAAAAAGATACATGGCCTAAGACTTATGCAAAATTCTGCTTAGCATATTTCGCTTTGAAGTATATTTCCCAGCTTCGATAACTAAAAAATTTGCATATCTTTGTCTTGTTAATGTTTTTAAAACAATAGTGTATGCAGGAGTAGGAAAAATAAAAAAGAAATTTTAATTCCTTTGTAATTCTATTTTCTTTTCTTTCTTTTAATGCCATTTAAATGGAATTATTATTTTAACAAAGGAATGGTCTCGATCGTTTTTCCCTCGTATATACGTCCCGATAAGATTTCATTTTCGTTTTAATTCCTCGGCTAATTAAACATCTATGTCCTCATCCAACTTAAATGGATTTTCTAATAAGATTATACGAAAAGAATTTCATATTTTAAAAGCCTCTTTTGTAAAACTCGTTATGTACGACGACAAGATTCATATTTCTTTAAGCACTCAGCGTTAATTTTACACATTTTTGGAATATCTATGCACTTAATTCAATTCTCGTTAAAAAATAATTAAATTTTTATAATAAACTCCATAAAATTTACTTCATTTTCTTTTCATTGTAGTATTTAAGCGATAAATTAAATTTTAAATGCCGCCAAATTCCAAACACGGCTCGCTACTATAACAGAATTTTTCCAACACAATTAAAACAGTCCAACAAAACAAAAAAGTTATTCGCATTTCCTATGTTGTTTACATAAATTATCATTTGGCTTTATCTCTCTAAAGGAAGGATTATTGGTGTTTGAGACAGGAATCTGGCACAACATAAGCGATACAAAGAACTCTGGAGATTTCCAAAGCGACACCACGCCGGAGATTTCCACACAAACTTAAAATCATTGGAGAAAACTAAACTTGCGCTACGCGAAAGAAGCGCAACTCAATAAAATATTAAACGAATTTAAAAATCTGCATCTGTAAATAATGAATTTATTAGATTTCACGAAGTGTTGCAGGCAAAAAAACTATTGAATCTTCGCTAGTAAAACGACATTTATTTGCGAGCCGAACCAGTTGGTTATTAAGTTTCATTGATTCGATATGGAGAATTAGTTTATTTGATTATATTTTCATTTGAGTCTGTATAGCACATTCGATTTCCTGTGGGAAATGCCTTTTGAAACAGTCTTTTTCGTGTGCTCAGTTCTGTAATGTAATGAGATATGGGGTCCGAACGTGGCCCTCTATACTGAGTGGACCCTAGAGGACAATACGTTATACCGCACCCCTACCTGATATGTCTTTTTACCTCGACAAAAACCGTTCATATCCTGTGTATATTTCCTATATAAGTTCGAGTCCATCTAACTGATAAAAACATTAGACACGATAAATAAATGGTCAGTTTATGTCTGGAATAAAGGGGCACGAAAAGGACGACGTATAACATGGACAAAAAACTTTAGTCTATAAAGTGATCTTATACAAACAGATTTTTACACCAGAGCCTCAGGAAAAAGTTTGTTTTGTGTTACACAATTGTTTGTTTTATTATTTTTCTTATAGAAAATGAAAAAGTGATTTTATTATATTGCGACTAGAAAAATTAGAATTTTAACAAGAAATTTCATCGTTAATGTTTACCAAAAAATGTTGAGTTATACAGGGAAATTTTTCTCTAGTTAGGTACTACTTACTACTATTACTTACTACTCTTTCCCCAAAATTTTCAACTTATTTATTGAATAACTTTTTAAATATCGACAATATCAAAAAAAGTTTAAAAGATAAGTTTAGGAAATATTTTTCTTTACAACTTTATACTGACTCTATTTTTCGAAAATTTAATAAGAAAAAAGTTATTCAATAAACAAAAAAATACAACCCTTAATTGAGGGCTGGTGAAGGAAGGGCGGGGTCTACGAATACACAAACTCAGTTTTAAACTTTCAGGGTGACCCTCTAGAAGATTCTACAAAAATTGGCTGTAGGGTAAAAAAAGTCTATTTGAAGCCTTTTTTCTCCCTTATTTACTGTACTATTAGGTTATTTTGAGTTAAGTTATCGAAAATTATAAGATACGAAAAAGTTTCTGAATTGAATGGAAAATACTCTCTGCATATTGGTGCTGCAAAAAAACCAGTGGCGTACGTTTTATTCAATAAAATGTTTTTGAAGAAACCCGTACGCACGCCTCTGTGTTCTAAATAAAATAATTGCAACCACTATTAATAAGAGAATACAAAAAAAAAGATCTATGCAAAATTTCAGAAGACTAACTTTTTTTGTTATTGATTTATAGCAAATTATTTAAAATAATTTATTTTCTTTAATGGCCTCTACGTCAAAAAGGAACCAACATTCGACTACAGTTTATTAGACAAACCACCTTTAATTTTCGCTAAACTATCGACTGGTGAAATTCTGACGATATAAACTGGGACACCCTGTATTTTTTCAAGCTTTTTGAACTTATTCATAATTTTTGTATAAAATAACATGAATTTTGTTTTAAATGTAGATAAGATCAAATTGTTATCTGGTTTAAATGAAGGCCATTTCAATTCTTTAAAGCGTAGCACATTTAGACGAATATCTTGATTATAACTGGAATGCAACATTCTAATTAATAATAAGTTAAATTTAATCTGATTTTTCATTTTTGGCCTGCACGCTAAAATTGTTTTCAGTTTGAAATTTTATTAAAAACATCTAATGAGTTTATAATTAGTTCGTACAGTTTAATATTATATAATTGAATATTACAGGCCAATAATTTTAATTTTCGCTAATTGATTCCAATTTTAAGTTTTCTTGTATAAGTATAGTTTTAAATTAAAGAATCTCCTTTGATCATTTACACTAATTAGTACTTAATAAACTCAGAAACTGAGCGACTCTTGTAAGTTAATTTTAATTTGATACATTGACTTTTTGTGCTTCAGCATAACACAAAAAACTATTTTCCAAATTGAATGAAATAAATCGCCAACGGTACACAGTTCCAACTGTCGAATTAATCAGAAACTTTCGCAATACCAGAATTTTAGTGTCACTTCATAAACTGATATGAATTTTTTTATACTGTGCGCACACTACGTACACCAATTTATCGATCAGGGTCCTTTAATAAAAATTTCAAAATCGTATATATGGAGTTGTCACAACGCCCTTCGAGCCTGAATCGTTAATTGAGTGACAAGTGACGGGTCGCCTGCCACACGAATAAAAGCTTGGGACTGTTTCACATGACGTGAAGAGCTTATAATGCCTTGCGTAAGCCCTCGGCTCTTCACCCCCGATTTTCTATGTGCCACCAGACACTCAAATGTAATCGGGAAATTCGACATAAATAAACCATTGCCATGGCTGCTGCTGCTGCTGATGCCTGCCCCGCTCTGAAATTTTAATTAACTCATTCGTTTTTTATATGGCTGTCATCAATTTTAATTTTCAACTACTTGAAATTCATTTCACTTGAATGGTTTACGTGATCGTGATGTCACGGTAATGTTTTATTAAATCAGTTTTGTGACATGCTGTTCGAACTGTTTTGGATTATTTTTATTGACAAACTCATTTTAATGGAGTTTCAATACTAAACGACAGGATTTGGATATTTTAGTGCTTCTAGGCTTGAAAAACCCAAAAAAATCATAAGAAACTATGAATACTTAGCCAAATTTGAAAAAATTTGATTGATGCTGATTGTTGTCAACTTTTTCCTCCTAGGGAGAAAAAGTACTGCTTTGCTCCCGCATTTTGAAACCTTTTTTGAAGCTACAATTCGCCGCACCATTTTCCATTTACAAAGCAATTACAGCGTTCCATCCCTAATAGAGCACTACCCCCGTTTAAAAAAATTAATAAATAAACACCAAAACCACAATATACCTTTATAATTAAATGAACTAAAGGACGGAAAGAAAGTGGTTTCTCAAATTAAATACACACTCCTTTGTGTCAAGTTTGTTTGAATAAGTTTTTTTACGTTTATTTTTTACTTTGGTGGTGAGAGGGGTGCACAAAAGTGTTGTCTGATGTAAAAGTTTGCACAGGTGGGTTTAAAAGCAATATAAAAGTTGAAGTGATGGATCGGGGGAAGGTTAAATAAAGATGTTGCAAGGCGACGTTTCCGAGTGATATAATTACTACCCGAGATTGTTTGCCGAACTCAGCCATGCAAATAATTCCAGGCGTTGATCAACTTGGAGAGGCCATTATCACGTCGAAATGTTAGATGTAAAAACTTCATTATATTACCTTCACTATTTCTTATTGTAATTGAATTTTGTTTTAGCAAACTAAATTAACACTGTCGATTTCACTGTATGTACAGGGTGTTCCGGAATGTTCGTACTTACAATTAGTGATACGTTAGTATATCTAATATAAATATCTGATGTGCCCAACACATGACTTTCTTATACGGATAGTATCACAGTAATTACTTTTCCTAAAGACATTAAGTTAAATTTCTTGTAAAAATTTTGAGGGTTTCCAGCAATTTTCAAATAGTCTCTGTCGCACTTATTGCAATACGCATAAATCTGTCCTTGTCCCACTCATTACTACCAGATTTTAGGACAAATAAATAACAGAATACTTATCAAAATTCCACAGTGCGAAAAATGCTTGATATCTTTGAATTTGCTGTAGCTAAACTTTGAAGATTTATAAAATACTTCTCAGTTTTGGTCAACGTTTCACTCAAACAAACTGTACAGTGCACAATAATCCTTCTCATCAAAATATTTCGATCTTTTGCCTTTGACAGTTGTTTGACTAACAATCTCTTCTTCTTCTTCGTACTTGGATTGCAAAGCAATGTCAAGTTTTTGGTGTTTGGCGATATAGCCACTCTCACCAGGATTGGATTAATTGGATTAATTGGTTTTCACTTTTTAAATTTTTATAACTTTATTCGAGCTCTTCGTGTGTTTAATGCAAATAGAATCTTTAGTATAAAAACAAATAGATTTCTGTAATGTGAACAACAGCCACTCAGAGATAGATGGCAACACTATATAAATATATAAATAATTTATAATTATTAAAAAACGGCGCAAAATAAAACACTTTTGTTACTTTGTCGACACGTCTAAAAATTGAAAGAGCATTCACAAAAAATTTGGCGTCGATATCTTTAATGTAGATTTGCATGCATAATACAATTTCACGACTTTATTGTATATAATAGAAAAAATTTTAATCGAGTTGCCATGATATCCAAAACATAAAACCGTAGCCGTTGTAGCCGTCGATCTTTTCAAATAGTAATGCTACAATCGATTTCCTCAACGGTATAGATTTCTGTATGTAAACAACATGTACTTTGTAAATCAGAGATAGATGGCGCCACTATATAAATAAAAATTTTTGACGGAATTTCAAAAAAAGTTTCAAACAAAATTTGTTCAAAATTTAATTCTAAATCAATGTTAAAGAATAAAAAAATGTCGTAAATTGTTTATTTTTCAAGATATTCCTAAAATACCTAAAAATGTCTTCAGGTAAGTACCACTTGTGTTGGTGCTAGATGAAAAAGATTTAATGTGGCACCCACAATTTTGTTCAAACTCTTAAATATGAAATTTAAATCAAATCCGTTAAGTCGTTTTTGAGTTATCGTGGATACAGACAGACACACAGACAGACACACAGACACACAGACAGACATCATGGCGAAAATGGTCAAAATGGATTCAGGGGCCCTCAAAACGTGTAAATCCATCAAAATCTCGAAGTCGAAAAAAATCACGATTACAATACTTCCTTATATTACGTATAAGAAAGTAAAAATATTTTTTAAATTAATTGAGCAATAAAAGTTAACCAACAAGTTGGAAAGTGTATAATATTTTGAGTTAAGGTTCCAAACTTTTTCAATAGTTCTCTTATGAGATTACACAACCTAATCACACATGAACAAACTCAAAACACCAAAATCAATGAACAAGTTGATCTCTAACACCATACAATCATTTCCAATTTAAATAAAGTATGATTGTGTGTAAAACATGGCGCAGGTAATGGTATTACCCAACACATATTCTTTTATTTACTTTAAAAAGCGTGATGGACTATAAGAGCCCGAGAGCGCATCTCTAAATGAATAATGACCGTATTTACGAATCACAGTGGAGAAAATACAGCATCAGGAGAGGACAGGTAATTTTTCACGGCTGGTAAATGATCCGAATGATTCGGCGAGAACAGAAGTCGAACATAAGTAATTTGAAGTCAGCTTCTATGACAGAGTTGTGCGCTAATGAATTTGCTGTGGTCGATCAGGCAAATCAACAATTTAGCAGTAAGTTAAAATGGTGAATTTTACATAATATATTATAAGTACTTAATTATATTGGGTTTTTATATGGTGAGTTTTAATTTGTGTAGTGGATGGAAGTTGAAATATATTATTTTTCTCTGCAACATATTTTTGTAATGCTCGCATGTAGGCAGCATATATTTTATTAATTACAGCAGGAAATTAATTATATTTCTATTTTTTATTTCGTACAATTATTTATTTTAACATGATACAAATGACGCGTGAAACTTTTTGTAATTAACTCTGACAAATTAAATGTTATATGTATATTTCGATGGTAAACGAACAATTTAATATTCTATGAAAAATAATTACAAATTATACAACTTCAACAACCAGAAGTTGTAATTAAAGGTCGAAGATAATTAATAATAAATAGCTACAGCCAAGTTCGATCTACTATTATCGTAAATTCAGGTCAACTGCAGCCGATATATTTATTAATTTATAGTCCACATTAGCTACAGCGTCATTAAACATTAATATTGACAATTTCATTGGTTGAACAAAGCTACGAATATCGACTTCTCATTAAAGAAGTATGGTTTATACACACGCGATATATGCTATTCACGATACATCTATCGACTATCAATATATGTAGACCAATATGTATGTGTATCTATATTTTTTATACTATACTCTAAAAGGGAGTGATGACCATGAATTAAATTTAGAATGGATCATCGCATTTTAGTCAATGTGATATTTAGGTACTATTTTTATTGATTTTATTGATTGAGTTCTAGTTTAGCTTTAGCTCTAGTTCTAGCTTTGTGGACAAACTTCTCTAGATATTTTTGCAGTCATCAGAAATAATATTTTGTTCTCAAAGCATTCCAAATTAGAATATTGTATTTTTCAGTAGAAATCTATCTGCCTTTATTTCCAGGAAGCAATTTGTGTATTTTCCAACTAGTGATCGTTCTGGAAATAGACAAAATAGCTTGATACCCTGGAAGTAGTACACACCAATCTGTACGTGGATCGAACAATGGTGGTGAATTCGGGAAGTGTGAATCGGGTCTGTTTCCCAAACCGATGCCAGGAGATTAGCGTTTATCTGGCAGTTTCTCGTCGCCCGTGCTAATAGAATCCGAATTAATGTACTTATCTCTCAAGCCTGCATTGTGTGCCTTTTGATAAAACCCCAGTCCTTTTCCCTTTATATCAACAATCGTTATCTTCTTTTCAACCAAACAATTCATAAACAAAGGTCTCGTTTTTAATTAGGGGTTAACTACCATCGCGCGGCGTTTACGCTAATTTTTTGTTATTTCACCCCATGTAGATGGTATATTTAATAACGACAAACAAAATATTGCTCACTACATCGTATTTTCGGGTTAAGGTAGACGTATTTATTTGCTTCATCATCAAGTAATGATATTAAAAAGAACAAAACTCACGATATAATTGCGTCTGCAGCTGTTTACATTGTTTGTGGAGTTTCATAATTATAAAATAATTGATGTACGAGTAGACCTGATGGGACCAGGGAATTTATTTAACTAATCCACCCGGTCATTAATGAGCGTTCATTATTATGATAAAGACCTACACATTGTGGCGATGAACAGCATGGATGTATTTAGATTAGTTGCATAAACCAAACAGCAACTCATTATTATTCCGCGTGTTCGCATTTTTCTGTGTTTTCAAAAGACAAATAAATAATATTATGAGATTCCAGCGCAACACTATGTATAATGCGTATTACCGCAAAACAAAAGTGCTGTTTTGAGTTCGTGTGAACATAAACACACTATTGTTTTATTAAATACATAGTTGGTGGAGGGTTCTAAACCGCCACCGCCACCATCAGCAAGGCGCATACATTCGCACTAACACACAGTCACGGGGTTATACACAATACAACTTGTCAACAACAGATCAGATCTACCCTGTTTGTTCATTGTTCTCCCAACACGTTCAATGGCCTTAGACGACAATTAGAACAATGTCTTGAAGATTGATTTTGTTAAAGGAAAACAGTTTATTTGGATTGTACAATAAAATGATCCATTCTTGTTATATGCGTAGGAGGCAAATAAATATAATATCATAAATTCTACTGGGAATTGTTCTCAATTTATTACAATGTTAATACCCTGAATTGTTTGCCAGGACAAATTTCAGCCAATTGAACTGAAATTTATCAGCAGTTGTTATGCTTAATATAGCATTGCAACATCAGCCGACAAACATTTAAATTGGATAGTTTGTATTAAATAACTAAATACAGAATTGCTGCAAACTATTTGTATAAATTTATTTACAAGGTTTACCGATTTCATGATCCACAAGGAAAATTTTGAACCAATTTGATATGAGAATATATAGGATAAATGAAATTGTTTTGGCGCATTATGAATAAAATGTGAGTCCTTTCCCATAAATGCAAAAAAAATATCATGTTCCCACTAGAACTAAAAAAATTATTATCTAGAAACTTAGCATATTAACTAAAAAAGTACATACTTTTCTTTAGACAGTAATTATTTTTGACCATAATTCGTTTTGTTTCCATAAATTATGTGGTAAATCGCACTAAAAGAATGCGCTTATTTATGCCTGGTTGGCTTTACATACACTTAAGATAATATAACGTTCAAATAATTCTTGGGATATGGCTTGGTCAGTAGTGCTAACACTAATCCGTGCCTCATATATAACACCTCTCTCTCAAGATAGGAAAATCCGTGTATGCGAGCATCGCCTGGTGCAACCCGTTCTGTTCCGTTTTATACAACCCGCCAATGGAGCATCGTATTTCCCGAAACCTATAAATGTCATTTTCGTATGTAGAGTGCTCCAGCAGCCAGTTCCTATAGCCAACATCTGCTTGCACTCAGATGAATATCTATGTTTTACGTCCAACTAGCATATAAATGTTCTATAGTTATAATTTAAGCTGGCGCATTCCTAGTGGTAAAATGTCTAAATCTTGAAAATATTTCCATTCATGAGGCATTTCACGCTTGAATATAAACTTTCAAAAATGTACATCAGCAAAATAAAGAGCCGTTATGATCATAACTTATCCTAAGCATCATATATCAACAAAATGTTATTTATGCTGAGCTCCATACTGTTAGACGAAAACGACTGCTAATTTTTTTAAGTACTCTGCCAACCCCTTGATACTAATTTTCACTTTCAGAGTTTGGGGGCGCTTAACTAAAATTAATTACGAGTAGTATTACGATTATTCAAAACATACAAATTTAAAGATTGTGACATTTTAGTAATTACAAGTTCCTTAACAAAGCCGAAAAAGCTTTTAGAGTAATTAATAAATCGCTTTAATTTCATTTTAGATTCACCGTTTTACTTTCTTAACGGTGCAAATAATGTGTCAAAATTTATGACTGAAGCGAAATAATGGACTGCTGTTATTCAACAAATTGAATATTTTCTAAATCTCAATAAAGTAAATATTTAGATTTATAACAAATTTGCTTTCTAATTACCATAAAAATGGAATATTTATATACATATTTTAGATATCTTTTAGTCAGCTAAACTTCATAATAGATCACCCAAAAGGTGAAGTTAACTAAGGAAGGACTGTAGTCTAGTGGAGTTTCCATCATTTTTAATCCCTAGGGAGTAAAAGTGACAATTTACTCTCAGAAGTGTAAAAAATAATTATTACCAATGAATTGTCTAATCTAGACTACTACACCATTAATTATTTTATATAAAAATACGAAAAGAAACTCTATTCTTACCCTTAAGTTCCCCGAGAATAAAATATGCTCTTAATATTTCAGAGTTAACCTTTTTGATTTTTCTTATTAAAGCTTACATTTACTTTGTGCTGAATTACTTGCAAGTAAACCTCATTTGGATTAATTTGTGTTAAAATTAATTCACTAGAATAAATCCGACAAGTTCTGCAGTAAATGACTCATGCATTCAACATTTTCCCACATAACAAAGTTAGGTCTGATTCATTATAGTTCTTATAACTGAAAACATTTAATTAGTACACCTTTAAAGTAATCTGTGTGTGGTAAATATCTCTTACAAGTTGTTCCGCGATGCAGATATAATTTTCTTCATTATGCTTGAACTTAACTATAATCCAGGTTAATAGGTTTAAGATTCAGTGCAAGGGGCACGTTGTGGAGGGGTCTAATTTGGCATTAATATTAAACGGGAACGAGCAAGCTGGATGACAGGTGTGGAAATTTTCTTCATTTTGTTCTCTCTCGGATGGTCTCAATTTAATAATAAGACTCTCTCGATTCTTTATAAAAGCCGATAAAAAAGAGTCTTTGTTCTGTTCTAAGGGAGATTATGTAGTATCATCTGTGTGTTTTTTTTTTAATTAAAAATTTTAAAATACTGTCAACAAACGTTTTTTTTATAGCTTGTCTGAAAGATGGGTGTTTTATAAAGTACCTTGATTTTAAGTTGTGTGAGGTGGGCGTAAAAGCAGCGTACCTGATATAAGATTAATTAAGGCAGGGAAAATTAATTTTGTTCATGCTTTAATCATGATTTTTCGACTTTGATATTTTGAAGTATTTTTAGAGTATAAAATTTATATTAAATATTTTATTGTTATTTTGTTTCAAGGTTAATTTTAATTCAGATCGTTTACCTCGTGATTTTTGAGTTAATTTTAGCTAATCGTAGGTAGTCATTTTAACCCGGCGCATCCACCAAAATTTAAAAAAATGTAAGTAGTAAGGAAATTTGAGAGTTTTTGTTTATTCGAACGATTTTTTTAAATATTTTTATAACAGTCTAGGTACCGTAAAGTTAAAATTAATCGTCTTATCTTACTAAATATCCTTGCAGTTCCTTCTATTAGATCTAAGGGATTTCGAAAATTTTACATTTTTTACCGGTGCATCAAAACGACAATAAAACACTTAAAAAAATAAAAAAGTTAATTAATACATGTATACCTAATCTCTTGTTGAAGCAATGAACGAATTTTTATATTTTTGAAATCAATTTTAAAGTGAACATTTACCTGGTCTGTTAAAATGACCGCAAAATGGCAACAATTTCATGTTTGAACTGTACTAAAATTAATAAAAAATAAATGGGATTGATATTTGCAACATCTGCACATTTGTACGATAATTATAATTTATGGTAGCTAATAATAATAATAATACATGCAAGGATCCCTTGTAAACGTACTAAATGTAATAATTTAATTTTCAAAGCTTCATTCTGCAACCAGTGAACATGGAAACTAATTACTGGCAGATTTTGTGCATTTGAACGTCTGTTTGCGCTCTTTTACAGTATAGACTCATTATGTTCGATTGGACTACATGATTAGTAAAATTTTATTAGTCCACCATAACGATCTCATTTCGAATGAAATTAATGTAGCCAAATAATTGCTGATGTATAATTATTAGCAGATATAATGCTTCTCTATTTCACGTACAAAATATATTACCCATGCAACTAATATACTCACATATGCACATGTATACGTATACCCCCGGTTTAATAAATTTAATTAATAATTTATTACGCAACAAAACAATAACGCTGTTTGCTAAATTAAGGAAATACGTTAAAACTATGTGCAGTTGAAAGTTTTCGTGTTTTATTTGAAAATAATAGAGTGTATTAGCTGTGCAAAACTCGTGTTTAATTTGAATATTAAACAAAGAAAATATCAGCCTCGCTATATGGAGCGTTGGTGCTCTGTGGTTTGCGTTATAAAAAACGTATCTTTATTCTTTGGTTAAACTTCATAATTAGAATCGTTGTGAATATTAAAAATAATAACGACAAAATCTGACTTGCAAATGAGATTTTTTTCATATTGGAGCAATTCACAAGAAGGCAAAAAAGTACAAAATGGACCCTGATGTGTATGTATGTATACTAATATAAACATAACTCGCTTCATTACACATTCAATGTGTGAAGTGCACATGCATTTGATATTTTCATATATTCATTATATCATACAAAAATGGATGTTGACAGCATTAATTTTATTTCGCTTACTGAATTTTGCGGGCTTTTCGGTCGTATAATGTACTGCGATGCGGATAGTTTTTAACCTTTGTATAAATGTGTGGTGCAACTCAAAACTCATTTATATTTCGCGTAGTTATGCTTGGAAAATTTTTAATTAAGTGTTTATGAAAACTGAGTTATTTAAAGAAAACTTGGTGTGTGGGCGTGTGTAATTAATTTTTACAACTTGGTCACAGTGATATGATGAAAAGTTAATATGTAAATATTTTTGAATATTGTTATAACTATAGAAAAGTAATTTAATTCTTTCAGGGAGGTAACAATATTCACTTATATTTTACCGTAAGAGATACAGGGTCGGTTAAATTATGACAAAGTTGCGCAATTTGATGTTTATCAAAATGCTGTGTTGCAATTTGTAAAATTTCGAATACTTTCTGAAATATCCAAAAAAAAAACGAAATTTCATAAAATCTTTTTAATTTTTTTCAGACGTTATTTGAAAACAAATTTTAAAACAAACAACACTTCGTCATTGTCACTTTTTATTTTCTACAATATGGCGCTGTCAAATTTGAAATCCGACGTTTCGTCTTCCAGAAACCATCATCAACTTTTTTTTTTAAATACGGTCCTGGATTTTTTATTTTATTTTTTGTTTTACTAATAATTAGGTAATAATTGATTACTAGTAACTCGTTCCTAACGGTTTAATAAAATACTGTTATTTGACAGCAGCCAGCTGGCCATTTTCCATTTTATTAAATAATGCAATAATTTCCAAAATAACCATGTGGATCGGGATTATTTTATTTTTTATTTAAAAAGTATCAGTTCTATGAAAAAAATGAAAGAGACAAAATACTTTCTAAATGAATCTAGCTTTCCAGAACAATTTTTTATATAACAAAATTCAGATCCGTTAAAAAGTTTCAATAAAAAATTTAAATAGGGGTTTCTAAGTTCACCCCTTTTATCGATAAGGGATGATTCAAAAAATATTCTTTAGAAGCGTTTCCATTCGTAGAAAATCCCTACCAAAGTTCATTTTTTATCTTTATCCAAATTTGAGAAAAAAATTAAAAACCCAATTTTAGACTCCATCTTTAAAAGGGGCGTAACTCTTTAACGAAACGTTTCCGGACATACCTCCATAGAAAAAATTTTCCTTATTTTGAGATCCTGAATTCAGATTTTAAGTTTGCTCAGTTAATCCTGAAATATAAATATTGGTAACAGATATCCACACAATTTAACTGTTGAAAATAAATCTGCTTAAAAATTCTTTAATCTGTTAGTCTGTTACCTCAAGCGTTTCAGCACATACCTACATATTAAATCAATATTCATAAGCCTATATGTGTTCAAATAAGCCAGTAGGTATATTTAATGTGTGAACAAAATTAACATTAAAATTAATTAACAGGAGCGTAGTCTCAAAAATTAGAGTTGTCCTCTGATACCTGACAAAATAATATACATAAATAATTCAAGATATTTTATAGTTTTTCTTTATACTTTTTCTAAAGAGATTAATTAATACACCTACACTTAAAATTAACGTTTAAATTCAGACTTAATAATTTTGTCAAACCCCGAACAACCAATGAAAAAGTAGATGGATGAATAAATCGATTGACATGTCGAAATTTCCATTTATCTATCACTTTTTCCGACGAAATGAGGCACATATAATGACACAGAACCAACATGATGAAAGTACGAATTTTAAATGTGCACATTTCCATATCTCCTGTAATGGAATTGAAGGCATCACAATGGAGAACAGTGTGTATAAGTGCATATATTGGGATATATCGTAAAATTTGAGTATACACGCGGGCGGTTTCGTGGCCACACGCGGAATGATCATATATTATTCAATTCGACACTTCCCAAGCAATAGTCTGCTTTACCAAACGCAAACTCCTAAAGAATCCCAAAAGCATTTAAAAGCTTGGGATAAACCAAAGACAACTTCTTTTTCCTGATCTTATTAATAATGCGGTCTCGTACGCGAATTTCACTCCAGGTTTTTTTTGTCACTTCCTTCGAAAAGTTTTCTTGATGTGTTCTGGTTATATTCGATTTTCTTACTTTATATATTATGGGACTTAAAAGTTGCCGCCACGCCGCCGTTCGGTACAAATTCGTTGTTTTTATTTCACTGGGGGATGTCACACAATGACTGAAAAGTTGTACAATGCTGAAACATGTTAAAAATTTTAATATCTTGAGAAGTTTACAAACGATTAGAAAGTAGGTGCTATTGAAAAAGTTTGTATTAACTAGAAGCACATTTTCAGGTAGCAACACAAATTGTGCAGAGATGAAATAAAAAAATTAACTTCAGTTAATACAACATTTAAATAACTTTGTAAAAATTTTGTAACAGTGCTCTATACAATTTATTTTATAACAAAGCTGATTAACAGGTAAATTTATTTAAATTCTATTTTAACTTTATTCAAATGAATTTTTCAGTTTATATTTTGCCTGAACAGAAATTCACATATAACGCCGGTTCAGTTTCATTTTTAATCATGTGATTCAACATCTTTATTCAATTAAACCTAGCAATGAGCTTTTGTGTATATTTTCCAGTTTTTATTGTACATAAAACGAACACTCATGCCAACATCAGCATCAGCAACAGAGGTGTTGTGTTAAAATTATTACACTGCTACCTCCAAAAATCCGTAAAAAGCAAATCAGCAATACACGTTGCAGTTTTCAGCATATTTTGTTTTTTATGTTACTGTCATCCATATTATAGTGTTTTATGTTTGGTGCAAAAACTTTATGAAAACTTCAGCAATAAATTTGAATATTCATTATTGAATATAAAGTGAAACGCTGCTGAAAATTGACAAAATAATGTTAAAGTTAACGGTTTATATATACAATATATCTTAGGTTGCTTCGAAATTCCATTAAACTTTGAACTTATCTCACACATAAATATGTTAGTTATTCAATCAGCTTATTTATCATGTTGAAAACTTTGTTTAAAAAGGACTGTGCAAGGAAAATCGATCAGCCTTTAAAAAGGTCCAGGAAGTTTAGAGCGCGCAATCTTTAGCAAAACCAAATAAAATACATACAGCACACACAAGTTTCCTAAACACATATTTACACGCACATAACCAACACCAAACTGTATTTTTTGTAGTTACCTTCGGGTATAATGCGATAGAATTCCAGAAAAACTTTTTGCCTAAACTGTTTGAAAGATTTTTATATTTAAAAATTTAGAAACTATTTAAATTGTCAATACCATGGCGGCGGTGCGGTGGTATACCTGGAAAGTTCGTGCCCCACATGGTAATTTTTGTTAGCGAACAGCTTTCAATTCCATTCCCGATGCAGTCATCCTGAAAATGGCAAGTTTATTCAATATTCACTAATGCAATTGAAAGGATTCCAAATGATTTTCGATAAATCCTTCAGTACCTTTACTTAGGGATCATTAGTTTGCACTTTTCAAGTATCTACAACATAGCAAGTTTGTTCTAATTAAACCATATGAAGTTCATTCATAATATTGTTTAGTTATCTATATTTAAAATCCAAATTTAGCTTCATGTGTGTGCATAAACGAGTTAAACAAACAGCGTAAAACAGTTCACACAAACTCACATTTAATTAAATATCACTAGGGGTATACTCGTATTATACATCAACATGGTAGATCAGTTAATAAGGTATGATATATATTTAATGAAATGGTCTTGAGTAAATTGATGGGCTTACATTCAGGATGGTCGGCCGCGGAAGTCCGAAGATTCCCGGAAAGACCAAAACCTAGATGCTCTTTCCGGCGCGCTACAAAAGCCGGCGGCCAGTTGAATATCTCTCACCCTTCAAGCGTTAATTAAATTCAACTACCAGCTACTGTTTAACAACAAAGAAATTCAATTAAGGAGTTATGGAGGAATAACTGAAACACAGCATTTGCCTTCCGTTTTGCGAAGGCAGCTCTCTACTACGTTAGACAAGTTGGCACATAACCATTAACTATGTTTCATTATTGTTCTGGTTTACGTTTAATTTTAATCAAACCATTGTGAAAATACAGTGTTTCACATTTTCATTGCACTGATAAACTTCAAATATTCAGCGAATTCAGCGGACAAAAGTTTACTGTGTTTGTAAAACTTGCCAAGGAGGAAGAGATGTTATCTGCGAACATGATGGTGGCTAGGAAGTTGATGGTGGTGCACAGTTCAAAACATTTAGAGTTGTTTAGAATTTATGTTTGTGCAACAAGAAGAAAAGCATCAAATAACAACTTAATTTCATTCATATGTAATGAGTTTACTTGCAATAATATACAGGGTGTGTCAGGATTAGTTGACAGTACGGTAATAATTAAAATCTGAAAGTTGTCACATTATACAAAATGATCTCTTTGTTTTTTGGAAAAAATAATTAAATTACCTAATTATCTACAATTTTCTAAACTATGTATTTCCATTTTCCACATACATGAAGCCAGAATTCCACACAGTGTAAAACCCCCAAATTTCAGTTAGTAATAATGTCTGAAATTAAAAGACAGTTACATTCGACAGTAAATTTGCTGGGGCTGCAAACTGCAGTCACTAAAGGTTTATAAAATGCAAGTCTCTCTCTTTTTGCAGTAAACTGGGATGTACATGCGGCCGGGTGAAATACTCATTATGTTGGTCGGTATGCTCGAATGCAGTTATTACTTCAACGAGTTCTCATTTTAAACCACAGAATGTCACAATTTTGTTCGTGGTGGTTTAGTTTGCAGATGAACCTGTATTGTGTTGAATATGTGGATGTGGTGGACCGTTTTCAGAAAACACATCCGATATACGATTAAAGTTGCATATGCAGTGGTTGCAAGTTTGGTCATATAAACTTTGCATTAATTATAGAAAGCCGAAAAATTATCATAGAGAGGAGGGAGGTTATTTTAACAGTGTAACTTTGGTTTAAGCAAACAGCAAGTTGGGAACAAATTTAACTGAATTAGTGCGGAAATAAATTGTACGAAGCAGATTATAATGTATAGATATTCCTGAAGTAACCAAACTGGAACACCAGTAATCGTAACTCAGAGTTGAAATTTGTTTTATTTTACTAACTAGCATACTAACGGAAAACAATTTAAACTAAATCTGATTCTTAATTCACCCTGAAAGTATAACATTATTCAAATACTTGATACATTTCAAATATTATTTTAATTGTGATATTTCCCACTTCGAGATTTGATGTATTTACAAGTTTTGAAGGACCCTGAAGTGTCGACTTATCGAAATCGAACTAAATTTTACATTTAACATTTGTCTTGTATGAATAAAATATGTTAGTCATAAAGTGAAATGTGGTAAAACTTTATACTCGTAATGTGAGTTTTATGAACTTATTAATATTTCCAATGGTATAAGAAAATCATATAATGGACACGTCAGGTTTTTCCGTTGTATTCAGGTTTTTAGATTTAATTGATATTCAAATTCATGCAGAAACAAATTAAATTTTCTTTTTTCCCTTCGTTCTTCCACAGTAAAACGTGGATTATTTACATTGAATGCATTAATACAAAACTCGAGGTAACTGAGTTGCTGGTGTATCTATTGGAAGAAGGTATGAGGTCAATTTGTTATACAGTTATTGCATCCGTTGAAATTTAAATTGATGATTAATCGGGAAATGAATAAATTTTACAAGGTATTTTCTGCAGCTAAGAATTTACATTTTTATACTGCAGTTTTAGTTTTCAAAATAAATTAGCTTAGTCTTGTCTTAATTTTAATTTCATTTATTTACGTTAAATTAGCTTAATTTAGTTCCCCTTTAGAAACGTAGATACAATTTAGATAAAAAGGACTATTAATTACGTAAATGCCGCAGAGAATATTTAATTTTTTTAATTATTTAACTAGAAGAAATGTGAAATTGGACGAATAGCGCCATCTTTTCCAGGATAAAATGAGAATTTTTCGATGGAAACTTCTTCGAAAGCATGGTTCCAAATAATTTCTGTCCAGAGGAAAGATTTCTGCTAAAATATTTATCTAAATCTAAAACTGTTTAGTAAAATGTTTTCCATGAGTGCTTAGAAATCTGTACGGAAGTTTCAGCATTTCTCGAGGAGCTTTCTATGCTGAAAACCGTGACCCTTATTGATTTTCCAGGAAAATTGCAGAATTCTGTAAAAGGGAATCTCTGAGCTACAGCTTTCGTTTTCCCAAGTTGAGTTATCCAAGTAGCACCTCATAAAATTACTACTAATATACTAATAATAAAATATTTGTGGAATACTCTACTATGATCTTATGACTGCTCAAGATATAATTATGAAAAATATGCATCGAAAACATATCTGCAACTTTTAGACTACAACATTTGATTATCTTTAGAGGTCTGTTTTTATTATTTTAAATAAGATGCTGAAAGAAATTTTTGCTCCTTTTGATTATAAAGATATGAAGATCAGCAACTTTAGGGAATTTTTAATGCTTTTATTGGAACAAAAAAAAAATCAGTGGTAAAATTCTTATATTTTATTTACAGAAACAGTATGAGGATTTTATTTATAGGAAATTCAATGAAACTAAAACAATTTGAAGGCCTTGTTAGAATCACAGTAAAATACACTAAAACATTATTTGGTTGGTTTCAAGGCAGATTTTTGTTGGAAAATAATTTGGACCCATCTTGGAGTATAGCCAATTGATATTTGAATACAATTTAAAGAGTTTTCTTGTGAAATTCTTGGTAATTGACTTGAATTTCAAATGATTGACAGGTAATATAATATGACTGGTGTTTTTTACAATAATAATTAGTAATAGGTAGGTACCTAGTACAGGTTAGCAGGTCTTAGGAAAATTACATCAATGCAATAAAGCTGATTTAGCTTAACATAACTTAACATAATATTTAACATGAGATTAAAGGCCTTAAATTTTTCTAAACATTTTCAGGAAGTAATAAAAATAATCTCCTTTAAATATAAAAAGTACCCCTAGTAAAATTGTATACAATAATAGCTCAAGGTTACAAATATGTTACAATAAAGATGTTTTGTTTGTTGCCTACAACTGTGACAAAAATTAAACGGATTTAAATCGCTTTGAGCAAGTGATCGTTGAAGTATAGGCAAGTGGCTACAAATGCACTCTAAATTTTTTGTCACTTTTACTATAGTATGTAGTTTAAGCCATTATTAAATTTAGAAAATTCGTAATTTTAACCCTCAAGGATTTCTGAGAAATAAATTGTGAAAATCCTTGAGGGGTTTGTTGTAAAAAATGTTAAAGTACCTTTCCGAGGTGATGGACCTTATTCTATCAGTCAATTATACGTTGTAAATATTATATTGTTCATCGTGCAGAGATAATATTTTTATTGATTAGTTTTGAAGATATTATTTTGATATTTCAAAAATTTCACCTCGAAAACTTCAAGCAAATATTGAAAATATTACACAATGTATTTGGACCTCTTTCTAAGACGTTTACTTAGATTTTTTATATCGCATATAGACAGTTAAAACTAGAGACATTTTAATAATGTAAACAAACAGTTTTAATGTGCGTGTTTTACCCATTCAGTTTCGTTTGGTCCCTTGAAAACCCTTTCGTATTACATATTAGATCGGATATGTTATGATTTAATTCCAGATTTTATAATTGTGTCCAGTTTATATAATTATTGCACCATTAGAAAATATAAGTTAATTGCCAGATATTTTTATTTAATAATTGTTTTATTGGATGGATTCAGAAATTCGTCTTAACTTGTTTACTTTAATTTGGTGCGATTTAAGTTAAAATTATTTTATGTTAACATACGTTTGTAAGTTCATATTTACTTATAAAAATAGTTCTGTTTATCGTGCGCTCTCCTCATTAAAATAGTCTGTCTACATTACCAGATTATAAGATTAGTAAGAGTTTTGCTTCTATATTTCTATTGTGGCAAAATTACTTACAATTGGTCTAATGGATTTTCTCAATTTACTCTTTTTACTTGATAATGAACGGTAAAAAACTAATGATACTCCAACTTAAAAAAAAATTTATTTCAAATTATGATCAAATGAACTTAAATAGCTACCTATAATTTGTTTAACTTTGTTTGGAACATTCGAGTTGAGAATATTTGTACATAAATATTGAAACAAGTAAAGTAGCATAAATTATATTTTAGTATCTTTGAAAAATTTGTTTTTCAAGTAAAAAGAGTTCATTGGATCATATGTACAAGTTTCGTTTAAAGCAATTTGTACACCCAAAAATGTATTTCATAGAGCTATATTCACACACATTGGCACCTATAACCGTTAAATTTCCACCATCATCCGCTTATTGCTCTTAAGCTAAAAATAGAAAATTATATACAGAACACTATCGCCTAAACGGAAGTCCATTATTCTTCACACACATTACAGAAATGGATATTATTATAAGGTATGAAAAAAGTGTTTATTATGACAGATGGCCCCATTTGTGCAAGTTTCACTATTTCCCTCGGTTCATTCTTGTAGAAATCGTTCCGTTTCCTCCATCTCGTCTATCTCGAAGTCCTCCGGCGGTGATGGTCCAGAAATGCTCAATGTAGGCAGTCCGAAATGTTTCTCCTCCATTGACAAATTATCGACACTTCTGGCTTTTCTGCATAGCCTCGAAACGGAACCATGCCGGCGGAAGAACTCCTTCGAATCGAAACCTGGTCCACTATTCGAGACAAATATAGCAGAGTTTATACGGGGCCGTGGTCTGCGTGGCGGCTGAGCATGAATCTTTTAACAGAAAACAAAATAAACCTTTTTAGCTTTTATCTTCTACACACACGATAAGTTCCAATATTAATGAAGCAGTAATTTGTTGTCTAACGAATTTGATTTTTTTTGCTGTTGGAAAGCGCACAATTTACTGTTTATTTGTCGTGCTGGAATCGAATTTTAATAAGCTGAAAGTAAATACGAGGTTAAATAAATGATTAAATCCGTGTGGAACTGCTTTAGTTTACAAGAAATCAATAGGTATTGTTGCGTATCTGGCACAGGGCGTTTATCCAATTATTGCCTATACGCATACAATTCAATTAAATGAACAATGGTTAATAGGTTTCAACCACAATTATTTTACTGCCGATAAGGCGAGTTTTTCCGCATATAAAACTGTTTCGTTAGACTGCTTTTATTACTGCTACAAAAATATCTGTCCATTATTCTATTAGATAAAACTGGCAAAGTTACCATAAATGTAGTAAATTTATTATAATAACAAATGCAAATTTTTATGGCGATATTAAAGCAATTTTATCCAATGTTTTTTTCAAATAAAAGTACACTATAGTATCTATTTTATAAGCCACTAGCGTGAATTTAACAAAAAATTACTTACAAATTATTACAATACAAAGGGATACACATTAAATCATCATAATTTACAAACAGTGTATCACGAAACGTGGACGATATTAACAAACACAAACGCTGAATACATTTTTTTGTGAAAAGTGTTGTAGTGTAGGTGTATAGTACAAAGAATACAAAACAAGTAACAATTTGTCATGGTGGATTTCTTTCTTGTTGGAAATCCTACAGAGAATACAGACCATAATTCGGTGGTATCATGGATTAATAGCTAGCTTACAAAGAAATGATTAACAATCAAAATACACGTTACAATAATCAATCATTTTTATAATTTGGTTTTGGGTAAAACGCTCTATTGGTAAGGTTAATCGAAAAAAGCCGACTTACTGTCTATGTGTACAGGGTGAGATTTATAAGTGCGTAACTTTATCAACATATAGCCGAAAATTCTTCTCACAAATTATAAAATTTTGTTTTAACCCAAATAGCCGTAATATTGGACTGTTTTGTCTATATCGACTTTTAATGCGTTCAAAGTTATTTTGTCATCAGATTTTATCAAGTTTTAAGTTTGAATCTTTAAAATTCATATTTATTCAGATGGTCTGAGAAAGATTACGTGATAAGCGAAACTGTCAGCAGAATTAATTAATTTGTTTCATTTAAAACGGTCCCAATATTCCGCCTATTTTTGCTTAAAATCATTCCAAGGACGAAATATTGCAACTTAAAATTGTTTCCTACTCATATATTTTAAAAAGAATAGCATTAAAAGTTTCGTTATAGTTATTATAAAGCACATTAGGTAAAAGCTCAAACTGAAAGTCGCTAAGTTGACTATCGTCGGAAATCTCGGAGTATACACTTACCCCGTATACAGTATATCATTGTTGGCTTGTTTGGAAAGGACCAAAATCGAATTTTTTAATACTCAGAATTCCAATTCAAAATTGGTCCCCCCGCAACATCACATACAGATTTATTACAACCTAAAAAAACTCACACAAGTGTAAAATAAATCGAAAAGCTGCTGTGCTTAACAAGCTGATCATCATCAATGAAAATTGATAACATACAAGGACCAATAACCATTGTCAAATAAAAATAAAACCACTATTTCCCTTTATTGATACAAACCTGCATTATAGTTTGCAAATTGGGGTTTGACCGCACACACACAAATTTCATATTGTGTTGATGGAATCGAATTGAAACGCGGATTACTATTATATTACTGGTAATTGGTCCTTGGTGTGTTGTACAGGGTGCTGCAATTTTGTCAAATATTGATGGTGTGCTTTTGAAAGCAATTTAAATGATATACAGAGTACTTCAATCATGTTCCCTGTATAGCACTGGCACTTTTTAGTGTAAAAATATGTGTAAAATATTTTTTAATGCATAATTATGTTTAAAAAAGTGAACTAGCGAAGCTGGTACTTTTAATTAATTAAATATCCATGCAAATTGTAAAACTTAGTTAATGATGGGTTTATGTCCACTATAAAAGTTTTGGAATAAGGGAGTTTATGGGTTATAATACAATTATGTAGTTTTATTCTTGTTGTGTACTTATAATTACCACGAAATGGGGTTTTTTGCTAGAAATTTTATTTAGGGGTTTTTCTAAAAATAAGATTTGATAATATATTTAGGGAATTGATGGATAAAATCGTAAACAGGTGATGCTATACAAAAAATTTTTAATTAGTACCTACACACTTAACTTCCAAAAAATTTTTTTCTATGATAACTTAATGACAATTTTCTTACTCAAATCTCAATTGTATTAATTTTACAACTTGCATGGAAATGTCTATTAAAACTCATTGTCTAAAAAAGTCGACCAGTTCTTGACTGAACTTACAGAAGTTATGGGTGGGGCAGACAGTTGCTGCTAGGTGTCTTCAACACGGTGCAAGAGCGCAAATTGGCACCCACAATCTCGCGAATCCCGTGTTCGCCTGGGGTAGTGGAAACACTGATCCCATATGCAGCACCCCTAGCAACACATCATACATCAACTGTAGAATCAAAAATAAAAGCTATTATTTTGATGGAGTCCCTCCCTCTCGAAAAAGGTGCTTTGACATCCTCTTAAAATCTTCCCCAAACAGGAACAAGACAACTTACCTTTTATTCTATTGGCTGAAAGTGTGAGAAATAAAGGGTGTTAAACTTAAAATATGAGTAAGGAAAGTGCTAGTTTCTAAGATTTATGCGTTGAAATCGAATCTAACAGCGCAATGCGCACGAGTTTTCTATTACTCGCATATGCATTATTTGGTCTGCTGAATAAATATCTCCTTAGCGTACTTTCTCGTTTAGTGAATAACAAATCGCAGTACTGCTGCAAATTTATCGATCTGGAACACGCCTCTTGAATTGTTAATAATGCGGTAGCAATAACATTGATTTTTTATCTTTGTCTCTAACTAACACAACGACTAACGGACTTTTTCTTCATTTTAATTTCAGTTATAAAAAATAAAACATTGATCGAATTTTTTCCAACTGTATGAACATATTCGCACTGTTAATAGTACGTTTTATTGTTTGTTTGTCAGATGAGGGGAAAATAAATATGTTAATGTACATTTGGAGAATAATTTTTTCGTATTTTATCCACACATGCCACGCGCGCGCTTATAAACGAATTTAATTATCCTGGAAACAGAAAATATAACTGAAAGCTTTTCGGTATACAGAAAGTAATAAAAAGAAAAACTCACAGTCATAATTTAAATAACGCAGGTCACGTATAGAAGAATATACACAAAGACAACATCACAATTATAACGAAGCAATTTTTATGCAGCTACTGACAATTATTATTTATCTATAGGTAGCGTATTATTTCTGTGCTAGTAACGTGAAGTTGAACACATTTTGATTAGTAACCTGTCTCATTCGCTCTTTCACTAGATATATTTTTTCGTTGGTTTTATTGTCAGTCTGAATCAATATCGGTTAAATAACCCATTTCCATTGCCTTCAAATCAACCCCACACGTACAAACTGGCCGGTATGGACGTGGTCGAGATAAAAGTCGTAGACGTTCACGTTTCTTCTTTTTACACTGTTGTTCAAATCAAGTATAAAAATATTTTTGTAGTTGTAGATATACAATGTTGTGTTTGCCAATTAGTGAATGTCGCCTCGTAAAATGCAGTGGAATATTGATTGACTGTGGCGGATAGGGCTGAAAACCCTATAAAATAAATAAATAGTAAAAAAGCTGGGTGTAATAGTGGTAACTTTTAATTGTTTGAGTAAGTTATTTATTTCGCACATAAAAAACATTTACAGTTTACATCCCCAACATTGTTCTTTTATGTCCTGAATATAGTCGTAAAACTATATTTACAAAAGCTATATATGTAAGCTACTTTTACACCTAATAAAAGTGAGAAATTTTACATAAAAGAGTCTGATTTTCTATCATTACTGTTTATAATATTTGAAATTGAGAGTCACTTGTTTAAATCACCTTTCATAAGCCTAAAACTGTTAAGACTAGCAATTATGGGGTTTGGGTTCGAGAAATTTAGGACAAGCCGACCAAGAAATTAGTTGGCTTAAAGGTTTTATTTGCATACGAAATATTTGCCAAAATGTAATTTTCATGGTTTATAATGTGTTCCCTGGTTAAACATGTAAAAAGTTATTTTATTTGGAGATTATAGCTAGTTTTCTTTTGCAAACTGCGAAATCACGAATTTTAGATAAGATAAATTTTATTTATAAAATTTTCAGTAAGCAAAACATGTCATTAACTAAACAGAAAATTTCGCCTGATTACAATTCAGTTTAGTTAGCAACAACACATAGCCGCCAGCTACTTCTAATAAAATTAATGGATACACACACGCCTGCACTTGATGGATCGCATATAATTCCACATCATACAAAACGAAGAGCAACAACAACATTAGTTTCAGGTAACATTGACTAGCTTTGTGTGAGTGACGGCGACTCACTTCAAATTAATATAAAATCTGGTCGAATGGTTTCACTGAGGTCGCTTGTCAGTTTTAATTTCGGATAATTTGAGCTGTAGATGTGCTCTGCTGGTGTGCACTGGCCATAAAAATTGAAATCAAAGTCAAAAGAAAATTCAGGAAATTTAATTATCTTTACAAAGTACTTTGATAAGTACTTCCACCTTTCATAATTTGAGATGAAATTCTGGAAGTTTCAAGCGCGCGTGAGTTTTATGGCATCAAACTTAAAAATAATGTTTAATTTATACTGGAACTGTTCGTCAAAAGGAAAAGTTTGTGCTGATATGCGCAGTGTATTATTCATTATTGAGACTTTATGAGTCTTTTCAGGAGCATTTATCCTACAGAGCAGAAGTAAGCTACTGCTATAGAATGTATTGGTTTATAATCAAAAGGATGCAGGAAATTTTAAACTTATAATAAATAGAAATAACTAATAAGTTCATGAAAATCCTAATTAAATTTATTTTTGCTTAAAAGTTAAGAATGACTATTTATGCAAAATTATTTAAACATTATTTATTTTCAGTACTCATTTTTTCTTCTTCCGCCATGCAATATAATTTAAAAGAGCCATATAAAATTAATTACTGAAACTAGGAGCGTGGGCTTGCATGATGGAAATAGAATGAAGATGAAAACGGAAGTCTACGTGAATAATTCCTATTAACCTATTTCAAGCTTAATTTCCTTTTTTCTTAATATTAATACGAATCTTGGGGGTAAAAATAGCATTAAGCTCGTACACAAAATTTTATTATTACAGTTCAAAATTTTCCGAAGTGTTTTGATTGGAATTTAAATGAACACGCTGGCGTGCAGAATTAAAATTCAAGTGCATATTCTCTATAGGCGGTTCATAAGAATTCATGAATATGCGTAGAGGTTGGCCATAAACAATGTGTCGAGTTCAAAGCATCGGATACACAACAAAAAAGAATAAAATCGAATGTATGTATTCCCTTTAAAACTGTTAAAAATTCATGTTGCTTGGGATAAACCACAAAAGTGAATGGCAGGGGCGATAACGTTTTCTCCAAATATAATCATAATTCCTATGTGAAAAACGAGTACGTTGGGGTAAACTGTAAACATATAAAACTCAAGCTTTTTTTCATAAATTACTGGATATTACGAGAGGGCAATCAACTAATTTGCATGTGTAACAAACATATAAAAGGTAGTAAACAAATAAATAGTTTTTGCATGTCATTAAAGTAATATTGCATGACAAAAATAATTTTCCCTAACTTTATATTATAGGCAATTCTCAAACGAAAATAAATTGGTAGGTATTTAAACTAAAAAAAAACAGCACAAGGGATATTATTGATTATCTTCAACTCGATTAAACCTAATTACCTGGTTCTCTCTTACGTATACACAGCTCAAAACAGTTCATGTATGAAGTTACAATAATATCTCAAAACGCTTTGTTACTGGTGCTGACGTCAAACTTGTCAAACACAAAATAATTTATAAACATTTTTAATAAAACACAAACAGAGCTTTTATACGGTGTGGTAAATTCGAAAACGAATATAATGAATGGAACCACCACACCAGAAGTTTGTTGAATCGTCTTAACAAATAGTAGCTTAAATTATAATTGAAATAGTTTGCTACCTGTTGGCAAATGTGATCTCCGGAATGGTGTGTGCATGTGTTCGTTGTCGCTGCTGCTGCTGCCGCACAAGCCGCTGTGCCCGGAACTTTTAATTGTTCCTGTTTGTAATCTGGCTGGTATGGGAGCAGCATTCTAATTTTGCCCCAACGATTGAAAAATAGTGCTATCGCTGCTATCCATACAAGTAACACTAAGAGAACGATTCCTATTTCTACTCCCCTAACCTGAAAAGGAAACATTTATATAAAAAAAAAGCACGAGAAGGTAATCTGTAGATGTACAAAATCATCAAAAGAGTTTAGGGAACGAGCTACTATAAATTTCTTATATTTTCTGGTTTTTAAGTCAGTTCTTGGATCTGGTCTAGTTGCATTTAGGTGATCTTCCATGCAGTCTACTGTCCCCTACTTTCCTTACCAACCTTTCTAAAGAGGAGACGTCATTCCATATAGTACATGGACACATTAAAGATGTGCACTGTAAAAAATCTCTTATAACTTCTCATCATTCGTTTTCACTGGCACGCTTTGATGTCGATTAGTAGAATCCCTATGACACAGAAACCAAATCCTCTTAACTACGCCTTAACTTGTTTCATTTTCGTTATAGTTGTGCTCTTCCCCATTCGAAACTCAAACTGGTGGTCAGTAAAGCTAAAGAGACTAATTTACTCGATTAACTTGTGCTTGAGTAATTCATACATCCTTGATTAAACATCAGAGGTCAAAGGGGTTGGTGTCCGAAGGACTGTTGCTGAGTTTTTGTGTATAGGTAGAAATTGTTATTAGGATTAAAATGTCTGCTTTCGTAATCTATTTGTCAAGTAGGTACCATAATCAGATTATCATCTTAGGTCTCTAATGAGGATCTACTTGTCTTCCCAAATTAGTTTCTCAGAAATTCGCAGTAATTATTGCTGAAAATATCCTATTAGGGAAAAATTCAGTGTGTCACAAGGATTTAAGGACATTAGAGCCCACCTCCGCTATTTTCGTATTCCATTGACCCTTGAGATTAAGGAAACACCGACATAATGGAAAGGTTTCCAACCCAAACACCAGATAAGATCCAAGGGTCTAGTACACACGAGTTTACGAAAACAATTTCACTAGCCTTTATCAGTTACTCTAAGTAATATACAGCACAGCTCTAACGGTAATAATTTATACTGACCGTCGAACTGGTTTGCGGATATTCGACGATATCAGCGGGCTGGGACTCCCGGGGCGGCGGTGTCTCCGTTGGAAAGGCAGCCATGGGATCTTGTTGGGGTGATGACCGAGGCGGCTCTGGAACACACATATGCTCTACGGACAGTCTACTAATATGTCCATACAACGACTGGTCAACATCGAAACTACACGAACATCTCAACATTTCAAATCTCCAGACAACTGAACTGGAGTTACTTACAAACAAGATATAAGAGAGAAAAAATATATACGTTTATATAACCAACGTATATCTTGTGTGGTGAACACGATCTATGTGGGCAAGGAAATTATAAATAACTAAGTTACAGACAGACTGTGAGTTTGTCTGTAGGGCGAAAGTTCCAGGGTTTTTCTTTTTGTATTGAAGAGAGGAACAACGTTGTTTCTTTTTGTATAGCGGGGCGCAGTCATCAGGAAATTAAATTACAAGAATTTGGCAGATGCCTTGAGCTTGATGGAAATTAAAATCTTCCAGGGTTTTACTTTCGCGTACGAAATCAAAGTTAACTGCTCACAAGCATTAAATTTGATTAGTCATAAAAAAAGTAGTTTTATTAGATAGACAAAATTTTCAAAGAGGAGATATTTTAATCTACTTTTGTCCAATAATAATAGATTGAATATAGAAAAAATCCAAAACATGACATGTAAATTCGCTTTGTAAATTAGTAAATTAATGAGTATTTGTTTTCAGGAATAAAAATGTTAAATTTTGACAAATCTGGTCCTAGGAAAAAATCTCTTTAAAGGACACACAATTAGGAATAGACAAGCCACTCCGTCGGTTCAAAAAATTGGGTTGTCTTGAATTTTGAGTTAACAAATTGTTTTTGAGCTCCATAAAAAAACCTCTTTGCTTTCAATTATATTTGCATTCAAGAATATTAAACAAATTGATGTTAAACGTTTCATCCATAATTTTTACACAAAATAAAGTCCGAGCGATCTTGCAAAATAAAATTCTAATTTATGTACATATTAAGTTGTGAATAATTAATTTCGTTCGCCCACAACCAATTATTCAGATTATAATAATTTTGACGTGGAAAAAATACCAGTTGCTAAAAATAGATTTAAAATTTATATTTAGAGTAGAAAGAAAATATCTATGTCATTTTTATATAAAATATAAAATTTATCAACATGCAAGGAAGCTATAAAAATGATTTCCTACTGTGTCAAGTAGTGTCATTGTCTGGTATGAGAACTCTGTGTAACCAAAGCTCAAGAGCAGGAAAGTTATACTTGAATAATTGATCACGTTTCATTTATAAGATAAAAGACTTATAATTAAGAAGAATTCTACGAGGTAGGAGTAGTGAATTTTAATAGTTATAGCATGTTTTTGAGGGAATAAATTTCATTATTTAGAATTAGCTCAAAGAGACGTTTTTAATTGAGTAATCATCAGTTTTCTTATTTAAGTAAAGAAACCATTGCGCAATCTTTGTCAATAAAGTTTTAGATTTCCTTCGCATTTCCCTCATAATTGTGTAACTTACGAGACCATAACTATATATTTTAGTCTTACAAAAAGTGCTCATTAAAACTAAACACTATACCATGCATCTTTGCAACTTTAATCGAAAGCAACTTACCCAGGGTGCGGAAGACTATAGGTCTGCTCCGGTACTTTTTGCCGCCCCACACAGCGGCAACAGTAACCTGATATTGAGTGTCGGCTTTAAGACCAGTTAGTGTTACAGCATCCGAATTTCCAGCCACCACCGCCACCACTCTGTAACTAACAACCTGGTTTATTGGAGTTACACCAGTCACACCCTGTCACCCTTAAAATTAGATTGGATTATTAAAGGAGGATTCCAGGAAATATTTTGTTTATTAAACGCATCCAACCGGTAAATTTCAAAACCAAAAAGGATTGGGAATTAATTAGACAGCACCGGGTGTTTGCCAAAGATTAACAGGAGGTGGAATTATTTGGGCAGAAATACGATTTAATTGAATGGAATGGAATAATCAAAATGTGAAGGCGCTAGTAATATAATGTATGTATGAAAATATAAATTATTTTCGAGCGTGTACTTCGCAAGAATATCAAATATTAATTTCTATTTTTAATCGCGGATTTCCTTCACAATGTACTTTATTAAAACTGCCCCATTATTAAATACAAGCTTCCTGAATGCCGCGCGCCAAAAATAAAATAAGAGCTTTTTAACTACAATATTTTATCAAGATTATTTTGCGCTCGTAAAACAATTAAATATGATAATTAAGTTATGATATTATGCAAAATAAAATGTAGGTTAAGTACTTATATAATAGCAAATAATTAAGTCTTGGTTGCTGCGGCTTTTAAATATAAATACGTGGTTACATGCAAAATTACTGTTAACCGAGGACAATGCAAATTAGATTAGGAAATTAAGACTTAAAGCATACAGATTAAATAATAAATTACTTATTTAGATACGTTCAATCTGCTCACAAGTGCGCCTGTCCCAGATAGTATTTAAACTTTAATAACTGAAAGGATGTTTTATTTGGACTAAAAACTTTTCGCTGTAAATTAAAATTATTCTAGTTTTACAACTATTTTTTGTTTATTAGTAATTAAAAAAAATCTACATTTAATTTATTCGTAGCTGCAATAGTACAACTTTCTTTAACATTTCCGCTTCTTTTTGTACTCGATTTTCAAACTAGTACGACTATCGCTCACTCACATCTACATATATGTGCTTTAAAAGCACAAGTGTCTAATGCACTTTATGTTCAATATGTGCAGATCCGCTATCATGAGCAATGCATTGATTTCTGATCACTACTAGGAATACATATTTATCGATTGTAATTTATACTTCGTGAACATTTGCAATTTAATAAAACTGACAACAAGCTCAAAATTGTTTATAGTTTTTTGTAACACGACAGGATTTTGAGCGGATTATTTCCAACAAATCTTTTACGTGAAAGTTTAAAAGGTTTTATAACTTTTTAAGTGAAAATTTAACTTGCTTTCGCACAGGTAAAAAGTGTCCTTCAACAAATTATCCAGTGTGCTTTCTACTTAAATTCTTTCATAAACTCGATTATATATGAAAGTATTGAAAACTAGTTTCAAGCCAAGAAACTACAATTAAAACTTTATATATGAGCTCGTCAATTGCTTGTAAACTCGGTTAAAATAAATAATTAATTACCTTAGATACTACAATAACAATTAACTAACTAAACTTGCTGGAGCACAAAATAAACCAAATCAGCTATACGAGTAAGTACATCACTACACATTCACAAACTTCCCTACCTATTTTCTGCTCCAGTTGATTTTTGATAGAGGACTATATCTTACGAAAACCACCAGTGAAGGGGCGACGATTTATACTAGAATTCACACAGAATTCAAATAGTACGACTTGTCATCTGTGACACTGCTACCTAAGTGAATTGTGCGCCTACCTACCTCCAAGAAACTTAATCGATATATAAATTATTACAAAGTTATGGGTTCGCTTGTCAAACGTGAACTGACCGTCGTGGAAAACATCGAAGGGCAATTGCATCAGCGCACACAAATCCATGTTAATCCACATGTATGACTCCCCTCCATTTAGTAAATAAATTACTGCCTTCGTGGTTCTACATTCGGATAATGAGCAAATAATAAAATGCACATTGTGTGGGGGCGTATTAATTTTATATGGAAAATTGATGGGAATTGCTTTTTCATGAAATGTGGGGGCGAAGAATGATGTGTTGGAATTGTGGCGGAGGCGCCGGGTAGCACGTGTTAATTATCACCATGATTAAAAGCTTTTTATTTACGATCTTCGCCATTTCTTGCGGATGCTATTTTATTTAATAAATAACTAATGTCTATTGATATTCCATAAATTATTTTAGGACGTAAATAACTCAGAACTCAGGCAGCCTCAATAACATTAAAATAACGATATCGAAACATAATTATTGTGCAAACGCAGTTGCAAAGTTACTACCAACATTAGAGCTTTCCTATTACACTCATACCGACTAATTAACAACTTGAGCCACCATTAGACCTTTATGTACCAAATAGTTTTTATTGACACGTGATAAATTTTAATATAGTCGTTGGACTACATAAACATATGTGTTTAATCGATTTTGTTTCTTTTTGTACCACGCAATATGTATTTAAAATTAATTCCATCAGTGTAATTGAACTAGAATTTGATACTAAAAATAAAAACATTATTTAATGAGAAAGTGACTGCCGAGCTGGTGTAGATATTATAGAGCTGATCTAATTTTTGTAGGTATGGCCCAATCAAAATTATTAATAACGTGGTTTTGAAGATTAACAGTTATTGGAGTCGTTAAATTTGTTCAGTTTACAATCATGATGATGTACAGTTTTTTTTTCAGTTTTAATCAGATTAAAACTGGGAACGGTTTACATATTTATTTATTGTGCACGAATGACAAGTTTTATGTACATTTAGCAAGTTCCAGTACAAAATTTACAACTGGCATGATAAAAATTAATCCATAGTGATTAGCATAAATGTAAATAATTTTTGCATTCTTTGAATATTCTTTTCGTACATGAACCGAAAGAAAAACTGTTTTTAGGGTATTTCTTTGTCCATACCTGGCGTCTGTCGGCTTATATGTAACATCATATTTATCAGCATTCTCCAGTGATGTAGCCCAAGAAACCTTCACCGATGTCGGATTTAAAAACGTTATAGTTATATTTTCAGGGACGCCGGGTCCTCCAGGCATAGAACCTAAAAAACGGATTTAGGTGATGGTTTTGATTTGAATATGCGGTTTACCTGCTAATCGGGTACTGAGTAGCAGTATTGCAATAGCCAATAAGGACATATTAGCTGTACGTTCGATCAGGTGGTGCGCCTAACATGGCGGCGTTTGTCTGTGGGGCTCACTTCATAAAACCCAAACAGTACTCCTGACGTCCCCTCATGATGGTATGGTAAAACCTGAAAAGATGGAGAATTAGAAATTGTGCAAGGGGTTTCAGCTAAAAGAAAATTCATGAGATTGTCTTTTGTCTAACTTTCATGATAATATTTCTTGCCTATAAACCTATAAAATATTTATAATTAATGATTTTTCAGGCAACAAAGTTATAACCGGCAGCACTTTTGTGCAACAAGCCACCTTAAACAGCAATCGATGATGGAACCGTTCCAGACTCATAATTAATTTACATTATTTGCTTTCATTTAACCCCACACAGACATTCCATAATGCTCGATTCCAGTCTAACTGTCTCAGTTTATTTCAATTGCGACAAATAACAGTATGTACTGAACTGAAATAAACCAGAAATAATTTTATAAAATACGAAGCTCCAAGTAGTTGTAGTGTGCATATTACACACAGGATGGTTTTATATGTATAAAGAAAATAGTTCTTTGAGGCACGCAATTTGTTTTAGGTTGGTTAAACCACACTGCTGACATATAGCTGTCAGATTCTTGGCATTATTCAGCCTTTGGGTTAATATATGAGAAGTAGCAGTACTTTAGTCCTGTGTATTATCCTGACAAAATTGTAAACGAATAACTGTGGCGTGTTGAGTTTATTAAAAATAAAACCACAGAGTCTTTTTCATCTAAAACGCTGCATTGTCTGGAAGTTTTGCAACAAAGTTAATATGTTGATGGGTACAAAAAAACAGAAGCGCAGACTTGGTTATTATTCTTATAGCGACTAGTTAGTTAGCCAATCTGATGAGATGCAAAATGGAAAACTTTAGAATGGAAAATTTAAAATGTTAAAGGCGAATTTAATCATTTATTTGTCCGGAAAAAAGCGAATTATTTCATTAAATTTGGTTTAATGAACGGACTACATTTCAAGTAATTACGGAGCTTGTATGACTTCATTTCAATTTCGTTTCGTCTAGTAAATTGATTTTTATTTTTGTTGTTCAAGTTTTCTAATTTTCAATCATGATGATGTTTAAATTAATTAACTATATAAATAATTGCACAAAATAATTAACACAATGCTGACTAAGTACTTGCATTATAATTCCATTTAATTTGCAGTTTTTCCATTAATAGCTACATTAATTTGATATATTGCTCTGCTAGGATTAAAAGCTGTTTGATAATAAAAGGTTTGAAAATTCCAGGTAAATGTGCATGTGTTATACATGAGGATTGTGTAATCGTGCAAGGAGAGGTCGGTGCATAAGTAGCGCAATCCTAATAGTTATTACGAGTACTTATAAAATTAGGTAAATATCCTAATATATCGTTAATATTTCGCCTCAAATTTTGAAGTCAAAAATACTATTTATTTTATTTTGCATATTGTACAATAAATTTTTACAAGTATCTAAATCTAGTCTAAATCACTGTTTGATATTAAAAAACCGAATAAAAATAAAGCACGTTACGTACATAAAAAGTTCCAGAATCAAATATTTTCTGGTAACATGCTATTAATATTCATGATACAAAATTGCTCCTCTGCAAAAATACATTTTTATCGAGTTGACTTTCCAGCTTCAAACTATATTTAATTTTTAAGAGACATTGGAAATAAGGTACTTGATTGTATGATGCGCTAAATTGTCATAAGAATTAAACTTCTTTGGTTGAAATTTTCACTAAAAACGAGACATTAAAAAAATTTATAAAAAAATTGTTTTTATGATTTATACCAAATATCATTAAATTTTATTTTCAACAGATATCAGTAATAAATTTCAGGCGACATTTTATTACTCTTATCAGTTTTAATAAATATTAAATTGACACCCACGCCTCATCATAAAACCTCATTTTATAAATTCTGTACCCACTCGTATATCATTTGAAACATTAATAAAAATGTTAGATAAAATGTAATATGACATGTAATAACAATAATTATTATTGCTTTATATGTTAAAATCCATAATGGCGTTTGAATTTATTTAAACCCATTTAAATCTATTTAAATTGTATTTCAGCGCCAGTCTGAATTATACCTGGTACAGTATATTTGCGACCTGTCTTCCTGAAGGATTACCAGCTTATATAAGTTAATCTTGCTAAGCTTAATGTCCACTTTGATCTGGGTTTCCATAAATATAATTTCCCACAAAGCCTCTCTGTGTGAACTTATTTGACCTAAAATGATTATGAATGGAGGAAAATGGAAACACAGGTACTTAGAGATAAGCAAGTAAATAATATTGCAAGTACAAGTTAAATTCAATTATTTCTATAAATAAGTAAATTATCGATCAAAACAGTTTTGCTGTTTTGATGACGCTAATAATTTTTAACCACTTATTGTTTGTTACATGAAACATAAAAAAGCGTGTAATGTATTGGTTAAAATAGTATATAATTTATTATATGTGCCCACTGGGAAAAACATACCTTATTGATCCCTTGATAAAAACTTTTATTTTCTATACATAGAACTAGCTGCAATTATTCTTTACTACAACTTGTCTATATATAATTATTACAATACTTCATGGGATTCCGCTAACTTATCATTTATTTATATAATCAGGTCAGGCTTAACATTTAATCCTTCATCCATCATTCATTACCGTGAAGTTTCAGGTAAAATTCAAAAGATCTAGTTCAACATTTTTCCCTTTCAAATGGATGCACTTATAAATATTTTATGTATAAATACACAAAAAATCGATAAGCTAAAGGTGCTTTTAGTAAAGTTGTATGTTTACCAGTGTTTCTGCCAGTTAATTGCCATCATCATAGAGTCCAAACAGCTTTAAATTATATTTAACAGCCCAAAATAAACATCTGCATGCATGGAAGAATGGCGGTGGAAATGACCAGAATCCAAGATAATTTATCTAGTTTTTTCTTTATTTTAGCATGGCGCGCAATCACCAAGTGGTTTATTTTTATTAAGGCGATAAAGTGAAGAGACAGCTTAATTTACCATTAAACCAGCTGGTTCATGACCTTATTTCTGTTCGATTTATTTTTACGTCGGTTAACGTACAGAATATTCCAGCTTAAGAAATTTATCCAACGTTCAATGATGATAATTTTCGCCAAAACTTTCTTGTTCAGGAAATACGTTTTAAACTATACGCATATTTCGCTTTTATTATTCAAATGTCTTCCGAATATAATCCGCGGCATTAGCATTCGACATTCGTTCGTTGATTTATTCTCCATGTTGCATAAAACGTTTGGTGGGTATCAATGAAACGCTAAGAAGTCCTCGGTGGCTTATCACAGGACTTCCAACTGATTTGATAGGGATATTGATTTACATTGTACAAGTTTGGGGATTTACCTTAACGTGCCCATTGAATTCAGTCACCCTCAGCTCATCTAAAATTTAAACCCAACTGTATCTGCTCATCAATTACCATGTGAAAGATATGGATATGAGGTGAAATCTGTTCTGACTAGTAGTTCGAGTATTACATAGAGAGCGTGCAGGTGACTCTAAGTTGACATTATAATTATACATTCATAGTAAATGTAATACAAATAAACTCCAATTTTTATGTAAGTTGTATACACGTGAGGTTATATCTATAATTTCAAATGATCGTCTAAATTTTCCTACATTCGTTAAATAGTTATGTAATAGAGGTCTTTGTTTAGAAAATAGTATATTATGCAATGAGCATTTAATGAAAAATCTGACTCATAATGAATCTCATTACAGTACAGGTAGTAAATGTCTAATAAATCAATGGATGAGGAACATGAAAGCACCTTTATGTCATTTTCCCCGAGTTCCAAAACTGTGATTTTTTAAAAACAGTCGTTAGAAAATTACGTCATATTTTTCAAGTGCAATTTTAAAGCTACGAAATATGCCTAAAATCACCAAATAAAGACTTGGAGATTTTTTTGTACATAAAACCAACATCCAGCTTTGCAATAAAGTAAATTTTACCAAAATCCAAGAAGCGGTTCCAAAACTGTGATTATTTTAATGTAGGTAGCACCCTCAAAAAACACGTCTCTTGAAAAGTGAACTGTGGGAATCGAAAAAATGCAAAAAAAAATCATATTAACATTTCAGAATTTTTTCAATATAATACGATTATTGAGCTTTGATTTAAAGGTTTTTTGACACAAATCCAACCAGTGGTTTCAAAACTGTGATTTTTTAAAACAGTTACTAGAAAATTCTAACATTTTTAAAGGTGCTACTTTGAAGCTCCGATAAATGCCTAAAATCACCAAAAAATAAGTTGTGTAACTTTTTTGTAAGGAAAAGCAACATCCAGCTTTGCAATAAAGTAAATTTCATCAAAATCTGACTACTAGATCCAACGTTTTGAAAATAATAATTCTTTGTTTCTACAGTTTTCCCATCCTGCTGGGTTAAAGTGCCACAGTTTTGGAACCGCCGAGCGGATTTTTACGAAATTAAGGTTTTTATATAACTAAATGTTTGCATTATTACAGAAAAAATCATCAATATGGAAGTTAATTTAGATAACTTTTGCGTGTATCGAAAAAAAACAATCAAATTTACTTTTGTCCGAAAGTATAAGTAAGTATTTATATTGCCCAAAAAAACCGCATATTCAGCAGTAAAAATTGTATAAAGCAATAATTACACATGTTTTTGCTACCTTTTGACCTTTAACCAAATTGGATGTTAATAATATAAACAAATCTTTATGTTTTTACAACTATATAAACATCATAATTTTCAGGTAGACATGTTTTTGCTTATAATAATCAGTAACATGTGACCTAGAAATAAAATAACGACCTTTTCATACATATAATCCTTGATATTACTGTGACTGTGAAATATCCTAATATGTTTTTACTATTATTTTATTTACTAGATTGTCCGATATCCCCGAATTACATTTCCACCCACCGAACAACATTTCAACAAACTGTTTTCAGTTACCAACTACAAGAACACGTTTTAAATAATGAACTAGCAGACACAAACAATTTGCTGGGTACACGTTTTACATACTTGTACCTACACATCATGAACATTTTCTTCGCTCAGACAGTGTTTAAATATGCATACATTACTACTTACTTCCACAGAGTTTTTGGAACTTCTGCAGGTGCTCTTACGCATATATAACTCAAAGCGAATTAAATTATACTCGCAGTTATTCAAATGCTTTCAGCAAAGTTAGCGTTCAGCCAAACTGCGTGTAATTGTGGTTAGAGGATTTTCAACAGAAATTTATGGAAATTTACTAGTTGTTTGTACGAAATAGAATCGTGTGATGTACCTTTAGCTTACAAAAGGAATTTTTGAGGCGAATTTAACTAGCTATTACTTAGATTAATTGAGGTAAGCAGTTTTTCAGTCGGTAGTTATAAATAAGGGGCGGATTTCACCTAAGAAGGTAAAAATAAAAATAGAGCAAACAAGAATATTCTAAAGCGTCAATAGCGCTTCTAAAAATATCATACACAAAACATCCTCAAGACAGGGCTTCCTTAAGGTGTTGTATGAACTTTGCATCCCCGGTTGGTTTCGATTTAAAGTGTTTTGTAAAGCTTTGTGTAAATAAAATGCAAGTTGTCTTTGTGATCTACCCAATATAGATTTTCAAAGAATTTAAAATTAGTTAAAAATTCTTAGACTGGAAGAAATATTTGTATTTCACATAAGAGACAATCGAGAATAGCAAAAAAATTAAGATTTATTCTAAGCAAAGAGGAATAATAACATTTAAAAAAACTGAGGGTGCAAATTTTTCTCTGAGACGACTAAATATTTCTGGTTATTTTCCAAACCACAGACTGTAACTTGTACTTATTAAAGGCCTTTATATTTACTTTATCTTAATTTATTTAGAAAAAAATTGGTTAGTTGTCGCTTCTTTAGTTCAGTAAGTACCTACTAGAATACTCTGAGTAAACTTCCTCAAGAAATCATATACTTAAACAAAAAACTGCATTTAAGCTTCTGCAACTTCTGAAACCGTGTTTGACCTTCATGATCCTGTTTACTCTAATCGAATGAAAAGGTCCCCTTGTAATCTAGATTAATAATAATTTGTCAAAGAGATAATGAAGGTGTCTGATTAGATCAGACAAAGTTCCAAATTAATGCAATAATATACAAGATGGTTTAGAGTTAAAAAGCAAAAAGTATAAACACTTTCTCCAAGTGCCCTAGAAATTCATTATTCAAGAGTTTTAACTTTTACTTCCAAAAATTGAATAAAGTTTCGTTTATCTGAAAAGACACTAATGTAGAATTTATAAAACGTAACGGTTTAATGATCCGTGAAAATCTGAAAAATCTGAAAGTAAATCGTAATTAGAGTTTTTTCTAAATTGTCTTTAAGAAACGTGAAAATTTTTCTGCGTCAGTCTATATGCCTTGTTAATTTTGTTATTAGTTGGAATTTATTAAACTAAAACCGTTAAATCATTTACTTAACTTAAAGATTCAATTATGTTAAACCGAATATTACAAACTAATATTAAGTAATTTGAAGCTTACATAAATAATCATGCGGTCGTAATGGATGTTTACCAAAGCTTATAGACAACAGTCATCATAATATTAATTTTGTTTGTCGACAATATTCTTATGTTTCCTACGGTATAAAAGCTTTTCACGAATTTGTGATTTCAGCTTTATTTCAGTTCAACTAGGTCCTTTCGTTTTGTTTTCTTCTGATCTGGCTAAAAGGGGCAGTTATTCCCTTTAGAAAAATGATGACTCGCTTTTCATTCTAAAGTACATAAAAGCTATTTTATAAATTATTTGTAAATATTGATTTTTTCCTTCAAAAAAACGGTAATGCTTTCGACCGAATGAATACATTAAATACATTTTTACTGTAGTTTAAATACCAACATCCTGTGGGTGGAAATAAAGTGTGTATACCTACTTTGACCTGGTATTTGTTTTATTAACCCAATTTACAACGACGTACTAGGAAATTATTAATGTATAATTATTTCAATGCTGTGGTTCTCTAATAATAGATCCTGAACAAATTTTGGTGGATTTACGGGGGCGACAAATGAGGAAGGTATGGATAATTGCGTTAGTTCCTTTTGCGTTTGAGGCACCCACATAATTCTTAGTCCTTTGGATAACGAGTGGTATTTGTGGAAATTTATTACAGATATGCTTTTCAGGTTCACGAATAGATTGTATTATAATTTTAAATTAAATCACTCATCCTTTTGTCACGAAAATTCTTTAGCTAATTAATATTTTCCCATTAATCTCAAATAAATAAACGTGATATTTTCCAATTATTGCCTTTGCAAACAGACTGTATTTTGCTTTCAGCCGGATGATAACAGTGTAGGCGTTCATTTTAGAATCTCGTAAATTTTTTTATTGTCTACCCTGCGCTATAAACAGTAAACACCGCCCTTTAACTCAAGAAGTTTATTATTAAAACGTTGTAGCTATCAGGAGATTCTTAAAGCACGCCTGAATTTGATAAAACTAATTTTAATATAAAAATCACAGACGCGAGATGAGGAATACAATTTTTCCTATGTACGAGTACATAACAATAAATAATATTTATTCCTTCAATATTGTCATTCTAATTCTGTTCTGTTCATCTCGCTTCCCCAGCAGTATTCATATTTCAAAAGCGCTATTAAAGATAAACCTTTGTACGTGATCTTTTCAAGAATTCACATTTTATAATTTCGTTTTACTACAAAATATCGCTGTACGAGTAGTTACATGACGGTATTAAATGCAAGTAGTAGAGTTATAAAATCTTATGGTTGGTGCTGTGGGGATTTTAAATTTTGTTCAACTAAACATTTTTATTTGTTCATGATGTCTATTATCTTAGCTTTATCTCTTGAGCGCTTATAAAATGTTAACATCGCAGGGTTTACAGTAAAGTGCTTTAATATAAGTTGTCAAACTTTTAAGGATTTAGTTATTGTTAATTATCTTTACTGCTGCTGTAAACATTTAATCTACCTCACATTATATAATATAATGTAGTACAAAATTATTAAAGTTAAAGCTACGGAGACAGAAATAAATTGTGTGTTTATTCCAGACAAAAATTTGAAGATAATTTATGAAACGAAACGTAGCGCCTTTTATGTTCCACCAAATGACTTCAGATAACTGAAAGTGAACAGTTCAAATGTTATAAGTTAATCTATCAGTGCGAATCTTATACGAAATCGCGTGCCTGACCGCACTTTGTATTAAAACATTATAGTACCCCCAACTGCTGAGGTAGAAACATTAGAGTGGCCCTGAATAATAGAGCCAATGAATGTTCCCAACTGACAATATCATTGTGCGAATTGAGTATAAGCCGCTCTTCAGATTGCAGCTTTCCCGACATTCTCTTGTTGAAGAGCTTATACAGCTTGAAATTGGATTTATTTTTAGTTAGCTCTCGAGTTCACCCAAGAATTTCAAAATAATGTCGTTATATATTTCCTTGACCCGAAAAATAATAGAGAAACAACCACAGGAAAATTTTGTGTATTCGTAAACCGTTACGTCATAAATTTACCAACTTGAGGGTAATCAGAAAAGTAATTTTATTGCTGAGATAGCGGTTTTATTTACAAGCATATAATATGAAAAGTTGGTAATTTTTAAGGTTTTTAAGCAGTAATTCCTTCAACATTAAAATAATAAAGGTCAATAAATTCATTACATCACCAGAAATAAATTTAACCCAGTTTTTTGTGCTTGACATTACAAATACACATAAATCAAGTACAGTGAATCGATCCTGAACCAATTTGCTTTTAAATTGACAATTTTATGTAGGTAGAAAGATAATAAATAATTTTCCATGGCTTATTACTTACGTATTTTGCTAAATTACACAGTCAAGAATAATGTTCAAAGAAAAAGTGTTTATTGAACCAGAAAATGATCCTGTTTTCAGATAGGAAAAAGTGTGCCACCCCTACATTGAATGTTTACTTACACTGCCTTAGATGAACAGATTATTATTCAAAACAACGTGGGAAGTAATAAATTAGTTTTTCTTCCGGTGCAGCATAATTAACTCATATTATTTGCATATGATAGCTAGAGTAAAGTACATTAATTCTTTTCTAATTATACAAACTGAAAAACTGCTTTAGTTTGCACACATGTATTTCATAAACAATTTTATAGTTTACATTGCGCTTAATTGAATGTTGTTCATGTTTGCCAAACAAAATTCTATCTTAACAGTTTATACGTTTAGAACGTCTATTTCCATTTTGAAATATCCAATTAATCCTGCCAAAGTTTATTTCCAGAATAATTAAGAAAATTTACGAGAAAACTGCGTATGGCTGTAAAAGTTTTATAATCCAATGCAAAAAGCCTTGTTCTGAAATGGAACAGCCAAACTTCATTGGAAATTTGTTAATTGGATATAAAGAAATCTACTGAGCGAGCTGTAAATAGAATAGGGACTGTGGAAGAGAAAATAAAATAAAAACGCAGGCGTTGGTGCAATACAAATTACTATTTGATCGATTTGTTAATAATTAAGACAGCAGCTAGAGGAAGACATTAAATACATTGTAATAAAACAATTAGTCGTTATTGTAATCCTAATCAGATTTTCTACCATTTCTTATTATTTAAAAATGTTCTGATCAATAATGGAATATTGACACGTGAAATACATAAATAATTAACCGTTTTACACGTGACATTTACAGTATTTCAAGTACAACATACAGGCGAGTATTACAACGTTTCAACTTGCCCTCATTTACTCAAAATTAATAAATTATGAATAAAATGCTTGATAAGAATTTATTTTCCATGGACGTTGTAGGTAGTAGTAAAGCACATTTTAAAGTGATTCTCGATTGTGTTTTCAGGGGCATTTCCGTTAAGTGTCACATTTAAGTGTTATAAAAGAGTGTAACCCAAAAATGATTGATATAAAACTTATAAATATTGCAGAGATTACAAACTCGACCACAGGTTTTTGTGGTCCTGCAGGTATAAAATATTTGGGGCAATTTCTTTATATTTTGATATTGATTTTTATATAACTGCTTAATGAAAGTTTTAAGGGCATCTTTTCATTTTTTCTTATACAGGGTGAGTCAGTTTTTCGTAGCAGGACTTTAACAGTTGATAGAGGACCTTTTTGTAAGAAGAAAATTTCCTATAAAAATGGGTCGTTGAAAGCTTCGTTTGTGAGATACAGAATGTTGAAATAGGTTCGTTTTTTATTTTACTTTTTCGTTAATATAAATATCTGATGTGCCCAACACATGACTTTCTTATACGGATAATACCACAATTACTTTTCCTAAAGAAATTAAGTTAAATTTCTTGTAAAATTATGTTTCAATTTTGAGCGTTTCCAGCAATAATCAAATAAATTTCGGAAGTCTCTCTCGCACTTATTGCAATACGCATAAATCTGTCCTTGTCCCACTCATTATAACCGAATTCTACGACAAAAATTTACGTTAAATTTAAGAAGGATGGCTTGGTTTTAACTTGATGGTTGTCCAGCTCATTTTGGGAGAAATCTAAGGAACTGGTTAAACAACAGCTTTCCAGGGAGATGTAATGATCGTGGAGGGCTGGTTGCATGGCCTCTACGGTCCCCAGATCTGACTCCCTCAGACTTTTTTGTATGAGGATTTTTAAAAGAAAGGGTGTACGCGACATATTTTGAGCAATTACTTTAAATTGTAAATGGGCTTATTTGTTATTATCGTTATTTATTAGTTGTTTTATGTTTTTCACGATTTATATTAAATTTGACGTAGGTACCTAGTATTAAAAAAATTTCTGACTTGTTACAAACATTTCTGTTTATCTTCAAAATGGTGCATCTTATCGACTTGTGACAAGAGGGCCTTTTTTAAACAAAATTGAATGCTCTTTCATATACTTGAAGAAAAAATTTAAAAATTCAGCTGGTTAATATTTTTTTCAATAAAAGTACAAATATGTACCCCTCTATCTACGCCACTGGAAATATTGAACGATAGATTTTTATGTTAAACTATTTGCACTCAAGTACTTAGTCTTTTGCCGCAATATCATTATTTTATTTGAAACAGATATTTTTATATTAACGAAAAAGTAAAATAAAGAACGTATTTCAACACCCTGTATCTCACAAGCGAAGCTTTCTACAACCTATGTTTATAGGAAATTTTCTTCTTAAAAAAAGGTCCTCGATCACTGTTAAAGTTCTGCTATAAAAAACTGACTCACCCTGTATAAAAGTATTAAAATCCCACCATTAGTTTAATATTTAAGGAAGAATTTATACATAATGCTGAAAACTAAAAATAAGTTCATGTTAATGTTAATGTAAAATTCATGTAATAGTGTCTTATTATAATAATAAACAGCACCTGCCTCAAGACTATTTCTAAAACCCTACAAAAATTCTAAATTTATATTTTATATTTACTAAGAAAGCAAATTCGTCTACTATAACATTAAATCCTAGTTAACTTCGGATTCTGAACGCCGAAAAAGCATCAAAGGATAAACAAATGCCCCAATAATTTATTAAAAACTCCCTTCTAATGTTTTATTTATCCTTTACAGTTTTTCTTATTCTCGTAGGTACCCTTTATATAATTTACCCTGTTGAAAATTCTGCGAGTATAAAAATAACGGCAGCCTTAGGATATGATAATTGGAGGTATTTTACTGAATTTATTACTTTTATCGGAAACCAACAGACTCGTGTTTTAGATTATTAATTTACGTTTCTACGTCAATACCAATCTAGCTTTTTATTATTGCATATTTTCTCATTTTATACAAGCTAATTCCATTTAATTATATTCTGAAGTTTGTTATTATATTTGTGTGGCTGTAACATGCGAATATCAGTTATCACATACATCAATTTATCAGTTTACTAATTAATTTATAACGATTCATATCTGATAATAGTTTACACAAACTGCCAAAAGTGTTTTCAAACTTTGAAGCTTGTTGGGCAACTAACATGACTATTGGTTAATACATATTCAAGAACATATAATGAAATATTTTTCTGCGTTCAAACACGTGGTTATTACTGTAATAATATGTGTTACATTGCCTCGTTTTTATTGATTTTTAATCCATGACATACAGTGGTAAATAATTAAGATTGGTCAGAGCAAAAAACATCAGTCTATGAAAATATTCCATAGGAATTTCTTGAAAATATAATAATAATTGTGTGTGCAACAGTTTTCAAAATTACAGTCCTCTAGCACTCGAATCTCACCTATAAATATGATCCTTGCGGGGTAAAATAACTGTATTTCCAAAACACAAACTTCTACAAACCACTTTAGTTTAAATTTAGCTACTAATTATTAAACTTTTGTTGAACCCATGATTTTATTATAATATATTATTCTGCAAATTATCCGAAAATTAATTATACGGTTTCGCACAATTTTTTTTTCAAATCATTACAGTTTGAAAAAGTTACATGACCTCATCCAGGCGAACGCCACGGCAGGACTGTCAGGATATTCAGGTACGTACCTCGACAGCGTCGACGCCGAAACAGTGCATCCGAACGCTGTACTGTAAACACATGTATAGATATAGGTTGAGTAATGCGACATCAATCGGAAAAATCTTTTTAAAATACACAACCACAAAACAAAAACATCTTCAGAAAATACGGACGTGGATGTGTAGTTTGCTTCAGTTAAAATTTATTTCTCGAGATTTCTGTTCTAAATTAGTTTATGAAGATGAATTTTTGTTCTGTTTGTTAACTTTGCTAAGATTAAACGTCTCTAGGGGTGATCAATTAATTAACTGTCAGAATTATTAGATGAAAACACAAAGTCAAGTTAGTTTGCTTGCGGTTAATGGCGAGGTTAATCGCAACTTCGCACCATGAACTTGTAGACTTACTGTTTGCTGTTAATAACATTTTTTTTTAAGTATGGTAGACCATGCAGTTATGCAGTTATGATATTTGTATAATATTTAGTCGGCTCGCACTTTATCTTAGCGATATTAGTATGCAAAATATGAGACCATTTTTTTTAAATCTCAAAAACCCCTCAGATTTTGAAGATAAAATTGCCATTAACTAAGTGCCATGACTGAATATTCTAACCTCTAATATGGTTCTGTATATAAAATTTATATATGTAGTAAAAGTATATATTTTATTTCAAATTTCAAACATACCATCTTCAGAGATCTTTTATAAGTATTTCTAAGATATGTACTGAGTTTAAAAATTTCAGACAAGTAAGCTAAGTAATAAAATGTTATAGTTAGGATGCCCCAAGGCGGAGGCTTGATTACAGCCCTCTGGTTAGTTCTGGTGGGTAATGTTCCGCAGAATAAACGTGTTAAATTTATGTGCCTCCAGACTTAACGGATGGAACTATGTCAGACGTCGTGCTAATAGTTTAGCATACTGAAATTTGTGTATTTTACTACTGAGGGACAATAACACTTCTTAGTAAACTCTGTCCGTTTCCTTGAAATGGCGTTTGATAATACAAATTCAACAGCATTATTCAAATTACATTTCTATTCATAATTAAGCAAAATTCAGTGGAATCCAGTAGTAGTTCCAAAGCAGCGGCTTCCCAAGCAAAAATTTTAGCTGTTTAAATTTTGGTGGATGCGCCGGGGTTAAATTTTGAAATTGCCATAAATTTCAAGACGGTAAAACTTTCAACGCATTTTTAAAAGCAATAACTAGCCTCTCTTTTAAATTCCCTAACAATAGGGATAAACACTAAGTTGTTCATAAAATCGCCACCTTCCTACGAAGTAAAATATTATCTTGTCCTTGTAACAAAAGTATTACAAATACCATTACGAATCTTGTAACTTTATCAACTATTTCCCACTATGGCAATATAACGAACGCCCTGAAATTCACAGTCCATTTACCAAACTCGTCTGCTTTCCCACATGACCACTTACCCGGATTCTGAAGAATGGATGTAGACTATAGCAGGAAAAATATGGAAAGTAAATCGATTTTTTTGACTATTATCAAACAGTCAATTTTATGGTTGGAAATTTATGGTTTAGTGTTATTTCATCATCTATTTTGCATGAAAAAAAGTAAAAATTCTGTAATTTTTTGTCTGATGTAATTATTTACAACAAACTTAAAAAATATTTTAATCGATGCAAGATTACAACTGGTGATGTCGACATCTTGGAATTTTTCAAATTATGTGAAAGCTGTCGTCTTACATTATTAAATCAGGTCAACCGCAGCTGCTTAGACGCATGCCTTCCATCTCCTTGCATTTTTAACAATTTCCTTAAATCACACCGCAAATTCTTTACTCGCGCTCTCGTTGAACCAAAACGCTGAAAGAAAATTCCAATGTACGAGTAAAAAAACGTGAAAAGCGAATGGAATAGCTGCAGCTCTTGTATAGCTGTTCACAAAAGTAACAAATAGTAGTTATAGAAAATATTGGAAATATGTGGCTGTCATTTTATTATTACAGTTGCTTATCACATAAACTCTCATACTGACATAATAAATTAATTTAGAAATTCACTTATTTGAGTTTTAAAAAGTTCGTTTCAAGTTTTATTCTATTCTATTCGACAATTCAATTGATTTTCAGATTAATGCATTCGATTCGATGGCGCGGAGGTTAAATTTGATAGAATTTGATGTTTGATGAGATTTATATAGATTTGATAAATTTTTGTCAGCAAATAATCTGATTTTACTGGTGTTTCGCGTGTTATTATGTATACGACAGAATATTTGAAAAGTTTTTCTATTTTTGTTTATTTCCGTTTTATAAAAAAATCCTTTGTGCTGTATTTCACATTTTTAATTCATTAAAAAACAGCAAAAAGTAATTGTGTACTTATAATTGTACTGAATAATGTTTTTTAATTACTGATTTTGTCGCAATTATAAAACATTTTTTGTCATTATTTCTTAGCTGCACACAAGCAATTACATATACTGGCAGCTTTCGTGTTTGCGTGTTTCTTTTAAAACTAAGTTTCTTGAGATATTTTTTATACATACCTCACATTTTTGCAGATTAGTGTAATTTAATTTTGAAACTAATTATTAAATAATGAGTTTAGTAGTTTTACATCTAAAAAATTTTAGATTTTATAGCGTTAGTCCTCTGGGAGCAAAAAATTTTACCTGCCTACTTCGACACGCAACACCGTTTTATTTCAAAAAATTTTCTTAGAACGTATGGTCTAATTTTAGTAATCTCAATAAAGCAATACACAATTATTGTAGTAGTACACTTTCATCATGACATAAATAATGTACGAAATCGATTGTCATTTACCTTGCCACAGAATAAGTAATTGGAAATGTGTGTTTGAAAGAAAACGACTAGTACCTTCTGTTATTGCTGTTCATATTACACTAAACCATGATGTACGATTTTTTTAATAGCACTTAGTTTGACAAGGGTAAATTATAACTTTGTTGTTAAACATATACAATAAGTTTCATGTGAATTATGTACGTAAGTATTTTTGTTTAAAATAATACCACTCAAAGGAAACACAAAGGCTTTGAAAGATGTCGTCGCACCTCATTACTTCCGCCTCTTGAGCACCTTATTACAAGTACCTACATTCGTTGGTTTTTTAAGAGTTGCACTTGACTGTAATGAAAATGTGGAAAACTTGAAAGTTTTGCCTTTGTATAAATTTATTATGGCGTAGAAATTTGACCTATATTAGATATCTAATCTAATTCAAAATTAAATATATTATATTATCAAGTAGGTATTAATTATTGGAAATACTTGTATCTTCCAAAAAATCTGATTTGTAAGGAACAAATTACTAGAAAACATCACAGTAAAATTGTTAAAATAGACAGGATGTAGCCATCTGTAGTAACTGTGCTGAACTAAAGCTAGCTTCCTATGTGCAGTAATTTCAGGAATTCAGGAGTGCGCAGCTGAAATATCAGGGAGGCGCTGTAGTTGCATCGTATTGCCACGGCTGGTGATAATTTAAAAATATACAGGAATGAGAGACTGTGAAAGGAATTAATAATTTACTTAAAAAGTAAAAAGAAATTTTAAAAAGTAGGCAATTATATTCAGAATTTCCAATAATTTGTCTGTTTGTAACAAAACGATCCGCCAGGAAATCTGTACATTTTTAAGGTTTTGTACCAATAATTGTAAAGGTATCTATGAATTTATTATAATTGTTTTTCTCATCTAACATACATCGGAAAAAATTAATTATTAAGTGGAAATATTGAATTTGTGTCGCACAAGCATAATTTAAGTGAGTGGTATACATGGGAAAATTTATACCTAATTTATTTTAATAATTTAAAAAGTCCTGTACTTCAACACCCGTTATTTATTAAATAATATAATTAACAAATCGTGTTACGAATGTAATTAGTGAAAAAGAAATCGTTTAGATCTAACACAACTTTATCTATACAGACGCTATAATAAAAGAAATAACAGCTATACCTAATGGTTTTCTTTAACAGTATCTCATAAATCAATCAGACACGCGCTTTTAACACAGACCAGAATACCGCAATAGTTCCAAAAAAACTATCCTAAATTGGATTATTAGATAACAATATGTCTAGTAATAATAGAATATGTTACAATAAATATTTTTGCAAAAACTATATCTATTATGTTGATGGATACATAATACACCAGTTCATTTCGAGCGGGTATAAGCAATTTAGCAAAGCATCCTTTATAGCTCAACCTTTCACTAAAATATTTTAACGCGATAAAAAATGAAGTTATTTTTCCGCCTACGGTTTATTACTACAAGAATATTTCGTTTGCAATTTGCTGACGATCTGCAACTCCAGGAGTGTCATAAAAATCTTATAACTGCCGTTTATCATGGAATAAATTGGCTCGTCTTTACTAAAAGCGAAGAAATTAATCAAAATGTATACAGGAGCATTCTAAAATGGTAAACAAAATTGAATATTTGGGTTTGTGGAATGTATTTAATGATTAATTAATTTTAATAAATGGATGACTTCATTGATTTACTGAACAGATTTGTATGGATTTAATTGTGTATTTATGATTTATTGCATTTACTTTACGCTGTTCTGAAGCACGTGTTATAAAATAGAATTATCTATGTGTATATTATTCTAACAGGAACAGGAACTCTTGATAGCTGCAAACTTAATTCTTATTAATTTAAATTCTAAATATTTGATTTCCCCATAATATTTTAACTCATATTGGCTTATATGACATCAATTTCAATTTGCGAAGATTTTAGACGACGTGCTAAAAATAAGGATACCCAGAAATAAGGGAGAATGAGATTACTTGAATATCCTTTGTGCAAAGCTCTAAAAATAATTGAGACAATTTTCTTTTTAAATTAATTAATCACCCCAAAATATGTCGACTAAGGGAGAGAATTTATATATTTTATATTATAACAAGCTTGCACTTTTATCCCTTCATCTTGTTAAACGTTAATATTATTTCTTCCCATACAATCTTATGGACAAATTTTGGCGGATGCGCCAGTTCTAATTTCCCATTTTAAATTTAATAAAAATAAAAAGTTACTGGTAATCGCTTTCAAAATAACGTGTGCGAGTAAATTACATGTCCGTTTTTTAAATAGTTCAACCTCTACAATCATAACTACATCGAGTTCTGCAACAAAGTTTGATATCACTTCCAAACGTGCTGCGAAGTTGAACTTTTTATTATAGAAAAGTCGACCCAAAATCTGTAACTCAACTTCGTATATGTTTTTATCATCAAGTGAGTATCTTTAGAAGCGGCTCCGAGATGACAAAAAACTTCAGAAAGTAAAATTAGTTATTAATGCTGAGAGCACATATGCTGTAAAATCTTCTCAGTCATCTTTAATTTCCCTTGGATTGAATCTGTCCGAAGTACCAGACATTAAAGCAATTTATTATAATTGCCGTAATATCATAAATTTTACCCCAGAACTACTTGTTTGCATCGCTCTATAACAATATTTCAAAAATTATTCACAAACTGTGAAATAAAATTTGTAAACATTTTCAAATATATGAATGAAAGATGTATATAGAATGTACCCATCAAGAGTGTGCGCGCATGGATTGGACTAAACGCCTCTCTCAGAGAAAGTAGCCTTCCACTGGCAGTTTACATTTGGTATGTCGCGACGCCGAACGTAACATTTTAGACGCTTGTCACGTGGTTCCGTCCCCACAGTCATCGTCGTCATAACTTGCTAACACATAAAAACACGCAAGCATAATTCAAGTCGGAATAGACATTATCAAGTGACATGAATAACTTTTTTAAAGTTGTTTTGATTTTATTTTGATTATTTCTAAGGTAAGTCATCATCGTTTTTTTAAATGTGCGTTTACTGGCAATATTTGTTATTTACCTGACTGTTTAAATAAATAAATTGCAACGGAAAAGTCAACAGAATTATTACTTGAATATAGAAATGAAATAAGACAGTACTAATATTTGATTAATAAAAATTGGATACAAAATAAATATCGTTCCTGCAAACCTGAACAAAATAAATATTTTACAATCAAATGGGAAAGATAAAATACTTTATAGTATATCACAATTATAAATAAATCAATATAATGTACCTAGAACCCATTATTGTAGCGTATGTATAATTTATTTCCAACACTAAACTAATACGTAAAAAATTGTTTTTCACGTTTTTGCAAATTTACTGTATTGAACCAAACTTTCCTGAAAAACTTATTCTTCTTTACAATTTACGAGTTCTGCTACACCACATCGCTATTGTATTGTGAAAATGAGTATTGATTTATTTTTGTCGTATTTTCTGGTGAAAGCACTGATTCATTTTATTGCCTTTACTTTTATGTGAAAATCCAAAAAAGACATAAGCAATAGATCGGGACAAATGCGCTTAAAAATAAGAGGTTGTAAAACACGAAAAAATAATATAAACTGTAATTTTTTGCTGTTGAAGTCGTTTATTTTGAGCTAGATATGAAACTCGGAAGTTACTTTTTGAATAATTAAACAGAGGTTCACTGATATTAAATGTAAATTATCGCCTATGAGTAGCTTTACTTTTTTACGGGGGTGTATTTTGTGTTAAGAGGCAGACAATTTATTCATAGAATTTTTAAAACGCGAAGTTTCGTATAGTTTATTAAAATTACACCAGCGCTATAACAATTTAACGGAAGTAATGCGATATAAAATGAGTGAAAAAAAACCATACATTTTTGAACAAATAATCGGTGTAGTTGTAATATTATGTAAAAATTAATGAAAGAATTAAAATTCTAAGACATAGCATCATGTACTCTTGATGTATGTATAAGAAACTTTGTCATTATTGAAGTTAACTTTCTATTAAATTTAAGATTAAGATTAAAGTCCAGTTGGAGTAACTTTTCCATTCCAGCATATCACAACAACAAAATATTGTAAATAATGCCTAACCATTAACCATTCGGACCAATTAAATTGGTGACATGTAATCCTAATTTAGCTGTAAATGCTCCCAGCTGCCACCAGTTTCCAATAAAACCCCTCGAGCATTTTTTATTCCTTTTCACTTCCAGTAAACATCGCCATCCAGCCAATATAAATTACATTGTACTGAAACAAATTTCTGATCGAATGTTTTTACAATAATATTTACTTTGATCTTTTATTGCTTGATTTCGATAAAATGCACCACGTTTAGTTTGGAGAAATTAAAAAGCCACCTTGTTTACCAAACAACCATTAACTGAGGAAATTCAATATTTTTCGATACCTATTACCGAAAACTTAAAAGCATTTGCAGACACACACAATATTGTCGGCGTTTGATGAATTTTGTTTGCTGTAACTGGAGATAGATAGTTAAACTAGTATAATATGCGTCATGGCAACTAAAATTAGTTTTACTAAGCTAGGAATTTCATTACCATTTCGGGGGAATTAAGAGTGTATTTGCATTATCACACAAGTTCATGTGGTTACTTATTCTGGAAGTCAGTCGACTAAAAGAACATTTCAAATTGTGATAAGGTTTCACGTTGAATAGACGGATTTATTAATAATTCGTAAAACACGTTGTTTAAATGAAACAAAATGTATAAAAGAAAAATAAAGTAAATTCCATTATAATGAATTTCCGTTCGTTTTAAATTTCCTGGGAGAGAATCATGCGAAGCTTTGGTTTTTATTGTAAACAACTCGTTAATTTGGAATTTTCCAATACACCTGAAAACTATTTTTGTTAAAGTAGGTTTGGTTACATGAACAGAGAAGCAAAAAATAAATTAAAAAAAAAAGCTATATTAGATTTAGTTCCAGCTCCCTAATGGAAGTACGTAATAATTATACGAGCCCTAACAACTAAATGTTCGGACAAAAGTAAATTTTTGAAGTATGAAAGGAGAACTGGAAATTTTACCCAAATAATTAGTAAACACCTAATAATCCAATAAGATAAAGCCTTAATAACAATATTATGCATGGAAGAAAATTATTTATTGAATTTAACAATATTTTAACCTTAATAATTAAAGCACCTTTATGTCGTTTTCCCCAAGTTCCAAAACTGTGATTTTTTAAAAACAGTCGTTAGAAAATTACGTCACATTTTCAAGTGCAATTTTAAAGCTACCAAAATTGCCTGAAATCACCAAATAAAGACTTAGGGATATTTTTGTACATAAAACCAACATTCAGCTTTGCAATAAAGTAAATTTTACCAAAATCCAACCAGCGGTTCCAAAACTGTGATTATTTAAATGTAGGTTTCATCTTCAAAAAACACGTTTTTCGAATAGTGAACTGTGGAACTCGAAAAAAATGCAAAAAAAATTCATATTAACATTTCAGGACTTTTTCAATATAGTACGATCCTTAACCTTTGATTTAAAGGTTTTTTGACACAAATCCAACCAGCGGTTTCAAAACTGTGATTTTTTAAAACAGTTACTAGAAAATTCTATCATTTTTAAAGGTGCAACTTTGAAGCTCCGATATATGCCTAAAAACTAAATAAAAGCTTGTGTAACTTTTTTGTAAAGAAAACCAACATCCAGCTTTGCAATAAAATAAATTTCATCAAAATCCGACTACTAGATCCAACGTTTTGAAAATAATTCTTTGTTTCTACAGTTTTCCCACCTGTTGGGTTAAAGCGCCACAGTTTTGGAACCGCCGAGCGGATTTTTACGAAATTTACGTGTTTATATAACCAAATGTTGGCATTATCACAGAAAAAAATCATCAATATAATGGAAGTTAATTTAGATAACTTTTGTTTAGTTGTTAGTTGTTAGGGCTCGTACATGCATATTTTTCAAAATTTTAAGGTTTAAGCAGATCTATTCAAGGAATAATAATGACTTGAACCCCTGTAAAATACCCACAAATATGTAAATACTTTTTTCGGTTGAGACAAATTTTCAGTGGCTCTTGCATTTAAAACTTTTAAGAAACTGAAACATCTTTATACACAAAAATTTAAATTATAATACATAAGTTGTAGGTATTTTTCATTAAATTCAATTTTTATAAGTAATAAATAAAAATAGTAAATAAGTCAGTCACTTTGGAGAGATAATCCTTCAATAAAACCTCGGAAAAGTGCTTTGATTCTCTAGTGCCCCTGCCACTGAAATCTCAATAAAAATAATTATATCTACTTTAGAGGTCTTGTGAAACTCTTTGTTATCTATTCCACAGTAACTTTTATTTGTCATAAAAAACTAAAACTAGCCTCTGATATCTACTGAAAGAATATTTTTATGATTCCATAAATTCTACAGAATTTCCTATTGCATATTGTAGAAAATTTCAGAAAATAATTAATTTGCGCAAAGACAGACATACGACATAACAATGTTTTTGCTTTTTATCACGTAAAACTCACATTAAAATTCAACACGATTAATTAATTTTCATATCAAATAATGCTATTCACAATGTTATAGTTTACGTCTTAAACTAAATTAAATTAATTTATATTCTTGTAACAAAGTAAATCCTTGACATTAACTGAAAGGAAAACCCATAAAGTAACAACAAATACGAACACAATACATTTCTATTGACGTTATTAATTGTATTAACGCAGAAATTGAATAATTATACAGTTAATCATTACAGAAAGAGAAAAGGTATTTTCGAACATAATTGTTTGATTATGTTAAGTTTCCTGCTGACAGCATAGCAGCAGGTTTGACAAGGAACAAAGAATATGCTACGTAATCCAACTAAAATGATGAATATTTTATAGAGAAAGGGATGACGGAAATTAATAAAAAATTGCACATAAGCAATCATTTAGTAGCATCCATTAAGCCCGATAAATTTATGTAATTGTACAACTCTCCCATCAGACCTTCTACGGAAATTTTGTTAGATATACTACGCGATAAATTCTTTTGTGTATGGGAACTGCATAGAATGATAATGGTGGCATAAATTATTCTCAGCGACATTGCCTGCACGTCAGGTTATTGATATCGCGTTCAATAAAAGTATATTTGATTTATTAATTGAGTGTAAAAGCGAAACTACAATATAAATTTTCCCCACACAGTTTCCTAAATATATACACTTCACTTAGAAATTGTTTTGTCTCTCTTGCAATGACGTCAAATCTAATCAACATACTACGTCAAATCACATTAATAAAAGTTTTGTTTGTGACGTACAAAATTGCTCGGCTAGGTAGCTTTATTCAATATAATACTTGTGAGCCTTTGTGGTTCTCATGCTTGTTTTTCTAACATAATAGCATGCTGAGTGGTATTATTATATAGACAGTAGCTTCTTTATGATCGATAAACCAAAGTCATGTATAGGTAGGTATATTGAACTTAGTTAGTTAGTACGGTGCAGGCAAACTAAATAAGTTAATTTGGTACGTTTCCAATGTAACTTTGTGACAACATGCAAATTTTCCGGATATTTATTCTGATAATCTTTAATAAAAGCGCATAAAATATATCTGCTGTCAGATTGGGTTTAATAAATCTATCCCTGAATTAAATTTTCAGGATTATGTGCTGTCAATTTTAAATAGTCGACGTCCACGTTCAGAGATTACGTCGGAATATTATTAAATTTATGTACGAGGTCGAGATAAACCAAAGATCCTTGTGTGGTTTTCGTTAAATATAACAACGTCATCCGATAAGCACCGCGTTATTAAAATAGTACAGTTCCCACAAAAATTACATCTTATCTTCCCCCCGATAAAGCTCAGCGCAGATTTTTTGGCATGGAAGGAAAACATTCATTCAGTGTATAGAAATAATAAGTTTAATTTGGTAAATAGAGTGGAATCTTTGGCACAATTTCTTTTCATTATTCTTGGTTTGGAGATAAATGTTACAAAGGGCACAGCCACTCCATCACCCTGAAACCTCAACACAAAAAACGCTTTAAAACTGAAACAATCCACTCTAGCAGTTGAACCTTAAGATTTAACGTCATAATTTTCTCCTGGCGTAGAAAGCACTGTTTAACTGAAAGGACGTGGATTTCAGTTGCGTTTTATTTGGATTGTTAAATTTGTCTAACGAATGCCGCAAAAAAATTGCATCCAGAGCAAATTAATATATATATCAGACAAAGCTATTTTAACTTTCAGTGAAATTCTACACTATATTGTATTTATTCCAAAGACCAAAGCTACAAAGGAAGGTATGCAGGGTAGTTTAAAGTTAATATTAACTTTTCTGCCGACTTTATGTTGAATTTCACAATACAACACTAAAAGAAAACAGGACTTTTAAGCGATGACAAAAACCTTCCTTTAACTTAATTATGTGGATGGCAGTTCAAGTTTCCAACGTGTCGTTGTGGAGATAACCGCTAATAGCCGCGTTTTAGTGGAGGTACATTATGATAAAGTACACTGGTTACTTAGGGTAAGCTTATTAATATTTGCTTCTTTACTGCATCTTATAATGACTTCAGCTCGACGGAGCTTTTACGGAGAAGTGCATTTTTCCTAAATTTAACTTGCGAGTTTGCAATAAACTTTGTAGATTGTGTTAAAAAGTATGCTATTAAGTTTTTCCTCTTAATTAATCTTTGGATGTGTACAAACTTGTAACATAAATTTCGTTTGCTCTATTAAATTTGATATAAAGTAATTAAAGTTTATTTTTCATGAACATATTCCTTTGTTCTGTTGCTTAATAGCAAAATTTTTCAAAGTTCTTCAGTAGAAGCTCAAATATAATGAAAGAAACATCAGCTAAATGAAATAATACTCAGAATACATTTCAACAATAATTACAGTTAAAGGATGAGTTTACTTGTTTTCGGGATATTTCAAAACTTAACTGCCACTAAATCTCTCTATTCTGATTCAATGTCCTCAAGAAATTCTACATAATGTATCTAATTGACTTCCCTTTTAGGCTTGATCGAAGCTAATGAGGTGCATGAATTGTTTGGTTTAGTTTACAACTATTAAGTAAATTTTGAACCATTTTGATATCGGCGGGCCCCTTCATGTTTTCCATATCGATGCTTGTACCGCTTCATAATATTTGTTGTATAAGCCTGTGTTAATGATGCTGTTTCATGAATGTAATCTCTTGTACGGACCATATTTTGAGGCCCGATTCATCGCGAGGTAATCATCATTTCATTTGTGTCAGTTCAAAGCAGCATTCAGCAAGTTATTTTTGTATGGATTTTCAACTAATGATGCTGAATAAAGCCAATAGTACATAATTATAAATTTATTTTATAAAAATAATTTCATGCGGTTCTCCTTCTTTTATGTTCCTAGACTAATTTAATTATAAGATCAATCACAATTATCCTTTATCATCTCTAATTAACTTGTCCGTTACTAAGCCTAATGAGTTGATTCCTCATCCATTATACTATAAGGAATATCAATGACAAAACCGTTTTGTTGTGTTAATAATTAATTGTTGTCTGTTTAATTTCAGGTGACACCCTGGGGGCTCCCAAAGTTTGGCATCTACCCAAACGGCGCATACTAAGCGTGCAAGGCCCTCCGAGGCCCACAGGGCGTACGCCACTGGACAGCGCAGCCAACAGTCATGTGCACGCCGGTATACCGCCCATGTAAATTATGCACATATTGTATATACACATATATTTAGTTTGCATTTGGCTTTTTGTGTGTTAGCTGGGCTTGTTTGTGAACTTAGTTTATTAGAGTCGGATTATGCTAGCTATATAAACAGATAGCTAAACAAGCTGAAGGAGTTACTGTTAATATAGTATCAAAGATTTGCCAGTTAAGTTTTGGCTAATAAAATAGTGCGAATTTATTTAGAAAATTAAGAATATGGGGCAGGGGAGACATAAAATTTTATGCGACATGTTTTGAATAACTTCATTTAGTAGTTAAGGGGAACGTGACCAAGTTCTATTGGAAAAAAGTTTGATAAAATGAGTGTTTATCACCAGACGACGTCAGCAGAATTTTAAATTGAAACCCCGCATTTTTCATTATTAAATTTCAAGTTATGATTGTTTTAGTATGCGAGATAGTGTCACATTTTTATGTCTAGTTGCAGTCTGCACTTATAAACTCTGCTGTATATCAGATAAAATTATTTTTAATTGTGAAAACTTGCTCAGAGCAAGGAAAAGGTCAGGGTTGGAATTTTACACCGGCGCATCCGCCAAAACTCGAAGGTTATTAATTCATTTTAATTGATTTCTTACCAAAAAAATATTTTTATTAAAATAAATTAAATGGAAGCTAGATAAATTTCTATACATAACTAAACACAATCAGTGAAAATTTAGTTGTTAACCGGCGCCTTCGCCAGAATTTGAAACTCCAAAATGCGGCGTATTTTTTCTATAGAAATAAAATAAATATTTTTTTGTTTTCTAGTGTTACTTAACTCACACAAAAATATTTAATGAAAACATTAAATTGTACTTGACACCCATTTTAAGTGTGAATCCCACTCTAACATTGATAGATATTGAGAAAATTGTTTTCAGTTAGGTACTCACTTAGAATATTTGTTAACACACCGGACACCTGACGTTGATATGAATGACGGTTTACATGATTGTACTATTTTTTTAAACATAAATAACTTAGATTTCACAAGACATATGGAAAGATACTAAAACTATACGCATTGATTTTTGTAATATATTACATTTAATTTCAATAAAAACAGGCAATTGAAATCATTAACCTTGTTACAGTCTAATTAATCTTACTGTTTAATCTATTTTGGTGATGACGTCGAAGTTATAAGTAGGACTCTAAACTAATTTGAATATTTAGGTTTAAAATCTAATATTTGTTAATAAATATAGTGATTTATCCATTTTAGATTAAGAAAATTTCAGTGGAAAAAATTACACAACAAGAAGGAGAAATATTTTGAACAAATCCAAACTATTTTCTAAAACTATATGATTTTAAACGCATTCCTTCTAGTATTAACTGTCTTAAAACTAGTTCATTTCAATCCTTCAATCCTTGAGACTGTTCTCCACTAACAACCACTTTTAAACTACATAAAATATTTCAAGGGTCCTCTATTTTACATAAAGCATCTACAACATGTTTTAATTGCCTGATTTTGCTCTATTGTTAGCATTCCACTTCAGTTATACGATTAAAATCGATCCTAAATTGTTATATCAGTGTAAACTGGACAATGATTTACAAAACTAAATACTTAATTCCCTTAATTCCACAAAGTAACTTTCTCCTATATCAGGATTTAAATTGTAACTCGTTCCACGCTACTACACCACAGTAATTACCCAACAAAAATCTGATTGCAAAGCAGAAGCCAATTCCGAGATTTGCATTTTATGTGGTGGTTATACAAAAATAAAACCGTTGATTTAAAATTGGAGCCCTACACCCCACACACAAAACAATTTTCCACTTCCTTATCTGCCTTATCATATATCTAGGTCACACAGAAAGCAAACACCAAATACAAAAAAAGGTTAAATAACGGTTTGTAAATATTCATTTGGGTGTTTACCTTTTATCGGCAGCACACAGAGGGTTAAGTTATTTTAGTCATGCCAAATTTAATGCGATTACCTAAAGCTCTTGGCTCTGATATTAAAGCATCTCATTGATGGCAACAACGGTAATCCCGTGCACCTCAATCTCAGCTTCAAGAGTAATGTTGTAATAAATAAAACAAAGCTCACTGCAGGTTTTAAGACGGAATTTCAGATAAAATCTGGATTTTTCCGCTGGTTGACATAAATATCTCATCGGATATTTACATGAAAAAGCCATACATCAGCTTCGGGGTGGAGAAATTCTCATTCAACTTGAACTAAATCGTGTTTCCGACTAAGGGTAAAACGAAAAAACCTTTAACAGAATATATAATCAACATATAACCGATTTATTTTCACATACAATGTAGCAAAAAACCTATCTGTCTATTTTGCTACAACTTATCCCACAAAACGTTATCGACAGAGGTTTTTTATATAGGCCCAAAGTACTATATTCCATTATTGTTCAACCATGCAAAAAAGTGATTGGTTTGGGAAAGCAAAAAACGTGTTTTATAGCGCCTGTCTTGTGGTTGTGTAAAATAGAATAATAACCCACATCATCTCGCTGGAGTCACGCGGAGAATTTCTCTGCCTCTGTCAGAATAATTTTCATCATTACACACGAAATTCCATTAAGGAAATTAGTCTGAAAAACTAAAATATTAACACAGATTTAATTATATGTTGTTGTTGTTGATTTAATTTTTTCCCAAGTAAGTAAGGGGATTTTTATTAAATTCTAAAAAATTCTCAAGGGGTTTACAAAAAACTTGTAGGTATCAAACTATGTTCAAGTTGACTTGAATATTAAAAGTCTGTTGGGGAAAGAACTAAATTTGAATAAGGTGCAGCACAGGGAAACTGGAAAACATCACAGAAATAAACTCGTCTGGTATAGTTAGGTTTTAATGCTTCGTTTATGACAGCAAGTAGTTGTGATTTGAAACTAAATCCGATTGATTTTTTTGTAAAAATCCAGAACAAAGTTGTGTTTCCTTAGCCTATACTCCAATTTATTTTGTTATTTCGTTCTCACGATATTTACCAATTAGGCTTCTTTTTTTCGTTACTTACCTGAACCATTTTAAAGCACAAATTAGCTAATTAATCTTGTGCCCATTACGTTTTAATACTCTCTCAGAAATAAAATAACCATGAACTTATCGTGCATGTTATCGTTTTGCAAGTTCCAAGAATTCTTGCTAACGTCATTTTGTCAAATCTATCCGATGAAGTTCTAAGCCACTTCAAAATAAACGTGGTCATTACTGTGCAAACCTGTCCAGTGTATAAATTTATGTTGCTTGTGCAGCAACTTCCTTTAAAGTCTTAAGTAGTGGAAGATTTACGATCGTCCATGTATCTGTCTTGTAGTATTATGTTTTAATTACAGAGTGGGAAAAGGGCCACAGTGGCTTCCAAGGCATGGAGGTGGAAGTACGCGAAGAGGCGTCCTCCGGACGAGATTCCACCTCACTTCTGGTCAACAACACACCCGCTTATACTGTGGCAGGTAAAAACCATTTTTTGCCAAATGTTTTTCGTGGAAAATTTTAATTAATACTTATTATTATCATTTTATGCTGCGTTTTATTAGCTTCGAATTTTGGACGAATAATATAATTTTTTTATTGTTTTGTGGAACTTTAATTAAATTCCGGTTTTATACACGTTTATTCGCTCTAAAACTAAACAAACAATACAGCTGTTTTATGGAGGAGCCAGTTGGATAATTTCGTTACTCAATTTATGTGTGATTAAAAACATAAGCCATTATAAAATATTAGATGATTCATAATTTTATTTCTACTGCATTGTACTGAAAATAGTCCACCTAACAATAAGTTACTACTTGGCTCGATATCGACGTAAAAAATTCTATAAACTGAATTGCTGCAATGCGAATTAATATCCGGACTTGGCATCAAGCTACTTCGCAAAGGGATTTTTTAATCTAGTTCATGGATTATCTACAAAACTGTTGTAGTGTAAAATATCTATCCTGATTTTGACAGCACTAACAGATAAATTCGTCACATATCAAGTGCAATGTGGTCCTTTGGGGATGATAAAGACCGACCTAATTTCAAAGGGACTCCTCGTCCTGAATCTACCACAAACTGACGATGTAAGCCAATCCAATCAAGTCAGTACATAAGCCCCCCACAATCCTGTTTCAGTATTTCTCTCCGGGGCCTATTCTTTGGGTTTATACATTTATTTTGTTTGATTTATTGACCAACAGCGGTAAGTTGAGTTTAATCTATTTAGGTTATGCTTTTGTTCAAACTTTTCTTTTAGATTTAAATTGATAACAAAAAAGAACAATTTGTAGTTAATGTTGTTTCAGAAGTAGTACACTTTATCGAAGTAATATTTTAGGGGTTGTAATGAGGATATATTTTATACATGACAAGATGTATGTGACTTCTAATGGTTTCGGTCAGTTATCCAAAGCTTAATATTCTAAACTAAAATATTAAATTACTTGTAACACGCAATGGAAAATACATAGTAATTTATATAGGTCATATATAAGCTTCATTTCAACAGTAACTAATACATTATATTAGGCGGAGTGGCAAAATAATGAAATGTGTAATTGGATTATAAAAGCTGCATATTTTATGTCCGTAGGTGTTTAATAATCAAATTTTGCTATTTAAAATTCACTATAATTAGAGTCAACATGAGTTAAGAACCCATAGAGATTTTTTATTGCAGACTTAAAAATGTTGTTTACATAGGAAACCCACTTCAACAATTTATTTGATGCATATTATGGGAATTCTATTTACAGCAATCATAAATAATTCATGTGTTTTTATTGCATTTATAGAAAAAAGTCTTTAATAATAATTTAAATTATGATACAATTGGTTTTCTATAATAAAACTATAAATAAACGGGAAATTTTAATTTCATACTGAGATTTCATAAACTGTAACAAAGTATTTAAAATTAGAACGGTGTTCCTGAAAATCGTAAAATTTAATATTACTCATGAAACAAATTGGATACTAGAATAGCAAAGTATGTTTTTGTTAATGACTTTGTGTTGTTTGCTTAATGAAATTGTTTCTTACTTCCACGTTCAATAACAACAGTATTTTGAAAACAAAGGTTTTTTCAACTTAATTACTAGAATATGTGCGTTGGAGCGAGTTTTTTTATGCAATTAATTCTGTCTTGCTCTCTCTCCTAATACCAAGTTTTTAAGGTAGGTATATTAAAATTTTTTACTTTTAAAATACCATTAAAATGTTTTTTATTTATTGTATTTAAAGTTTTAGTAGTATCTAAATTTTATACTATTTTTTACTTCGAAATATTGGGAAAAAAAGTTCCTTCCCACGCCAGAGAAGATTAAATAAAGTAATCAAACATCAAGCAATTTGACTAATTACAATTCTTAACAAGAGCACCTACACATTTTACTATTGTGGTTTAAATTAATTACATTTCATTTACTTCAATCAGTTTAATTTAGCCTTGTGGGCAAACAATAAACAATTTAAAAAAGTAATAAATAGAAAATCTCCAAAATCCACTATTTAGACCACACGTTTTATGTTACGTTAGTCGCCTAGCCCTAGATGAGAGAATTTATTCCACTTTCACATAATGATTCCGTAATTACTATGGGGAGACTTGGACGTCCTGCTAAACCAAATTCGATGAGGCATCGTGAATAAGGTTTTGTTCATGAGAAATCGATTGTATGTTCGCGGTGTACACTCGAAAGGAACCTAGAGTGTTCTTGATTAATTACTGATAACGGAAAGGAAGTCATCATGAGGCTTCATCACGTCAACTCCAAAAGATGATATATTCCTTCGTGTACACACACCTCCGTTTTCTGTTTAACAGTTTTTAATTAACTTGCGTTAATTGTTTGCTTTCTTCCTAGAGACTGATGATAAATAACAATTCCGTGGCATATTTATCGCCTTAGTACTTAATTACTTTTTTGTTTGCGTTTGCAGATGGACCAGTGGTGATAGTTCGTGTCGAGGAAGTGCTGCTTGTGGTCCTTGTCCTAATGATATGGGTGGCGGCCATCGCCCTGTTCTTCAACCGTTGGGGGAAAATAAGGATGCTGGAGCCGTACCAACCGAAATTCCACCAGCAGCCCCATCGACCGTCTTGTCCACTGGCCCCTCTTAGTCCACCGGGAATTAGTACACAAGTGAGCAACACGCTACCAAGGACTCAGAAACCGACAACTGTATGTGCTCTAACTAAAGAAAACAATTTGAAAAAAGCTAGATTTATGCTGTACATAAAAGCTTGCTAATCGCTAATAAAAACGCAAGTTTAGATGTAGTTTAGATTTAGAGGATAGATAGAGGTTGAGTAACTAACTTGACAACATTTATAACATTTTGATATTAGTAAAACTAAAAGTAATTGTCCTATTTAGTTTTGGTCATAAAATTAATAATACCTAGCAGCAAGGAATAAGTGTGTGTAAAAAACATAAATATGAAATTATCAGCGCAGAAAATCAGGCGAAATATCAAATATATTTCAGTATTTATATTGTGTAGTTGAACAATGCCGTGCGTTTACGATGTAATATACATTTTTAATATAAATTATGACGCCAACGAACTTAGGAAACCTAATTAAATGAAACTCGTTACGTTTTCGTTTTTTATGGTTTCAGGAAAATGCTATAGTTTAAAGTAAACGTACATTAAATATAAAGAAAGTATTTATAAAAAGTTTTTTGAATAACCGTCTTTGTATGGAGTAAAAAAGTACGTTTTCTGCTTCATTTTCTTAGATAAAACATCTTGGTTAATCTCAGCAATAAATGTGCAAAATTTACTTGTGAAAAGTTATTGCATAATTATTATACAGGGTGTATCAGTTTTAATCGAGCAAACTTTAATGGTACATTCTCCTGGTCGTCCTGAATCGGAAAAATGTACATTATATACCTCTATCTCGATTCCTAAGAAAGATACAGGGTGTTGAAGTTTACAAGAAAAAATCATTTTATTGCAATAACTTCTATAAAAAAGCTTGGATTCAAACAAAATTTTGCATGCCTGCCCTCCTCCCTAAGGACAATTTTATGAAGATATTATCGATTTTGGGGGGCACCATCAGTGGCGTGCAATTCGGCCACATCTCAATTATTTCAAAGAAAAAACATTCCACTGTAATTTTTAAGAAATATTTTTTTATCTATTGAATTCCTTGTTCAATTTGGAGTAAACTTTGGTTTTATAGAACAAAAATTGAAGTTTTAGTTCCAGAGATAATTAGTTTTTTCGAAAGACGTGCCAACTTGAAATTAGTCACAAATCAAATAGGAAATTTATTAAAAAACAAAAAGTAACAAAAAATAATTATAAAATTACAGCAACTGTTCAAAATGCAACCCGCCAGCCTCGACGCATTTCTGACAACGACGAACTAATGAATTAACAGCATCTGCATCATTCCCGGATTTTTTAGTAATTTCAAGTTAACACGTCTTTGGAAAAAATTAATTATTTCTGGAACTAAAACTTTTTGTTCTGTAAAAGCAAATTTCACTCCAAATTGAACAAGGAATTCGATAGATAAAAAATATTTTTTTTAAATAATATAATAATACTTTTTTCTTTGAAATAATTGAGATGTTACCGAATTGCATGCCCCTGGTGCCCCCCCAAAATCGAAAATATCTTCATAAAATTGTCCTTAGGGAGGAGGACAGGCATGCAAAATTTTGTTTGAATCCAAGCTTTTTTATGGACGTTATTGCAAAAAAATTTTTTTTTCTTGTAAACTTCAACACATTGTATCTTTCTTAGGAATCGAGATAGAGGTATATAACGTACATTTTTCCAATTCAGGACGACCAGGAGAATGTCCCATTAAAGTTTGCTCGATTAAAACTGATACACCCTGTATATTTCCGTTAATCATGCAAAATAATTAAATGCAATCATTTCATTAGAATCGCGCTTTATTCACTCTACTATGTTGCTATTAAAAATTAGTACCTGAAATGCTATTAAAAACTTCCATTTACTAGTTTGAGAAATAATACTGTAAATGGTTGATTAATAAAATAATGTTAAATTCAAGCACTATTTTCAATGTCAACTTGATAATTGAACTGGAACTACTTGTTATACAAGACGAGTGAATTTTTTATCAAATCTTGCGATTTTGTGGATAAACTCTCCTAGTTTACGATTCTGTTTTCTAGTATGCCTTTTTTTATTACTCAGTTTATGGGTATATTTGTATGAATAATTTAATTGCCAGATAAACGTGGTTGAAATTATGAGTGTACTAAAGTAGAAATATAAGTACTCGTTATACTAGATTCAATAAACAAGTTTTAATTTTGTTCTAATCGTCAACTAGCTGATCTAAGATAAGTCTATTACTTTCGTATACGAAGTATAATAGCCGATATTGTTTCAGAAAAATATAAGGTAATATGTAAAAATAATAATTAAATTTTCATTTAATACTGGTCGTCCTACTATGTTTAGACTATTTAAATTCTAAAGAATATTACCATAATTAAGAAATATTAATCGAAGTTTCTTTGGCTGACTGATTACAGAAACTTCTTCTTCACATTTGCATTACAATAATCTTACCGGATATCGCGCTGTACTTAAATTCTTTAGGCTATAAACATGGAAATTTTAACAAAACAAAGTACCTACCCTCTTTAAACTAATTTAATTAATCTTGATTCCGGACAGATTTAATTTACTTTCGCATTTAAAAATTTCCTTCAGTTTATTTACTTTATGAAAATTGTGCACCCTTCGTTAAATTTGTTTCTTTGAGGGTTAGCCTCGTAAAATAAGGTTGTTATCGGTTGAAACAATCAAAATTACTTGGGTCATGCAAATAGTTGTACGAAAATACCTCAAGAATAGTTAATACGATGCACTGCGCGCCTGCATAGACCCCAAACAAATTTCCATGGAAAATAATTACAACATTGTCGCAATTTCACGACGGCCTTAGCACTTCCGACACATTAGCTTATTGTTCAAATCATACAAAGCACCCAAATAGCACAAAACAGTTGGCATTTCAAACTCTGTGTTGTGTATAGTTTGATAAAATTAATTAAATTTCCTCAGTTTACTTCACTAAAGCAACCCGGCACTTCCAATGATAATTTTGCTAAAATATCGTTAATCATAACGCAAGCTGTTGGTACTCAACGTATTCCCACGTGTGCAGAATATATAAAAAAACGCAATTTTCTGTTTTTCCTTCAAAAGGCAATTGAATTTGTATGAGGAAAATTTTTAAAGCGTGGCGGTATATTGAAAGCCGTTTTTCCACGAAATGCTTGACGCCAAAATCCTTTTACAACCCTTTGTCGCTCACGACAGATATAAATGTATCCAGAAAACTGGGCAAAATTGCATTAGAATGGCTTAGTTTAGAAAATTCTTCCATTTTGCATATTTTAATATCCTAGGTATATGTACAAATAAAGTCATCTAATTTCGTATTCTCTCTAGTCTGCTTTGTACTATACGAGTACAATAGAGAACTATTAAATGTTTCATTAGCGAACTAAACCCTACACAGGCACTCTCACCAGAAAATCCCTTTTTACTCGATTCGTAGTTTTTCTGGGTATCTCAGTTTCTAGTAGCAATTTGTAAAAACCGAATGCGTCTCCGCATACAAATGCCTGCAAGTTCATGATGGGGATTTATACAAAGTTGATGAGAGCCGGATTGCTAATTCTCTTATTGGGTCCTTACGAACTCTTCTAATTAAGACAGAATAAAACGTTTTGCTTTTAAATAAGTAAATTTACTTTTTATCTTATAAAGAGAATTGGATTAGGAACTTTGGTAAATTGAAAGTTGGGGTTTCTTTAAGACGTTATTTTACTCTATTATAAAGTTTTTATCTTATTTACAGTTCAGTTATTTCATAATGAGTTTTTAGTAAAATAATTTGAAAATTTTATTAACCTGATATTGTGCGCATATTTGTGCATTAATTTAAAACAAGTTTAAAAAACCGGATTTTACGAATAACGCACGCGGGCTATACTTGCAACTATATGCATAATTTTGTCATTAGCACTGGAAATTCCAGTGAACCTACCCAGAATTAGTTTTCATCATATTATGCACAAATTTTCCAAATATCCTAAAATAATAAATCATGTTGATGTAAAAAGTCCAGATTGTTGTTAGCACATACCAGTTTTGGTTTCTTTGTGCCTTTGTCCAAAAATAAACCAAACCACAAGCACAATGTCTGTTTTAATCACCAGTATATGTTTATTACCATCAAAGCAAATAATTTACTATACATACTACAATCCTCTTCTCTTTTTTTCAGCAAAGAATGTCGTTTTCCAAATACAATGTAAATGCTTTAACTGATCCTTTGTCCGCACTTCCTTCCCCTATTATTCGTCGACCACGTCAAAACTCTGTGTTTGTCGGAAGTTCGACTATGGCCATTCTAAATCCACCACCAAGAAGGGTAAAATCGGCCATGGATATTCAACATTTGGTGGTGAACGAACACAATCCCATGTCGTTTACAGGTAACGATATTAATTTAATTAAATATGTAATTAGGTTTTTATTTAGTATTAAATAGCATGTTGTGTGATGGCGTTTTGATATTCTCTATAGGTGTAAATGGAGTGACATTTCGGACATTTGGGAAATCATTGAAGGGAGTAAATGAAATTAATATGTTATTATAGGGTTAACTGGAGCAAAGATGGGTTAGTGAACTGGAAATTATGTACCGGTCGAACAGTGGATTTATATTATTGTTATTATACATGTAATGGAAATGTAGTAAAGCGCTGAAGTTTTTTTAAATGAAAAACTATTCAGCAAATATGCAAATTACTTTTTGTACATTTTTTTTGAGTACATTCTTCCGTAATCAAATTTTTATTGAATTTACAGAACACGAGGCTAGGGAATGAAGTAAAATGATTTGATGAGCTTTTTTATTCCATTCTTAAATTCAAATAACAGAAATCTAAATTATTACGGTTTGGCCATAAATTATTGACATTAGCAATTATTAAATAAAAAATTACACTTTTTCTAAAATTAATTTTCTAAATGGAACCAAAGTTGTCTAAGTAGATCTAGTAGGAATCCTTGAAGCCAGTTTTTCTTTTGCAAAATATCAAGCGAATAAACTCATTTATTTAAACGTCAAAACATAAACATAACGTGAGTTTTTTTCCTATTTCGAGACAGTCCAGGTCAAAAATAATCGCGTACAAGTGGCTGAAATATCTTGACCAGATTTTTTTTAGTTAATGAATTTTACATACTTTTTACTTAAAATACATTGTTTCACCTTATAAAAAGTTTGCCAGTCGTTTCAGGACATAATCGAACGAATAGAAATGAAAATTTTTGCACATGTTGAAATTATGTCCCTTCTTGCAGTTTTTCGCGATTTTTTTGAATGTGTACTGACATTATTCTTGCACTAACTTTATGTTTTACTTTTCTTAAGGTACTACAATTTTAGAAAGCAGTAATGTACTTAGATGTTTATACTATAAGAAATGTTTCCTCAACGTGAAAAATACGTCATCGCATTAACACATCCCTTAGTAACAAGGTAACTGAAAAAGTGAAAAGAAACTTAACAGTTAATATTTCTGGTACCTTCACCTTTGAAACATTTGGATAATTCATGTGAAAATGAATTCCAATGTTTTAAGATTAGTGCATATACCACGGATTCATGTGCATAAATAAACGATCTGCTCCAAATTCAAGTTTTTTATAGGTATTTACAATGTTGGCTAAAAAAATAGCCGTAAAGCAAACACATTTAAAATGCACACAGGGTATTGTAATGATAGACATAATTATTTTATTGCTCTAAAATTGTAGGGTCCAATCGCTAATGGACAACAGAAAATTTTCAAAATTTGTAATTAACTGTAAAATACGTAGTCAACAGACGCAGGATGTAAAAGAAGTGACACCTGGGTTTTCGAAGAGATACTAATGTTAGATGGCACCATAGATAAAGATAAAGATTGGTTCTGATAGCACAAGTACGTTATTTATTATTATGCAAACTAATACCTACATAAAAATATTTGAAAAGGCGCATTGGTAAAACCGCGAACCATGACGAGATTTTGATTACCTAATTAATTTGGGTTAGACCGATATTCCCAGATTTAACGATGAAATCTTCAATTTCCGTGCTATACGTTCTTGTTCAATTTTTCGCAGATACATTTCGATTATTTACAAAGCTATAATGCTGTGAATATTATTTGAATAATATCAAATAGCGACACATACCTACTTTTTTATCCCATAATTAAAAAGTTGTTGAACTTGTTCTAAAAATAGAAAAAGCAAAAATATAAATATGGTAAAAAATATTCTTGTTCAAAGTTAACCAAAAAATGGTCAAGGACGTACATCAAACTATCTGTCTCTTCTTTAGTCGAACTTTCCCAAAATTCCAGAATATTGTAGAATATATTTTACAGTTTTCATGCAAAAAAATTTGTATTAAATATTTACATATATTATCATGATTAAATACAAAAACCGCTTCACGAATTTAAGCTTGTATCCAATCTCAAAATTATCCTTAATCCTGCTATTTCGAGATTTTTACATTCCACGGTTTATTGTTTTTAATCCTCTAACTAATTGTCAAGGTGACTGACTCCATAATAATAATATATAAACCAGTGGAAAATTATGTCTGCATTCATTATTATTTAGCAGTAGACATATCCAAATTTTTTTGTTTTTATTTATGTTATATTATATTGTTTATTATTGTTTTCAATACTTGCTTAAACTCGAAGGTTGTTATACGGATGTCGTAATTCTTATTTTTCGATACCTATCAACCAAATGGTCTAGACTTAAAATTGTACTACATTTTATTTAATCATTATATTACGCATGCTAATTTTTAATTTTAGTTCATTGCAAAGGATTTTTCCTCTTGTTTTTGCAATATTCACTTAAGAAACAGTGAAATTAAGGTTACATGCTGAGACTGGTTCTACTAAAATAAATGTGGTTTATGAATTAATGCTTGCAGGTTCGTTAATACCAATCATAAACAGGGACCGAAGACCATCGATAGCCATCGACAGGCCACAAATAATATCGCGCCATCGTCCATCTATAGCCGTAGATCGCCCGTTAATATCTCATATAACCACCCACCGAAACCGTAGATCGTCGTGTTTTGTAGAACGTCCCTTAGGACGACACAGGAACTTCATCAGTTTCGAACACCATCAAAATGCTGCAGAACGTAAAATATTAGCAGATCGTCCATCGTGCAGTTACCAGCAGCCTACAATTAATTTTGAACAGCCTATAGATACAACGGAAATGGCCACGGTGACAGTGGAAGTACCAAAAAATTTACCAGCATTATCGATGCCTAAAGTATCGCGTAGTTTTGAGCAACCGGCTAAAGAACGGCATAGACCGGAAAGGATGTCTAACAGTTTGGATGTTAGTTCGGTTAGTTTCGATAGACGGTATTCGATACCGGAAGAAGATCGCTCGTCGCCGGTTTTTATTTGTTTGGACGAGACGAGAATCACAGCGCCCTTACTTGAGGGATTAAAGAGTTCAGATGTGTGATACGAATTAATTTTCAATATTTTCACTGTGTTTTTTACATGATATATTTTTATAAACTATACAAAGGAAGCAGCTTTAAATTTTTTGGTGCTTTTTATATGTTCTAGTTTCTTATTTAGTATGTGTAGGTAATGTAAAACATTTTTTTCGTGGCACAAGTAAAATAAATTTTAAAAAACTTTTAGTTTCCATTGCTCAAAAATATTTATTCTCTAACATCCATATGCCTTTCGAATATCTATAGCTTTAATGAGGAATCTCTAAACTAAAAGTATTAACGTATAAAAAAAATTCGAAAATGTCTAATATATTTCGGCATATCAAAAATACTGTAAAATGGAAAACCTTATAAATGTGTGTAACTATGTAAGGAAAAGTAATATATTTTTCTTAGTATATCCCTCTGGAGTTTATTGTGGCGCACAGTCTAAAATGGGCGAGTGAAAGGATCTTTTATTTCGGGTTTCAAGTGGGAAGCTTGTTTACTTTATAAAAAATCAGTTTTTGTATACAGTGAACAATCAATAGGTAAAATAATTTGATTAGACGTGTTTATGAAAATTTAGCTGGAAAAAGAAACCTAATCCAACTTTTACGAGCCCTAACAACTAAATGTTCGGACAAAAGTAAATTTTTGAAGTATGAAAGGAGAACTGGAAATTTTACGCAAATAATTAATAAACACCTAACAATACAATAAGATAAAGCCTTAATAACAATATTGTGCATGGAAGAAAATTATTTATTGGATTTAACAATATTTTAATCTTAATAATTAGCAAACTTTACAAAATTAAGTTGCAACTAAATGTTGAGATAATTTTTAATTTAGGACCATTAATAAGAGGTTACGTCTCCTTTTGCTTTAATAGCTGCCTGTATTCTAGCAGGCATTGTATTTATCAAATTTTGGTATAATTCTGGCGTGAAACTGTCCCAAATTTCTTCTATTTTGGTTTTTAATTCCCCAATGGTTCTCGGTGAATTATTGCGTAAAATACGTTTAATTTTTTGCCAAAGAGTTTCAATGACATTTAAGTCCGGACTGGATGAGGGCCATGAAAGCACCTTTATGTCGTTTTCCCCAAGTTCCAAATCTGTGATTTTTTAAAAACAGTCGTTAGAAAATTACGTCACATTTTTCAAGTACAATTTTAAAGCTACGAAATGTGCCTAAAATCACCAAATAAACACTTGGGGATTTTTTTGTACATAAAACCAACATCCAGCTTTGCAATAAAGTAAATTTTACCAAAATCCAACCAGTGGTTCCAAAACTGTGATTATTTTAATGTAGGTAGCACCCTCAAAAAAACACGTTTTTTGAAAAGTGAACTGTGAAACTCGAAAAAAATGCAAAAAAAATCATATTAACATTTCAGGATTTTTTCAATATAGTACGATTATTGAGCTTTGATTTAAATGTTTTTTGACACAAATCCAACCAGCGGTTTCAAAACTGTGATTCTTTAAAACAGTTACTAGAAAATTTTATCATTTTTAAAGGTGCAGCTTTGAAGCTCCGATAAATGCTTAAATCACCAAATAAAAACTTGTGTAACTTTTTCGTAAAGAAAACCAACATCCAGTTTTGCAATAAAGTAAATTTCATCAAAATCCGACTACCGGATCCAACGTTGTGAAAATAATAATTCTTTGTTTCTACAATTTTCCCATCCTGCTGGGTTAAAGTGCCACAGTTTTGGAACCGCCGAGCGGATTTTTACGAAATTTTCGTTTTTATAAAACTAAATGTTGGCATTATAACAGAAAAAACCATCAATATTATGGAAGTTAATTTAGATAACTTTTGCGCGTATGGAAAAACGACAATCAAATTTACTTTTGTCCGAAGATTTAGTTGTTAGGGCTCGTATTACTTGAATTTTCGAAATGGAAGCATCCTTTTACTCCCTTATTGCACACGTCATGTGAATTTTAGTTCCAAATGACAAACCCAACAATTTTTCCAAATTCGAATGAAAAAATTACCACCTGGATAGTCAATAATTTCTCTTTTGGAATAATGTGAATTATATTTTTGTCGATTATAGCAAATAATTTAGCACTATTCCATCCGTTTTGTACAACAATAAATGAATGACATAAACTATATTGGTGTTGTAGAGAAAAAAGTATAATATTTATATTGTGATACATTTATATATTGCTTAGTAGGACCAAAATATATTACAACGCGATTGCGAACAGAAAGCAAGTTTACCTCGTACAATTCATCAAAGTTGTAATTGTAATTCATCGGACGTGTTCGAAAATCCCTGATGAAAAACGCAAGAATTATACGAAAAAATATTTCATATTGTCGAAGGCTGATTTATAGCGCAACATAAAGTGGTCAATTGTCATTAGTTTCGTAATCGATATAACGTTGGATTTCTAACGCTGCTCCTAAAAAATTATCAATTTTCCACGGCGCGTTTCGTTATTTTCCTTTTGACGCGCTCTTGAAATAGTCATCATTTTTCAGGGGAAGCAGTTAAAGCTGTTACAACACGGAACTCCGGGTGGCATTTTAAATCCTTTATTTCCCCCTTTGTCCTCGTGTTCAGGCGAGCTTTGCACTTTTCGTATGTTTCAATTGAAAAGTACAACAAAAGAAAATATACCTTTCCTAATACACATTTCTTTGCAACTCACTGGGAAACTGAATTGTACAAGGTAAATCATTTACAAAAGAACAGAAATGAAATATTGATCGTATAATCAAAATTTCATAAAGCTATATTACTTTATTCTGGGACCTAAGTGTAGATTGTATTTTTAGATAGAATTTCGATTTATATATTCCTACAGTCTATGATGCCTATCTATTTTATCCGATATTGGGTAAAGCCATTTAAAACGAAACAAAAAGTACTTGTGTTAATGTCACATTATCTAAGACAAATTATTTTTACACATTACAATAATTATATTGCGGTGTGTTCCAAATAAACTATATATTTTATCGATTTTATATCCGAGCTTTTATAAATTGTTAATTTCTGGTTTAATAATTAAAGGTACATGTTTTGTTACAGTTGGGTTAAAAATAACTTTATAATAATTTCATCGTTGGAAAGAGGCATCGGTTATGCGATTTGCAATTGTGTATTCAAATACTTAGACCAAAATATCAGATACATATGTACTTGATGCAGTGATAGAAACAACCAACTAGTTATATTTCAACTTACTAAAAATATAATAAAAACAATTCCAATTTTATTCATCGTGTACAACTTCTTTAAAATTAGGTTATATTATAACATCCAATTTAATAACAACGCTTGTTTTAGACTAGATTATATTGCTTTTATATTAATTAATAAATAAGTTAATTAAGGTAAAAAAGTCAGTCTACCTTCAAGTTGGATTATCCCTAAAAATTGATTAGTCTAAAACAAGCTTAATTCTACGATTATAACTAACCAAAACCAAAAAGTATAACATTATATTAATGTATTAAAATTGTACTGATATTGTTATTAGTTATAAAATATATCAATAAAAATATTGTATCATGTCTGTGTTTTATTTATTATTCCTTTTTACCAAAAACTTCTTTTATTTGTTTCAAATAAAATTCCAACGACACGAATGAAGATAAAACAAACTTTATTATGACTTTAGGCACTTTAATAGGTCATGCCTGTGTGGTGTGAAAATATATTTTTCTGGAAATAAAATTTAAACACGCTGAAAGATATAAAAATATGATAGTAAATTTCTTTAGGTTTTCAGTAATGGTTAAGTACGGTTTTTTATTATTTAGCTTTATTATGAATCTTACTCGTATGTTTTTCATAGAAGTCGAGAAAAGTATCATGAGTCATTCATAATAATTTTGTAATTTCAACGAAGTACTTAAATTTATTGCTTTAATAATAAATTTTCACCGTTTTTCACACTTAGGGCTATCTAAAAATTTGATGGATGCAAAAAATGAAAAAAGATAAAAAGAATGGTCAAAATTTAGGTAACTCTAAAAAAGTTTTTGTTTACTCAAAAACCACGATTACGAAATTTGCCCTAATTTTGCAATTAAATAATTAATAAAACTCGTAATGAAGACGGAAGTTGACTCAAACTAAAGACGTCTTCACTAGTTTAATGAGAATAATTATTTCATTAATATTATCGTGTAATGTACTTTTTTAATTATACCAATAAAAATTGCAATAAAATGTTATCAGTATTCTCAAAGTTCAACGAAACATACTTGTATATTTGCAACTGATTGTTGGATGTAGTTATTTAATTACAAATAAGTACTTGCTGTCAAACACTAGTAACCTTAACGCAAAAACATCCTCACCTTAGCTGATAAGACATATCTGAGGACAAATCACTGTTTTAATGCAGCTATAGTACACATAAAAAATGTCAACCTGTCATGTTCATCTGTGACAGAATTAGTTAAATTTTCATAAAAATAGATATTTATTTTATTAGGAGTATAAGCGAAACTTTTATGTGACGAAGTATGGAGGTGTAAGCGCCGAGCGGAGCGAGGAGAATTAACTCCATACGGAGTCACATAAAAGTGCTTATACTCTGAATAAAATACAATATTTTATTTTCAAATGGAATCATTCTAATCGTAATATGACAATCAATTTAATAAATAATTTTGCAACTGTCATACATTTTTGCAGATAATGATATAACTTATACTCCACCGGAGTATAAGTCCTACTTATACGCCGCTCAAAAGTGGTGTCATAGAAATGAAACTTATACCTTGCCTACTCAGTCTTATAACACCATGTTATACGCCGTTTGAAAATAAAATTATTTATAATAGAAATTTTTTGAATAACTATACAAGAAAAGTCAAAAATACAGGGTCAACATGATACAGTAAAAAATAAACCCAGAAAAGTCGTCCTAATTGAGATACCGGACGTTAAAGGTGATCCTTATAAAATATTAAGTCATCTTGTTAGAATATTTTCAATATAAGAAAAAGTATAAGAATCTAAATAGAATGTTGTGCAGTACCTAATTTAAATAAACAAGAACTGAGAATATGTATAATTTCATCTCCATTGAAACTTTTTGTAGTAATAGGAGTAAAAACTATGACCTTCATAGAAAATACCTATAGGTTCATTTAACGGTGAAGGTGACCAAGATTTTGAAGATATTTCATATTAACATGCTCTTCAGTGTAAGTCTATTTGGTCTTAAGCGAACTGCCGATATTGCTATACGAGTAATAGTGAATTTAGTATTAGAATATTTTTTATTTATTAAAAGTTCGTTAAAATTTATATTAATTTAATACTATTAATAATAATAAATAATGCCATATTTGCTTATCGAAATTCAACACTACAAAAATGTCATTTTTATAATGAATAAGTGAATTGTGGGTATGTACCATGTACCAACAGAGTGTACCTGAAAGGTAATATTTATAATATTAAGGGTTAATGTTATTATTTTTTATTTGGCAATATTTGACCACGAGGTAATAAAAAATGTTGTGGGTGATATAACAACGTTAATGAAAACCATCATCATTTAGTTTCATGATAGTTTTCAAGTTAATATTAATTATTGTAATAGAAATAATATACTAGGTTTATTTTCTGTTTTTACCTCTCGTTGGCCGGTTGGAGTGAGTGAAACAGAGCGACGCACATACCTGCTGAAAATAATCCTACTATAACTTAAATGGGGTCCATTATTAATCGAAATACAAAGTAACCAAAGTCTTGACGAAATTCGTTTAAAAAATATTTTTCAAGCTACATCACCATTAATATAATAATAATACCACCTACAATAATCAATTTGGTGCCTAAAAAATTACTCGTGCAATATTGCTAACAATGCCTTGGAATACTCATTAAGTGCTTAATATTTACTTTTAATTAAACGGCATCATAAAACTGTATAGTATGTGATATTCACATATTTTTTATAGTTGGTTATTTTGGAGTGCTCAGTCATGCTGCTCTCATACCTATAAGCAGAAAATCACGGGTTTCGGTCTACCAACTTTTTATAAACAACAAATAATACGCCACCTGAAAAACAAACTTTTCGTCTTGTTCTAGTAACATTTAATTGAAAAAAATGTTCCCATTCCCGATTAAGTAAGTAAACTATAACGACATTGTTGATAGGGCGTAATTTGATTTTACCAATATGTTATTGACGATGGGGCGTAAGGAGCTTTACTTACGTCCCTAGGGAAGTTTGGTGCTTGTCAACTGAAAATTAATTAATATTTCAATAATTTATATTTATAATAATATTACAATACACAAACTTTTTGTGAATTTGTTATGATTATTATTAAAATAATTTAGCCAAGGTTTACAATGATGAAATACAGTTTAAACAGCCTACATGTTTCGAAATTTCTGCTGACGCAAGTAATCCAATCAAAATACTAAAAATAAACAAATTTACCCTGCTTGTTACACAACAATAAAATTCCCTGTTGCTTTGTCACGTGCATTAACCCCTTTATAATGAAAACAGTTATCACCTGCTTTTGTCACATTGTTTTTCCTAAAACTTAATGGTAACGAATCCAACCCAGCCCAACCCTATTGTTGACAATATAATTTACGCACGAATATTTTTACACTGAACTTGACGTGCTTTGTGAACACTTATTCCAATGTAATTAACCCCTAAGCACCCACACATAGACATTAGTCTCTTCTCACTAGTTACTAGTTGTAATTTATTGTGAATTCGAACAATAATTAGTGTTGATGGGTTGCAGCAGGACTAGGCTTTGAAACAGTCATTGCATCTGATTTCCTGATTTATAGCTGCAATGGATGATTTGTCTTCATTAATACTACAACCCTCATGTCCTTTATCCACGATAAATAACCAAGGGAAATTTTCAAGAATATTATTAGGGTACTTATGCTGCTTCTAAGTAACGATATATTGTTTGTTGATCGTAAATCTAGTTAAAAACCAATAGCAATTTGCCGGCACGATTATATTAAACTGAGTTTACGAGCGTTTTACTTGATCTTATATATATTACATAACATACTCTTATTATTAGAATATTGAGGATTAATGGAAGTAAAACACAATTTGTGCTGCAACCACTGAAAATGTTCCCTATAAGTTAGTTGTGATGCCATACAATTTTTCTGGTGATTTAATACCACCCTATGTAGGCTAGCATACTCAATGTGTAAAGGTATTTCGTCAACCAGAATACAGCGAGTGTTGTAAGCTTATTAGATGAACTGGCTATAGAAAAGTGGGAATATCATTTCATTATAGACAATGAAGTTTACTAAACTAAAGGTAAGTACAGCTTGCATTTTTTATTAGAAATTATTTAAGGTAAAACTTTTTACTATTGGAGTGTTAGTTGTAAGGGTAGATCAGCTGATATTTTGGTATTTTAGGTATATACTGTTTAGTTTATTTTGGTTTTGTAGTCGAGTACCATTTGGTTATTTGTTCACTAATTACTTAAGAATATGTAGATATGTTATTTTATATCAATAAATAAATATTTGATGCGTTGATTAAATTATAACTGATAACTTAATTATCTGATTGCTTTCAAAGAATGTGCTCATTGAATTAGAGTTTATAGAGACGTGAGTTCTTTCTAATATTTCGCGATTACCTTTTCGAGAGCTGCATAATGATAATTTCTTGAGCGTGATGCAAGAACTTTATCAGAATACCTTTGTCGACTGCATCACCATTTGCTTTGCTCGGAAAATTCTACTGGCATGTATACAACGTTTGCGTGTACATCTGCTTTATCGTATTGGATAAACTATTTTCTAGTAGATTACCAGCATTTTTAGAGTTTTGTTTATTGTCCTTGTTGCATCCCTTCTCATGTCTAGTAGTGTGTTCGGTTTTAAACGATCCTTAATGATTGTTTGGTTCGTCGATTCTGTTCCATTACTATATTGCATATTCTGAATTTGTTTTATATACTATAGGATTACTATCAGCAGGCATGTGCGTCATAACTGTTTTCCTCTGCATCTCTCTCATTTTCAAGAGAGGCGAACGAGAGGTAGAGACAAACATAGTGTGACGCACATGTCTGCTGACAATAATCCTAGAACATAAAATCAAATAATATCTCGAATTATTTTATCCATTTAAAAAAAGCGAGTGGATAAGTCTCAAATTTGCAAAAAAATATCATATCTTACATAAATATTTGTTGATTTCTATTATCCACGTTTTATTATCATTATCTGCATGTGCCTTCTGCAGAAAAAATCAAACATCATTAAGAGATAGCAGCTTCACTTGAATAGAAGTAAACAAACATTAATTTCGAATCCTTCTTATGTACTAAATTTAGTGAGTTACTAGTTCCAACGAACTTAAGATTATAAATTTCAAAAATGCTTATTGTAAGTCAAACTAAATCTTAACATAAACAGTAGGTATCTATAGTTGATTTCAATGTAACATGTACGTAAATTGTAACATTTTTAATAAGCTTCTTCAACTTATATTTTTCTTGTATATACAACCATAAACCCGCCCTCGGGTGTTTTCTCCTAAAATTCGATTGAGAGCACGTTGACAATAAAAGTTTAATCGGATTAAGCTCCGGTGAGTGCACAGGCGACAACAAAGCAGTGTTTAAAGGGAAACATTGCAGGGAAAACTAACTTTGAACGGATTAAATTTGTGTGTAAACTTTCATTGAAAATGAGATATACAAATTACGTCTGGCGGTGGCAGTGAACTCTAAAAAAACGTGATACGGTATAATCTTTTATCATTCTAAAATATCTCATTCGTCTAAGTAATTTTTCGGAATTCCAAACTAATGTTTATAATTTATTTCTATTATTTTTTAAATAATTTATTGTTGTATAAATTTGCATATTATTTAAACCCGAACGTCGAGAAGTTTCATGTTTTTGTTGCTATTTAAAGTAATGGGTTTTTAGTATTTTTGGGAAATCTAACATGGACAGGTTTGCGTCGTGAATAATCAGAGGATGTAATAAATAAATTAGACTTCCTATCCTTAAACACCGTATTTGTGCATAGTTTTTCGCTAGTGCCTGTTTGGGAAGTAGGTGAGCAATAATTTTAATATTTTCATAATAAAAGTTAGTCATGTCGTAATTTCGTGCAGTTTAAACTTTATGAGATTTTTCTCCATTTGTCCTTTAAATACACGAATATACAAAATAATGGACTAGTTAGATTTGAGCCAATTCTATTAGTACATCCGAAGGTTAATCCACCTCTACTGTTTGTTTTTTTATTAATTTTCCAAACAATCATATTAACCTCTCGATAAATTAATGTAGAATATCTAATAAGACGCGCATTGTTAAATTAAAAATTTCATTAATTATACTCAACATTTTATATTTGAACGCTAATAAAAGGTTAAGTAGTTGCACCTTACTTGTATAAAGCAGATGACAGTGGTCCCTTAACATATCACTTCAGAAGTTGCTCGTTGTCTGGTAGATGGGGAACATTATTGCAATAAAAGTGGAAAAACAGTGACAGTCATTTCTGTGTATGTGAAGTGTTTACTTACAGTGGTAGTAATTATTTATTAATAAAAAATGGTAAATATCCTGTTGGTTTTATCGTAAAAAAATAAACTTAACAATTTAGAGCCGAATTAAATTTTAATTACGTAGGTACTCTTAAAGGTAACATTGTGAAGTTAATGAAATTATCATGTAAGTAATAAATATTGACCTTATGCATTCAGAAAATATAATTATATCTTACGCTGTATATTATACTACACAAATACTTTTTGAGTCGTATAAAAACAAACATTTTTTTTTGAAATTTATTAAACGCACTTAATAGGGCAAAAGTATATAAATATTGTTGAGAGTACGAACTTATAACGACAATAATTCCACCACCGTTTCTAGTTGTTTTCAGTGTTGTTTATAGGGAATATTGACTTATTTATTTGTACTATTTTTATTATCAAGTAAGTATTTCAGTTTTATAATGATGCTTATTTTTGTTATTATCAGCATTTTTCTTTGCGCTAAATTATTATCAAAGTTTTTCTTTCATTTCAAATAGTGTTATAAGTTTATCGGATGCAATTTCTTGATAATTGTTACTTATTTAACTCAAAGAATAACAACTGATTTATTTATCTACAAGAAAACTGTATTAATTATAAATTCTCTCAATCGTCCGCGAGTATATCAGCCATAAACATTATATAAAGACGTGACGAAAATAGTTTTTAATGAAATTACTATAATTTAATATTGTTGAAATAAGTTTTAAGTTGGTCAATAAAACAACAACTACGCATTAGTACTGTTAATATTATTATTCATCTATAGCATAACTATTTTATTGTTACAAAAATTGAATTTTAAGTTATTTTTTCAAGTAAATAACCAGTTTATAGAATAGACAAAAATATTTTTCTGCAACTGCAAATGTATTCATTTTTATTGCAATAATAATCTAAGTACGGGGGACCAGTTTTAAATTATTATAAATTTATTACATACGATCTGCTAAAAATATCACATTATTAATTTCCAATATTGCATTATTATTTTATACAGGGTGTTCGCGCGAAGTGGCTCACTATTGCTAACTTCGTTATTATTGGAGCTTAAAGTCGGTTAAATTAGCAAACTAGTAGCATTTTTTCCGCTGATTATAATGGTGAAAACTAAAAAACAATTGGCCATCTGGTTTTCAAGATATTCACAAAAATAACATGTTTTTAAAAAAATTTTGCATAAATTGATAACAAATTAAATTTTGTACAAAAAATGTCCTTAATTTTTTTTTGATTATAATTTAAAATAAGCGAGTTATTTTGAAAAAAATTTGCAATTCTCTAAAATCAAGTAGCCATAAAACGGAACAGAAATTTATTAAAACCAAACAATCATAATTTTGAATTTAAGCAAGTTGAAAAAAACTTGAAAGAATTACGGAAATATTACTATTTTATTTAATATTTTTAATATACAGGTGTTTGCGCAAAGTGGTTCACTATTTTTAACTTTGTTATTATTGGAGCTACAAAGTCGGTTAAATTAGTAAACTAGTAGCATTTTTTCCGCTGATTATAATGGTGAAAACAGAAAAACAATTAAAATATTTTTGCAAAAATCGATGATAAATTAAATTCTGAACAAAGAATGTTCTTATGCTTTTTTGACAATTATTTAACATAAGCGAGTTATTTTGAAAAAAATATGGATAATAAAATTTTATATTAAGGGAGTCGTGATTAAAACAATCAACTAAATTTGGGTCAATGAAAAATCATACGTATAGGTACTACATATATGCAAATATGTTGGTTAAAATAAATTTTGAAGCAACAAACAAATAACTGGTTTCATTTATATACATTTTATGGTGGTTAATTGCTTGGTCAATAAAACAGTCAGCAGATGCATGCAATTTCATGGATTCTATAAGAAAATTAAAAAAAAATTCAAATTGATGGAGGTGAGGGGATGAAACAAATTCAGTAGTTACTGGAACTTTCCAGTTTTGAATAGTAGTGTATTAGAAGATAATTTTTTCAAAATTTATTACATTCTCAAGAGATAAAAGTTACATTTATTTATAATGATGACCGATTTGCTATTTAGAAATTATGTAAATTGTCACATGAACCTACACATTGCGAAAATTCAATAAAATTCCGAAGTCGAAAAAATCTCAATTGGCAGTGTTTCCTTAAAATTATTATATTAACTGTGTATTAAAGTACAAATGTAAAAAAAGTTCTATGTTTACTATAACAGTAATTACTACAATTTTTTTTTATTTGTATTTATAATTAATTATATTCTTATAATGCATATCAATTATCGTTATTGTTTCTCGACACTAACCCATTTTTTCTTTTTTAATAAACGGAACCTTGAAATTAAATTTAAAACAATTAATTATTCATAATCCAAAAATTCCATGCGACATTTAAAATTTATACGTAAATTATTTTTAAACCAGTGTTAAGTTACTAAAAAACTAAAATTTTAAGAAGATAATTTATACCACTTCTTTTCCAACAAAGTTTCCAACATTTAAAGATGAAAAAATTCGGAAGCGATAAAAGGTATATTATTAAATTTTTCAAGGATAAATTTTATGTATTTCATAAAAATGTACTCTTCTTAATTAAAATTTGTCTGAAATTTTCTGAAAGGAATAATAATTTTTTTAATATTGTCATTTTTTTCCTGTTAAATATTTATCAACGCAAATATGATGAATTTAATTGCTAGTTTATCAAAATAGAAATAGAAACAACATAATACATGTATTATATCTGAAGACCTTGCTGTTTATGATAACTTGTATCAAAACATTAATTTAAGGGGCGGTTATATCACCTCAAATTGCAAGTACAATTAGTCTATTATTACATAGCTAGAACTTAACTTTTATTTAGAGATATGTGTTCTAAGAATTTAAAAGGGAAATAATTAAATTTACTTGACTTTAAATGTGATTTATTTCGCATATATACGTAGTTTAAACTTATTCAGAGTTAATTTTAAATAATTTTTGGAAACACATATAAATATTCCCAACTTTGACAATTTTAATTTTTAATTATGATACAAATTACATGTATAACGGAACAACGACTTTTATAGGATATTTCATGTCATATTTTTATATCCCAATTTATTTGATGAAGGTATACCCACATGAATAATTGTTTTTCGTATACATGTGCGTCACACGCTCTCGGAAGGGGAAACAATATACTGACTACTAAAAATAAGTAAAAAATATATAATCTTGTTACAATTCTACCCTTCTAGATAAGTTTAAGATAAAAATGAAGAAACCATAATGCTAATAATAAAAAAACAAGTTGATGTGTAAACTTGTGTAAAGCACGTGTTTATGTGAACAGACTATAGATGATCCGATTTTAATTTAATTGTGAATGTGATAATTATAATTTACAATTACCGTCAGCATTGTTATTGTGAATATATTTCCAATTGACAGTCTATGTTAATAATAAAGATAAAGTCGCAACTGACTGCGTTTTGTAATAGTTCAGAATTTAAATTCATTTGATATAAATATACGTTTGGTTTTAGCTCAACGTTTACGTTTTTATTTTGTTTTACTTCGCAATGTCTCTGTCAAAACTACTGACAGTCTATCTAATACACGAAAATGTTTGGTAATATAAAACAAAATTTCAATTCCAGGCAAGAAAAACTTATAAAATGCGTCCAAGGAGATCATTCCCATTTTTTGGCTGTCTATGTGGTGCCTCGTTGTTCTTCATCGTATCCGGTATTACATTACTGTGCACATGGTCCTATATATTAGACTACATCACGTATAGTAATTCAGTGCTAACACCCAACTCTATAACTAGCTATGTTTGGAAGACAAATCCCATGCCACTTACAATAGATTTCTATTTTTTCAACTGGACGAATCCTCGTGATATCCACAATAACACAATCAAGCCGAAATTTCAGCAAATTGGCCCGTATCGTTTTAGGGAAGAAAAAGAAAAAGTTGATGTAACCTGGAACAATCATAATGGAACTGTCTCGTATAAACAACGTAGAAGGTGGTTTTTTGATGAGGAAAATAGCAAGGGATCTTTGTATGATTCTGTCACAACTTTGAATCCTGTAGCATTGGTGAGTATTAAATTTAAATTTAAAACAGAATAGCTTTTAAAAAATCGCTAACACTACATAGTTACTTCCTTTAATATTATTGTGCAGTTTAAACTTGCTTTGTTGCCTCAAACTCAAAGAAACAAAGAGAATGGCAACCGTGATCACATTATACGCTACTGGAATAAAATTTACTCTCGACAAATGTATTTTACCATAAACCATAACATCCTGCACTGCACGAATTGCTTTGCAACAATACGAAACATAAACTAGGAAAATCACAAACATATGTGTCCAAGTAAAAATAAATAAACGTTATACATTTTTCAGTCTGCATCATATACTGCCAGGAACTGGAGTTACTTTGTGAAAAAAGGACTGTCGTTAACTTTAAAGGCAATGGTCCCAACAGTTCATATCACTCGTTCAGCAGGGCAGTTATTGTTCGAGGGTTACGACGACCCGTTGATGAATGTAGCGGTGAAAATGCCTTTTTTAGCTGGCGTTACTCTACCCCCAATGGATAAGTTTGGATGGTTTTATGGGGTAAGCCATTAGCTCCGAAGGGCGAATAAATTAGTGGTTAATTAAGTATTTAGAACCATATGTAATTATATCGCTTATACTCCCTTTGATTTCGTGGATAGTCGTAAAACCTAAAAAAGGGTAAAGCGCGTGCTATCTTGAGCAAAGTTCTATTATTGCGAAAACAACCCTTAATAAATATAAATTACAAGCACTTTTTTGTTCGCTGTTGAGAAAGAAGTAATTAATGATGGCTTTAAAAATTAACGCCAGACACGGGAAAAATGTTTTTCATCATGAAAATTAGGCGAGAGATACTAAAGATTATTTTTTATTGTCCTGCTCCTCGAAATTGTAATTAATACAGGTAATCACATTAATCTCTCTTGTCGCTCGATTTAACATTGTGTGTTTAGGTTATCTACGGTTATATGCAGGAATTTGAGGCTTTCGGCGTTTCATGAAATAGCGAGGTTTTGAAGAATTTATAGAATTTGCTGCATATTTGATTTTTAATTTTTTTAGAACGCATATTACGTAGAAAATTATTATTATTTCCTTGTAATATTAATATAATTTTGTATTAATTGTCACGAGAATTGCCTGGTGGAATATAAAAAACTGTTAAGTAGCAATAAAGTTTATGCTTATTTAAGAAGGAAAAACATATCATATTTGTGGTTAATTAAACTTCAACTATTAAATTACGCAGAAGGTTTTTGATAAATCATACTTGTAATGCGGTGACATAATTTTATTTGGAAGTTGTAAAATTCAAATTATTAAATGACGCTTCGCGTTTTTGTTAAGGTTATAATATTGTTCAGAAATAGAAAATTTGAAAATTTTTCATAAAATCTTATGATTTCTTCAGCTCCGTTCGTTTGCTAAATTGCCGGGATAGAATAAGAAATTTACGACAAAAATCATATAATAGAAATCTTATGTACGAAATATTTGTCCCATCTTCTTAAATCCCAGCAGTATTTCATGTGGCACTGTTTTAGAGAAATGGCTCCGCAGATTACGAAGGCATCTACAATATTGACACCGGAATAAAAGGTCAGCTGGGTGAATTATACACTTGGCGTCACGCAAATAAAACTGGATACTACCCTGACCATTGTGGTAAGATCGAGGGCTCAGGTGGAGAATTTTTCCCGAAGGGTCTAGACAAAGACAGCATCATCCGGTTTTTCTCCTCGGATCTGTGCAGAAAAGTCGAGTTGGAGTTTGAGAAAGTAACCGAAGTTAACAACATAGTGGGATATAAGTACTCAGCCCAGGATAGGTTTTTGGACAATGGTAATTAGAACATGGTTAATTTATGATGGTTTGGTAATTAAGTTGTGGAAGGCGTAAGATTAAGTTTCTTAATTTTCTTTGGGGGCTGTTGTAGGAGTATAGTGTAAACCCCTGTACCCCTGCTTTATTTTACTTGCAATCACACTATAAACAAGAAATAAAACGTGGTATAAATTTTTTGCATTTAAACAATTCCAACTTATATGTAATACACTTCCACAAAACCAATTGGAAATGGTAATAAATTCTAGTCTAACATTTAAAACTTTATATCCCATCTCTAAGAGATTTATTTCAGCGAAATTAAAACTAAACAATCCGATTGAATTGTAATTCCATTAATGGTGTTGTAGAGTATGTTATTTTTATGGATTTCGTCTCGTTTTAGGTACGAAAGTTCCGGAAAATAAATGCTATTGTACGGGCAACTGTATGCCATCTGGAGCTGTCAATGTGTCGGCTTGTCGATATGGATCACCAGGTTTTATATCGTTACCGAATTTTTATAATGGCGACTCATATTATGTTGATAGCGTCGAAGGAGTACAGCCAGATAAGGAATTACATGAATTTTATATGACATTTGAGCCGGTAAGTTTATGAAACAATCACTTCGTGTAAAGCTAGATTCACAAACTCCAAATAAGTGAATAAAATCAGAGAACTAGCGACCAATTTTTTTGACAGTGTCAAATATTAATTAATTTATTCACTAATTTGGAGGTATGAATGCAGTTTAAGAAAGTAAAAAGTTTGATTGTGGTACAGTACTTGATGCAGTGATTCTGGTTTCAGAAAACTGGTATTCCTTTGAAAGCAGCTGCCAGACTTCAGCTCAATTTGCTGGTTCAGCCAGATCCTACTATAGCGTAAGTATTGTCATTATTCTGCTAAATTATAAGCTAAAAATAATTTTTTAATACTCACGAATTTACTTTAATAAGCAACGAAAAAATTTTATGTTATTTTTCTAAAATCAAGTTTAAAAGGGAGTTTCTCAGATTTTTTTCATATTTCAAACTTAAGTGAAACTATTTACCGGTAAATGGAAAGAAATACAGTTGGAGCAAAACTATTACTATTTTATACAGGCACTATCATCCAGACTGACGATTCCCTGAAATGTTTCAGTTAATGGCCGAGATTTCTTTTTCTTCGTTGTCTTGAAAAACGTATTTGTTGGTCTCCTATAAAATTGATGATCTCTCATCCTAGATACTGTTATTTTACTACATACGAGTATATTACTGTTAAATATATAAAGTAAAATGATAATCAACATCACAACGTAGCAAAAAGCTTTACCTACTGGTGCGCGACTACATCTATCATGTATTTCTTGTTGCCTATATTACCCAACTATAATGAAAGAATTATTCCATTTATTGCTATAGCTATAATTATATGTATTTTTATTCCAGACTATATGCAGATGTTCCTAAAGTCTACTTTCCAATGTTGTGGTTCGAGCAAGTAGTGACGATCCCCAACAACTTGGCATTTTTTTTGAAAATGCTACTCAACTTTAAAGTGATATGCCTCTCAACGGGCATCATATCAATATTTATAGGACTTTTAATAAATTTCTGCTTTTTCTATAAGCTGTGTAAAAAAAACATGTGTGATAAACCAAAATCAAAGACAATTCTCAGGGAGCAAACACCACTGAAGTCATGTACTTCGTTTAGATAATTTGTTTACCTTGTACTGCCTTTATACCAAAATGATGGTAAACTTTTGTTAGTAAAAGACTTTTATAATGTTATTTAAGAAATTACGAAAACTATTTTAGAATACCTGTATTATGGTTTTTATTTAAAAACTGGCGTTTTAGTAAATTCGGTTTAAGTACATCATAAAAACCAAGGTAGCATGTATCATCATACGATAAATCATTTACATTTGAACTGATGGTATATAAAAAGACAACGAATTTAGAATTGTGTTTTGGGAAAAACTACCTATTATAATTGTACAAAATACTATTTTATTTAATTCAAAGATTTGCCATATTGGTTGAATTATTTATTAATTATAAACAATGGTCTTTAGTTTTTAGTTTAGATAATACTGTAAAACTATTTGTTTAAGGAAGACTATAAATTATTTGTTTTTTTTTTTCGTTTTTATTATAATTATTTTCCCAGTACGAGCATGTTTTATTATTTATGCCATACAGAAAAATATTCAACTACTCGTAATTGATAACAACAGAAACAAGTTTGTATTAACTTTTTTGCTGTTTTGTATGTACTTATATCACACCACCTTTATATGTATTTACTATGATCAGGTGATCCATAGGTTTCAATTTGTTTTCTACAAATTACGATATCTTGTACAAGATAGTTATAATCTTGAAAATGGCAACAAAGTAATCTTCAATATGTAAATATTGACAAGAAAATATTGGGAATTTTTCATTTTTGGAACATAAAAAATTACGAGGAAAGGTAGGAGTCATATGGATCCTGCACTTTTAGGTCGTTGAATTTTCTAAGCATACAACTTTAAACCATCCCGAAGTAGCAATTTTGTATTTTTAATGATTCAGAAAACTGGACAAAATGAATCAAAAAGTGCGTTCCAAAAAATGTAATTCTATCTCTAGTTTCATATCTTAGGCCAGTCATTCAAGCATTTTAAAGTACATTTGGTCTAAAAAATGCAAAAGTTTTGAAACTTGGACGGAACCTCGATTTTTATTAAATAATTAGCAAATTTTGTTGTAATTCTTCGTACAAAATTCCAAAAGTTATGCAAACTTTATGTAATACTTACAATACAGTCCTGAACCCACATGCCAATTTGCATAAATTTTTGAGGAACGGAAATATTTTTTTTATTTCTTTATTACTCGGGGCGGTGATTTTTTTAACAAAGGGAGTCAACAAAATGCAAAAGTTTTCGAACATGGTTGCAAATGTTCGTTACACAGGTACAGACTGTACTTTGAATTTGCAACCTCTTCATACCTCCGGAACTTTGTTAAATTGATAACAGCATGTAAATAATTCCAATTTCGTATATCCAAAAAATAGCAAGAGAGTTGCAAATCTCAGATTATATTTGTCTATAATATTTTTGAAAGTACTTCTCAATTTGCAACCTCATAGCAAGTCCAGAAAAAAGTTAGTAGCTTGTATCCAAGTTTCAAAACTTTTGCATTTTTTAGGTAAAATGGACTTTAAAATGCTTGAATGACTGGCCTATCATATGGATCCTGCACTTATAGGTCGTTGAATTTTCTAGAAGAGAAAATGGTCAGATTGGTTGTTTGTGATTTCACAGCCAATTGACCTCCATGTAATCATTTATAGACAGCCGTTATTTTATCCTGGTCAAATTACTAAATTGACTTTTTAATAGAGTAGACCTCGTACAATTGCGCACATTTTTGATAAATTTTTTGGTAAAAAACAAATTATGTACTTATAATGAAGGTTAATTATTTCAGAAGGAAACCATGACGCAAATCTAAAACTTAATTTACAAGTTAAAATTAAACGCGTATTTGCATAAGAACAATCAATACCATAATTAAAGTTATTTACAACTAAACTACAAGTTGTAGGATAATAGAGTATAATTTAAGAGCAGTCGAACAAATACTGAAAAAATACCTAAGTACGCATAATCTACTTGCCCCATGAACTAGTCGCCTTTTCAATATTAGCATAAAGAACATGTGTATATAGTACACACAATTATTAACGAACTACACAGTAACTTATATATTATATGTATTTATATACTCTGTCACTGTAAGGTCATGGCGATAAACGATAATATTCTTATAATTCATTCGTTAGTTCACTAGACTGCTGTGTAGATAACTTCATCTCCAAACTTAAGCTCTTGTGTCATGGTGCTAACCAAACAAAACAGATTTTCAAATGTTTATCAAGTTTAATGAAAATTCTACATGAAGTTCAAACCCTCTACTAATAATGGATTACAAACGTAAGTAAGAACACCTTTTTTACATAATTTCGACAACCAACGAGCGGTGATTTTATTTTGATTAAAAACTCAAGACCTTTTAGCCTCGAACAGTACTTTATCAGCGAACAAAGCCAATGTTCATTGATAAACAATAAATTAGTTTAATTTAAACATTTTCGTATCTAGTTTTATTAATTGTATCAATTAATCAATGCAAGACTCGCGGTTACACGACTATTATTTTGTTTGTTGTTGACATGTGTGAATTGTAAAGCAAGAAAGAAGGATCTTTTGTTGATGCATCAGTTTAAACTCTTTTATAATTTACACTGTTAACCTCTTCCGTTTTATCTGTTAAGGAGTTAAGGTTTGTTATCGCAATAAAGCTAATGGTTTTCAGCAGAAAAAAGTAATGAATTAAGGCTGGACACCTGCACGCAAAAGACATAAATTTTGTGGAACAGCTTGGCGCCTTTTTGAAATTATTGCAGTCTGTAGATAAGGTACAATTATTTTATTTTAGACACTGTAAACACAAATTGAGCGGTTAGATAATATTGCAATTTTACTGGAAAAGATAAATTTATTTTTTCGTCTGGTATAGAGTAGAGTTTGTTTCGTTGGTAGCTATATTGAAATAATCAGTGTGTAAATAAAAATGATAACACATGGATACATTGGATAATTATTTAATTCACTCCAAAATCTCTTTTTTTATTCAAAATATTTATATAAAAACTGAAACTTTATGTACAACTATAAAGTTTCACAATAACAAAGTGTATTTAATTTTTATTGGCGCACCCAAGAAAGATTAAAAGGCGTAATAAATTGTCTTTTCGAAGTTTTAGATTACACAATTTTTATTTATCAAATTCTGCTTTTACTATGTGACAAAAAAAATCATTTAATTTTAAGCAAAAGTAGCTTTGTTTGAAATGAAAGAAAATAATTTATACTGTTGACAGTTTCGCTCATTAACGTAAGCGTCTTCAGAGCATCTGCAAATTTTATTTATTAACATACCTATATACATAATATAAAATTTCGTTTAATTTTGCTTAAAATCATTCCTGTGGCGAAATATTTTTTAGAAAATGAGTTTAACTCATAGAAATATTAAACTGTGGTTTATCTGAACCTGAACTTCCTCTTTTCTATCTTGTGCTGCTACACGTGCGAAATTATAAAGTATTTATAATACTTCAAAGATAGACAGTTCTAAATAATAATTAAGAGTAGGTACCAATTTGCGAAATGATAACTGCAACGGAAATGTGGTTTAATCTCTCCCCTGTAATTTTTTGAATAATTTTTATAATAGTAAATTCTTGTAAGTTTTTTGTAGATGCTTTGTGAAAAATATCATCAATCTAATAACACATGTAACTAAAATTTCTCTTTGCAAAATATCCTTCCAAATTAATATTAACTAATTACACTAAATAGTTTACACTAAAAATGTACATTTGATGAGAGGTGACTTTTCTTATGTATTTTCTTCCACTGAATTCGAAAATCAAAGTTAAAAAATTTTGTATGGAACAGTTTTTGAGATATTGTAATTTTTTAATTTTTTCGACTTAAAAAGTCATATCTCGAGCTAGAAATCTCCGAATTATTCGTACTTGGTACCAAATGAAAGGTATTAAGATGACAAACATATACATGTAATCGGCTCTTTAATTGGTTAAGCGGTTCAAAAGATACCCATGAAAATAGGCCAGATTTTTTTAAAAAATGTTCCGATCTCAAAGTCGTCGGCATGTTGTTTGGAATGCAGCTCGAGATATGACTTTTAAAGTAAAAGAAAATCGAAAAAATTAAAAAATTACTATATCTCAAAAACTGTTCCATAAAAAAATTGTAACCTTAATTTTCGAAGTCAGCGGGAGAAAATACATAAAAAGCCACTTCTCATCAAATGTACATGAAAAAAATTATTTTGTAAACTAGTGTTATTAAATTAACATTACACTCATGCATTTTCATATTCTTTTGTAATTATTACACTTATTACATTATTTTAATGTACCTATTTATATTCAGCATAACTAAAAAAAGTGTACCTAACCTTGTGTTGACAAAGTAATTTATCTTCGCATATTGATACATTGTGATGCATTGCCTTTTCACTAAGCAAACCCTTAGGGCCAATTAATCGTCTCTCTTATGGTAACAATTCTATTTTGTCCCTAACATCCAATAAATTATCAGTAAATTGACTCAAAATTTTCCTTAGGAAACTAATTACCTATTTAATCCTTGTAATAAAAAATATTTGTTTCGATTATCTATCTTGAAATAAATACCGATTGAAATCGTAATCATAACATTGTCGCTATCGACGACAAAGATAAATTAGGTGGTTATAGTGTCTAACGTATACCTACAAAGTAGTTAATACTCATTATTGGTAATCTCATCTAGAAAACATACTCAGTATTTTGACAAGTATGTTTGATTACGTTCGTTATAAAATTAATGTTTTTGGATTTAATGTGCCACAGAATAATGAAGGGGGAAATAAAGTGTAAGTGGTGCGTTTTTATTACTCATTTATGTATAAATTAAGATATATTTATTTTCAACCCGGGTTTTCGTATATAATCTGGAAAAACAGTCATACTTAGTTATTTTAATATTAATTAATTTCCTCATACATGTTTCATATGTATATTATAATAAATGTCGCATAGATATCCAAATTTTTTGAATTTTTCTCTTAGGTGAAGCTTTAATATGACTTAACTGTAGCTATTTGTTGCAATTCCTGTCATAAACCAAACTAACGACGTACTCTAATTTAATGACAAACACTCAATTAAAGTTCACTTAAACCACAATTTGTGGTTTACTTAATAATTCAGTTGTTGTATGTTAATTGGATTAAATAAATGTATCTGTTTTGTGAGCTTATATACTGGTATTATTCACCAATTGATTGTACAGGATTTAAGATAAATGTTGGTGAACTAATGATTAAATAGGAAGCCATTATCTTTTATACACAGGAACCAGTAATCTTTGTTCTGGAAGAAGGTTATATACAGAGTGGGTATAAATAGTTGTACGAATTTCACAAAACTGCGATATGTTTCATAAGTTTTATCAAAAAATTAAAAATCAAATATTTTTAAAACAGTAAACTTGTTATTTTGGACATTTTTGTCTTTTGCGGTATTTTTGACCACTTCTGGCCAAAATTCTAAAAATAGTGCTGCCAGAAGTCCAGTTCTCCCTGGCTAGTTTCCTGACAGATACACCAACTCTATTTTTAGTCCTTCTTACCACTCTTCGGCACTGCTGAGGAGTTAAAAGCCTTGGTCTTCCACTTTTTGGAAGGATCATACAAGGGATACCTTATTCGCATTCCGCTATAGCTAGCTGATATATCTTGGTTTTGAAAAATACCCACTATTTCAGACCTTACGCATTTGCCCAACTAAATTATAAATACTTTTTGTAATTTCCAGTTTGTACGACATTTTTTGCAAACCGAATAAAGATTTCCATGTGCCAAATTGAAGCCTAGTAAACAAACATACTTTTTTTTCCAAAGTCATCTCGATAAGTTGCATAGCATTAGCGTACCTCGAATTTTTTGACAAAACTTATGAAACACATTATTATCCTGCTTAAGCCATTTCATGAAATTTTTTTCAGTCTGATTAAATGATCTAAATTTTGCTTTTAATATATTTAAAGCTAATTTTGATAAAGTGTAGCTAAAATATGCAACAAAGATGAAAAATTTAAAAATTAATTGAACTAATTGAAAATCTGTTTTATCTAAAATTATCATATCCACTTGAATATGCACATTTTTTACATAATTGCAGTTTATACACGTGTTTCTATGATATTTCAAAAATTATCTTGTATCTAAAATAAATAATCAACTTATGTTAGCAATATGACGATCATTGACTAATATAAAAAAATCATAATTTTTTCATGTTTAGAAATTATGTAGGTAACTGTCAATTCGTTGAAAAAAGTGATCCATTTTTCTGAAATAAATTAATAGAGATATAAAATAGTTTTGATAATAAAAAATTAATAACAAGAAATGCGAAGTATGTAAATTGAAGAATTAACACACAAATTTGTCTTAATTCAATTCTTAGCAATTCACAATGACCTAAATTACTGCACTAATGGCATCTAAATGTCAAAGCCATGTGATTGAATATATTAACTGCAGACTCAAAACTGATAATGTTTAAAGTAAATAAATAAAAAAAAATCTGTGATCAATAGTTCTACAGTTATTGAACTTTAGACAAAAATATGAATTAATATCATTTCTAAAAAACAGAGGAAAGAGGAAAATACTTTTCAGGATTTAAGAACTTTTCATTCAAATTAATTGGCTTGATTATAAAAAATGTCTTAAAATTACAAAATTTACCTGAAAATCTGAAAAAATATAAAAAAAGTTGCGTTTTTTTACGGAAGCACATTATAAATGCAATTTTACTAATACAAAGTACAAAACACGATGCAGTGGCGTCGACAAAAATATTATCCCTGCCCCCTCAATTTTTCCACACTAACATTTTATTAACACGGCCGTGCCCCTGAAAACCAACCTCCTGTTACGCTGCTGCCCAAGTCCTCTCTCCATATCAACCAAAACTAAATTTCACATAATATCCGTGTACACAAACTGATAACTTTGCAAAATTTTAAATGTTATCGATCAGAGACACGGGTCGCTGAATAAATACGATACAACAATGGAAACTTAACAGTTTACGTCAATTTAATTTTAATTTTGTAAACTAAACACCACTGATTTGTGTTTAAAGAGTAGTTCGTAACAGTGGACTTTTTATGGATGATGGTGGTCGGGTTTATCAGAAAAAGGATGAGCCGCTGGGCAGTTTGTTTAAATTGTTGTTTGTTTCTAAGAATATTTGGTTAGATTACAGGTAAAGTTTTGTTCTAAATATTTAATTGCTTGGGTTTTCCGGGTTAAAATAACATTATAACAGTGTTCAAATTTTATTATAGAAAAGTTATCTTGAACAAACTGGGTTTACTGATAATATTTGATGGATTTAGATTTAGACAGAATGTTATCACAGTGCGTGTAGGAAAATAAAAAAAAATTACTGTATCTAATCTGTCTGATATATTGGAATTGTTGTTAGTAGTTAGCAAAAACGTAAATTTAAATCCATCAAAATACTACAAAATATAAAGTCGGATTATAATTAAATAAATTCAATCGCATAATACTGGTTATTTAGATAACTATTTGATAAATTTTGACTTTAACGAAAAGGTTCATTGGCATTGTAAAATTTATTAGTTTATTAAAAAAAATTGCGAGGATTTAACTCTGTATTACATTTTATTAGTTAAACGTCAAACCGCAGATAAAAAGTGAAATTTAGAAGCAAATTTTTGTTTACATATTTGTAGTTGGTTAGATTCTTCAACAAAATTTCCACTACAACGTTAGAATTTTCACACACTTGGGCTAGATACTCGCCTTTTTGAGACCAGTTTAATAATTTCATTCACTAAAACAGGTCTGGTAATAATTTATCTAATACGAAGTTAGTTCAAACAAAAGCTATTATTATATTCTGTTAATTAACTGTGATAATTAATTTAACAATGTTCTTTTAGAAAAAAAAGTAAACAGTACTTTAAAGCATAAGTGAACAATTTTACCGAAACTTGTAACTAATTTAATAATTATTCCAATAAATGGATAAGCAATGTTTCTATAAATTTATTCACTTGCGTCAAAAGCTAGCAATTATTATTTATGTGTAAAATATCCAACAACAATGTGCTTCTGCTTTGTGTTTTATCTAACATTGACTGTTCCTTTCAGAAATACTAAAATGAAGAAACGACGTCGACTCTGGGGAAATATTAGCTTACTTATAATTGGTACTGCCTTAATTACTGTAGGTATAACAATATTTATAAATTTCGAAGCAATTTACGAAGCCATCCTAAACAAAGCCTTAAGTTTTAATCCGACCTCAAAGCCGTTCACAGTATGGCAAAAGAATGATCCACCACTGAACATGGATATTTACTTGTTCAACTGGACAAATCCCGAAGATATAAGAAACAGTTCCACGAAGCCGATTTTGAAGGAAGTGGGACCGTATAGGTTTAAGGAAGTCAAAGAAAAAGTCAATTACACTTGGAATGACAACAACACTATTAGTTATATGCATAGGAAAACATATTATTTTGATGCAGAAAATAGCGTCCGGAATCTTAGTGATATTATTACTACTATAAATGCAGTGCCATTGGTAAGTTTTTGAATTTTTCTATAACTAAAACTGTTTTAATTGTTTGTTTTTTCTAGACAATTAGTTATAAAGCCAGAAACTTCGGCTGGTGGGCCAAAAGATCCGTGTCTTTCGGTTTAAACACAATTTCTAGTCTATATGTAACAAAAACCGCGGGTGAAATTCTGTTCGACGGCTACGAAGAAAGTATTTTAACTCTTCTGAGCGCTGTTCCGATGTTGGACGTTAAAGATAAATTTGGAATATTTTACGGGGTAAGTTCCTCTGGGACACATAATTTCCCTGCATATCCAGCACATTTGAAATATCACGATCGTGGTTGTTTTGCAGAAAAATGGAACAATAGGAACTGATGGGACATTCACAATGTCAACAGCTAATGACCAAAATTTCGGACGATTATTATCGTGGAATTTCAGGAACCAAACGGATTATTACGAGGGGCACTGTAATGATGTGAAAGGTTCCGCCAGTGAGTTCTACCCCATTAATCAGAAAAGGGATCAACTTGAGTTGTACTCATCCGAACTCTGTAAATATGCTATATTAGAATATGAAAGTGATGTCACCATTAAGGGCGTTACTGGTTATAAATACACCGCTAAGAATATGTTTGACAATGGTAAGTTTAGAAAAACGTGGAGTTTTACGATATTTTAAGGAATTCCTAACAAGATAATTATTGAAAATACCCAATGGGTTTTACGTAAATGTAAAAAAATAATAACGTTGTTGCATTTAATTACTCATACGTGTGACAAGGTAAAAAATTTCACGTTAATGGTCGGTTTTATTTCAGGACAATACCCAAATAACCAAATTAATTTTAAATTGGATAAATATGTTAATTAAGTTTTACGTATAATTAATCGATCATTTACTTAAAAAAATCATTTATTTTATGTTTATGACCCCAATTATCATTTAAATAACATGAGGCTACCTAAACAAAATGTTAATTGTAAATGTACGTTTACGTTATAAACTCTATTAAGTAAGTGAAAGTGAAATATGCGTAGTAAAAAAGAAACAAAAATCTATATTAACCTTCGAATGTAAAAAATTCTAAAATATCTATACGTAATACTAGGTAAACAACAACACAAGAAACCTGTAAATTTATGCAGGATATTGATCATAATGTTAATAACATTGAAACTGCAACTTATAGTAAGGTGTTTCCTTTAATGCAGTGGTGTAACTCGCTTTTTTAACTAATTTTTTCATATTTTTCTCTCACAGCAGTTTTAATTAAGATTTACATTTGATAATGCTAAAATTTTGAAGCATATTTAGATTTCTAGGCAAAACTTTCGCTTTATTAATTTAAGCAGCAAGTTAGCAGCAGTAATTTAAACCAGGGGCGGCGCAGCCATTTAAGCTAAAGTTACCAAGCGTCATTTATTAATTATTGAATTTTGATTATCAGGTTATACGAGTTATACAACTAAATGTTCGGACAAAAGTAAAATTTTTAAATATGAAAGGGGAGCTGGAAATTTTACACAAATAATTAGTTAACACCTAACAATACAATAAAGCCTTAATAACAATATTATGCATGGATATTATTTATTGGATTTAACAATATTTTAACCTTAATAATTAGCAAACTTTACAAAATGAATTTGCAACTAAATGTTGGGATAATTTTTATTTTAGGACCATTTATAAGAGGTTACGTCTCCTTTTGCTTTAATAGCTACCTGTATTCTAGCAAGCATTGTATTTATCAAATTTTGGTACAATTCTGGTGGAAACTGTCTAAATTTCTTCTATTTTTTTCTTTAAGTCCCCAATGGTTCTTGGTGGATTATTGCGTAGAATACGTTTATTTTATGCCAAAGAGTTTCAATGACATTTAAGTCCTGACTGCGTGAGGGCCATGAAAGCACCTTTAGTCGTTTTCCCCAAGTTCCAAAACTGTGATTTTTTAAAAACAATCGTTAGAAAATTACGTCACATTTTTCAAGTGCAATTTTAAAGCTACGAAATATGCCTAAAATCACCAAATAAAGACTTGGGGATTTTTTTGTACATAAAACCAACATCCAGTTTTGCAATAAAGTAAATTTTATCAAAATCCAACCAGTGGTTCCTAAACTGTGATTATTTTAATGTAGGTAGCACCTTCATAAAACACGTTTTTTGAAAAGTGAACTGTGGAACTCGAAAAAAATGCAAAAAAAAATTATATTAACATTTCAGGATTTTTTCAATATAGTACGATTATTGAGCTTTGATTTAAAGGTATTTTGACACAAATCCAACCAGCGGTTTCAAAACTATGATTTTTTAAAACAGTTACTAGAAAATTCTATCATTTTTAAAGGTGCAAATTTGAAGCTCCGATAAATGCCTAAAATCACCAAATAAAAACTTGTATAACTCTTTTGTAAAGAAAACCAACATCCAGTTTTGCAATAAAGTAAATTTCTTCAAAATCCGACTACTAGATCCAACGTTTTGAAAATAATAATTCTTTGTTTCTGCAACTTTCCTATCCTGCTGGGTTAAAATGCCACAGTTTTGGAACCGCCGAGCGGATTTTTACGAAATTTACGTTTTTATATAAATATAAATATTTGCATTATAACAGAAAAAACCATCAATATTATGGAAGTTAATTTAGATAACTTTTGCGCGTACGGAAAAAAACAATCAAATTTACTTTTGTCCGAACATTTAGTTGTTAGGGCTCGTATAATAATAGAATATAACTGAAATTTAACCTGGAATCTAACACCAAAAAAAAGCAAATGTATACCGAATAGGAAAATTTTCAAAACTTCGAATACCTTAATCTGAAATCCAATAATTGCGAATTGTTTTTCCCACTGATAGATTAATTTATTAGCATGTACTGATTTTGCACCCAGTATTTACAGGGTTTGACCTTAAAAATAATATGTTTTTGAAAATAATAGCTATTACGTCGCCTATTATTATCTAAGGATTAACCAACTATAGGTAATAATAAAACTATTTACAGAAGATAAGCGAGAAGATTGATAATGAGGAGCAAAATTAATGGGTATTTTTACATTGGATTAATAAAAAATGGCAAAGTTACATTTCACTTCATTCTTCAGACTTTCACAGTTTCTAGTCAAACCACTTTATAGGGAATTGTGAGTAACTGATGCCCATTTGCATAAAAACGAGTTAACTTATTGCAGAACTAAACAATAGTAGCTATTATTGACAGTAATCATTTCCATGATTTAATTCTGGCATATGTACTTTTATGGGAAAAATCAAATTGAAAGGTTTGAAAATAAATATCGAGGAATATTTGACATTTTTGATTTACGAGTGTATTTTAATATAATATACGAATGTCGTCGCACAAAGTTATTGTATTCTTTTTCCATTTCATTGAAAAATGGTAGGCTCGTCATAGTTTATATAAAAAGGAAAAAATATCTAGTCAATATTATGTGTACTTTCATGTTATAATTGTATTAACATAACTGTTTCTGTCACGTTTATTGTTTAATTTCTTTAATTACTGTTTACTTATTTAACAACAGCTAAAAAACATTTTAATAATATATAAATAACAACTACAATTACCTACAAATTACTCACAACCAATTACTTCAATTACTATTCGCATGTAACAAAATGCACATTATACATATTTAAACATTCCTATACGAGTAAATAAATACGCATTTTATTACAGTCAATATTCCCCCCAGTCCATCAACTTCCCTCTGAAACTTTTTCCAACAAAACTTCCCGACAAGTATTTTCAAATGATGCATTTAATAATATATATAACAACTGGCAATTACCTAACAAAAAACTTTTGTGAAATGTTTCAGGAACGATGAAACCAGAGAACCGATGTTTCTGCCTGGGCGACTGTCTGCCCTCGGGCGTTCTAAATGTATCAGCCTGTCGGGAGAATTCTCCCACATTTTTATCAATGCCTCATTTCTTTGGAGGCGATCCTTACTATGAAAACTCCGTGGAAGGTGTCAAAGCGGATGTGGACAAGCACGAATTTTATATTATTTTAGAACCAGTAAGAGGCGGTTGGTTTATAAAATTGTTCTTTTTTTAACATTGTGGTTTTCAGAAATCAGGAATTGTTATGGATATTGCAGCTAGGATGCAATTAAATATGCTGCTTCAACCTGTCGATTATATAACGTAATTAGTGAATATTTCTAGTGGCATTTATCTACAATATTGTTTTTATTTCAGATTATACGCAGATGTACCAAAGATTGTTTTTCCAATATTCTACTTCGATCAAAAAATTGAACTGAAAGATGAACTGGCGTCTAGTCTACGACTAATTCAAAATCTTCCCGAATATGCCAATTATTTAGAATTAATTTTGATTAGTTTAGGCATTATTATGATTTTGTGGTCAATTTGTTCATTCTTTTGGTGCTCTAGGAGAATAACGTACAAGAAAGACAAATGTAATAGTAAACCATACGAAGAGGTTCCACTAAGTGAGAAACAATGACATAGTTTTAATTTTTTTGTAATTGTTTGATATTAAACGATTGTTATTTTAATTTATATAAAAAAATACACTACATTATTTTTGCTGTTGTATTTTTTATCCTATTTAATCCACAATGAAATGCAGTTTACGGAACTTAATTTATTTATATATTCTTTTCGCAGACAAATCCAAGAGCAACAAAGAAAGTTTACAAAGTTTAGTCCTTAAATGAATTTGTGTTGTAAATGCACACAAGAAATATAATTGCTGAAAAGATAGTAGTTTGTAACTAAAAACGCTTTGTTGGTAATTTTATGCGGACTGGGAAACTTGAGATGTGAAATGCATGCTTGTCGTCTTGAGACAAAATTGTGTCCCCAGCCAGCACGTTTGTTTTGACAATCGTAACTGCGGAAGTGAATCATGAATATTTAAGCGGCTGTTTCTGGATATTGAGTTATGTCACTTAAGGAACTTTGAACTCTGGTTTTTATGTGATTACAAAACGCCGGGAAAATCAAGGATAAACAAAGCAGTAGGATCATATTATAGTCACAGAAATAAGTGATAATTATGAAAAAATCTTGAGTTGTCTTAAAATTTTTGAAAATGTGGATCTGTTAGATTAGATAATTTAATCTAGGGTTCACTAGTCATTTGAATGTCTATACAAAGTTTCACAAAACGGTCGCATGATATTTTAATAGCTGAAGCCAATGTGAAAATTTACGAGTAAATCTGAAGGAAGAAATGCCGAGGGTTGTATAGACTTTAAATACTAAGCGATTTAAGTTTTAAATTGACCAATCACAAGAGGTTTGTTAATTGCTTTCTAAAATAAACTTTTCGCTTCAAGGGTTGTTTATAATAACTATAAAAAACATGTAGGTACTTACCTATGCCTTATGAATCCCCTAATCCAATTCATTTATTATATTTTGATAAACTAAAAACGTATTTATCCCTTTTAATGTATTCCTTTACTAATGAAGCAGCCGCGTTTATCAAACTCCCAGTCAATAAATATCTTCCTTGCCATCGCCTTTATAAAACGGATCATTACACTTTATTTTCATAGCGCTTTTTCCTTCTCAAACTGTCAAAGTAAGCAGTAAATAATTACGAAGAGTCCTCAGTCCGCTTAAAAAAATCTTTGATCTACTAATTAAAAATGTCACAAGCAGCGCGTTAAAAGCCCTGAATCAAAGATTTCCACGAACAGAACAAAAAGCACCCTACATTCTGACGACAGTAGCATATTACATTATTTCCACTGCAAAAGATCAAGGGAAAGTGTCAAGCTTTGAGATATACAAGAAGCGATAGGCCAAATATCAGTGATGTTCGTGATATAATGTGATTCAAGAAAACAATATACTTGAAATCGACTCATGTGAGCGTGCTAGAGCTAGAAGTATAGAAGACCAGTAAGTACATGGAGAAGGTCAAGTTGAAACAGGAAGACACAATTGACCTACTTTTTTCAAGTATTGCTTGTGTTGTCTGTATTTGACCAGAAATAATAATAATGGTGACAGCAATAATAGAAAAATTTAAGCTGAATAAAGTTCAAATTGTCTGGGACGGTGTACAATTGCATTGACATTCAAACCTTTTTGGATTGTTTTGAATACGCTAAAGTAGCCATGAGACGGATATTTTGCATGTAGGATTAACGTTTTTTATGGTGGAAATTAATTATTAAAGGCTGAATGCAAATTTTGTTTTGATGCATTATGCAACCTCCAAAATTAACCTAAACGGGTATATGCTAAACTTTTATTACTAAAATACTTAACGAAAAAACTGTAAAGCAAATATTATTAAAAATTTGTATTTTTTTAAATATTCTACAAAAATAAGTTCATTATTTATTATCAAATCCTTTAATTTATACACGGATACTAAATATGGATAAGATGGTCTAATTTATAATAATCTCAATTTATAATAACTAATAAAAAATAACAAAACTAAAGAATGATAAGTAAATATGTTAATAAAAAAATAGAGATCATTAGAAATTTCGGTCTTATTTGACCTAAGCTATTATACAAATACTAGTTAGATAAAAAATGCTTCGGAAATAAATTACTGCTTAAAAATATCCATTTAAAACATTAAATTATTTATCTAATTTTATAATCTTCTTATTGGAAATGTTCGATAATAATCGAAGCAAAAAGTATTTAAAATAAATTCACGTCACTGGTTATTTCCAGTTTCACTTAAAATCTATGAACTTTGTTATAGGAGAATCTAAAATCAGTTTTGCACATCTGCGATATAATTATTATTATTAATATTGCTAGGCCAAAAACATGAACAATTTACTAACTTAACTTAGCACCTCCAGTTCTCAAAAATGACAATATTTTCAGTTAATAATAATTAAACTTCCGATTTTTCTGAATAAAATGTTTTTGCTTCTTTAGAACTCAAAATTTTTAACGTGCGTTGATTAATGTTTCGCTAGTCATGCTGCTGGCTTCTTCAGAATTAGTGATTCTTATTCTTATTTTAGAACTCAAAATTTGTCCGAACTAAATATTGCGTAGAATACGTTTAATTTTATGCCAAAGAGTTTCAATGACGTTTAAGTCAGGACTGGATGATGGCCATGAAAGCACCCTTATGTCGTTTTCCTGGAGTTCCAAAACTGTGAGTTTTTAAAAACAGTCCTTAGAAAATTACATCACATTTTTTAAGTGCAATTTTAAAGCTACGAAATATGCCTAAAATCTCCAAATAAAGACTTGGGGATATTTTTGTACATAAAACCAATATCCAGCTTTGCAATATAGTAAATTTTTCTAAAATCCAACCAGCGGTTCCAAAACTGTGATTATTTTAATATAGGTAGCACCCTCAAAAAACAAGTTTTTAAAAAGTGAACTGTGGAACTCGAAAAAAATGCAAAAAAATTCATATTAACATTTCAGGATTTTTTCAATATAGTACGATCATTGAGCTTCGATTTAAAGGTTTTTTGACACAAATCCAACCAGCGGTTTCAAAACTGTGATTTTTTAAAACAGTTACTAGAAATTTTTATCATTTTTAAAGGTGCAACTTTGAAGCTCCGATAAATGCCTAAAATCACCAAATAAAAACTTGTGTAACTTTTTTGTAAAGAAAACCAACATCCAGCTTTGCAATAAAGTAAATTTCATCAAAATCCGACTACTAGATCCAACGTTTTGAAAATAATAATTCTTTGTTTCTACAATTTTCCCATCCTGCTGGGTTAAAGTGCCACAGTTTTGGAACCGTCCAGCGGATTTTTACGACATTTACGTTTTTATATAACTAAATGTTGGCATTATAACAGAAAAAACCATCAATATTATGGAAGTTAATTTAGATAACTTTTGCGCTTATGGAAAAAACACAATCAAATTTACTTTTGTCCGAACATTTAGTTGTTAGGGCTCGTATAATCTTAAAACTCGCCCCCCTCTTCAGAAATTACTTTGTGGCATTATTTTAAATTTCAAATTAAAGTAAATAAATATTTTATATGCGAGTAGAATATTGATGTATCCTTGCTCCAGATTATGAATTGATTTGCAATGTTTAAATATAAAATTTTAGTTCAAAATATAATATTTTAGAGCAATATTTGTTTTATCTGTTATATTATAATATATGTATTATTTCCATGTTTTACTTCCGACCCAAATAAAGTAAACAAAACCAGTCATTAAAGTGATAAAATATTTATTTCAAAGATTTAACATACATATTTAAAAAATAAGGGATTATAAATAAATAATACTTACAATATTGTTTGTACTTATGATTACTATACATAAAATGGTTGAAACAACAATACATACATAAAAGTAATTAAAAACACATAGCCATAAGTGTAACAGCCCCAACACAATTACTTTTAGTATTCCGTACGGGAAGTACCTCGGTGACAACTTCATCCACTGGCGCAGCTTTAAAAATTCCATCTCCACTTTCCGCCAAAACAATATCGAATTCCATCAGCGGTGTTAAGTCGCTTGGCTCAATCGCCACCCCCATCGACTTTTCTCTTCTGTCACTACTGGTGGTAATATCGTAAAAATTTCTTGTATCCACATTGCGAGTTTTGACTACCGCCACACATACTAGTAATAACACAAGAGAATAAGTGAGAACTTTGTGAAACATTTTGACGATTTGATGTTGGATTTTCAATGGACCAGACTTAAGTAGTAGCTTGACGAATGTTCCAAGAAGTCTGCGATGGGTTTCCCACTAAAATGCTAAACTCGGTAGTATTCTTGCAGTAAAAATTCAAATTAAGTTGACCTATGAGCCTTTCAGTGTTTGTGATAACTTAGTCATTTTTAATGTGGAGATAAAGATATCTACGCAAAGTTCAAATTGAAAATTTTTTATTTTGTTTATTTAGTACGCAACGTAAACAATGTCTACGAAAAATTGTGATTGATGATTACAGCTTACTACACGAAATGGACCAAAACAAAGATTAATTCAAGACTTCCTTATAATGTGCCAGTGCGAGTACAACCCGCTGCTTCTTAATAAATCGGCTAAGCTGAAAATAACAATAAAACTTTTGTCTCTTACAACTTGCTGATGATTTTAAATTAATCTGTTCCCCCCAATAATCTCCCCAGATAAGTTTTCTTAATTAAGACCCTCTTGTTTCTAATTAATTGCTCCGAGTTCGAGTGTAAGTTTTAGGCTGGAATCCGGTGGATCTTCCCGGAGGAGCAATAGTTGCAGTGTGCGATTGAGACGCGGCTTTGCCCTCGATAAGAGCGAAATCACTGTAACGGGAGCTTTGAGATGTCAAGGTTGTTCTTTGTATGATGGTTTTCATATGGATTAAAGATTAGGGGTTGAAAATTTTATACAAGGGACAACCAATAGGATTTTTATTACATTCGAGTACAGATAGTTTGGTTACACAATTCGATCAGTTTTTCTTAAAAGGATTGTGGTAATAAATACTGAATAGATGTGTGATGTCTTGGTTTTATTGCTGTGAAATAGACGAGAAATTAATTTGTGTAGTAAAGCTGAAGTTTAATATAGCTCGATTAATTCTGGCGCAATAACCTACCACCATTTCATTACCATATATTCTGAAAATCGTAACTTTGCGCTAATCAAGTTTATTGTCACTTAATTTATTTTAATAAAACAATGCAATCAATTTACATATTTTCAAATTATTAAACTAATTCTGTATGTAGGTCATGCAAAATTATAACTTTTGTCTATTGGAAATATTACAATGTATCAATAATAGGTTTACGCATCATTATCTCCATTACAGAGGATATTCCGAGTGTATCAATTTTATTACCCCATTTCCCAGTTTATTGTTTAAATGCTACTAAAAGCTAGTTTTATATAACGTGCTGCAGGGGTCCTCAAACTTGGGATGATAAAATGCCAGGGGGGCGCAAAATTTTTGCTATAAAATAAGATTTATTTTGCTCCTCGAAAAAAATATGAAAAACATGTTGAAGAAAATAATTGATAATTAAAAATATTACTGGATTCTAGCTTAGAATATAAAGGTTAAAATCCTAAATACTGATTTACTTTGTCTGGATTATCCAGTTATAGCCACCCTGGCAAGTTCAATTTCTCAAATTAAAGCTTGTGTAAAAAGGTTCAACAAAAGCACTTGTCAAAATATTGCAGCGTTTTTATTTCCAACCCCCCGGAATAAAGTGGACATAAAAATATATTCGAGCATTTATTAGAGCAAAGCAAACACATTCTGACTTGGATCACTGATGCACAAGATATGTTTCGATATTTTATTATTTCGCCAGAACAGTTTTCGTAAAAGGGAGAATGTAATAATACAAAACACAAACAGAATATGATTGAATAAAAAAAACACGCACCCAAACACACATTCATGTACATTTTATTCTGACTGTGTCGAGCTTCGAATTGGATTAGTTTTATGAGAAAAAAAAACTGTTGACGAAATTATCTTTTTCTTACCGTTTTGTCCTGAGGGTCCTTAAAATTCAGATAAGGAAGAACATAAAAACAAATATTAACTTGCTCTTCGTTTCAGAAAGACAAAGGATAAAATGTCAACGTCGCACAATTGTGCCAACTGATGGTGCAACTGAAGAGAATTTACCATCATACAAACAGACGATAAAAAATATTTTTTTCATTTTGGTTAATTAAGTAACTTGCACGGAAAAATGACGTGCCTTCACCCCACAGAGGGCATCTATTAATAGAAATTAACAAATAATTTCGACTAATTGGAACTAGGATCGTTAATATAAACAAAAATATCCACCTTATGTCATTTCAAATATTATTTCATCATAATTTTATGAATGACGATAAGGGGGATTATCTTTTAAAAATATGCGGCTAAATTAGAAAACAAAATAATATAATATCGAAAATTAGCGGGTTATTTGTATTTTTTTCTCCAACCACAAAGAAAATTGCGCAACAGAATATAGACACTGAAAAAATATGTTTAAGAAGACATTTTATTTGTTATGTTTTGGTATTGAGTTTTCAAAATGGCCGATAGGCCAAAGGTCCTTTTCCTGGGTTTCTAGGACAAAACTTTGATTTATGACCATTTTTGTGTGGACGTTGATCCTTGGTTTCAACAAAAACGCAGTTTTTTTCCAGCGAATTCAATAATAATTTTCTTCTGGGAAAAATGCGAGGTTTTTCCAACACAAGTGTTAGTTTTTTGTCGACATCAAATTGGAATAATATGCAAGGAAGAGAAAATAGTCAATAATTTCTAAGGTAAGTAGAAGATGTACAACGTAGTTTGTATAAAAATTTATCGACTGTAATTATTATTATTATTAATTGCATGCATAATTTACGCTAAAATTACTCCGGCAATTAGTGAATTTAATCAAACAAGTAAACGTATACAATTATTTCCCAATTTGTTTATTATTTAAACATTCTGCTACAAATTGTGACTTTTATATATAAATTTGTACATTTTGTGATGCTCGTAAATTTTACGCAATAATTTATTTCATTATCGTGCCAAATCATGAAATTATTTAACTTAATTTTCTTAGGTCAATCCAACAGCGACTTGGAATGGGTAACTTCAATTAATTTTATAGCAGAAGAGTATTATTTGAATTTTTATTTGATTTTACTAAACAAACCTCAGAAATGGATTGGAGTAAATTGCGATTTATCAACGTCAGCTAAAAGCATATCGATGGGGAAGCTCAATACTGGTTATAAGACAAAGGGACGGCTACAAGATGGTTTAAAAAGGGTAAGGAAAGATAGGTTTATTAAAAAATGAATAGACTTTGGCGAATATGACAAAAATGGGCCATATTTTAATAGTTTTATGTTATGGAATATATTCTACATTTCCAAATGTTCAAAGGAAATTTGGAAAGTTGAAGTAAATTTTGTGCCAGTGTGCAATGAATGTTTTGGGAAGTGGGTTCTATTGCCTAAGAGCCAATTTATACAATAAATTATTTACTGCATACAAATCACTACTGTTGTCCTATAGCGCATAGAAATAAAGGTTCAAGAAGGATTTGAGTATGAAAATTTATTATAATGTGGAGTAATTATAAGACTTTCTTTGATAAAACTTTTAACAAATGGGATTTTGCTTTTTATTTATTTTTTGACATTAAAATAAACAGTGAAAATTATAAACTATAACATACAAACTAAAAGCTATAACAGACAAAACCTGTACGTTATTAATACCTAAATGTATTTTAGTAAATCGTATTCCTACATATTTTGTAAAAACTGGCAATATTTTGGTTTTACATTAAGTAATTTTGAAAGCTTCCCCGAACGTTATTTCCTGAAATAACGTAATCTGAAACTCGCCGACGATTCCAAATAACAAAATAAGTTCCTCTGTTATTTGTAAAAATATTAATATGCAATTGACCCAATTCCCGTCCAGATTAACTCTTAAATTGGCGACTTTGCAAATCGGTAACCTTAAAAAATGGAACGGAAATGTCAAAATTAATTTGCAAAAATATATTTTATCGTTGGTGTTAACATTGGCGAACCAATGTAAACACTCACTTATACTTAGTACCAATATAGGCGAGAAAGATAGCACGACATTCGGATTAAAATAGCGTGGGGGGTATTTCCAACGTATATTGTATGATGAACACTTAAATAAAACAAAAAGGTTATAAAAGTTTCATTCAAGATCCTTTACGACAGTCTTTTACCATCAGTCAATGACAATGTTTTCCGACAACAAATCAGAGCACAGCAGGTATGTTGAATGGAAACCCTGGCGAATAAGTTTCTATGTTGTTGTTTTAGTACGGACGAAGACAGTGAAGTGCTTGCGGAAGACAACACCCAGTATAAGCAGTTGAAAGGTGTGAAAAAACAGCAAAAATGCACCAGGAAAAGACTGCTGGCACAGGTGAGTCGCCTCCGCCAAAATTTCAACAGAAATAATTATTTTATTCAAGGGTTTTGTCCCTTGAGAACTACAATGCGCTAAAGGGCACACCAGGGGAAAATAGTCGTTTTTACTTTTATGTAAATGAAGTCTTATGAGTTATGTGCTAAATTTCCGTTTTATGTTCCATATATTTCTTCTGTTTCCTAGAGTTTGGTGACAAGTGCAGTGATGTTAAGTTCCGCCAGCTGTGGTATGCCAGTCGGTTATTCTGCTATTCTACTTCCTCAGCTCAAATATATTAACGATACTATGCAAATAGACGATGAGATCGGTTCCTGGATTGGTGAGCATTGCGCTTTATTTCCATAATATTACGTTAATGTTAAGATGTTTTATATAAAAATATTTGCGTGTTGGTTTTTGGTGGAGAAGTTAGAAGAAGGGAATCATTATATCCCATTCAAGTTTTCAATTACGTCATGCGGAATTTGCATTCTTTATTTATGATTTACATAAAATGCGAGTAAGTGCGCGATAACAAGATTTCCACGTAAATTTTATGAAAAATTCAAAGTTTACTAAATTATTATTTTGACTAGACTAGACCGTACAAAATTAATTAGACAACTTCGTAATAGTTACAAATCAAATATAAATCATTACAAAACACTAATAAATCTTTATTTACGTATAAAATCACATCTAGTCTGATCTTGACCCATTTTTACAACAATATTATTAAACAAAATTGGTAGACGACAGTTTTCTACGAAGTGAATGACCTTACTATTAGTCTTAATTGAGAAATTACCATCTTTTTTATAACATTGGCCATCGTATTACACTTTTGTCACTTGAACGGTTGATGACACCACGAACAGACGCATATTCGCCTTCAGATGCAACCTTGAATTTGCTGCTATAAAAATAAGTTCTAGCGTAAATTTTTCACACCTTTTATATTGTTATTTTCATATAGCTAGATTAAAATGTACGAAATTGGGTCAATGAATGTTTTTGTTTACCTTATAGTGAAGTAAAAAACCAAACAAAACTTTCATCATTATCTTCCTGATGCAATGATAGTTGAAAATTCTACTTTTATTCGGCGCAATGTTAATAAACTCAGTCGAGCACGTTCCAATTAGACATTATGTAGAAAAATTACCTCTCTTTTTCCTGATTTTTCCAGCGAGCGTTCATTCAGCTGCCACTCCATTAGGTTCCCTGGTAAGCGGTGTACTCATGGACCGTTGCGGTAGGAAATTAGCTTTACAAATAGCTGCTATTCCATTAATATTGGGCTGGGGCCTTATTGGTTTCTCTCAAAACCACGGACTGCTCCTGGTAGGCCGTCTCGTTGCAGGAATTTCAGCCGGGCTGACCGCAGCCGCCGGCCAAGTACGTATTTATCTAGCCACTAGCCCTATAGCATGTTAAACAATGCCCAAATTAACAGTTTGAGATTACGTTACACAAAGTAAATACGCTTCATGTTTAGAGTAAAAGGAGTAAATGGAGGGTTTGTTTGGATAAATATTGTTTATGAACACATGCAATTTGAAATCTGCCCTCAGGTAGTAAATACCGGATTTATCTTAATTCCTTCGGCATTCGTTTTCATACAAAGTGATGCCAAGGGATGGTTTAGACAAGAGATTAGCTAAATGGTTGGAAAAGAGAGTACACATGATGAATCCCCAGATAATTTTTGTAATAATGGCAAAGTGGTTATACCAGATTTTAGGTTTCATAAAATATTTATACCACATTATTTTCCACTCAAAGTAATTACGTAAAATTTTTGTTAAATGGCCAGTTTTTCAACCGATTGTTAACCTCAACTAACAGTTTATTTTCTTGTTAACCATTGTCTTAATAATTAACTTATAGATGATTGAAAAACAGTGTCTAAAAATTTATTTCTTTAGTTTTTCAACAACAAACTAACTCATCTTTTAAGCACAAAAGTGTCCTTATTTAATTTTTTTACATACTTATTTTTCAGTTGGAGTACTTAATAATAAGAGTTGTGCCCCACTTGAACTTTTGTTGTTCTGTAATTGAAGTAACCTGTGGAACAGTAAAGTTATAATTATGATTATGCTCAGAAACACTTTCTAAAGCACTAACTCTGCTCCCTCGAGCTTAATCTTAGGAAAGGGTTTTTCTTAGTATTCAGAAACCAGTTTCGTAAAATAATTTATAACATGTTGTGGAACGAACCAATTACTTTTGCGTAATAACGTAAATAGGTGGAATAGCACCCTTGAAGAAAGGAATATAGACGAGTCGTCTCCAGACTCTTTTTTACACTATGATTGCACCCTTGACAGAAATTGTGTGAAATATAATGGGATGTAAATGTCCTGATTGTACCATCTGTCTAAACGCGCAGCCAGATTGTAAATTTTTTGTTATTACACAATTTGTCTAGCTGTTTCATACAATTCATAAATTTTTAGTTACATTATTTTTTTAGTATCTACCGGGAAATGTCAATAATTATCAAATATAATGTATGTATAAGAAAAAGAATCTTATTTTGCTATTATCTAACCGGAAAAACCAAAATACTAAAATACTAACAAATTTCTACCTACTTATGTAAGGACTATGATAGCTAATGATTGTTCCAGGTTTTAATAGGCGAAACCTCCGAGCCCCATTTGCGTGGAATGCTATCCAGTGTACCATTTGCCAGTTACTCTTTTGGTATTCTCTTAGTTTACGCTTTAGGTTCATTATTACCATGGAGATACGTTGCAGGTACATAATTAAAAGCGAAATTTTATTATTAACTTTGTATTAACTAAGTATATAATTATTGTGATCTGTGTTCTTAGGTTTAAGTGCAATACTACCGATCCTCTCCATAATTGTGTTCTTTTTCCTACCGGAAAGTCCAGTATGGCTAGTCCGAAATGGTAAAATAGAAAAAGCTAAAGCAGCCTTAACCTGGTTAAGAGGCGGCAACATCAAACAGGTATTATCATGGAAAATCTTCCAATAAGTCGCTTACAGTTTTTTTGTCTAAAGGCCAAAGAAGAAACAGAACATCTAGTAGAACGTATCGAAAAAGACCACCAACACCAAAGCAAAACCACCTTCCACGCATTTTTCCAACCCGAAGTCGTAAAACCCTTCATAATCATCAACATCTTCAACGTCCTTCAAGTCCTCTCCGGTACCTATTTAATCGTGTTTTATGCTGTGGATATCTTAAGTCAAGTCCAAGGCGAAACCATTGACCAATTTCTAGCTGCCGTATTCACAGCCGTTGTCCGATTTATTTTCTCCATCGTAGCCAGTATTCTATTAGCGTTAATTGGTCGGCGAACTTTAGCAATAACTTCTGGTGTGGGTACAACATTTTCCGCCCTTTGTCTCGGTACCTTCCTGTATCAAAACTGTCAAACGAACGAATATATTTCAGCTTTGTTTGTGCTGATCTACGTGGCAACAAACACAGTTGGATTTATGATATTACCCGGAGTGATGCTGGGCGAATTATTCCCGGCAAAGATTAGGGGCTTAGCGGGCGGTTTGAGTTTTATGTTGTTTAATTTCGTTTTATTTGGTGCTGCTAAAGTTTTCCCCCTGATAAAGAGTATTGTTGGTGTTTACGGGGTGTTCTGGATATTTGGATGTTCATCACTAATAGCCAGTATATTTTTGTATCTGTTGCTACCGGAAACCAAAGGAAAAACACTCAGCCAGATTGAGGATTACTTCCAACAGAATAACGTTATGTGGGTTACAAGGGATCTCAACTGGGAGCGGAAGATTAAAGACGTGAATGAGACTGAACGACTGAATGCTGTATAAAAAATGTATTTAAAATCAAGCTATGACTGATGTATTTTTTTGTATACTACTCGTATGCTGCAATGTATATTATTTGTTAATAATTGTTATAATAATTTATAATAAATAGTTTTTAAATCACTGTGGATTTCTGAATGATTTCCCTGCAAACCTTCCGCTTTGTCCTAGCTCCTCCTCAATGCGAAGCAACTGATTGTACTTTGACAAGCATTCGGACCTGCATGGTGCTCCAGTTTTAATTTGTCCAGCCGATAAACCCACTACAAGATCCGCGATGAATGTGTCCTCAGTCTCGCCAGATCTATGGGACACCATCGTAGCCCAACCATTGCTCTTCGCCAGTAAGAAAGCTTTAATGGTTTCAGTAATGGTACCAATTTCGTTAATTTTCAACACAATCCCATTGCAAGCTTTTTTATTCATGGCCGTTTGAATTCGCTTGATGTTGCTAACTGTCAGATCATCACCTATTATTTCGATGTCTGAATCTGATGTTAGTTTAGCCCAAGCTTGGTAATCGTCTTGATCGTAGGGATCTTCAATGAAGACTATTGGGTATTTTTTGATGAAGCCTTTGTACAATGCTGCTAATTTATCGGGGGTTAGTCGTTGTTTCTTGTCTTTGTTTTTTGGGTCTTTAAACGCCATGTTGTAAATACCTACAAATCAAACAGTTTTATTACTTAGGATTTAAATGTTTGGGTTATTGATGATTGCCTTTTTGGTAAAACTCTGATGCAGCGCAGTCAATTCCAATATCTACTCTTCCTGTATAACCAGCAGCTTTTATAGCTTGTACTAACAAGTTTAGCACGTCCAGATTTTTTGAGAGTTTAGCAGGAGCAAATCCGCCCTCATCCGAAACTGCAGTAGCCTCTTTTCCATATTTCTTCTTTAGTATATCTCTCAATTTAGCGTAAGTTTCACAACCCATTCGCATTGCTTCAGTAAAACTATTAGCACCCGTAGGCATTATTAAAAATTCCTGAAAAATTATTCACGTCACTATGATGAATCACTCTAATTTAAGCAAATTTACTTGAATCGCCAGTTTATTTCCAGAGTGTTTACCACCGTTAATGATGTTAAAGGCTGGAACTGGCAGGATGAGAGTTTTATTTCCAGCCAAATCTGCTATATGTCTGTATAATGGAAGACCACGTTTAGCAGCACCGGCTTTACAAACAACCAAAGACACGCCGATTATGGCGTTAGCCCCAAGTCTAGATTTGTTTTCAGTTCCATCCAGTTTATTCAACAATTCATCGATAGCACTTTGTTGCGTTACATCCAAACCACTTTTTATTAATTCCGGTGCAATAGTGATGTTGATATTCTCGATTGCTTTAGTAACTCCCAAACCAGAGTAAACTGCGGTTATCTGATCCCGCAACTCAAGAGCTTCATATTTTCCTGCAGAAATATTATTGAATATAAAATGAAGGTTTGTTGGTGATTTTTATATACCGGTGCTTGCTCCCGCTGGCACATCAGCACGAAAGAGGCCCAAATCAGTAATAATATCAACCTCAACAGTCGGGTTACCCCGGGAGTCAAATATTTGGCGGGCATAGAGGCTCCGGATGGGTTTTGTTGGTGATTTGCAGCCATCAGCCATAATCTTACACTAAATTTAGAAAATTGTCGATGTCAGTTGGAGCATAGTCGAAAATGTGGTGTCAAAATTTGAAGTTGAAAATGTGAAATAGCCGTTTTGATTAAAGAGAATTCGTTTCGATCAAAAATCAATCTACAGCTAAGTTTCAGAATTTTGAAGAATGACGTAGGGTATTGAAAGATGTTGGAAATTTATATTTTTGGAAATCTGTAGGTATAGACAATTTTGGTCCTAAAATCAAGTAAATTGGAATTCCTAAGGTGAGTCAGAAATTCATTAAAACGATAACACGAAACAAACAATTATTCTTTTTTACGCATTTTTAGTTCCTTTCATAATTTTGGTTACTTTCTTACAAAATTTCATTTCTGAAAAAAATAAGCCAAAAAAGCCAAGTCATCTTTTCATAACTACACCAATGAAGAATATTATTTCGATTATAATACCATATGTTTAAAATAGCCTTAAGTACTTGTTATTCTACAAATTTTCAGATTTTTATTTTAATTAATTCTAGAAAAATAAATTTTATGAAAAAATTATTTTTAACACCCTATATCCCTGAAATAATCAAATTTTACTCATAAATTCATTGAGCAAACTCCTATTATTTTCACACGTTCTGTTTACCCTGAAATTTCTAACAAATTTCAGACCATTGTGTGTATTATTTTTTTATTACCCCGTATAATTCAATCGAGGTGTTCGTGGCGTCATCTATTAAGGTTAGCTCAAAGCTCTACATTTAGCTCTTATGAATTTGCAGTCACGATTATAGAAACCTGTATTTCTTAATTACAGATTTCTGTATTTGATTACAAAATTTCAAATCTATCTAATTTTTCGAAATTTTTGTGCAAGTACTTTACTAATTTTGACACAGCATAATTTTTGGAAATTAAGGTAAAGTAATAACAAATATATAAGCGCTGATTGTTGGTTTTATCTATAAGTTCATGAACGGCATCTACACGTAAAAACTGTTGATGAATTGACCTTAAATTGACCTTGCAAGGGTTAAATAAGTCGAATTGGCTGAATTTGACACTTCAGTTTTGTGCCGGTGAGCGGAACAGTCGAGTAAAATTATCGTTCTTCAAATTCGTAAGTAATTATTGAATATCCGTATTTTACAGTTAGTTTAACGTCTCAAATAAAAAACCAAGTGTATATATAACTGGATGCTGTATAAATAGTAAATTTCCTTAAATATCAAGGTCAAAATTTCACAAGTTGGTTACAATCTTAGAATATTATCATTTTTATGACACTTTAGTGCCTGTAACTGTAAATAATATCACAATATCGCGAATGCCGCCATATGTTAAGTTATTGCGATATTTCAGTACTTCCAGCTGCACCATGCCAATTAAAAGTATCTTCGCCCGTAACATCTTCGACTCTCGTGGTAACCCCACAGTTGAAGTAGATCTTTGTACTGAGCTGGGTTTGTTCCGCGCTGCTGTACCATCCGGAGCCAGTACCGGTAAGTTTTTTTGTCAAATCCACAAGTTGTCTCTTACCCATGATTTTTCTGCAGGAGTTCACGAAGCTTTGGAATTGCGTGACAACTGCAAGAATGCCTACCATGGAAAAGGCGTCCAAACCGCCATCAACAACATCAATAACTCTCTTGGACCCGAGGTACTTAAAGCCAACTTGGAGGTAACTCAACAGAAGGAGATCGATGATTTTATGATTAAACTCGATGGCACTGAGAATAAATCCAAATTTGGAGCCAACGCCATCCTGGGTATTTCTTTGGCTGTCGCCAAAGCTGGTGCTGCCAAAAAAGGCATTCCTCTATACAAACATATTGCTGACTTGGCTGGGAACAAAGACATCATTCTGCCTGTACCTGCTTTCAACGTAATCAACGGTGGATCCCACGCTGGTAATAAACTGGCCATGCAGGAGTTCATGATCTTACCAACTGGCGCATCCTCATTCACCGAAGCCATGAAGATGGGCAGCGAGGTTTACCATCACTTGAAGAAAGTCATCAAAGACAAATTTGGTTTGGACGCCACTGCGGTTGGAGATGAAGGTGGTTTCGCCCCTAATATTCTAAACAACAAAGACGGCCTTAGTTTGATTAACGAAGCTATTGCCAAGGCTGGTTACACTGGAAAAATTGAGATCGGCATGGATGTTGCTGCCTCTGAATTCTACAAAGAGGGTAAGGATTGTAATATTAACATTAACAGCAAATAAAAATATTCTGTTTAGGTAGCTACGATCTGGACTTCAAAAACCCAAACTCCGACAAAAGCAAATGGTTGAGCCCTGAGAAACTCCTTGGTTTGTACCAGGAGTTCATCAAAGATTTCCCCATTGTCTCCATTGAGGATCCCTTCGACCAAGACGATTGGGGTGCGTGGAGCGCCATGACCGCCGCTACAACCATCCAAATCGTCGGTGATGATCTAACCGTAACCAACCCCAAACGCATCCAAACCGCTGTCGAGAAAAAAGCCTGCAATTGCTTGTTGTTGAAGGTCAACCAAATTGGCACAGTCACCGAATCCATTAACGCTCATCTTTTGGCCAAATCCAACGGCTGGGGTACCATGGTTTCCCACAGATCCGGCGAAACCGAGGATACGTTCATTGCTGATCTTGTAGTTGGTTTGTCCACTGGACAAATTAAGACTGGCGCTCCTTGCAGGTCGGAGCGTTTGGCAAAATATAATCAAATTTTGCGCATTGAGGAGGAATTGGGGGCGAATGCCAAATACGCTGGAAAAACATTCCGCAAACCTCAATAAATTTGTGGTTGTTTCATTGAAATTATACTCATGTGGTTGCATTTATGTTTAGGCACTGCCAGTTTTTGTTTGGATGGCCGGAACAGTTTTTTCGTACTAACTTGTGTGATCACATGGGGATGGGTATCTATCCAATAAGTAGGCATGAGATATTAGATATCTATAAATACCAGTCTGTTAAATTTAAGCATCGTATAATGTTTGTTTTATGTCATTGTCTTGTATAATCATGAATGTGTATTAAAATTACATGTTACATTCTTTGGTTGTTTTTATTTGTAATTTTATGGTTAGTAAATAAAATATAAATACAGTGGATTTTTTAAACTTCTTTAATCGTAAGAAAATTTAAATGCGCTACTTCGACAACTAGACTTCTCTAAGCTAGGAATGTTAGAAATTTAGGAACTTTTAGCCAGCAGCAGCATGAAGTTATGAAGAGCTGGATAATATTGATTAATCGTGGATGCTACCAGATGGCACTGAACATCAAATCTGAGTCTATATTAGAATTATATACAGGGCGTTGCAACTAAATACTTACAGTAAAATTATCTGATATAGTGAGTAAAATTGGGTGATAATTTTTATAAGAAAAATGAGTAACAGATAATTAGTACATTAATTAAGATACTCTGAAATGTTTCTACAAAAAATATTTATTGGTACCATGCATGGTAAATTTTATACAGATTCGGAAGATATTTGGTGGTACGGTCACGAATCACCTTAAATTTCACAATTTTATGAAAGTCGACACATCTTGAGGGTGTCTCTTTAAATATTTGTGACAGATAAACAAAATATGTTCTATTTATTATATTCCATTACAGTTGCCGCTGTGCGCACTTTAAATAAAATTGTATTTTTTCTTGTATGTGTGTGTGTTAACATGAATAAGATTTTCTTATCAATTTCCAATAAATCAGTAATTGACGCAGATAGTTATTAGTTATTACAAATCTTGCACAATTTTTTCCTTCATTTCATTACAATATACTGATTAACAAAGCATTAAATTATTTTTCTTACACATCTTGTAAGTAGATTTCCTTTTGTATAAGATTGCTCTAAATATCTCATTGATACCCTATTCTCTTAGTCATAGATTTTGTTGCTTTATTTATCTTCAAGCTACAACAAAATGAACAAGAATTTTGTAATTTTTAGGTCTGTATGTTAAGGTTGAAGATGCCAATTAGGGCTACCTACTTAAATTTATGATGATTAAAAGTAAATAAAATTTTAGAGTCTCATTATTATGATGGTTTTTTGCAATTTTATGATGGGTAGTAAAAGTAGTTTTTAATTTTTCTTGTAACTGCCTATTATATGCGTCGACGTTGGAAAAAATTCGCTGAAAACGGAATACAATAGACGGATTTCGCTTAGCCACAGACCATTCTAAAAATTCGCAGAACAAACTTCTCTTTTCTTAGGTAATAATGGGCGTACATTTACCAGGAACTGGACAAGTGCTGGATGTTTTGATTTATGTTAAATTGTTAACAATAAATTATATAAGATGAATGAATTTAAATCAAAGGAAATATTTCTTGGAAACCAACATGGGGATATTGATGAACGGAACGAACATCTGCTGATTATTGCCTACGGTTATCAATAAATATTCTACGACCAACGTACATATTGTAAAAACGCTGTTTGTTTCTTGAATGAGTCACTCCCTAATCATACACGAATGGTGCGTAAAAAAATAATAAATCAGGTCAATTTATAAAAAATTCATAGTGATTCTGACGCAAAACCAATTACATAATTACAAGATTTTTCCTCTTATAGTTCTTTGCACTATGGTCTATACTCTATAGTGCTAATCTGCGAATTTTTCGTAGAAGAGCCCCCCATAAATTTAAAATTTCAAGCTATAATTTAATTCACATTAAATATCCATTATAATTATTCGTTAAAACGTTGCAATTTCGTGTTGTTCTTCTATAATCAATTTTTGTTTTTTGGCCGTTAAAATAAGTAGCCCGCACCAGCACCATCATGTTTGATAATGTTTTTATGTGGAAACAAAATTTATTGTAAATTATTCCGAAGGCGTGAATAAATACAAATGCATTAATGTAACATTTTATGAATGAAATTGTGATAAAGAAGTTGTATTTTTATGAACCGTAACTAAAAGGTCATTAAATGTAATCGCATCGCCGTCAATGTTGAAAAGGAAAAAACAAAGTAAATCACTTGACTAATTTCACAGAAATTAACGCAATATTTAATTAAATATATCTACTTAGTATACAGTAATAATTTTTCATTGAACATACAAAAATTTTATCTTGGTTTTAGGGCAAATGCCACCGATTTGAAATTTGAAGCATAGTATCTGGAATTTCTAAGACGCACAATGAGGAAAATTAATGTTTCGACAATAACGCGTCACTTTTTGTTGGTTTATTGCAGACGAAAACAAAAACAGGATAAGATATAAAAGACCATCTGCAACTATTCTGCCTTCTAGTGGAAGGTTTCGATCATTCTACCATATTGAAAAATCAAGAGAAATCGAAACTAAAATGAGATAATCTACAATAAAATTGAACTTCATCACCAGCAGCATTAGTGCAGATAGCACAACTTTCTCCTGTAACATGTACACCTTCAGTAAGAAAATTGGTCGCTTTTCTTCGATGTTTAAAACAGTTTTTTCTATAAGGACATGAAATGGTAAAAAATTGAAATTATATCATCTTTCCTTGTTAATAAAGTGTGACTCTTTTTCTATAGTGAGAAAAAATCTGTCAAAGAAAATAATTTGGGATATTTTCTTATATGAACTCTATGAAATTTTTTATGCTGTTGTAAAGAGAAAAAACCTTTCGATATTTCAAAGTGTACGTGAAGAAGGTGTGAACCAAAAAAATGTTTTTTTATTGATTTTGAAATTCCCCCTTGACGTCTATTGTCTAATTCTAAATCGACCTTTTTTGAATCAAATTTTCCTTATGTTCTATATTTATTTTAAGACTCGTTATTTAGAAAATTTTTACGAAGATTCTAAAGCAAGATAATCCAATGAAAATTTCTTTTACAAATTTTGATAATTATCGTTAAAAACAACCAATTGCATTAATGATTTTAAGCACGTAGGCTTTGTTACGCCATAAAGAATGATTCTTGCGTAAAAAGTTAAACGTACACGATTATATTCATATTTTTATAAATTATTTTTGAAACGACAGGAAAATGTTAAATTTCAAACAAACAGAAATAATTATGAAAATGTTTTTGGAATATTTACCTATTTCCTATTTCTTATAAAAAAAAGTAATAAGTTACACATGATTAAAAATTAAAAACTATAACGAAAGTGTTAATTTTTTCCGTTACGTCTGCACAAGAAACAATTTGAAATCTTACATCAGACGAAATGTGCAGGTAGAATTTCAGGTAAAACTGAATTTTACCAGTCGATATAATTTTCAACCCATCCACACCAGAATCAGGTGATGCAATTCTTAAATTTCAACACTCGCCTCTTCCTTTTCTATATCAATAACGTGATTATTTAATAAAAAATAATACACCCGAATTCTCTAGCTCATTTAATAAAAATTTACTATGTACTATTGGTACTATATAATAAATATATCCAGCTTTCATCACAATGTTAAACTGGCACCGCGCAGTCTAGAGCAGAATATTCAAGATGGTTTTCTCATTCTCATGATCTAAGTCACCTCTAATTGCCCATATAACGATTCAATAAATCACATATGATGTTATGATGTATTATTATATTGACACGATCCCCTATACACTTTGGAATGTCTTTATGCAATTACCGATGATATATTTAAATAAAAATCCGCGTGCACATGATGTAAAATGTTGTGTGTGTTTGATGAAACATCAATTAGTTATTCGTATTCATAATAATATAATATATACAGCTTGACTTGCTATATTAATTGTTCTAATTTACCTATTTAACTTATTGGTGGCTAATAAAAGTCGTTTAAACAGATGGCAAGGCAAATTGTCTAAGGTTTAGAAACAGGATATTATTATTCTGTTGATATTTACACTTTATTGTGCTGAAATTGCAGGAATGTTGTTATGACTGGTAAATAAAGGAATTTTGCAGATTATAGCTTTTGAAATTATTACAGAAAATTATTATTGTAGGTCAATGACAGTTTCGTTTATTTTTTGTTGTTTATCGAAGATTGTAATATTTGGTTTGGAATAAGAAATTAGAAGAATTTTATTAATAATTTTTTAATCTGTCGTATCAAAATCACGGGAAGAGGCACATACAGTGTGGAATCTTATGTCAATAGTCACTTACAATCAATTTCAAGTATTTTGTTATATTTAATTAAATAATACATTGACTTTAAAGAATATCCCACGCAAAGTTTCCTCAAAATCAATTTTATGAATGAGCAAGATAAGAATCTAATCGTAAAACAAAATAAATAAGTAGGTACATAATAGTATATTTCTAAAAAGAGGAAGAAAGCTTGGTTTTTTTTCCATATTTTCAAAATTCTATCTAGCTAAATTACACACATTAAAGATTAAATAATTATATGAGTTTTTTATATAAAGGTCCTTTTTTAATGCTGAAAGATTTAGTTCACCTGAACATGTAGATTTTTCTAGGACATTTATTATATTTTTAAATTTTTTGGAGAAAATTTAAACCACACACCTTAAATCGACCATAAAATATTTTAGAATTTATATAAATTGGTAGTAGGTACTTTCTGGGTTCACCTAGAATGTCCTGTAAATTTCCTGCAGATATTTTTGGAGAGCAATCTAGACAATTTCGATACCCCTAAACTTCTTAAAACCAATTTTTGGGATACGTGTACGAATGCACGTAACGCTGAAACAGGACACCCTAAAGGACATTTCTTTATGTTACATCATTTAACGATTCTTTCCAAGTTTTCAGCAGCGAATTTTGCTTGATTTTTTTATTTTTTATTTGGGGTAAAATAACGGTGCAAAAATAAAATACTGAAGGTTAAAATAGGATTTAATTTAACTCTACATCTACCCCAGTATAAAAATTTAAAAAATTCGTCAATGTTTAAACTTTAATTCATACATTGCATGATGATTATATTCTATTAGTAATTCATATATTTCAAGATTTTCTCACCTGATTCTTGTAAAATGGTTACAAACTTGTGTAAGAATTTAAAACATTATTTGTATTTGCTACATTTTTTTTATTTCTACTGGCTCTTTATACTCCCCGACACAAGCATATAATAACTTATTGTACTTTAAATATTCCTATATTTTATGACCTCAACACGACAGAACATCAAAAAATTTACGATTGCCCCTGAAGGTGCACATAACATAATGGCATGCAATCATTTTGCATCATAAAATTCAAATAAGCATTTCGCAGATTTATTATCATTTTGGTCGCGGCAATAAAAATTTCTACCAGTGACAAATTGTTTGGAATGTATGTAAGTACATCTTACAGAATGTTGTTGCATTTTTGTACAATTTTGTATATTTTCACAATAAAATTAAGTCTGTAAGGTTGAGGATTCAAATAACTAAAGAAATCGTTTCAAAGACACCGTTTTTGATCCAAGAGGATATAAATTGATCTGACATGATGAAAAATTGGCACAAATTGCAATTTAAACTGTTTTCAAATCACCGCATAATAAAATTACACGTTAAAGGCAAAATAACCTGTAATTGATTTGAATTCATTTCCATATAACTTCTTAAAAAGTTATTAAATTACATATCTTCAACATTGTATCTGTAATTGAAACGAATAAATCAGCAATTACAGAAAAAGATAAGCTTATATAATTTATATTGCATTATAATTGTTTGATTTTAGTTATTGACTTGTGAAGAAGGTCCTACCTAGACTATAAGGATATCAACCTTTCAGTCGCTCACGTTTGAAAAGTTCCATGAAGCTATAAAATTACTTTCCATGCGGGTTTTAATTATCTTCCAAGTTAAATACCGGGTGATGCGGCGAGGGAAAAAATAGCGAATTCTTGATGGCGGTTTTGCGATGTGAAATATTTGGACATCAGTTAAGGAAATTCATCAGTATCCGATTCAAATCTCGCATTAAAAAATATTCACGTAGAAATTATATGAAATAACAAAACTTGCTGCAATCTAGTTTAAACTCTTTTTCAAAAGTCAAATGGTCCAAACTATTATGTAAGTTTTTTAGAAATTTCTTTAAATTTCTGTAAAACAACTTTTAGTTCTTGTCAAATTTAAATATAATTAAATTGTTTCTAGGATAAAATTAATAGTAATCCAAATCTGACTTAAAATACAGTGCCAAGTCATTTTTCGTAATTAAATTATTTCCACTAAAAACCAAAACAAAGGAAACTACCTCATATAGTACGTACACTAACAAAAACAATATTTATTTTGTTATCAAATCTATTCAGCCTTTCAAGCGCAACATGTTTATCGACACGAAGACATTTATTACGAAACAACCTAAAAATATTTGCGTACATTCTAATAAACAATTAAAAAAACACATACATAGCTCCTCTCTGTTGATATTATTACATTATTATAAATTTGGTCACAACAAAACGATAAAAAAGTGTCGCACTGGTTTAATATTAAACCACTTAAACTGGTCAGTTTTATATATGCGTGCAAGAGTGTACAATATAATAATTATTTGATATCTATACATGTAATACATGGACCACACAATCATTAAATTTGGCATAACAGTTTGTTTATATTGATTTAATTCGAGGTCGCATGTCAAATTTCTAACCCAATAAGGCCTCATGTGTAAATTATGTTTTTTGTTGGGGCTCAAGGGGTACCAGAATATATTTAAACATGTTGAGTTTTCGGTAGATAATACTGGTGATTTTGAGGGGGGCACAACGAAATTTAACCAAGAAAATAAACCACAAAACTAGTGGTTTTTTAATAAATAAAAATTCGAATCCCCAACTAATTTATTACCAATCATTACCCAATCATGATAAGTTTTTTTCAAAATTTAAATGGAATATGGGGATGCACTAAGTTGCGCACGCACGCAGATATCTCCTATATATAAACGTGCTAAGACATAATCTCGTTATTCACAAATCCGATTGTCTTTTAGTGAGGCAATTTTTTTGGCGACTTTTAATTTTCCAATTTTAGAAATTTTGTTTGATAAATTCGTTTTTTCTGACAATATAATGAAGAACGTTTTCGTCGTCTTTGCCCTGGGTGCCCTGACGCTTTTGTCTCTTGTGGACGAAAGTGTGAATCTTCCGCTGGATGATAAACCGGTAAGAATTTTACATTAATTTTATTTTACTGAATTTATGCTAGTAGAATATTTCTGCTAGCTTTAAGAAATTGAATATGAGGATAAAGTCCTATTGGTACTGAAATAGTTTTTCTTGGAACGCATTCCAACATAACATATTGGAGTTGTAAAAAGCCCGAAGGGGTCAATTGGAATATTATTGAATCCTTAATTGTTTTATTTTGTAAATAAAAAAATAAATGTTAATTTAGTAATAAAAAAATAGTCTAGTACCTACGTAAACAAAATAAAATAACGCGTAGTAAAAGTCTTGAACTCAACTTACTATTCGCTGCTTCAATTAATTTACAAAAGCATCACTATCACCACGTTTAATTATTTTTTAACAAAATTATAATACAATCATTGATAAAAAGCAAAACTTCCAATTGTTGCATCAGACACAAACAAACTCTTTTACCTGAGAATGTTGCCTATTAGTAAACCTACATTAACAACAAACAACTTAAGACTTTATGCTTCCAATAAAATTATTTCTTCTGATGCGCAACATTCTTCTTTATAAGATTTTCGAATATATTTGGATTTTTTTCGTGAATGAATTGCGTCAAACTCAAACGCATTTCTCAATGAACTTTACCTTACAAATCCAAGGTCAATATTACTAGTTGTTCTACACTATCAATCATTCATACATAAAAAGTAGTTGTTTGGAAGATTTTCGTTTCGGTGTGGAACGAATTTATGTTAATGTTTATTTTGAACAAGGAACAATCTGCAAATGTTAGCTAATGAATGATTTGTAGAGGTAGCTGGTTTTAATATCATGGAAAAAAATTTTGTTTGGGTGAATTGAACTTTTACATTTCGTAAATTTTGGTAAATAAAACGCCTAGAGTTTTATTTATATTTTAATGTGAGAAATGGCAAAATATCTTCGGTTTATAGAAAAAAGTAATAAATGTATGATTTTTCTTATTGGAGGAATATTTTAAATCAAAAATATCCCCATTTGTATCCGATGATACCCAAACTAATTTGATGGATAAAACGGTAAATTCTAACTGATCTCTTGTAATTCGATTATTTTTTATCAACTAGTTTTTGAGTTTGTGCGTCACAAACATTTTATTACATGTCACGACTTAATTTATCTTTTACACATTCTTTTGAATGAGAGGAATAAAGTCATAAAAACTTGAGAGGCAAATTAACAAAATTGTAATAAGAGCATCAATGATTATAGTTTGGTAAAATTTGTAATAGTTTAGATAATATTTCATTGGGAAATTTAACTTTGACTCTCGGAAAACAAGAAATTTTGTTGAGATTACTGGTTCTCATTTTGATTAAATGAAAAAAATAATTATTTACTTAAACGGTTTAAAATGGTTCCATAGTGGAACCACTAGGGGTTTCAAAAAGAAAAATTCTTTAAGTAGAGTTTCTGAAATTCTTATTTTTTTTAATCCAGTTCCTAATCCAAAATTAGCGATTTTATAGCTTGACAAATTATACTTTTTTCAGTTCTTTGTACAATAGTCACTAATAATTACTGTATCGCTTTTTATTGTATCCTTTGCTTCCATTTATGAGTGAGACCGCTGGCAAAAATTAGTACAACTGATTTTTTTTTAAGAGAAAATCTCTAGAGAATACCGCGGATTTTCTTCAGATTTCTTTATTTCCCGCAAGTTTCAGGATCTCACTAAATGACTATTTTTTGTTAATGAGCACTAAGGTCTAGTTGTACAACGATAGTTAATTTTCTTAATGATACCCAGGAGAATTAACTAATTATAATCACCGAAATTTCTTGTATAATAATGCATTTAATTTTTTTAGAAAACTGCGTAAAACCCCAAGGTTTTTCGACTTCTCAAAGCCTACAAACAAAAAATTACCATATGATGTTGTATAACCATTTCTCCATAAAAAATCCCAGTTTTTGCTATCTTCTTTAGCATAAATATAAGTTATTTATTATTATTACATTTTAGTCGCTTGTTTTGAATGTCCAAAGGTTATTTAACACCATCACAACAAATTATAAATCAGTTACGTTTTTATTTCCCAATTTACACAAAAACATCATCAAATCTTCCTTTGGCGGCTTTTATTACATTAATTTAATGTTTCTTGTAAAAATCAAAACATACGCAAATTTCCTGTAGAAAATATTGACTAAACCGCATCATGCAAATTTATTTTCTTCAGCTTTTCAATTGGCTAACAAACTCAATAAACATGGCGCACATTTCGTGGGATTTTTATTTCAGCAACCGATAATCATATCGTATGTAGCTTTGATTGGCACATAAATAAGCTATAAATCATGATTAATAAGTGTACTTATTATAGTATTGAAATGTGATTGGCTAACAACTACAAACTAAGCCACATTTTCCCACTTTTGTTCCAGGCCGAAACCTCGACCACGAGTAACGGAAGAACGACGGAAAATGGGGGGGAAATTTGCGTTGGACGGACTCCTTGTGGATGGGCTGTGTATAAACGGCCACAGAGAACTCTGGATTACTACATGGCAAATAAGTAAATAAATTTGTTAAAGCAATTTCTGTTCAAAGAGGAACACGATTTTTTATTCAAATTTTTCTACTAATTTACAAATAATATTATGAAGAAAATTTTGTAGTTTCTTCAGTCCAAAAATAATTTTGAATCTTTAGATCTCCATTTATTTTAAACATTATTAAGATTAAGGATATCTATCGGTTAAAAAAAGTGGCCTAAATTATCCTTTTAAGATTTGAAAATGTGGAAGAAACTAAAGTTTTTCTGGCTGATGTTTCAGGTGCTCATGTAATGATGGTTTAACGTGCTTACGAGATGAAGACGACCTATCACTCTCGGCCTATGTGTATCGGTGCCTGAAGGATAATCCTGAACATCCGGGCAAAAGATTCGAGGATTTGTGAGTCACAGTGGAATTGGTAGGTATTAATATAATAATATATCGTCATCAAGTTTTATAATCGCTTCCACTTGAAACTTTTATTCGGTTGTTCCACGAAAGAAAAACGCGTTTTTCGTTGTAGTTTATGTAATTTATTTCAACTTTTAACACGTTATAAACATTATAATTAGCTTTACCTGCGTCAACGTGTTCTTAGAATCTAGTTGGGTTTATATGATTTAAATTAGATTACAGATCTTTATAAAATTGTTGGGTTTATAGTAATTTCTAAAAAGTTTGCAAAAATTACTTTCTGCAGTTCCTCAGCATAGCCAATAAGCGTAGGTTAGTTTTCTATTTTGGAGCATTTTCCATTGATTTTGTGGCTTTTATTTTCAATTCTTCCGCAGTAAAAATTTTGCTTTACACCCTTTTGCATATTTTAATATTTAATATTAGAATTTTATTATTAACGCTTTTTTTAGTTTCAGGTGCTAACCAGATAAGGTGTTTTGCTGACTCCAAATAAAGTACAAATAATTCTTGTAAATTTTGTTACTTATGTCTTAGTATTATACTGTAGGGATTATTGTATGAAACCTTTTGCACATCCATGATAATTATTATTTATTCTCTTGACGAAAAGATGACATTTTCGTACAGTAACCATTAGAAAATTTATATTATATTAATTATTGTCTGGCTCATTGTACTTTTGTATAGAATGTGCCTAAATTGTGTTTGTCCTTTTGTATATGTATTTGTGTATTTTGTACTTCAACATTATAATAGATATTTTGTGGGTAAAGAACGCACTGATTTGGATTGAAGATACGAGTTCACAATTTGATATTATTTTATTTTAATTTTAATCTTCAATACAATTGGTGTATAAACCATATTTCCAACTGCAGTATTTCAAGAAATCTAAGCATATAATATTGTATTTGTGTGAAATTAAAAAAATAAAGGCACAATAAAGCCCACATTAAAATGATAAGGAAATTATTTATTTCGCTAATAAATGATCGATGGTCATCTTCATATATTGCGTTTGTTTTCTGTAAATTTTACACAAATCACACACAAAAACATTGATGAGTAAGTATTTTTTTGTATTATAACGTTATTAATTAATTTATTTTTTTAGAGCAAGTATCAATGAGTTAAAACATATCAAACATTTTAACATAAATCATGTAGTTTTATCTAAGTAATACAATTTTTCCTTCAATTTCAAAATACTTCACTGCTTTGTTATGGATAATCATAAATCATTTCGATCAGCATATAAATCACTTAAATTTAAATAAATAATTCTTACTTATCTCTATTCATATAGGATTGTGCATCTAAGTAATATTGTTTTTATTGTAGTGTACAGTAATTCATCATCTTTTATTGCCTGATAATTTTGCAATATTTTTGTTAAAATCCGTGGTTACACCAAAATGCTTAGATAAAATTTTGAAACAGTTTCTGCGGCCATACAAGTCATAAGATCTACAATTTTTAGACTGCCAGAAAATTTCGAAAATTCGATTGATTTTCTTGTGGATTGCTTTGTTACAGACAAATTAAATTATTTCTACTAAACGGAGAAATTTTTTCCGTATTTAATGTAATATTATTCCTCTATGCACTATACACTTTTTTCTTGAAAACTGTAGATAAATAAAAGAAAATAGTATTAAAAAGTTTAATTTTCATAAAATATACACTTTTGTTAATGGTACATTGTCTACTTATATAAAATTATATAAAATATGAAAATACATCTGGCGATTTAATAGCACATTAGATTATACATTTTTATTTATTAATCATTGCCAGCAAACTTTTTGGGGAATGTATAGCATTAATACGTAAAATAATACACTTAAAATGAGTGACATAACATGAGCAATTAATATTAAAAAAATATGTTGAGTCCTATCCACAATCCTCCTACTAAAATTAAACAAAAAAATACTAATCATCGTCAGTTTTTGGCCTCTGTAATCTTTCCGGGTGTGAACAAGCCATTTGGGAAAAATCTCGCACCACATCATTAAACATTTCATCGCCTGTCACCCCCAACTCCGAATCCTTCATTTCTTCATTTAACCTACCAAGCCGAAGCCTAAAAGAAGTTTCGCATAACACAAATAAAATTACTAACAACAAATCTTACAATGTAACAATATCGGCATTTTCTTTTTGTTCCGCAATGGACAACGGCAATTTACCCTCATCATCCTCCAAATGCTGGTCAGCTCGATGTTTCAAGAACAGACAAACCTGCGCTGTATGCCCCTCTTGAGTTGCTAAATGCAAAGGGGTTTTGCTGTTTTGGTCTTGAGCGTTTAATCTGGCACCATTCAAGAGTAAATAAGCACAAGGCATTACAGATCCCTACAAGCAGAAACTTTTAGGGAAGGACTTTGTGATTTTGGAAGCAATTTACGCTTATTACTGCAGCATGTATGGGGAGTCGAGCTCGATCGTCGGGATTCGCCCAATTTTTGTCTGCTCCCAACGCCAACGCCTGGCACATAACTGGTAGATTATGAGCCGCAGCGGCTTTGAATAGCAGCAAACTCGGGTGCAGTTTTGAGATGTCCTCTTCACCTACAGTTTTTTAATTGTATGAAGTGCAAGGGAGACAATACTGATTTTAAATGTTAAAATATTAATTATTAAACTAGAACATCGAGTATGTATCTATATTCCTAAATGTGTTTAAACTTCAGTCTACTAACCGACAATCTCGTCATCCTCCCCACCAGTAGATTCCTGATCGCTGTCCAAATCAATAATCCCATCAATTGGCTGCTTTTCCAAATCCTTCCCAAAAAGCAAAACACTGTTCCGTTTTTGCAACTTTTTCTCAACGTCCTTTGGCTCCTCTACTGTATTCGTAGCATCAACTAGCTCCTCACTTTCCGATATCTTCGTTTTGGTCAAATCGTCCAAAGATCTGTTGGCTTTCTTCTTCTTTCTATTATTGTCACAGCTTCGGGGTCGTCGACGCATTTTTCTAACACTCCATTTCCTAACATCCATAAAACTGGCACGGGAATTACGGGGCGATGGCGGAATTTCTGGAAGACTTTTCACAAATTTCTTGTCGACGTATTTGGCTTTAATCCACGTTTCTCGTATAGTTCTAAAAACATATTTTGTAAAAATTGCAACCGAGTTAAATTTGTCGTTTATACCCTGTGCAATTTTCCGAAGGTCGCACAAACCCCTCTAATATATTTTCCTCGTATATTTTGTTAACCAGGTCATTACCGAGTTCCGCCATTACTTTAATTATTTCTGGTTCCCAGTCGTCTAATGTTAATGAGCGTACTTTGCTGTAGTGAACGCCTAAACTCCGGTGGACGCCGGAACATTCAATACATAATGTAATGCCCAAATTAATACTAGCCCAGCGTGGGTTGGGACTACCACAGTCACAACAGAAATTATTTCCAGGGATTTTCAACAATTGTTCCCACATCCTAATCAATTAATAAAAAAAATATATTTATTTCAATGTTAGTTTTAAACGCAATAACTAACTATTAATAATAATTGGTGTACAAACAATATGTTGTTGAACAAACAGTGAAAAAAATTGCATGACTAATCCCAAGTCACGTTTTATGACGCACTCACCTAACTTTTTTCAATCTATTATTATTATTAGATTTCATATGATTCGATTCTCTGCCTAAGTCACTTTCTGTATTTCTAGATAATTTTTTTGTATTATCAGAGTCATGATTTATTTCTATGCTGTGGATTCTCTGGATTGCTGCTCCAATACCTTTTTGTAGAGCAGCGATCCAAGTTTCGAACATTTCTTTTGAGTCAGCTTGCAGCATGTGGCTCCTGAAAAATTATAATTCACCACTGGTATTTATTTTTAATGCAAATATTACTTGGAAGGTGATAAAACTTCAAAGCAAAATCGGCGTTCGCCTTCCATTACTGGTTTAACAGTACAAATTCGCAGATCCTCCTCCATTACAGTCTCTTGTTCTTCACCAGATCTTTTCCTGCATACAAATATATTCGAAAATTTAAAATTATAGTTTAGTTGTAAAATTACCTGTAAACTAGTTTGTTATCATAAAGATAAAACCAGCGACGGTTCCAAGTTTTAAAAGCATTCGACGTACGTTTAAATAAATATCCTTCCATTATCGGAGAATTTCGTTCAGTTTTCGGCGACACTTTTTCTGTATTACTAACAACAGCATGTCTATTTTCGAGTTCCTTTTCAACCTTATAAGTTTCATCTCTCATTACTGCTATCTAAAGGCGGAACATAATTATTAAACGACTGAAGGTACTGTGAAATGTGAATGTTATCGAACTTACTTCGTCTGCTAAAGTTTTGAAAAATGGTTCGAGATCAGCACACAAATCCGAGCCTTGGTGGTAATACGTAGTGCAAGCATGCATGTACGATAAAAGCTGGAAATATTATATTTCAATTGTCTAATAATTTAACAAATCTAATCGCAACTCCTGTTGCCTTATCAGCAATATTTGCGAACAATAAATTAATAGGTATTTTTATTTAAACTTGTGCTTATTGTTAGATACTCACGGTACTCAATATTTCATGTCGCTTCTTTGTTTGCAACAAACAAATACTGTTAACATAGTCCAAAGTTTGATGTCCAAAACACGAGCGTACTGCTACCAAAATATTTTGTACCTCTTCGACTTCCTGGTGTTTGCTGCGAGGTGTATGCGAGTTTCTCAATAAGACATTGTCGTATTCGGAGGAGATTTTTTCGAAATGATGCTTGCTATCATGAACGCTTTTAATATCACTAAAAATAAATGAAAAAGTAAAAAGGTTGATTTTAGTTTCTCCAAGGTTACTTTTTTATGAAAGATGTTAGATTCTTAAGGATTGTGCGTGAGGCTTGATCTAGTAAAATTGTGTGGAACTTATTCATTTCCTGTAGGCTGTGTATGAGTTTGTTTAGCGAGGAGAGTACCATGGGATCTTCCTTAAAATGCGTGCTTAAATCCCACAAACTATTGGCAAACAAGCTAAAACATTCATTAAATAAAGTAGCTGTAATTGTTTATAGTAAGTAGTATGTTATGTTTAATTTTGTGAAACTGTGCGCTATATTATTAAAAATAATTAGGCTAATTAACCTTTGTTGTCCAACATATGTTTTTCCGGAATCTATCATGGACCCACATACTTTCAAAATTTTTTCTATCTTGTGTTCTAGCTGATCGATACTGGCTTCCTCCTCCTCCAATACCATTCTATTATTATCAAATTACAAGCAATTATATCATTATTTTATAAAAAAAACTACAGAAATTTAAAACTAACCTGAATTTGGGCGAATCCCTTAGGCATTCTTCAAGTTCTATTTTTCCTACCATGTTGTATTTTATCACAAGAAAACTAGGATCACATTACATTCATTAATCTATTGGTATGTAAATAGTTTAAAATTGAGTCATCATAATAAAAGAGAAACCCACTTAATTTAACTGAAACTAAACGTCAAAGTAGTATTTCGACGTTTACAGGCGTACCAACGAAAATTCGTTGGAGCTACTGGGGCAAGCGTTTTGATCTACTGTGGTTATGCTACGAGGACGCATCAATAAATATCGTGCTGATTCGGAAGTAAATCCTTATAACTTTAATAAATCTGTTTATTAAATTCAGACTGAAACTTTAAACAAACCTATAACAATAATATTAATCTACTAATTTTTATTATTAATAAATATGGCACTTTGAGCAAGTTCTGGAGCAGACTGCACCCTAATTAGCCCTTTGCAGCTGCTAATCCCTACGCTGGACATTGATTTGGTAGTAGTTTGAGAGGGAGTGGTAACTGAATTTAAATCATTGATTATAACTTTTAAACTTTTACTGTTTTCATCCGCTCCAACTTTTTTCAAGTTTTCTTTCGATGGTTTGAGAGGCATAATTTTAGACTTGGAGTCATCTTCGTGGAGCATTCTAATAGATGGTATGCCAGGCAGGGATTCTCTTTCATAAATTTTTACAATTTCTGTATCGACTTTAGAAAAACTATGCGAGCAAGATGGTTGTGGTGGTTTTTCCAGTTTTTCCGGCGTGTCCACATTAATTCTCACATGTTTCTTCAACTGGTCCGGTTTTCTTCTTTTCAAACTACATTCACTAGCTGGGTGTTTTATGTATTTGAGTTTGTTGTTTACTTCGCTTTTGGACTGCTGCAGCTTCATTTTATCGAATTTCAGATTTAGCTTATCGGCTTCTAATTGCAAACACAAGTTTTCGTAGACTAAACAACTATTTTGTTTCACCAGCTAAAGAAACAGTTCTGATAAGTAAGGTACAGGGTGATTCTTTTATCTGGGGAAATGCGTTTTTCTCGTAAACGACTGAAGGGAATTAAATTTTGAAAAAAGTGTTATATACCTACTGGCTGTCACTCAAAATAAGGATAGAAATATAGACTTTAATATGCATGACGCTAGGCGTCGCGACGTTAAAAAAAAACAGCAACATACCACTTTTATTATATCATTGGAAAGGTCTTTTAATTTTGAGTCTTTTTTCTAAAAACCAATTTTTTTTATTCTTATTTTTTAAAAAGTTATGATCCAATTTAAATTATTTCTGTTAACTAAATTTTGAAATATTTTTAACAGTAGGCCGAGTTTTCCTTCAAATATTATTATATAAAATAAAGTAGGCTTAGAAAAAACAAAGCCTGATATTTATCAACATATTACAACAACAAAAAACTTATTAATACCTAAATTAAACAAAAAAAATGTGCCTCTTAAGATTAGAAGACATTTGTGGCTTCAACTAGATGGGGCTCCTTGTCATAATGCCGCTATTGTGCGGAATTATTTAAATATAGAATATGAAGACAGGTGGATGGGAATTTACGGGCCAGTAGAATTTCCTCCTAGGTCTCCAGACTTAACACCTCTCGATTTTTTCTTGTGGGGAACTCTTAAAAATAAAGTTTACAAAACAAGGTCTAATAATATAGATCATTTAAAACAAAAGATTGTCGATGCCTGTGCTGAAATTAATGCCAATGTTTTAAGAAAAGTCACATATAATGAAATAAGAAAACGTTATGATTTATGTTTAGATAACAATGGTACTCATATTGAACAATTGTTAAAATAATCAACTTTTTCATTAAATTTTTTGTTTAATTTAGGTATTAATAAGTTTTTTGTTATCGTAATATGCTGACAAATAACAATTTTTGTTTTTTCTAAGCCTACTTTATTTTATATAATAAGATTTACTTTAGTATTTGAGGGAAAACTCGGCCTACTGTTAAAAATATTTCAAAATTTAGTTAGAACAGAAATAATTTAAATTGGATCATAACTTTTTAAAAAATAAGAATAAAAGAAATTGGTTTTTAGAAAAAAGACACAAAATTAAAAGACCTTTCCAATAATATAATAAAAGTGGTATGTTGCAGGAAAAATTTTTTTGGAGCGTCGCGACGCCTAGTGTCATGCATATTGAAGTATATATTTCTATCCTAATTTTGAGTCACAGCCAGTAGGTATATAACACTTTTTTCAAAATTTAATTCCCTTCAGTCGTTTACGAGAAAAACGCATTTCCCCAGATAAAAGAATCACCCTGTACATGAAAATAAATCATACTAGATACCTGCAAATATTTTTTACTGCTTGCAGTTGCTGCAGTTGATATTTTGTCGTGGACTAAAGTGTTTAATTCTGATGTTAAATTTTCTATTTTTATTTTCATGTCGTTCACCAGCTAAAATATAGTTTTAAGTAGGTACCAAAAATATAATTTGTGGTACCTTATCGTGGTCCAACTGCATTTTCTTTAATTCCGTCTTCATGCAAGTTTTGGTGTTTTTCATACGCAAAAACTTAACACTTAAATTATAATTAGCCTCGAGCGTTTGATTCAACGTTAATTTAAGTTTGTGGATATCATTTTTGTACTCTTGGATAGTTTTTTCATCACTTGCAGCAGTGGACGTTGTACTCATAGCAATTTTCAGTTTTTTGCACTCGTTCATTTCCTTACAGTATATTTCTTTTTCCTTATAATAAAATTTCCGTTCACTTTCTAATTGTTTTATTAAACTAGCGTTTGTTCGCTTCTGTTTTACGTAATCCTGATAAACTTTCTCTCGTTCCCTAGACAGTTTGGCCATAGCTACATCCTTCTGATCGGTTTCGTCTTGCAAAGCAAACACAGCTGCTTTTAAATTTGCTATTTGGTGTTTCAGTGATTCGATTTCTTGCGCTATTATTGCATCTGTGTCATCGGACATTTCTGTTTTAATTTTACTTTTATTTTCATTAGAAGAAACCGAAGATAATGAAGACTTTGACAGGACTTTTCTACAAAGGAATTTAATATGAAATTTTCCTGGAATTGGAATTATGCGTGAATGTGATAAAATTATACAGTACCTAACTAAATTTCGGGAACAAGACAATTTATTCTTAAAAGCTTTTCGCATTAATCTTAGATTAAAGAAAACTATTTGTCGACAAAAGCTATTGTCATGAAATTATGACACTTCTGAAAATTTTGAATTGAGTAAAGGCGTGTTTCCAATATTTTCCTAACACAAGAATTAACATTTTTATAAAATCATTTCAGAACACCCCGTATACAACAAATGTAAATGCCCCTCTTAAGTTTTTAGTTCACAATGAGGAGCTAGTGTTACTTTTGTTTTTACATTGGTATCACTGTTTACGTCTGTCAAATGTCATATGAAAACTGTCAAACGCATAAACAAGTTGTTTTTGAGTAAAAGTTAATATTTTCAAACAAGCAACAAAATGAATAATTTGGTTATACCGACAGAAAAAGAGCCGGAAATTAGTTCAACGGATGAAATCAGTTTATTGCTAATAATTCTGGATAGTAATCCCGGTCAGAAAATGTTACGAGACAATCCCCATGTCCTGACCCATTGTATAGATTCAGTTATAGCTTTCGCTAATTCACATTTAATGCAAAAGGCACAAAATAAGCTGGCTGTAATGGCTTGCCATTCCAAAACAAGGTACCACAATCGTTCGGAATATTTTTAGGTTAGATTTTTAACCTTTCTTCTTTTAGCGAGTTTATCTATCCTGGTCCTGGAAAACCTTTAGATATTCGACAAGTGGACGGACAATATGAAGTTTTTACTGTAGTTGAAAAGACAGTTAAACAAAACTTAGCCAAATTGTTATGTACTGAAAGCTCGGCAGTTGTAACTGAGTCACTTATAGCCGGTGCTATTACAATGGCATTGTGTTATATTGCAAGGATACAACGGACAAAACCAGCAGGTTGTAAGGTACTAAAATTCACTGTGTAAAAACTAGTTTTATCAGGTTTTTTTATAGCTAAATAGTCGAATATTAGTAGTAACCGGCAGTGGAGATTCCGCCAGTCAATACATGAATTACATGAACGTATTTTTTACTGCACAAAAACAGAATGTTGTTATTGATGTATGCGCTTTGGATCAACATTTAAGTTTATTACAACAAGGCTGTGATATCACGAATGGTTTGTACTTGAAGGTGCCTCAACTTCAAGGATTGCTGCAATATTTACTTGTAAGTTTTTAGTGTAAATGTTTGGATTTAGGTAATTTATTTAATTTGTAGTGGGTGTTTTTGCCGGAGCCTCCCGTACGGGAAAAGCTCGTGTTGCCCCCGCCTGTCAAAGTGGACTACAGGGCGGCTTGTTTTTGCCACAGAGAACTAATTGATATTGGTTACGTTTGTTCGGTTTGTTTGTCAAGTAAGTACTCTAATATCTTACTTGTTTTATATTCTATTAAATGCTTATTTTCAGTTTTTTGTAAATTCAGTCCTATTTGTACAACTTGCCAGTAAGTATAAGATTTTGGGTGTGTTATTTAGAAATTGCTAATTTGTTTTGTTTTAGTACGGTGTTTAAAATTCCGGGACCTTTGGCTGTGAAACACAAAAAGAAGAAATTGAAATTAAACTGATGAGATATTTAAACTATTCTATTATAACTAATTTAAATAAGTATAAGTTTCTTACTTGACGATTTGCTTCATTTCCAACCCCTATTCTACAGCGTGATCAAGAATGACTGAATCTGTTGGTATTGAAAAAATAACTAGTGGAATTGGTACTATTGACGCAAAAAACCGCATAGGCGTTGGCGCGCACATCCTACTGTCAACTTTTGACAATTCCAACATAATAATTACTTCACCATAACATAACCTTAGATTTTATAAACTGACATTTTTAATTATGACAATCAGGTTTGCAAATCATATCACAAAAAAAATTCCTAATTTCCCAACTGTTTTAATACCAACAGATTCAGTCATTGCTGATAAATTTCAGGTCTATATTAGGATAAAAAGTTTCCAAAAATAAAACAAGCTGAGAAGTTATTTATAGAACAAGCATAAAGAATAATCTGTAACTTGGCACGAGGTCTGTGTGATACAATCTCTATTTGGCGCGTAATCTCCAAGTGGCGGTTTTTCAAATCCTTAAAAACTTGGTACTTTTCTATTATAAATCACAACATTGCAGGAGATGTTTATTATTTAAATTGCACTAAGCAAATGTCACGTGTGTCAAATTTTTACGCACGCGCCACGCTCCAGTTATCTTTGGCATTTCTGTAATTTGTGAATGAAATCGTCGGTGTTCCTTAGAAATGTCTCAAAGAAAATTATGAAGTTCCCATCACACACAATTCCTATTGTATTCTAACGCAAAATGTTTTCCTGTGAAAGTTCCGTGTTAATGTTTTATTAGAAGTGTTAACTGTACCTGTATACAAGATGATTGCGGGAGTTTTTACCGTAGTCTAAAACGCCTTGTTGTGTCATTTTTATTTTTGTTACAACCGGCGCAATTACGTAAAACTCCAACCACAAACTTTGTACTAAAAATTGTACACCTCCAATTAAACGCATAAGTTGGCAGTGGGTGCAAAAACCAAACGAACTTAACCTCAAAACAACTCCATTCTATAATAGTAAACATGGTGGTAAAAACACATTTAAAACGCACTGTGAGGATTCTCCTAGTGGGAGATAGGGAAGTTGGCAAAACCTCCCTGATCCTCTCCCTTGTAAGTGAGGAGTTTCCTGAGAATGTCCCGTCGAGAGCTGAGGAAATCACCATACCAGCTGACGTTACCCCCGAGCAAGTACCCACAAATATCGTCGATTATTCAGCAGCGGACCAAACCGAGGAACAACTAAATGAACAAATCAAAAAAGCTAGTGTTGTTTGTGTGGTTTACGCTGTGGATGACGACGAGTCCATCGAGAGGATATCTTCGTATTGGATGCCGCTGATCAGGCAAAATCATCCGGATAAGCCCTGTCCTGTTGTGCTAGTTGGCAACAAAATGGATTTGGTGGAGGATTCTCCCAACACAATGGAGGTAAGTATGATTTTAAAGCTAAAATTTCAACACAAAGGAAACCTGGAAAAGTATGAAATTTTTTAGGGCATTTTAGGAGTAAAAGTTCATATAATAACAATTACAAATCTAATTTTTTCCAGGGTTTATATGAAGTTATGGAAGAGTTTCCAGAAATAGAAACCTGCATTGAATGTTCGGCCAAAACCCTTAAAAACATATCCGAAATGTTTTACTACGCACAAAAGGCAGTACTTCATCCATCATCACCGATTTATTCAGTGGAAAAAGCCGATGTAAGCTAAACTTTCTAATCTAAAACCCCTCACTAACTCAATTTTCTTCCAGCTCACTGACGCTTGTAAAAACGCCTTAATAAGAATCTTCAAGATATGCGACATAGATTGCGACGGTTTACTAAACGATATCGAATTGAACAACTTCCAAAGCCGCTGTTTTAACGCCCCGCTTCAACCGCAAGTTCTAGATGATGTTAAGGCGGTGCTCCGCAAAAACTACGAAGGCGGCGTTAGCCAAAACTGCGTTACAATGAAAGGCTTCCTCTACTTGCACAATTTGTTTATCCAGCGTGGGCGTAATGAAACCACTTGGGCTGTGCTACGGAAATTCGGCTACAATAACAACTTGAATATGTCCAAAGAATATTTATTTCCTAGGTGGGTTCGCACCCAAAAAGTTGTGTTAAAGTTACAACATGTTTTATGTTCTTCCAGTCTGAAGGTACCTTCAGGTTGTACGACTGAGTTATCACATAAAGGTCATCAGTTTTTGACACATATTTTCGAACGGTATGATAAAGATCGTGACCATGCTTTATCCCCTACTGAGTTTGAAGCGTTGTTTTCAACTTGCCCTTCGCCAGCTTGGGGGCCCGATCATAGAGCTTTGGTGCCGACGAATGAAAATGGGTGGATTACTTATCAGGGGTACATGTGTCAATGGGCGCTTATGGCGCTGGTGGATTTACCTAGAACATTTGAGTATCTTGCGTATTTAGGGTACAATATTTATGAAAATGAGAGTCAAATTTCTGCTGTACATGGTAAATATATAATTCCCAAAAAACTCCAAAATACCTTTTTGAAATTCCTAAAATTTTGTCCATTGTTCTTCCATAGTCACTAGAGAGAAGAAATTAGACTTAGCGAAGAAGCAGTCCAGTCGAAACGTGTATCAGTGCCACGTTATTGGACCTTCTGGTTCTGGAAAATCAACTTTATGTAGGAGTTTCATTAGACCAGTGATAGATGTAAGAGTTGTTTTGCGGCATGTCCCAAGTTAATAATTATCTTCATGTTTAGCCCCATAATGCCAACTTGGAGAAATCTGAAGCCGCCACTTCTACAGTAAATGTGGTCCAAGTATACGGACAAGAAAAAATAATGGTACTTAGAGATATAAACGTGCGAAATGTCTCGGATCCCTTGCTGCCCAACGAGGTTCAATGCGACGTTGCCTGTTTGGTTTACGACATTAATAACGAAAAGTCTTTCGAATACATCGCGAGGATATACATTGTAATGTTTACGACTAGCATAAATTTAACTTTGTAAAATAATTTTATTGTTTCCGTAGAAATATTTTGCAGAAAGTAAAATACCGGTGCTTATAGTCGCTTGCAAGGATGATTTGGAAGAAGTTAAACAGGAGTATCTTCTACAGCCGGCGAGTTTTTGTCAAAAGTACAAAATTGTGCCCCCACAGCGGTTCAGTGTTAGAGGGCACATGAAGAAAGATGTTTTTGTTAAACTAGCTACTATGGCAGCTTTTCCGTAAGTATTTTATTACAGTGGGATGGTTTGGGTTTTAATGCGTTTTTATTAGTCGATTTCAAGCAGCTTGGATTCTGTTCTACAACCACAGGTTGGTTGGATGGATAAAGTTATTAAGCTTCTTAAAAGTTTTATTGTTTACTCGTTTTTTGTGCACAAATTTGGGTCTGAAAAATAAGTTTTTCGATAATAACTAGTAATAAATAATAAATATACAAAAAAATCTCATAGAAATTTTTATGAGTAGGTAGTACTAAAAAATATTTCAAATTTATTAAATTGCTTTATAAAAAAAAACTTTTCGAACAATAGAAAAAATCGACCCTGAAAAATCGTCTTTAATTTTTCACATTTATGCTTCGATTTCCGTTTACTTTTGCGCTGAAATTATCTGGTGTTTTAGCGAAAGCAGCTTTGTAAGGTGGTGTTTTTATTTTTCCAGTCCATTGCGACGCATGGTGCACATGTTACTGTTGCGGCCTCAACCTACAGAATGGGTTAATCAATTTTGCAGGTTGCTAGTATATTTTTTACAGAATGTTTTCATTAAAATTTCCTGTGTTTATTTGTTTGTTTCCTGAAATCTAATCCAAGTTTTAAATAATTGGCAACCTTAGGTAATTGATGTTTGTAATAAATTTAATTTAGAATTCATGACTTGGAGTATGTACTTGAGTTGTAAATTAAGTTTGTTGCAGTTAACAAAATTTTAATGTGCTCAATAACAGAATGCAATTTCTAAAAACTAAGAAAATAATAAAAACAACTAACAACTTCACTGTTTGTTTCTTCTCCAAGCTTTTTATTTATTGTTTGCATGTGCTTATTGCTTTGTATAGCGAATATAAGAGACTAATTTCTTTTCTTTTTCTTAGAAACTTCAGAGACTTCGGAATCATAGCTAGTGATACTACAATGTGGTGGAAGGCAGGATTAAGTCTGGCAGCAGTGACAGCTTTTGGATTTTTGATAGCAAAAGTCTTGCATACTACGGAAAAAGTTAGATAGTTCACACATGTGAAATAATTTGTACAAAAATACTCCCGTTGTGTTGTTTCGCTATAATCTATTCTTTAATTATTTTATTTTGATTTTAGTCACATTTTTCTTTAGCCTGTCTTATAACTTATAGTAAAGGTAATGTTATATTAGAAAGAAGACTGTACTGTTAATAAATCTTGGCAAAAGGTAGATTATTCTAGTCCTAATTTAGCTGAAATACATGTATTCTTATACTGCCAGCAGTCTCTACCTATTTTTAGAGGAAATACTATTTAATAGAAACTCATGGTTGCTATTAACTTTTATTTTATTATTTGAACTATCACAACTTAAATAATTTATTTTATGGATTATTTTGTTTGTTTTTCATTGTGAATGTGAAAACCAAAAGAAGAAACGGTTTTTCATAATAAATTATTTAAAATTAAATTTTTGTTTGTGTATCCTTTACCCACTTCCAAAGGGCTGAAAAATAGCTGTAATTCCAAATTAATGAAACTACACACTACCTATATTTTTTTATTCACATTAGTTATCATAATTTACATTTTATCATAATTTGATTTTTTATTTTGAAAAATTCTTATTTAAATTTACCGCTTAATTTTAACAGCAGGGCTACCAACCGTTGGTGATTTTAGTTTGAGTCCTCTGGCGATAAAAGTCGGAACTACGTCCTTTTGCTCGTGTTTTGTGAACGTGAATGGTTCTGTAGTAAACACAAAATAAATCGCAGGTAATTTAGTTTATGTTTAACCATCTTCTAAAGTTATTCACAAAATATTGTTCACCATTAAATAAGGTATCTATTCATGTGCATATCGTGTTGATTTTTTAAGTATTTCTCACAAAAAACTGTTGACAAATTCATGCTAACCTGGGTTATTTCCCTTGACAAAACCAGGATTTTTACATTAATTTACTCACACATTTTAAGTAATTCCCGTAATAGTTTATAATATCTGTAGTTTTGGTAGTGTTTTTTTCACGATAACATAAAACAACATTCATTGTTTTCACCTAACCTCACATTTTTACCACCACTAGAATTAAGCATGTTTTCCAAGTTAGTACTAAATTGATGTTTCCTTTTCAGCCATGGTGCGTATGAATGTATTGAGCGATGCTCTAAAATCCATCAACAATGCAGAAAAGCGTGGAAAACGCCAAGTGCTAATTCGTCCCTGTTCAAAAGTAGTAGTTAAATTTTTAACTGTTATGATGAAGCACGAATACATCAAAGAATTTGAAATCGTTGATGACCACAGAAGTGGAAAAATTGTAGTGAATTTGACGGGTAGACTAAACAAATGCGGCGTTATTTCGCCCCGGTTTGATGTACCGATCACACATATTGAAAAGTGGACTAATAATTTATTACCTTCTCGTCAGTTTGGGTAAGTAGTTTTCCGTTTGGTTCGCTTTCTGTTTGTACCTGTGACCTGTGATATTTGAGAAGTTTGTTATTCCATGTGGACTTTCTTGATGCACTCAGGGAGATTAATGCTGGAATCCCGTGCTGACATATTTACCAGCAACTACTATAATATTTTTTGTATTATCTAGATGCTGTCATTTATTCTCAGCTCCGTTTATTCCTGAACAATTTATTTATGTTTAAGCATGTTTGCACTGGATTTTATTCCACTATTTTACTGTATTGTATTTTATTTTGTAGTTACGTTGTATTGACTACCAGTGGAGGTATAATGGACCACGAAGAGGCCAGAAGGAAACATCTTGGAGGGAAAATCCTTGGGTTCTTCTTCTAAATGTAAAAGCATTAAATAAACTTTATTAAGAAAATACTGGAGGTTTTTTTTTAAATCAGGCAACACTTGAGTCTATGATTCAGTTGCTTGGTAAAATTTAACGCATTTTGGTTTGTCGTAGGGACAATTTTCATAAATTTAAATTGCCATTATTAAAAATTTTATATTTATTAAAGCATTACCATATCAGTTTTTTTCTACTTGGAAAAAATCTAATATATTAGTTAAATATAATAATGTAAAGGATCTTCAATTATAAAAAGAAATAATTTCTATTCTCAAAAATAGTTTTATTAAATATGTAGAAAAGTTGTATTTTTTATTAACTAAAAATTTGTGATCCTGTGCTTTAAATATCCTGCTGATCTGCAGCTATTCCAAAGATTAATTTGCTAGCGCGATTCACGCGCACCATGCTTGTTTTTCAAACAGCATACTTACCTGCCCGCTAGGTGTCCCCGCTTGTCTGAAATCCTTCAGGACATTCCAATCGCACACCTGCGAGCATGCGTGTGAAACTTTCCAACAGAATGCATGCACTTCAAAGTTGTGTATTCCACGACGTATGCGGTTCGGTGCGTCCTATGTAACGTTCAGTAAATAAAACTTTACAGAAGTTACCAGGCATGCCTAAACTCCAACACTCCAACGGAAAATTCGCTAGAAAGTTTTCGTAAATGTTTATGGAAAATCCACTGGTGGTGAGGTAGTGTTGGTTTGTGTATGATGGAGATAAAAAGTTAACGGTGTATTATTATTCTCCAGCATCCACAGGTGTGCGGTGCTAAACTATCGTCTAAAACTTTTAAAATTTTTATTGTGCGGTGTGGAAGTGGAAAATGCAGTTGTTGGTGGATAATATACGGAAAACAGTGAATAGTCATGTAAATTGTTTAATTAAACTAATTAGTTTTTAAGGGATTATTCCTGGCAGTAAAAATGGATAAAAAGTGTAGACAAAGAACATCTTATGTTAATATGGATGAAGAAGAACGGAAATCACATATAAAGTTGCACAGATTTAAATATAAATTATTTATCTGGTGTCTCCTGCTATTCTTGCCAACAACGGCGTTAGCTGGTGAGTATTTCATGCGATGCATGAAGGTAAAAGTCCTTGAGAATTGCATTTTAATTAAAATTGCATAATATCTCCAGGTATAAACTTTTAACTCTAACAACTTGTCTTAAAACGTTAAATCTATTTATTATTTTCCAACTATTTTAGTTTATATTTATCAGTAAGCAAAAGGATAACTAAATAAATTGTGTTGCAATATAATAAATCTTCTTGTTTGATAAACATTATTATGTGTGAAAACATGATTATGAACTCGGAAGGGTTAAGGAACTAATAAAAGATAATCCGAGGAAATTATTTATGTATTTCTATGAAAGTTCGTGATAAAGGACATATTACTTTATGCTTTAGTTACAATCAGTTTTATTTAAGTAATTATTAATCATAAAATTATCCTTATTATGTATTTTTTCAGTGATTTTGAATCTATAACTTATGGTTATTAAATTTAATTGGAAACTAATCGTTATATTATAATAGGTCATTAGAAATATGCGTATTAATTTAATTAAGGCCTTGATGTAATTAACTACATACAGGGTGTCCCAGGATAGACACGAAATATTTTTATGTGTGATTCTTGAATAAATTTTGCATAGTCCTGCATGATTTTTTTATCCCCAATCCGGGTTAATTTTCGAGCAATCATCTCTCAAGAATTGGTTCTTCTCATTCAATTAGTTCAGAAGTTATTACTAAAAATTATTTTTTTTTTCTGAAACGTCAAACGCCTATAACTTTTTAGTTATGCATTTTAATATAACAACTTTTTGCGTCAATCGTCTTAGTTTTAGGCCTAGTATTTACAGGTAAAGCATGTCCCACTTATTGCGAATCACCCTGTATAGAGGATAAAAATTTAAAAAAACGGATTGGAGATAAAAAAATTATACAAGATAATAGGCGGTATTTATAAAAAGAAGCATTACCTTTTGCTTGCAAAAAATGGAGCAATTGCTTCAGTTTATATGCATAAAAAAAGCGAAGGAAAAGGTTTTGCTTCGAGGCGAGAGGTTTGGCTTCAAAATAAAAGCTATTACTTTTTTCGTATTTATAAAAAGAAGGATTTGCTTCTAAATAAATGCATCTAGTTCGCAGCAACTTTTTTTGCGAGAATCTCACAATTCTTATGACTATCTTGAAAAATAAACAAATTACGATATTTTTTTATTCTTTAACACTGATTTAGAATTAAATTTTGAACATATTTCAAAAAATTTCAAAAAAAAAACGAGATATTCCTAAAAATTGTGCAAGTTGAATCAGACGACCTAGATAGACTATTGGCATAATAAGGGCTCGGATTCCAAAGTCCCGGGTTCGAATCTCAGAAGGATCACTCTGTGTTTTTTACTGATTTCTATGATACTGATACCAAGTACATAATATAATTATAAATAATATAAATTCGATTTTATATTAATAACGTGTTGGATGTGGACTGTATGATTTCCGTGAGGTTTGCTTTTTTACAAAGAACTAAGTTAGTATTACCAGAAAATTCAAATCGAATGAAAATCCCTCAAAAATTCCGGATTTTATAGCCTACTATAGACTCGCTTAAAAAATTGTTCAAATTTCAGGTTTGTGTCTTTAAAACTGTCATAAAACTTCGGAAAATTGACAGATTTCCGTGAGGTTTGCTTTTTTTCAAATAACTAAGTTAGTTTTACCAGAAAATTCAAACCGAATGAAAATCCCTCAAAAATTCCGGATTTTATAGCCTACTATAGACTCTCTTAAAAAAATGTCCAAATTTCAGGTTTGTGTCTTTTAAACTGTCATAAAACTTCGGAAAATTGACAGATTTCCGTGAGGTTTGCTTTTTTCCAAAGAACTAAGTTAGTTTTACTAGAAAATTTAAACAGAATGAAAATCCCTCAAAAATTCCGGATTTAATAGCCTACTATAAACTCGTTTAAAAAATTGTCCAAATTTCAGGTTTGTGTCTCTAAAACTGTCATAAAATTTCGGAAAATTCACAGATTGCATTGCGGTATGCTTTTTTATAAATAGCCAAGTTAGTTTTACTAGAAAAATCAAACCGAATGAAAATCCCTCAAAAATTCCGGATTTTATAGCCTACAATATACTCGCTTAAAAAAATTTCCATATTTCAGTTTAGTGTCTTTAAAACTGTCATAAAACTTCGAAAAATAGACAGATTTTTTGAGGTTTGTAATTTTACAAAGACTCAAGCTAGTTTTACTAAAAAATTCAAACAGAATGAAAATCCTTTAAAAATTTCGGATTTTATAGCCTACTAAAGACTCGCTTAAAAAATTGTCCAAATTTCACATACTAAACTATAATATTGTTACAACACATGTCTGAAATCGCGAAACTTCTGCACCTTTTGCTTCATTTATCTGAAGTATTTCCTTGCAAGGAAAAGGTAAAGATTGTGAATACGAATTGAAGCAAAAGCTTTTACTTCTACCTTATACTTTAAAGTAAATGCTTCATTTTTATAAATACCACCTAATGCAGAATGTTTCAAGAATCATACCTAAAAATATTTCGTGTCTATCCTGGGACACCCTGTATAGAATTTCGATTTTAGTAGGAAAATCTATTGTTTCGTTTTTAACACTTCTTTTTCAACTATAACTTTATTTCACATGTTATGCTACCTGAACTCCTAAACAATAATAATATCTACCAAAAACAATTAAAAACTTTAAGTATGGCAGGTATAATATAACCGAATATAACGTACTATAATAACACTACCTACCTCCCATTATTATTATGTACATTTTTTAACAGACAATTAATTTTTACCTTGCATGGCGTAAAATTAAGGCAAAAATAATATAATAAATATTGTTGTGTGTTGAATTTTACACGCCGGATTTTCGTTTCAACCACATAAGCTAGGCTGCTCTAATATGTAAGCGGTAATTAGCGTTATAAAATACCTTTTCGTGGGATAATTGTTAACCGCATTTGCTACGTAAAAAACAAATTGCCTCGGAAAAATATCACCCTACATAATAACATAATATATAAATAACCCCAGGAATTATTTTTTTTGTCATAAGCTTCTGGTACGATAATACCATCAAAGCTGGGGCTTGTGTGTTTAATTCCGGTCTGTGTTCTTGGTAAATGCATTGGGCCATGTGTTTTTCTAATGTTAACAACCTTTTCGGTTTCAAATGATTTTTGGTTTGTTCATAGGAAATTAAAAGAAAACGATGACATAAATGTCGTGGTAACAAGATAAGCTGTATTTATTTATGTTTAGAGTAGAGATAATGCTGCGGAGGGTTCATAGGGGCTTTTTCTGGATATTATCCAAAAACTAAGGTGTCACTTGAAAATATATAGGGATAAAAGCTTTTACAAGTCTCGTTTTATTTAACTCAAGCACATTAGCGTTGTGTATTAAACTAAACCGGAAATAATTTTATGCATGAATCCTTATATCAACATGCAATTGAAGCGCTCCTTAAATATCTTATTTCAACAATTTTACTTTGTACGACATGTCTATTAAATATAGAACAAAATAAAATATACTAGACATCACATTTTGTAACACAATATCCTTTAAATAATAATAATTCATAATTTATCTATATCTCTAGCTAGAGTAGTTAGCATACAATTCCGGTTTATGAAATTTTAATGTTAAAATATTTCATAACGTCCATAAACAATAAATTATTCATTTAAAGTACTTGCATGAATGTTGAGGTCGATGTTTACAAGAATCTTTGGTTAAAAGTTAAAGCAATGAACTTACAAAGTGTGATAGTAGTATTAATATCAACTTTAATACTGAATGGGTTCATTATTCAAATTTTTGTTAGTTTCGTGGCACACGAACGAAAAGCTTTTGCCCCAGTTATTACAACAAAACTATTATAGGGGTTGGTTTGGATAGAGAGGAAACAGGGTTGAGTAATTCGGTGTGTTGATAGCAGATGTACGTTGGGTGAATAGCGTCGGGTTTTTGTAACGGCGTACAAATCGGATACACTTTTGAAAATGTGTCTATTACTCCATGAAATTTAAATTATGTGCCAGAAAAGTTAAATAAGTAAAATCTGTAGTACCTACCTATAGGCATGTTAAAGCATTATTTCTAAATTACATCGGGATAGAAATTGTTGGTTCAGTTTGTAAAGGTACCTGGACTCACGCAGGGTCCTTATAATGTACTTGCACTTTCAAATTTAACCCGAGGTGGTACCTAGGAATGGGTTACAATGGCTTTCAGGGTTTCATATAAAAGAACGGAAGTTTCAGTCGATTGGCATTTCAATCATGTACCTACCCGCTCCTTGTGATTTTTTGTTTAAAAATTGTCTTTCGCACCCGAATTTTTGTGATTAAAAAAATACACGTGGTTTCCACATTTACTAACTTTGAGGGCGGGTATGCAGATGCAAAAAACAAAAAACGACGCCCTTCAAATTATGTCCTGGATATATTTTTGATGCGGCCACGTTTTAGTAATAAAGATGTTTTAGTTTCGATGGTAGTTTATAATAAAAAAAAATAGTGATTTCACCTAAATTTAAAATACGAAATCAAAGTAGCTGTCAGTTAATTTTTCTGTAAATCGTACTCAAAGGTAGGGTTGTTTATAAATTCATAGTCGCCGGAGTAGGAAACGTGGTAAGACCTTCATTAATTTAACACTAGGTTTAGATTAAATTTAAAAAGTTCAAATCTTCAATTATTTCATGTAGTGAACTCTAAATAAGTAAAAAAATGGAAATGTGTGTTCGTGTGTTCATTAAAATAGAAAAAAATCGAATAACAAAGTAAAATTCCTGTCTACATAACAAAAATCAATTACGTTACAATGCATTTAAAAATTCAATGAGAAATACCTAATCATCTATTGAATAAATTTCCTCTTGTGTGAATAACGGAAGCAATTTTTTTAGCTTTTTTCGGATAAGTGTCTGATTGGTAGCTTCCTGTAGATATTTCTCATGGATATCTTGGAATTATGCAATGTTAAATTTGAGGGATTTTATATTTCTAAAGAATTCTAAAGTCCAAGAAGACCAAAAACTGCTTTAGAATCTTTTTTCGATTTTCTTAATGAACACTCATGTTGAAAAACTTCTGGAATTTCATTCTTGAGCTAGGAAAGTTCGTACATCCTCTGAATTGCCCCAGAATATGATAATTTTATCGAATTTCAGTCTCCAAATGGAACTGTTCTTTTTTCGACTTAAATTTAAAATGAGGTGAGACCACAAAAAATTATTGTTTTATTTCGTACAAACGGGATTAGGTGAAATTGTTTCTTATAAATTTAGGTGACTAAAAATTCCCTTTCATTAATAAATCTATACAAAAAGTAAAAATTGAACACACAAAAAAATTATTTAGCTTTCTAATTCAGCAACGTTAATTTAATGCATTAAAATTTTGGGAATTTTGACAGTTTACTTTTAAAATACCCTTGCGATAACACAATTTTTCGCAATCAAGTAAAACAGATAGAAACTGATAAGAAATACAAGCAAGACGATTTTATAATAAATACACTCATTACAAGTGATACCGCCCTGATTATTTAATTTTTATTTTATCACCAATCCACCAGCTAATCTTAGTTATCACGTAAAGGTAAACAGTTGCGTATACCAAAAATAATACCAAACAAAAAATTTATTAACCCAATTGTGAATGAAATATGAGGACTATACTTGTCAAGTTCTGCCGAATATAATCCCTTTTGGTACCCACAAATTCAATAAGATTGTCAATTTCTACCTGTAGCTCAATTTTCTCGAGAACACGGTCTACTTCTACAGGTACATGTTAGAATGAGAAAAGCGTATCGATTTTTATTTAAGAGAAGAATTGGCTATTATAATGCATCGAAGTAAAACTTATCCGACATAAAAAGAAATATAACTACCAGCAATTGACAGAACGCAAAGTAGTTAATTTATTTACGAGGTCCTAAACAAATAAGTATTGTTTACTGATTGGGGAGTTGGTTTAATTTAAGTTAAGTTAAGGTGCTGAAATAATCGTTGATACCACAATTCTTATAAAGGTAATGAAAATATATCTTTATGGAAAACACACACACGGAGCTCGAAATGCAATGGCAACAAATCCACTTAATTTGATTGAAAATCCAAATAAACCTGTAAGTTGAAATCGATTTGTAGGACGAGTTGTTTTATTTGTCTCTACCTATGGAACCGTTTCACCCCCCATTTGCGGTTATTTTGCTCATTTAGATACTGGATCCAAAGCAAATTAATCTAAATGCTGGAAACGATTTGATTCGAATCTTAATTGTGCAAAATTTATCTGCGATTTGTGTATTTTATTTACCCAAGTATACTAAATTTTGAATTTTTATTTTTATCTCCCTTTTCAGTAAATAATTTTATAAAAAAAATTCGTTTGAATATGCACTTGCACGATTTGATTTGCTTATCTCCCCTAGAATTAAACAAATAATAATAATCGATACTTTCAAACAGACAAGTGCATGTGGTTTAATCAACAAATAGATAAAAGCCCAAAACCATCAATACCTCATATATAACAAATAACGCCACATTTGGGTTCATCCCCTTTGTATAAGTATTTCACGAACAGTTTGTTTGAACGACATTCCACAACAGTTGGTATGTTCTTTGTGAAGGTAGCTAACCACCTTGGACATTAGCAGACGGTGAACATGGACACATGCCCCCCCAATGGATTACGTCACAGTCTAACCGGTCATTCGCATGGTTATTTTATATGCAAGATGGCCTCAAAGGTCGAATGCACTTACTGGTTTCTTTTGTCGACTGTCTAAAGATCTGGGTGACGTTGAATATCCAATAATTCTAACCAGGAAGTTAATTGTGTTTCGATGGGGGCAGTGTTTAATCGAATTCGTAAATACAGGGTGTCTCATCAGTCAACTTAATTTTGGAGATACTTTATAATCAACAGCAAATTATTGTGTGGTATTATTTTATTATTATGCACGAAATCGGTCATATTCGCAGCACCTAGAGCCGATCCTGGTTTTGACGTCATGACTACCAGCCATCCGCTCTCTAGTTATTGAATAAATAATCATAATACCTGTATGAGTAAATACATATTTTGAATTGTTCTTTGTGCTCTTTTCAAATAAATTCAAAGCGTTCGCCCTATTTATATCTTTTGATTATGTTGAAAACTGTGTATGATTGACAACTAACAGCAGGACTACGAACATTGTTCAGGAATTTCATATTCTCTCTAATTTTATCAAAAATGTGGACTGTTTTAATATATCTGTTAATTTCGATTGGATTAAATAAATAAATACGAGCAAAAAGTGGATTTTAGGTGGAGAACTTTTTTGTAATAATTTCAGAATTTTGGAGTTTTGAATTTACGGTCCTGAAATTTCCTAGAATCTCGAATAAAACACGATAATTTACCCTTTCAATTTTTAATTAAATTTATTTAAACACAAAAACGTATAACACCCTGTATTATAGACCCACCACCTTCAAATTTCCTGCTAAACAAAATTCGAAAGTCACGATTACAAATGGATTTTCTTTACAACCCCCAACAATAGTTAGATACCAAAAAACTTTTCCGAGCTAAACACATTTATGTAAACCAGTTTTAAAATGAGGTTTCATCAAAATGAAGACGCAATTTTCAACCCACTTCCGTAATTGACAGTTGGACACGTGGAAATGATTTTTCATGCGGTTGTACGATGGAGGGGTGAAAAGCGTGGAGTTCCAAACGTTTTCGTGACACTCTATCATTGGCCAAACGGTAAAAAATCCAAAGTGTTGTTAAATAATTCAACTGTAGAACCTGGTTCACGAACTTTTGTTTTCCTCCCGATAATTTTCATCCAATTTACGGTAATAAATTAATTATAGAGTGTGGGAGAGCGAGAGAGAGAAAACGGGGGGCGAAAGGTATTTTCTCTATTATAACGATTTTAGTTAAAATTATTTAAATTGAAAAGAAATAATTGATATCGAAACAAAGCAGACATTAATGTATTTTGTATGAAATATTCAAGCACTAGAACATTTTTAGTTTGGGAACAATTTTAAAATGCTGTAATGTTTACATTTACTTTTTTCGTAGGGGTGTGAATAATTTACCATAATAATTTTGCCAGCTCTATCAACAGTTCAAAGTCGTTTACCAATTCCATCGGTGATATAATAATACTTCTACTGGTTTTTGCTTTGACTGTATGAGTTCATCAGAAATCTCGTTTCATCGGTGGCGTTGTTATAAGTGGACAGAACCACTTTTTGTTTAGTTGAAATAATTATGGTTGCATTTTCCAGATGCTTGGCTATGCTATAAGTATTGAATATCTTGTCTTATACGGTTCTTCCGATCAGGTCTTGGTAGAAAAGAAAAGTAAACGCAATTTTATGCCTAGGTGCTCCCTCCTATGTTTATATAATATATAAAATTTGTAACAGCGTCAACCAACGGCAACGTCATGCCTGCGTGAGTTTTTAGTTTCTTATACTAAGTGTAATTATCGAAAAATACAATTTTTGAAAAGCGCAAATTGTGGCGTCTTATAAATTCTTATAAACAACTTTCTCAAAATTAAATTATTTTTTGCAATAAATTCAAAGTATTACTGAGGTTAGATCTGTATAAGAGAGTCATGTGCTGGCTACATCAGATATTCGGAATCGCCATCCTAAGCAACACCAAAAATTTCCTCTGATAGATTCGGGTTTATCTGAACTGGAAAACAAATTCGCTGCAGACTAATAATCTTAATAAATATTAAGTAAACGCGAATGTAAACTGTAAATAGAAATTGGCATTAGCCACAGACTAATCCAATTACAAACTGGAGAAGTGCATTCCAACAGAAATGTGAACATCTGTGTATAGGTATTACGGAGAGGTTGGTTTACCAGCAGAAGCAGGAGGCAAGCATAGGCGTTCTGATGCCTGACAAAACACGATGCCACCAGAATACACTCTCGAACTATTGTTCAGGTAAACCGATAGTGTCATTCACGTATTATACTTGTGGTCTCTTGTTGTGCCCTTACAGCTTCTACATAAGTTTGCACAAATGAATATTGCACATTTGGGTATAACAACCACACCATCGTTGGTAGTGAACGAATGGATGATTTAGAACAAGTTGATTCAGCAGGTAAACGCGAATTTTTGAAATAATTGAGATCAATTTGAAATTCCCGCCCATTGATAAAATCTGCATCGAGGCGGGAGATTTAAAATAAGAAGGCAAACGACCTTTTCATGTAAAAATTAGAAGAATATGGTACTATTTCTACTCAAATCATCGCTTTTTCCACCAGAAAATCTGCCCGTCCATGTACAAATAATGCACATCGACATTTTTAATACCTCTATATAATATACAGCAATTTCCGTTCCTGGGGATTATCGTGTTCTCTTGTACGTTAAAAACTTAATTATACCATATATTCCTCTACCAAAAGAAATATAATTCCGAAAAACCCAACTGTAGTTTTGTACTAAACTACACGCAACGATAACATATAAACAGACTTAAATATTTTTGGATTAACTTTTTTTTTGTGCCAGATCGAGAGGCTGTAAGTAATTGAACGGCAAATCTCTAGTGCCAATAATTAGCTTCAAATCGTATTAAGTTTGATATCTGTAAGTAGTTTCTTCGGAAAAAATAACAAACTTTGCGCCATCTGGTCATCATAGAAGGCGTAATATTTTAATTTCATGTATTTCCAGCTCTTTCTTGCTAATAAATTTATACATAAAATTATTGTTACACATTTTCATGTTATTTTCTAAATTGTTGCTCATATTTTTGAAGAAAGTAGTTTTAATTTAATAAAATTATCGCAGTTAACGTTCGGTGTTTACATTTAAAGAGTTTTCCAAAGTTTCATTTCCATATTCCACTTCATTCGCTATTATTTACACTTTATTTGCTCTGAGGTTTCTGTAAACTTTCCCAATGAATTCTGTGCTTATTGTATCATCGCATTCAGAAGTATTATCTTTGAAATCTTTTCTGGTTTGTTGTATGAGTTTCGAGGGTTCGTTTGCTCTATATCTATGATTAAAACCAACTAGACCAAGATTGTTTTCAGTAGACATATGCGTCACATCCCCTCTACAATTTTTAGAATAAATTACTGAAGCCTAACAATTTTGTTCGAAAATATTTTCAGCATGTTTCATGGAATTTACAAAAATATTTGTACAATAAAGTTTCGTGTTAAAATGTTTACACCGATCATTAATGAAGCAATTATTTTTATACTATTTAGCCTTGTTCTTAGAAGGGGGGTCAGAGGAGCAAATTGCTGGTCTAATTATGTATTGTATTTATTATCTAAGTTAAATACGTAGTTACTACATTGCATTTTAATATCTAAAAAATATATACACATGTTAGTTTTATTCAGTAGACCAGAAACACAATACAAAATGTTTCATGTTATGTGTTGTCAAAATAGTAACATTAAACATTCTTTTCTTTGCTGGTTCCTATATAAAACCACATTAGATATTGAAACACCATTATTATGTCGTATAAAGAATAAAGTCGTGTTCTATTACAAAATATGCAAAATTTTACCAAAAGAATCTTGGTGTTAGGGAACCGAATATTTTATTTATTTTATTAAAGGGTGTTTGTAAATGATTGTATAGGGACGCATTTGTTAAGTTAAAACTTTTATTTTTATTTAACTTTTTCCTTGAATATTAAATTTTATTTCTTTTGTGTGTGGCATTGTTATTTCGATTTTTTCCGGTAGTTACAAAATTAAGCTACTGGTTACGTATGTGGTAATCTATTACACAATTTTCATTACTTATGTTCAGCCAAACCGCCTTTCCGGAATAACCACTTTAAATTGGTTGAAAAGGTCGTGGGTAAATGTTCCAAAAACACAAACGAACACACAAAAACACTTTTTGTAATCTGTATAATTCTTTCAATTTCCTACCAGTGGCTTTGTATAGTAAACAAAATCACATATAAAAATTACATAAATTTCTATTGTGCAAGTTTACTTTTATTATGATTTTCGCTTGTTGATTCCAGGTCCATGTAGCGTAGGATAGATTGTTTGTTTTTTACTTAGAGCTGAGCTGCACTTTATTGATATTAGTGTATGATGATACGGTTTATTTTCAACGCAACTCTGAGCACAGTAATCAATCTGCAACGAAATCTACAAACCGTACAATAATATAAAGCACAACTCCATAAGGCGAAATTTTATGTAAAGTGAATTAATATGGAATATAGTCACGAAAATATATATACCAAATGGTCAATAACTTTTCATAGTCAATTAAAAGTCATTCACATGGTACACCCCAAAAATAGCTTATGCTTATAGTATATAGTATACCAAAAATACCAACTGTTCTATTGCTCAATCATTTTTTTTGTATGATATAAATTAGAGTGGGTTAAAAATCGCCCCATATGGAATTTTCTACAGAGGGGTGCACTTGTTTAAAAATAACCGTATCCTATATCTCCAGATATATCCGGCTTAGGAAAGCCCCTCTAATACTTATTATACTATCACTTCCCCTGATGTGCAGTCTGGTCTACTTACAGCCCTTAAATAAACTGTAGGGGCGGCTATGTGGCTCTAATCGCGTCCTATTATATTGCAGTTTGGTTTATCGAGCATCACGCTTTTTTTATGTAATTGTGTGACCATCTGACCAGATTTGCAAAGGGAGAAGTAAAACAGGTTTTATATTTTTGTATACAATTGAATATTTTGAATTTGCCGCCTACTTAAAGCTTGACTTTACACGTCATCACGGCGGGAGATTTAAATAGTTATTTCTGTACTTATATGAAATGCACTTTTTGATTAGTAAATTATTTCTTAGGTTGACTGACTTCACCACCAGACTGATATGTAATTATAAAGTATTTTACAACGTGAGAAAGAAAATGTTGACATTCATAGTATAGAAAGGCCTTTTTCGCGGGCGTTAGGTACTGTAATTTTACAATGCAAATTCCCTTATATTAATTTAATTTTTACTCCCCCATTAAAAAATCTCCAACTGGAATCCTCTTGAACTCATTTAAAAAACCACGTAACTCACTTTGAGTTATTGTAATATTTATAGTTTGGCGATGGTAATTAAGATATATAGCGGCATAATACCTCCAGTTGCATGTAAACTTGCAATTAAATGCATTCTATTTTTCTTTATGGTCATTTGATGGTTTATGCCATAGATTGTGCATTTTTTTTATTTAAATGTAATTGAGTTTTCCAACGTAATGAACCTAATACACAAACGAAATATATTTATATTTATGTACCTACACAATTTTACGTTTTATAAACATAATACTGTATACTCAACAAAATATTATTGATTGCTTATTTTATTTTCATGGCAGAAGTCGATGCATACATAATAATTTTCTGTGTGTTATAATAACACAACGTACTTTGTTCATGGCTACCACGTAAGTTTCCGGTTAAAATAAAATCAAGTTGGAAGTTGTATGAACATTTATTAGAGCCGTCACAACTACGTTATTCTGGACATTATTACATTAATTCGTAAGGTTCAAATTGCTTCAGATGATTATCGAATGACATTGACGGACTTGTAGAGCTTCTTGATAAAAATCGGAATATTCTAGTGATATATGATGGACTAACAACTTTGCTAATAACCACATAGAAACCTTTAATTAAAATATGCTTAAATTCTAGATTGTTTTAGGTTAATATTATTCCGTATACGTGATATTGAGTAATATCAGGATGGTGTATCAAATTATTATATAACATCATTAGTTGATGGCTTTTAGAATCAAATTTGTATAAAAGTAAAACATCATTTTACAATTTAATAAATGATGAATATAAACAATGGATGACTACTAAATCCCTAAAGGTTGATCACTTGGCATGTAACTATCCTCCTTTTACAGATTTGGTATAGACAATATGTGATAAATTCTGCATGAAGTAAGCTAATTGTGGTTATTTGTAATTTTTGGTGGGTTGCATTTGGAAAATTGAGTTAGCTCGTGTAATAAGATCAAAACCATTGCCCAACCAAGTTGCTTTTATTCCTAATTTACCGCACATAATTTTATTATATTGCGGTATGCACAAACACAATATACCTCCACAATTCGTGTAAATTATTCAAAACTCGTTTTTATATTTTCTGCTTACAATTTAACCACTGTTTTCCCTCCGAGTTTCCTACGTAATTCGATATAATTTTACCAACAGCAAATCAGAAGTGGAGTTTGTTAAAAAAAATCTTCAATTTAAACACAATTTCCTTGTAATATTCAAAACCGTTTGTCATTCATTCATGCCCCCTTTATACTGACATAAATACTAATGGCATTCTTATTCAATATTTTCAGACATACGTATAATCAATCAAAGTTTATTTTACTTTGACGTTTTGCCTGCAAAGTTACATATTATTTTGCGCGTTTACCGAAAAGTTATTAAATTGCAATATATCAAAAAAATTTATGCATGCAGTGACAGTGGCTTTGACCAATTGGGCCTAAAAATTATTTTGTAGAATCGTGGTGAAGTAAGGTAGAAAAGTTTAGAGACAATCTTCTTTACTACCTAAGCTGTTGATAATATTTTTTTAAATAAGTAAATGAATAAAGAGATAAAAAAATACAAACCAACCACCATATTTTTTTACTTAGCAAGAACCTCTTGCTGTAAACGTAGGAAAATAATTAAAAATCCTTCTGCAATTACATAGGTACATTGCGATATAGTTATGCAAAAAATAATTATCCTAATGCCCTTTTAATTAAAATTCACATTAGATTTTTAATTTTATAAAATATTTGTATAAGAGTACATTATTATAAACTTAAGATACATTAAAAAGCACCTTAAGTGAAAATGAATTTTGAAACTACGGGGATATTAATCAAATTTGCATTTTTCATCAAGTTAAAGTCGAAGTCTCATTTATAATACTTCCTTACACTATTAGGAAAGTAATTAACATTTTATGCATGTTTTTAGAACCCTTCTACACAATTTACTTGTCACATTTAAACATCAAATGTGTATAAATTCGAAACTATTTCATTTTTTACGTCTAAGTTAACTCAAATTATCAGAATTTCCACTTAAAAGTGAATTAGGTATCACGCGATTTTCTTGGTGAGGTCAAAATAGACAAGGTTTGACATATTCATTTAAAACGGCTAGAGTCTGAGTTTCAATTTTTATTATTTGGTTTTAATAATTGCCTTAAACTATTTATAGAAGTTGCTACCGTGAAGAGGAAAACGCCTTTAATAAATTAGGGCCATCCGTTTATGAGCAGAGAATTCCGTGAGAGAATCGACGACGATGAACCAGAATTAGAATACGAAAGCGAAATCGGTGTGATAAACATTGACAGTGGGAAAAAACTGGAGAAAAAAGCTGTTCCTGAGCGTTAAAGTTAAAACAGTAGAAAATAAATTGGCTAGAGCCAAATATTACAATTATTGTCACTTATCCAGCTGAGTAAAATTCATAACATTACACTTTTCCTACATCTTTGCAACAGTTTCGCATAAATTTTCCAACGTAATAAAACTGACATGCACCTAGACTTTCTGCCACTGAAAATTTTATGAACATTTTAAATTGTTTTTACTTTTTTTTTGATAAATCTGTTACAATAGAGAACTTTACTGGCGGAGCGGCTTTTTTAATAACGTTTTGTGTTGTGTTGTTTGTGTCATAAATGTTTTAAAAAATTAATAGGGCTCTGTTGAAAATGTTGAAATTTCATTTCTGAAAGGGGGCATCCACAAGGCGGCAGCATTGGCAACAATTCATTGGGTATTATTATTTAATTTCCTATGAATAGTCTATCAAGGTATTGAGTGTAAGTACCCCTCTCTCAGGCACATGTGGATTAATTACATTATACAAAACCGCCCCTTCGTGAGATGTACACATAACCCAGTTGTAAATAATAACGCTGATAATATATTCGCAAATTTTGCGGATGTATATGTTAGTTTAGCGATATTCAGATGATCGTACGCATACAGATTTTTAATTTACGAAGAACCTGTGTGTGTTATAGTTGTAGACTACATTCATATCTTCTTATTCCAACTAATCCAACTCCAACAGCGGATGTGCGTTTAGCCTTGAGTTTGAGAGGTTATACACTGAGAAAACCACAAGTTAGTCTTTGAATGACAATGACAATGCAGCTATGAAAAATATGTGATGTAGCCAGCTAATGACTATCTTAACAAATCTAACCAAAAATTCAATTTTAAAAAAAGGCAGTTTTGGAAACGCGAGTTGGATTTTTTCCAAATTAATTGTGCCAAAGGTGAATGGTGGTTTTATTGGAAAAAATCATGAACTGTTTATATAAATTTTTTTGAGTTTTTTGGGGGCCCCAAATTGCCTTTTTAAAAAATCGCATTTTTCGAGGGTTTTAATAATAATCAGTTTTAGAACCGCTGTCTCAATTTTTTTTATTATAGACTTCAGTTATATTCGGGATAGAATTTTTCAGTGAAACGACCTAATTTTAATTCTTCGTATAAGAAAGTAAAAGCGACATTCAATTTTCTACAATTTTCCTGAATTATTACCGCATACTTTGAAGCTCTGAACCACAAGAAATATATTGCAAAGAGCCAAAGCTCTCGCGGTGAACTATCAAATTCCAACGTCTATTTACTATTCTCGCATACATTTATTTCGTAGCTGGTAGAATTTATCTTGAGGCCTGAGGAGCTTGCCCAAAAATACCCAAGACAAAACAACAGGAAAAAAGCTGTGGATGATATGGTGGTGTATAATGAGAATAATATCACGTACACTTAACATTAGTTACATTGAAGTTACATTATAATGTACGCGGGCATTGTGGTATTGATATACCTACCCACTACCTATAAATAAACGCCTGAGTCATTCAGTTAATATTTTCTTACAAGATGAAATTTAAGACTTTAGAGGTTTTATTAGTTAGTCATGGAGAAGAATGACGGTTTTTTCAACGGTTAAAGTAACGAGCTTATCATACTTGACAGTTCCTTAGAATAAGAATTAGGTCTGGTACAGTTACTTTTTATTGATACTAATGATCCTCATAAAAGTTTAAAGAAAACCATCAAGACCAAAAACATTAAAACGATGGACAAATACTTTTAACTAATTACTTTTTTTAAAGCTAATTTCAACCATTAGAAGTTCAATTGCCGTTGTTTGTTTTGTTGTAGTGGTTTTGCGAAGCAATATTGTGTAAGGTTTGTTTTTCAATAAATATTTTAAGAGGTTTTTGTACTTTGTTTTGTGGTTAGCAACTAATTGATAATTATTAATCTCCTAAATATTCCTTCGGTTTTCATTTTTATTTAAAATTTGTTCACTATACATATTTTCCTGAGTACCAAAAAACTTCTCTTATTCGTATGTATAAAACTTTTTCCCCTTGTAAAACTTTCATTTTTACGATCATCTATAAACCGACAATAAAATAGCTTCGTCACAATAACCTAATTTTTTACGGTATTAAATTTTCAGTTATTATAATATGATAATAAAACACCAAGTAACAATTGCCTATTATTCGAATATAATTTAAAAGCTGTAAGTCAAAGATCTATCTAATTTTCTGTGAAAACCACCATTATTCCCTATATGATGTGGCTTTATGTGCAAGCGAGAGAAAATGGTTGTAATAAGACTTACGGAGATTTTCAACTGGAGAATCAGATATTGTAGATATTTTTAGAACTTCCACAAAAGCTAAGGCTAAGCCTTTCATATAATATAATATTATATCCACGGGTTTATTATTTTCATTGCATCTATTATTAAAACATTTTTTGCGCTCTTATAATACTCGCACATAAAACAAACGAAAACTTTTTTAATCGCAAACTTTCAACTCAACTTGTTAAAGGTATTTTAAACTTCTGTTTTACGAAGTTGTTAAATTTACCATATTATATAAAAAAGTTGCGAGATTTATTTACAATATATATAACCACTTTAATGAAGTTAATAAAATATATAGTAGTTTTACAGTCGATTTAAATTAACGATGCCACATGTGTTAAAAGTTTAAGTTTCTTTCTTTTTTCTGTAAACAAACGCTCGTGTTCTGCCTTAAAATGTTATCTCGACATTGAGACGTTAAGAAAACAAACAGCATCGAAATAGATCTTTAAACACTTCAGGATTACCCCGCTTATGCGTATCTTGAAACTTGCTGAAATGCATTTTCAGGGAATAATTTATGGTTATCTAAGTAGCAGGTGTATAACATTTTTGCTGATGGTAACATTTGTTGATTTGATTTTTTCCCCGACCAAGACGTTTTCTCGTATACAAGACACAATTCTAATTCCGTTGATCTCCTTTATGACCGTTTAAAAAACAGCAATAAATTGAAACAAATGCCCTGTTGAATGAGCAAAACCAATAAAAACGTGTAGGTGTGTACGGTATGGTTTGAATATTTAAGGGCTGTAGTATTGGTTTTTATTAAAGGAAGTGTCAATTCGCGCTTTTATATCTTTTGGGACTTAGCCCTACTTTTCTTAGCTTTCGTAAAAACAAGATATACGAGGTGTTTATTTTTTTACACCGTGTGGAATTTGGGGAATAGCTATTAAATATTAGAGATAGCGAATAATATTATCCAGAGGAAAGACCAGATTTTCGTTGGCGTTTATGAACCATTTTTTGCTTTGTTTAAGTGTGTTGGGATTCAATTTTAACCAGGTAAATCCACAGCGAGTTGGTTGCATTAAACATATTATATTTTATTTATCTATTGTTTTCATCATAATTAACTGAAACAAAATTATTGAATAAAAAATAAAAACGTTATAACAACGATCACTTTATGCCATAAATATTTTTTTAACATGTGAGCTTTGAACATATTAAAAAACGTTAACCTTTTGACAAAAGCTTCGATAGCATGGTTATAAAATAATGATAAATATGTATTACTATAATGAACTCATAATGACATCCACAAAAAAATGGTGGCTATACCAAATATGTGTAAGTAATGGGAATTTTACTATTCATAGTTTTTAGTAAATAAACTTTATATACTTTATGTCGAATTTTGAACCGCCAGTGACCATATAAAAACCCCATTATTTATCAGTTACAACATCTATATGAAGTATATTTTATGTACCAGGAAGTAATCTCGGAAATTCTTCTACCATCCATTAATCGAACTAATTGCTAACATAAATTATTTAGTAATACACACCGAATTCCAAGTCATTACGGGAAAAATAACGAACCAATTCCGATTGATTCATGTTTTGTTTACGATTCGCGAAAATTCCACCGCCTGTAAATTGAGCCAGCAGGGAATTTATTAAAACTTTTTTTGTATTAAACAAAGAAGTTAACTATACTCGTACTCGTACAGAAGAACCGACAAAAAAGTTAAACTTGGGGTGGAAATTGAAACGGAATATTGAGCGCCTTTAATATTTAAAACTGTTGTTGTCAACTGAATTTATAACATTTCTTCAAAATAAACGTGTTTGTCGACTAGACTATAGAGAGATGGTCTTGTATTCTGTTGGGACGGTGACAGTTTAAATTCGATTTAGTCTAAATTAACCCTGTAAATAAAATAAAATGCTAAAGTGGAATTTGTAGTCAGACGAAGGACATATTTTTCTACTATTATGGGTTTGCTGTGGAGATAAGAAAATTAATGATCAAAAGTACGAGTTATGAAGGCGATTTAAAAATTCCAGTAGCACCGAGAATTTTCTGACCTGGAAAATGTATGTTTTAATGGCGTTTAGTCTAGTGCACAACTATTTCTACATATGAGTTTTTCTGAATTATCACCTCATTTCCCAGGCACATTTATTAAAATAGGTAATAGTACTTAGAAGCTTTTAGCAGCGTTATTGCACATATATGCAAGTAGTTGGGTGGAAGTAATGTTTGTAATCCAAGCCAAACCACATGGGTCCTCGAAATTCACACACTTCGACTTTTATTATGTAATATAAAATTTCAGATTTTCAAGTACATCAGCTTCGGCTTTTATAATATTTATAAACACGCAAATGCAACTTTATAACAGCTGAATAATTACTTGATTGAGTTAGACTGGAACGGACAAAATAAGGTTTTATATCCACACAACCCCATCAAGGTAATAAAGTGTGTCAACTGCAATAAAATCTGCGACCGCATCACAATAATTCCAATTTCCCAATAAATTAATAATATTTTATTCATCACCTTGCGTTATATTGAGCATCCAAACTACCAGCGCAATTGTTCGATAATCAAAATTAAACTGATTTGTTTAAAATGGTGTGAAACGCGTATTGAAACCAACATCTGTTGCATAATTTGTTCCCGCAGCCACTTAATTTCATTGCAAATGAAATTTAATATTTTACTTCGATTTTATCCATATCCATACACAAAGCTTGCCTCAATATAATATGTAATAGCCACGAGTTTTCGCTGAAAAACACATAAAATACAATTTTTTTTTCTGTGTGAATGAGTGTTGGTATTTTAATTATTACACTTTATCTCCCATCCGAACGGATGAGAAAAATAAAACAATATGTTTTTATATCCGTTCCAGGTACGTTTTAACAATGAGAAAGGATTGCGTGTACTGTTAGCTCGCTGGAATTAAAAATTGTTCTTGATTTGTTCATCCAGGATTAACGGCGGGCAAGGTTACAGTATTAATTGTCATTATTAGCATAAGTGCAGAAAAGTACTTCGTATAGAACTAGTGCGAAGGTTATGTACCGGTTAGAAAGTGCCATATTGTGATTCAGCCAAAGAAAGAAATAGCATTTAATATTTATTCTTTGTTGTTTTAAATTACCAAACTACATATTATTGTCATTTTGTTTATATAGAATTTTAATTCGCTGACTCAAGGTTAAAGACCATAATCAAAGATCAGAGAAAACTTGACAAGCTAGACAGAAATAAAAGTTTTGTTATAATAATAGAAAAGTGAATTTACTTTCATTTCAACTTGTACAAAATTTGAATCATAATAGAATGAGAAACGATTTTAGATGAGAAATTTAATTTGTGGATCATGCAGATTAGATAGATTTATATAAAATTAGGTACCTACCTACCAATAGTCGTCATGAAACTTAATTTGTTGAACTGAAAATCTATTAAAACAGACATCGAGTTTTACGATTTTATGCAGTCAAACAAGGCAGCTTTAGTTATTAGTATTTTTGCTTATCCAGTTTCATAATTTGCCGTTCTGAAATTACGAGCATTAAAATAATCTTTGTCAATGTTTGTCAATATTTACAGATACCTCCAATTTTAAAAGCACTTTCCGGACTAAAACATTACATATTTTTCAGAATTAAACATTAAATCATTAATTTAAACTTGTGGCTCTATTTCTCCAGAAGGAACGCAAAGAACCGATGTCCAAATCGCGATTTATTAAGTAACTTCGTACCTATATACGAGTATTCAAATATAATTTTCTGTCTTTGAATAGAAATAACTGTTCCAAAGGAAAAACATGTTTTGAAGACGGTTTTTCATAAAATAGCCAATTTGACACCCACCACCACCACATTAGATTTATTTCCGTCATTAATGATCCTCCATTTCGCTATCCCTTCATCATCCTGTACACGGCTACACCTTCTTACATTTTAATAACAAAATTACCAAAAAAAAAAATAGCAAGTCATTATTCGAACTGGCGGCGTATGAACAATATATTCAAATTACTTGTCTCATTATATGATTTTATTAATTAAGTTGATTGAAATAATACACTTTTTGTAATTAGTTCAATTCATGAATAATTTAAATATGGGATATAATTATTTACAATAAATTTAAATTCAAAAATGCCAGAATTTTAAATAAAAGCACAATAACTTCAAAACTGTATAATAAATAAATGGCACAATATTAAACTATTGTTTGTGTAGGTACGGTAGGTAATAAAAGTTATTGTGGGATTTTATAATGGTTTAAATGATTTATTCCAGCAAACATCATTTAGGGGTATTTTACAAATTACTGCATTTTATTTGAGTAGAAAACCAACCTCCTTTATGCTGGAACGTTTCATCAAAAAGAACTCTTTGTAGTATTAGTTGACAATGGCGCAGTATTCTTCAGCAGTTTCAAGATAAAATTAGTTAGGCGAGATGAATATGTTTTGAACATAAATTAGATATAAGATCCAATATAAAATTTTAATTAAATTTACTTTACTCTGTGGAATACCTACCTGAATAATCTTTAATAAATATATGAAATTATTATTGATTAAAATTCGAAGTCGAAGTAACGTAAAAATTAATTTTGTAGACGAGCGAGAAGCCTTTTTTGTTACTTGCAGATTATTCCACATTTTAGAAAGTTTTACATGGTAGAAGAACTGTAATCAGTGCAATCTAACCACCATTATAATGAAGTAGTTAATTTGAGCTTAAAAGAAAAGACATTTTCAGTTTCAATGAATTTTAACCCACATTTCATTTAAATACCTACTAGTCGTTTTTTAATTGCTCCTCTGAATTTGAAGCGAGATTTCCACTTCTGCATTTTAGATTTTATTAAAGTAAATATTTAATTATTATTGTGCAGCTAAGACTAATTGTGTTTTTGTACTTAATTAAAATCCGGAAAATGTAATAAAAGACTGAAACAATATATTCTGATCTTTAGTGAGACGAAATTAATTTTGATCAGTTTGAGAGGGACAGAAGCAGTGGTTGACAAAGTTAAATTTTAATTACTGTTATGCAGTATAATTAATTGATTTTGTTAGAAAAATTTGTACAGTTTTACTTTGATGTTTTATTGTTTACATTCCATAACAACTTTTTGGGACTAATTCATAAACATTTTTCTGTTTAGATAATTTTAAAAATTTATATGGCCTAATTAAAAGAGATTATAAAAGATGCTTACGATGTAACTTCGAGGGGGAACACATAAATTTCAGGTGATCCACCTTTTTGATCTAAAATTTATTAAAATAAAATCAATATTGTCCTATTTAAAATCACTTAAAATTAGAAAATTAAATTAATATTAAATCAGTTAGCGCTGGTTGAAATCTCGATAATAAATTTAGCATAATTTTAACATTTCTTTCTTATTACATATTTCAAACATATAATTTTGAAACAGTTTACTGATTAATTGTGTTTGTGTTACTAATTAAAATAAAACTGGGCTACAAAATTAAAATAACTTCAATCAGATATATTAACGAGTAAATTAGTTTAATTGTTTTCCAGTTGTAAAAATTGTATAACCTTTTAGCGAAATCTATATTAATTAACTTGCATTTGAGTTTTAAAACCACAACACGTAAAACAATCATTCATTACAAGTTTATTGTAATATTTATAATATTATATTATGTAATCATATTTTATTTGTTTCATTGCACCCAATTTTTAATTAAATGATGATTTTGTATACATAATGAAAACATGTTTTTTCAGTAAGCTCACATATTGATATTATGTAATTATTATTATCATCAACCATACTTTGTTACATTTTGCCCGGATATTAATTAATGCAATGCTCCTAGTTTTTATAATAAATTCAGCAAGTTATGATTATTCACTTTAACTCATTACAAGAGAATACTTTGATATGTAAATGAAGTAAAGGTATGCACTCACAAATGCGTGCATTTTCATTAAAAGCATATATCTATGTGGTACTTATGTCACACTATAGCTTCCAACCAATAACTATAATTTTTATATATTTCTTTACAACAGAAACGTAACTTCTCAAAGTAAAATTAAATGCACATTAACAGTTCTTGTGTGATCGCTTATCGTAGTTGTATGCAAATTTATTTAACTACCCTATGCAGCTTTTAACCAATTATTTAGCCACCATGCAAGCTTATAGTTCGCATAATTTGATAAATTTCTACAAAGGAACTATTTTAGAGTCACTTTAGATCTAGGTAATCAGATAATTGTTGGAAAAACAGTCAATCGTATACAGGGTGTCACCGAAATTGGACTAGATAAAAAGGTGTTTTGAGGATATTTTAATTTGATCATTTTGAGACCCGAATGATGAAAAATCTGTGACTCCTATTAAAACCTATGTGAGAGTGTACAACTGTTATAATTAAACGAAGGCGTGTCAAAAGGCCACGCTACAATTGATTGACAATTACCCCAATAAATCCTGTATTCCGCATCTCCCCCACAAAAACATGTGTCCGTTTACGCGAGACCGATCATGTTTTAAATGTTTTGTTTAGCAAAAATATTGTTTGGTATATTCTGGATTTTAGTACAAATAACATTTGAAATGCACGTTTTATACCAACCACAATATAAAAGTCTGTTCTGACTGGGTACGATATGAACTTAACGGACCATTAATTCGATTATCCAAATGTGTATTAGGTCAACTGCCATTTTCCTTCAGCCAATATTTGCTATTGAAATGATTTACTACATTATACATCCTGTCAAATTCAGACTAATGTAATGTTGTAAGAAACTGTACAGGGTATGCATTAGTTATAAATTATAAGTACCTATTCTAAATAAACTATCGATTTATTTAACTTTTTTCTACCCTTTTATATTATTACATATAATGGACTACATAATAACAATAGCGATTTTTCTAAATGAAATTTTAATAACTAGTACATTGATAGCCTGGAGCTTTTAAATTCAACACTATATAAAATGCAAAACATTACACAATAAATTGAAATTCATTCAAGTCACAATAATACACACGTAAAAATCCAGCATACTCTACGGAAAATAAATTTTATATATAAATGTCCTCAAATTAAAGTTAAACGAAATAAATTGGTATACGCATTTCAGGGAGACACCATCCGCTCTATAACAGCTTTTTGCTTTTTCTATTACATAATAATACCTGATGCACCAAGCGAGTATTTTTGTCTGAAAATAATATCAACTAATGAAAGTACGTGGTGCAGCGATATATTTAAAGAGAAATGTGTAGGTACTTAAGTTTAATTAAAAACAGCAAATTATTAATTCGCTTGGCGAGACGTGCTCAACAGGGTTTAAGTCTGGCTTGTGAACCTAGCATGTGGTAGGCAATTTTATTATAGTTGAATTTGAAGCCGCATATACTGAAAAACTGGATTTTTGGTCATTAGTTCAGTGAGGTAGGAAAAGAGAAGGTGACACTGTTTCACCGATTTCTAAAGAAAATGCTCACATCGTCACATCTATTCTTACATTTTTGAGTGAGATACAAATAAATTTATAGGAACATTATGAATATTTGTCCCCCTAAAGTGTTGGAAAAATTGTCTTGTTTTATATTTAAATTGAATTTTCTATTGTTCTAGGAAGAATAGATGAGTGTGTTTTTAATGTCACGTTTAGGAATATTCAACACATTTAAAGATAACCTCATTAAATTGTGGTTCTTCAATAATGAATCATGAACTCGTATCGAGTTGCTTTAAATAAAAAAAATTACAATTTTTGACCGCATAGATATCTAGCACATAAAATGGTAATTGTTTCATTTTTTATCAATTTTCCTATTAACCCAACAATATCTAAATCAGAACTGGCAACTTCATCATTAAAATTCCACTGGCACCATGCAGCAGCACTTTTTCCAGTTTTGGCTGACATTCAATCAACTCAACAAATTTAAAAGTTTTAGTTGCCCAACAATAGCGCAAAACGAGGAAGTCAGAGTTAAAATTCCATGAATCTATTTTTAAATTACAAACGCAAAAAAATTGTGAGGATCAACAAACAAAATGTCCATGCTAGCTTTAACACCAGGTCGAACATCCATTCAATTTTCTTTTTTTCGTTTTGGAATCGAGTTGGATGCAACAAAAATCCACATTACAGTTCGATATTGATGGATTTAATATTATGACTTGTTACGGGATTTCTGCAATATTCAAATTTAAATTTAACAAAATAATAAAGTTTTAATTATTAAAGTAACTGTGCATTTAATAAATCTAAGCGCTTTCCAGTATTTATACTCAAACAACTCTATGTCTTCATAAACAGCTCCTAGTTTATTTTTTCATAAACTTCAAAACTCAACACGAAATAAATTTCCTTTGCTACCGCGTAACCGTACAACGCAATCAAATTTAATTTTCTGAAGAAGGTAGCGATGGATTTATTATCTAGTTTTTTAAGCAGTATTAAAATAGCACAAGTTTTAAGTTTACAAGTTGTGTGTTCTACTATAATAGTTTTTTTGTAAAAGAGACGGATGTAAACGATTAAACCGTACAGTACAAGTAAAAGACTTGAGTTTGTTCCATGCAACCGCGATAATTGCCAAGCAAAGCAATTCATTATCTATATCGTGGTGCAGTTTACTGAAAACTAAATGATTCACAGGCTTACAGAAAAAATTGCACCAGTAAGTGAAAAATCCGTAACAGTTTAAATGAAAAATATTTCGATTTCGTTGGGCGTTCTCTTTGCATTAATGATGGGCTGACCAAGCTAAACTCCAAGGAAACCAGCTTGGTTGTGCGTATGGTGTATGGTCAGGTCAGCTTATATAAAATTCCCTTCAAAATAGAATATGTGTTTGGAAAAACTGTCTGTATTATACATAAAACATACGCGCACTTAAAATGAACTGAAAACAAACAGAGGAAAAAATGACATTGAAATATCTAATAAAATTTTGTTTTTGGTTCAGGTGAACGAACATTACGGACACAACCCTATTGTGTCAACTTTAGATATAAATTTTAATGACTTAACTCTGTAGGGTAATACGGTATGGAAAGGAAAATAAGGGCGAAATTGACCTTGGTGGAAGAATTATTACATGGCCGGATTATAAAGGTCAGTTCGGTGGTCAAATACTTATTAAATACATTAAATAATGAACGATAAGAAAATAAATCCAACGATATCAATCTTTTTAATTCGCGTGACTGGCTACTGTACCAGACGGGTGTTGTTCGGATTTAAAAATATTGTTCGGTGTAGGTACGAAAACTACTCTATAAAAATTACAGTTTATGGCGAAAAATATAATAATTATTTTTCAATGCATTATGCCGAAACAATAACGGATTTAAATTTAATGGGAAAAGGCTGCTATGCTTCTATGTGGTGCATTCTTATGGTAATATTTCAGCCATTTTCGTAGCGATTTATCAAACTATTATGCTGTATTTGCGTGACATGCTTACCACTACTATATTCAAACAATTTTTACAAATGAACCACTTTTTATTTAGTTCCATACGACGGGTGCGTAAAAATAAAATTAACCTAGTGGTATAGCCGCGTTTTTTATTCATTTTCATGTAATTATTTATATTCCACTAACCAACTGGCAACATCACCAGAAATTAATTTTAAAATCCATACAACAATTCTATTATAGTTAATTGTAAATTATGGTAAAAATAATTTCCAGAGACTTACAAGCAAATGGTTTTTGCGATGTAAAACACCTTTAGCGTATTATCTATTGTTCGTAATTTTATAAGGTTGTGCCATTTGAAAGTTGATGATGAAAGACGTCGTCACAGTTTCAATTAACGAATCTGCTGTGCTTGCTGTTGTTGACTGATGTGAATAAGAATAACTTTAGCAACTATGCAACAGATTGATGGTACCGTTTGATAAATTCTTGAAAAGGTATGCTGCTCTTGTCTGCGGTTTTCGAGAAAATGCAGTCGTTGAATCAATATGTAGAGATTAGAATTTATTCACAAGACAACCAGATTTAAATAGGAAAACGGAATCGTGGTCAAAAATTTGAAACTAATGAAAATTAGTTCTACTAAATTTGAGAGAAAAGAAATTTATATAAGCACTGAAACAAAATCTGTCGCAGGAAGGACGAAACTTGGTCCGTTTTCTTTAACATCAAATGAATATTATATAATTTAGTAGTTTTCCTCCAACTTTTTAGAAGAATGTCTGTGATGAGAATTGTGGTTTTACAGGTTTAAAGGCGGATTTTTTTCAAATACTCCTAAACAAATTTTGCAAGCTAACGGCTCTTCCTTGCCTTATTGATAAAAATCATTTACTCTAGCTGGTTTCTCTAAATTAGTTCTAAATTAAAAACCTATTTTTTATTATCCTCATAAACTACCTACACCTACTTCGTGTTTATTGCAGTTATTTTAAATAGAACCTCTTCCTTTTTACATTTTGCAATTTGTTTTTATTTTTTTACCTCAAAACGCCAGCAGCTCTAATTCTATCAAGTAAAATTTGAAATAGTTTCCTTCGCCCTAAGCCAAGAAAGTTAGACATATCATAACAAGGAGTATATGTAATTTTAGCAGGATTAAACAGTAAAATGCAGAATAGCTCGATGTACCGAGCTAAATGAAAATGCTAAACAAAAGACAATAATCAGACAGGTATTTCATATGGAACAACAAAACGTAAACTTACACAATAACTAATACCTAAATGGAATTAAATAAACTTCATGCTATGGCGGATGGAACTTCATTTCAATTATTATATTTAAAGCCATTCCTCAACACAATCAACGTAGACTTGAGGTAAATTGTAGTTATTTAGGTACCTACAATATCATTTTGTTGCAAGCTGAAAAATAAACAAACCATAACTGGGTTAATTAACTGAAATCTGCTTAAGCAAACAGAAAAAACCATTTGTACAGTGCTAAACTAAATATTTATAAATCAAGCAAGATAAACGTCTATTATATTTTACGCCTGGGTCTGGTTGTAGGTACATTTTGTAATTTTTGTTTATAAATATTATCCTCATCGGTGTACATTTATTTCATTGGTAGGACTACGCGCCTGTCGTTACATTCAATTAAATTATTTGTGTATAAAGTTGGACGTAAACATTCGGAATTTAATGCGGTAATTACATGATGTGAAATATTATATTTTTTATTTAAAATGTCTTTTTGGATATAAACTCTTTACCTGTTTTATATAGCGGGGGAGTGGTGGCTATTATCATTATTTTCATGGGTCCTAAAAATAAACCTTGTTGACAATGTAACATTTGGAGTGACAAAATTATTTGTTTTCTTTTATAATGTAACATGTGTGTGGACTATAAGAACCATATTTTTAACATTACTAGTTGATGAACTTGTTGGGTGGAAATTAAAATAAATATTTAATAATAGAAAATGCATCTATAGCATTATTGTTTCCAAACAATGGGTTTTTTTTCAGTAAATAACCATGTTTCATGTATAGAACCGGGATTCTTTCACTACTGTTCGTGATATGTTTCAAAAGTAATCCAAACGATTTGAAAGCTACAAGCTAGTTTTGTTTTAAAATAGGTTTTGTGCAAATATGTGCATATTTCTGTAATTTCTTAAAAATCGCTAGAAGCTGTACAAATTATCTGCAACAAATGATGCACCATAAGGGAACAAGTCCTTGCAGTCCTCTGCATGCAAGTCTGTCTATTTTATTTTATTTACACTGCAGTAACATGAGAAGATTTTTGACAACTTTATAAATAATTAACATTCTTCTATAATATTTGAATCATTAGTTCGTGCCACTAGATAATTAACTATCTTCTTGATGGTAAGAAATTCCCAATAAGTAAGTAATTATTTTTTTTAAATATAAAATACACAACACACTAATCGCAATTTACTTACATCTATTTATAGTTAACGGTTTTTCGATTATTTTCAGTAGACAAATCGTCGCACTATCTCTGTCTCTATTTCACTTAAGCCTCGCTTGGGAGCGAGAGAGAAAGAGAGGGTCAGGTGCATATCTGTTGAAAATAATTCTACAATATGCAGTTTAACGTTCTGACTGTAAAATAAAATAAAATATACTTGGAATCTTGGAAAGTATTTTCAGAAAAACTAAATATGATCTATTTTAGGTACGAAATGTGTCAGATAAATCAATTGTTTTAGCTACTTTAGGCCAATTAGGATGTTTATGTTTAGGTTGAGCCTAATGTCATAAGAGAAACTTGAAATTTGTATAATTTCTTAATAATGACTAAGTATCTGAAAATATTTTAAAACCAATCTCTGAAAACACTAATTATTAGTAAAAATAGTCTCAAGTAGAAAAACTACATATATTAAAACATTTTTTCTGTATCATTATATAAAGAGCTTTTTTCAACCCCAATTCCATATAGAAGCGATTACATTCCCGTATGATAGTTTATACATATACCAACAAAGGATTAAATTTGACATATATTATTATCCTAGGTACTTAAGGAGTATTGTCCGTTGCATATAATTAACAATAGGATCAACATCAGACTGTCATATGGAATGAACAACATTGCTCCAACCTCAATACCTAAATATAGGTGATATTACTGTGCTAATTAGACACAATGTTATAATTCTGCAGACGATATGTTAGGGAATAAATAAACAATGGGTTTAATGTTAATGGAAAATGGAACAAGGATTTAGGACCGTGTTTTTATCTAAAAAAATTAGTTATTATAAGGCCAGCTTTTCAATCGTTGGTTATCCTTAACGCCTAATTAATTACTTTGGTTTTCATTGATTAACAATGCCAACCTTGTGGCACTTTAATTTTACTACTTCTACAGAAGAACTAGAAGCTTTGTTCCCGATTTGTTGCTTTCTTTATTATGCTAGTTGTGAATCGTAAAATCGAAACGATAAGTTAAACCTAAACCCCATGTAATGTAGTTTCCATTGATTAAATCATGTGATAACTAAAAACGATTACAACATCGATAAATGACCATTATGATGTTTTTCCTCTATGGAAAAAGACAAGGAGTAATAGCTTCCACTTCTCATAAATAATTACCATCAAACATCTGGGAGCAATCAGGCATTACAAACGTACTGTACATAAGATGAAGAAAAAAATCGATGTAATGAAAAACTTGAGAAAATAAAATGATATATTTGAACAATTTCTTTCCCTATCTACACGTGCACATAATATAAATTTATTTTATGAGAATACATCATTCTAAAATAATTTCAGCTTCTTTTTATTACTGTTGCTTATAATCAATATAATAACTCTTATGAAAAACATCAATCAAAACAAAAAGGCAGTTGGGACGAAATCTTTAGTGTTTGACTGTAAAAGCTCGTTGCAGCAAATAAATTGGGCCATCAAAACTATTGTTAAACAGGTTTAGAGGATGTTGTAATGATATGCATGCATTATTTGTAAAATAGAGTACCAGTTTCCAAAGCATGTATTCCAACACCAATTTGAATATTACCCGAACTATTACAGTAAAATATGTTTAGGTATAGAGGTCTATGTGGGTAATGGTTAATTTGCTAGCATAGTCATTATTTTAAAAGTTTAATTGCATTTTAAAATAGCGTTCTAAACTGATAAAAAAGAACACAGAGACTGGATTTTATATAAATATTCATTGTTTTAATCTGGCTAAAAGTTTTTGTCAGTTTTTGTGCTATTTGATATATTGGGGTGGTTTTTTAGGTTTGTCAAGTATACTCTATACTAATTAGAAATACTTAATATATTGACCGGGAATTAATTTAAATAAACACAATAATATGATTTGAAATATATTATAAGTTTCATGTGACTGTTTGTAGCCCAGACTTAGGTTACATTGAGAATTATTGAAATAAAATCGTAAGAAGACTAAAAACTAAATATACAAATTATATTTTTCATACATCAAATTTAGGGCCAGTTCCCTAATCAAGTAAAAGTCGACTTTAGTTAAATGGCGGTTAGAAATGACCGTTTTCATTTTTGATACACATGACACAAGATAGTCTAACCTCATAAAACTAAAGTTTACTTTTATGAAGATGGAAGTGACCGTTAACGTATTACTTAAAATATTACTCAAAACATTAAATATGAATTTAGGGACCCAAAACGTATAAATCCATCAAAATCTTTAGTAAAAAATTCACGGTTACAATAACTAGTAAATAACTACTTTCCTGTTGTATTGTCTACTTAATCGGTGGTTTTATTTCTTTTTCTGCTAGGACTAAAAATCAGTTAACGCTACATGTGGATACAAGTACCTCCGTGTAATGCCTTCAGCATACTGCTAATTTGTTTCAGACGGAACCCATTCAATAATTTACGGTACATACACTATAACAAAGCAAACTGAAATCTGTGTATTATTACAACGTTAGTACATAAGTCAACGTAAATATTTGTTTTTGCTATTGAATTTAAATCTGTGCACAATTCATATATGTTTATAGTAAAAGCTTGAATAAACATTATCCAGTACCATTTAATTAAATTAAATCGTAAATTATGGGCTCATTCCATAATTACGAATTATGTATATATGATGTATACAGACATCACTGTGGAAGTGGACATTAACAACCAAATTTGCACGCATAACTGGATAAATTAGCCATTACACAAACTTGTTAAACAAATATCTAAGTTGAAAAAATTCAGCTGTAATTACCAGCAATGACAAATCGTATATACGGATGTAATCGATGATAAGGGTAGTTTAGCTCACAAGGCAATATTACCCCCATGGGAGTTGGTCCGTATTGTATATTGATGTGAAAGTAAAAGAACAATAACCATGATTTGTTAGAAAAATAAGAAACAAGTATATGTTAGAAAAATTACAGGATTTACCAGGAGCTTTTGTTAAAGAATTACAATGGCTTAAAAATCGATATTGGCTGTAGGTATATGCGAAAAACAACTTGGCGATATCACATGGTAGCAAAAGCATTATTTTGTCATTACATCAGACTTTCCATACAACATCAAATCCCCAGTACTATAAATAAACACAAACACTTAATTAACTTCTTTATAATATTGATTAAAACTTTTTTTAAAGTGGAATAGCGCGCAGACCTAATTAAACTATGTTTGTAATTTTTCATAATGTTACTTTTTCTACCCTCTTGGTATTAATTTAATATGAGGAAACTTTACACATACAAGTTTTACCCTTAACCTGCTAGCTTTATGCTGGATTTGCTTTTAATTTTGTTCACAGAAAAATAAAGTAAAAAGGAATTTAATAAACATTATGTGTATTGCCAATTTGTATACCACAATATTAAAATTAAATAATTTTGTTGCAGAAAATTTACTTCAAGCTCCAAGATTCACGACGTCGTCGTCAAGTAGTAGTGTGATTAGGTTAGGAACTATTAAAATTTTGCAGTGCCAAGCTCTCGGTAAGTAATTTTCTACAGTACTTCTAGCTGTTATTAATTTCCCCTAACAAGTTTTCCACTCCTGATTTCATAATAATAAAAATCACACAGCCAAAATTAAACTGACTGAAAAATTTGGGTCATGACAAAAACCTTAAATATTTTGACTAATTACGATTCAGCTTAGCCTACAAAATACAGTAAAAATTAGTAATTCACCAAAAAACTGTAGATTGTGTGCCCTTTAATACGAAAATTGTCTGCATAGAAACCCACATCACGTCAGTCTGTTGGATAAGTTTATCCAGTGGAAACTCGGTTGCATATTCCAACACGAGCATCAGGAAGTATCTTATTACTCCTCTATGTGAAACTATGGCTTCCCAACCCAGATCGCCTCCTCTTTCCCAACAATAATTCCGTCAACGCAATTTTACCTTTTGTAAGTTTTCCTTGTACCTAATAGAAATTATAACTTTTGCACATGAAACATATCATATTTTCCAAACACCAGCTTGGGAAATTTATCGTTTAACCTTCAACCCTAAATTTGGGTTTTCAAATCGATTTGTCTCTGTGAGTGAAACTTTTCATTATTAAGTTGTTACATTATTTATAAATAAATTTGAAGCCAAATTTAATATAGGTTGTAGCTTGTCAAAGTTAAAGCGCCGCTTGAGTATATTAATTACGTAGTTTGTTACTTAATCGATAAAGTAAAATAATTATTGCCCTAATTTGTCTTCTTTCATTAAGTTATTACACATTATTTGTTTTAGCTACAGCAAAGTTTTAACGACAAATTCCAAAGCGAATTTATTAGCGATTTAATTAACTAAATAAGTTGGAAAACATGTTTGTTTGTATGTAAAAGTTCTAATAGAAAACCATCATACAGGATGTGTAATAATTTTCTCCCTTTGTGAAACAAACAGGGAAATAATAATAAAACTGGTTTTACATACGAACCGTATTCACATCACATGATATCAAACTGCCCCTAGCAAATAATAAATAGTATTTTCATTAGTTATTTTTCCTAGAATTTAATTTTAAAATTCAACGAGTCACCAATAAAATGTCACGTAGAACTCGTAGTTGCGGTAAAACTAATGTGCAGTAGTCTCAAATATGTTCCTCGTATATTACGACCACGTTATATTTTGATTGTGTTGGAAATAAAAATCAGTAAAACATTTTCTGGTGTCGTAAACACAAAGCATTATCATTATTCTAATACCTATACAAACTTTAAATATTATATTTATATTATTACAACAGTTCTCACAAATATTATTTGTTAAATTTGTCAGCTGCAACTTTTGATGTCCATACACAACTTTTGGAACAAGATTGATGGACAATCGATATAATACTTACTTGGTTGTTTCCTATAAAAAACAATTAGTTTTGTTTCACGTTACGAAAAGAATAATTATTCATTTTTAGTTTCATTGTAATGTTTAAAATATAATCGAAACGCGACGATATCGATCGAAATTATTGTGCTTGCTAGTAAAAGTTTATGGGCAACATAATTTAAATTTCACGTTTGTTGATGTACAAAACTTTAGAATAGTCATCATTAGGACTAATGATAATTTCCCCCAAAGATATTTCGATTAGCATCCGTAGCTTAGTTTAGATGTAAAGTTTAAATTATTACAGAGAATACAATAAAACGAAATATAGGAACTGGAAAAACTTTCGTAATGAACAAATTAGTTAATAAGGATTTAAAAAATTTTGTTCTTTAAATTTGGAATCCCTCTAACAAATTACTAATCTGATTCTAGGGGAATCCCCTCACTCAACCTGTAGACCAAATTATTTCCCCCTCAGATGATTTCTTGTACTAAACCGTTTAAGCAAAGCTTATGTCATAAAATATAAATTCTGACTGGAACTGGAACAAATAAAACATGTCCTTTTTACCACATATCTCTGGAGTCCAGCGCTTCGCTTAGAACTGGAACACAGAACATTTTGCAGCTATCTTTAATTTAAAGCAAGGGTTTGATAAAGTGTCCGCAGTGAATGGTTTGTAATGAGACGGTTTGTTTATGATGTAGCCTGGTGCATTTAAAACTGGAATTCAATAGCTCCCCAACCATTTATTATTTACAACCAAATTATCTGGGTTCTTTCACCCAAAACGCCACGATATGCTATACGAGATAACAAACAGTGTATCTTCATCGATTATACAAGTACATGGTCTATATACAACTAAACCAACTAGTTATAAGATTTATTGCTCCAACACCCTGTACATCAGCAATTACTCACTTTAACTAATCTTGCCTAATTATAATATCACGAAGTTGTAGGAACTTGGTACATTAATAATAATAACAACAGGTAAACTACCAATTTTAATAAATCACATTTACATTAATGAAGTAGGGAATGAATTAAGAATTAAAGGGGGACGAACGGTGTAGTGTATAAGACTCCTTCGACATAACGTTTGATCCCTGAGGATTTATGTGCGCGATGCCTACTACCTACCTAGCGCTCCGCTCGGTTGAAAGGATTCTTACAACGAAAAAACTTAACACACTACAACAACAATAGCGAATTTTTGGCGTTATATCTATTTTCCATTGTAAAGGCAAAAGCTGTAAAAATATACAGGACATAACCCTAGGATGAGGCTAATCTAATAAAAATAATATAAGCACATCGTGAATTCTAGTCCGTTTAAGGTTTAAGATATTGGCAGTTCGTTTTGGTTCTTGAATGGAATATTGAATGTTTAAGTTAAGAATTAGTTGCATTTTTGTTTTATTTGTGAGATTCAGGTAGTTCAAGCAACGATATAAAAATTATTTGAATTAAAAACAATATACAGGGTGGTCCAGGTTAAATTTTTGGAGGTGATAGACCATCAAGAAAAAAGTAGACTTTTATTAAAAAACTTTGCTCAAAAATGTTTTATGACAAAGATATAGGGTGTCAAAATTTAAAATAAAAACTCGTTTTCTTAACATAACTTGTAAACCAGTCGATCGATTTTCATTAAATTTCACACACAAAGTAACGTAGTACATTTCTAGATAATGATGGGGTTCACACAGGATATATTGCGAAGAAAATTCAATTTTTGGATTGTCTGTTTAATTTAGAGAAAATAGTTACTCTTGAAAAATTTTAATGTAAGGCTTCACCTATCACCTAACCTCCTAAAATTAATGACGTCGGAAGCAACAAATAAAATAAGGTAAATACCACCATAAAACACAAACTGTATCGTAAAAGCGCACTTATTTCAATTTGCTGCACTTTCTTTGCTCCAACAAAACTTATTTAATGCGAATTAGATAAACTTAACGATTTTTTTCCATTTTCTTAGTCCCGTGCCAATTACATTTCCTTAAATTAACGGAATTACAGTGGAAACTCATCACGTGAGTATAAAAACTAAAACGAAAACATAAAAACTGAACGCCTTTTCCTATAATTGCATTTGCATGAAAGGCATCAGGGGAATGTGTTTATGTTTATATGGTGCCGCTTAAACAGATTTCCTAAAACATATTCTGTTATCAATTGGGAAGGAACACTTTTCTCTGTTCCACTTGTTGTTGTTTACGTTCCTGTGAAATTTAATCTGTTTTATACATTTTTTTGATTGTATTACTTTTACTTAGAGTCACGGTCTGACTGGCTGCATGCATATAAACGTATTAATTTCTCTAACTGAAAGGATTCAACCAGGTTTTATTTGTTATTAATGTGCGCAGTCTGGAAAATTTGATATTTCTGGTACAATCAGATTACTTCATTTTATTGCTATGTACAAAATGTAGTATTTTGTGATTATAAAGGAATATCAGTGGGGACAAAAGGAATAAAAGGAGAAAGAAATGTAAACATTCAACAGCCTATTATATATTTTTAGATGTCTCTACTGAAATTTAAATGTGTGTTTTGGGACTTTCTATTCAAATTATACCGTATAGTATAAATGTTTGGATTCGAATTATACACTAGGCAACCCTGGTTCAATGCAAATAAAATATACCTACAGATCTTCCTTTTTAAATATTTAGTTAAGTTTTTTCCAACCGCAATTAACGGAAAACATAAATATAAAAGACACTGATACTGTCCAGATAAATCTACAACATAAATCGACATTTACGAATTTTCCAAACAAAACACTTGTAATGAAAAGAGTAAATAACGACATAACGCTATCTACAGGACGAGTATTGTTCAAACGCAATTCCAATTACCTTCACTATTTCCTTTTTCCTTTCACCTTAATATCCGCTGGCCTTTACGTCATTTTCATTTACTTTTCGTGTTTGTTATTATAGACCAATGGAAATTTGCATCTTACTTTACAGGTAATCCACCACCGCAGTTTCGGTGGCTGAAAAACGGCCAACCCATCACAGATTTTTCGACTGATCCATTTTACAAAATCATCTCAGCAAAACATGAAGACGAGGGCAGTTATCGCTGCATCGCCTCAAACAAAATCGGCTCAATTCTTAGCGAGGAAATAAAAATCATCGTAGCATGTAAGTGGAAAAAATTGTGAACAGGGACTTTTCTATGTCGAATCTCCTTTTGCGACACAGATTAGGAAACTTGTCGGCATCGAAAAATTTAGGGACTAGAACAATTCGAATAATTATAGAAGTTCCACTGTAGTTAGTTTGTTTATACCTAAAACATCCTTAATTTTCCTCCATTTTTAGACATGACAGTATTCAAAGATCAAAAAGAGAAAACCATAAGCGTAAACGAAGGTGAAGCAGCCATTCTAGACCTAGCTGAAATTGAATCCACCCCCCCGCCAGACGTAACATGGCAATCCGACGAGGGTGACCTACCCTACGCCCAAAAGTACGCCAAATCCAAAACCAACCAATTAATTATTTTAGCGACAGACAAATCCGATCAAAAACCGTACAGAGCTCGAGCTGTCAATGCTCAAGAAGGCAAAGTTGAGCACACAGCGTACATAAGACTGACTGTAAACGAAGCAGCTGAAAACAAAGAAATACCACCGACGATAATCATAGCACCTGAAGACGTGAAAGTTGTCAAAGGAACCGCTCAAACCGTCTTAGATTGCATAGCAAACGCACGTCCTTTACATCAATTGATAACACTCTGGTTCAAAGATAACATACCAATTGAAGATGCTGGTATACCATACTCGGTGAACGATATTTGGAATCGTAGTTTGACTCTAGTGTCAGTTAACACCACACATAGTGGGAATTATGAGTGTGTGGTCAGTTTGCGATCCGAAGAGTTTTCACCAGTTAAAGCTTCAGCTCAGGTGGTGGTTTTGGAGAAGCCGAGGTTCGTCAGTAATATCAAGTCGGAAACGTTGGGTAATTATGGAACACCAGTTAGTTTGTCGTGTGATGTGGTTGGGTTTCCGAAGCCAAATGTTACGTGGTACCGGAATAATGAGGAGCTGGACTTGAAGGAGAAACGGTAAGTCTTAGGGAGCGCCACTCTTTAATTTCGATGGGATGTTCAGTCTTGTCTTATTACCTTGTCGAAATATGGTAAAATTTAATAAAATATTTAATTCAAAACAATAAATATAAATAACGCCAGAGTGTAGCCTGAAGGAAAATAAGCAAGTTTTTTTCGATAAAACAAATATTTACATATGTTTACATCCTGAGCACAAAACAATATTTCTATCTTGTCTTCTGGATAATAGAAAATTATTTCGGTTTAGCTTTGACTAGGATTATTATGCAATATTAAATAATTTCCTAACAAATTCCTTGATATTTTTTCCAGTTACTTGGTGCAAGAAGACAATTCGCTTTTGATAAAAAAGCTCTTAATAACTGATAATGGTATGTATCAGTGTTACGCACGCAACGATGCAGGTGAAAATTCAGTTTCAACTTGGCTGAGAGTGAAAAGTAAGTAACTGTTTTCATTATTAATTTATTTCCACGATTCGTTCGTTGTTTCTAACTTAACCGTTGTATTTATTAACATACAGCCCGCAGAAAAATTCGAAGTTTAGCGGCTAAAATTGTGCGATTGAGAAGTTCTGGTGAACGGCGTAACAAAATGAATTTTTTATATATTTCACCATGTAAGAAATACAAATTTGTTTTCTACAGTTTTTTTTTGGAATGCGTTTTGTTTTATTATTACTATTCTAAGTAATTTTATTTACACGATTAGCACTTGTAGATTAGAGGAATAACTGAGTTATTTTTGGGGTACCTAAATCAATATCATCAAAATGTTTTTGCACTTAATTTGCCATGTTGTACAAAGGCATTTGCTACACGATTTTAGTTTGATGCATGTAATTACCCGATTTAATGTAAAATACTCTAAAACCAACAATTTTAGCTTCGACACCCGTCATGGAGTATGGACCTCGAAATACAACCGTTTTAGATGGAAAAGATGCCACTCTACCCTGTAGGGCAGTTGGAGCACCAGTTCCCAATACTACGTGGTTATACAACGGTAAAGATAAAAATCCTTTAATTATAACATTTTTTTATGTATCAAATTAACAAAAAGTTTGGTTTTTATAATAACCGCTTTATACATGTTGCATGAATTCTGTGTGCATTTGGCTGCTAATTTTTCAGATGAAAACGAAGTGGCCATTTCGAGTCGAGTCCAAATACTCGATACAGGTGATTTACTTCTTGCTGCTGTAAAAGAAAGCGATGCAGGACAGTATACTTGTGTCCGAGCCAACGAAGCTGGCGAAGTTCGAGGCACAGCGTATCTTTCAGTACTGGGTCAGTTTGTTTGCTTATCAATGTTTTAATTAGCTGAAAAGTTGTGAAATCGTTCCATCAGATATTGTTAAACAAATTTTTACAATTTTATAGTCACAAAGTTTGTTCTATATAAAATTTGCTTAACAATATCCAGGAATTTTTATTGTACAAGTAAATCGTTTGACATTTTTAAAAACAAACAATACTTGTTCTGGATTAGTTCGAACTCAAATTATCCAACCCCCGGTGGACACTCGCGTGCTCCTAGGCGAAACAGCCACACTCCAATGCAAGATATCCACAGACCCTGCCGTGCCCTTTCAACGAGACTGGTACCGAAATAAAAAGTAAATGTTGTAGAAAACCCTTACCAACAGCTCAATAAACTTCCAATTGTGCCTGTTCCCAGATTAATAAACCCTTACGGCAGCAACCGACTACAAATCCTGAAAGATGGTACATTGGAAATTCGAGTAGTTAGAGCAAGTGATGTAGGCATGTACACTTGTGCAGTTAAATCACTAGGAGGCAACGATACACGATCAGCAAAGTTGAGTGTTATCGAGCTACCTTTTGCCCCAACGAATGTTAAAGCTGAACGCCTTGACACGGCCACGCAAAGGGCTGTTAATGTGAGTTGGACTGCAGGATTCGATGGGAACAGTCCGATTAAACAGTATATTATACAGAAAAGAGAGGTGCCTGAACTTGGTGAGTAGAAATTTAGGTATTTGTGGGGACTGCAACTATGTTTTTGTGTTAAGTCTTGCGGAAAATGGAGCTTTTTTAGTGGGATGTTTGCTACTTGTTTGCTCATTTACGCGAATTACTAATTGGTTTTTAAATTATTATGCTTTAATGTTTATGATTATGGAGCTTTAATGATGTTTATTAATTTTATAGCGAAAATTATTTACTTTTAATTTTTAGTAGTAATTATAGGACTGGTAGTTTATAGCCTAACCTAAGTTAAACTTTTTTAATTTAACAAAATAAATTAAGTTGGAATTCTCTGCCATTTAAAAAATTATTTTCTTAATTTTTTTGGAAAGTTTACAAAAACCTATAACTACTTGTGCCACTTTCCGTAATTTATGACCCTCTATGTAACTTTAGATTTTATTTCAAACCCCTCAATCTTCATTTAACAACACGAAAACATGGTTATATTGCATGAGCATGTGGTAACTAACGCGATATAAAATTTGTACACATTATATTTTACTAAAATATTAAAACAATCGATTTTAATTAAATATCCGGCGGTGTATTTATTTGCATGCTCATAAACTCTTGTAAATCCAATTTTGTCCATACTGGATATAAAACAGTGTTATTTTGCCACATTAGTGCCTCCTATTTTAGGTCCAATACCAGATCCGCTTCTGAATTGGGTAACAGAGCAAAGTAACGTTTCGGCCGACCAGAGATGGTACCTATTGACCAACTTAAAAGCTGCTGCTGCTTATCAGTTTCGTGTTAGCGCTGTTAATAGTGTTGGGGAAGGTGGACCATCGGAGCCCAGCAATCAGGTTATGCTACCGCAAGAAGGTTAGACAATTTACAATATTTTTGGGAATTAGTTTTAGAATAAAATTATTAGATAAAAGGAATATTATCTTCCTTAGAGCATTAGGTTGTTTGTCATGATTAAAATGAGTTTTATGTGTTTCATGGCAGTGAACAGAAAATTGTTTTTTATTCTTTTTCAAACATGCAGGCAGCTTATATCAGTTTCTGTTTAAAGGTGGGATGTGCAAGTGATTTTCAGCATGATTTGTCTTTCCCTTTGTATCCAAGTGTTTTTCAAATATTTATATCTCACGTACTTTGTATTACTCGTATTTTCCTAGCATGTTTGTTTTATACAAACTTAAAATATAAATCCAGCATGTGCATAAGTGGATTAATTTTTGTAAGGAAATTTGGCTAAAAACGTTTTTCTTATAATTGTAGCTCCTTCTGGTCCTCCAGTTGGTTTTGTTGGTTCAGCTCGAAGCTCATCAGAAATAATAACTCAGTGGCAACCGCCTTTAGAAGAGCACAGAAATGGCCAAATTTTGGGTTACATAATACGTTATCGCTTGCATGGTTACAACGACAGTTCTTGGAATATTAGAAATATTACAAACGAAGTAACTAAATATATGAATTACTAACTATTTTGTACTTTTCCTAATTACAAAATTTCTAGGCCCAAAGAAACTATTTAATTCCGGATTTAATCACGTGGAAAGATTACATCGTACAAATTGCTGCTTATAACAATAAAGGTGTAGGTGTTTATACAGACGGAGCTAAAATCAAAACCAAAGAAGGTGTACCTGAAGCACCTCCAATTATTACAAGACTGGAACCAGTGAACTCAACAGCAGTGAAAATTTGGTGGGTACCACCAGATCCACAGAAAATAAACGGAATAAATCAAGGCTACAAAATTAAGGCCTGGCAATACGATAACGCAAAAGAAAGAAATGTTGAGACTAACATGATGACTGTTCATCCAAATTTGCTGGATCCTTACGCTGAACAAACTGCCGTTATGTACGATTTACAAAAATTCACTGAATACAACATCACAGTGCTTTGCTTCACTGATCCAGGCGATGGAGAAAACAGCGAATTTGCTTTCGTAAAAACCATGGAGGATGGTAAGTTTACATTTCTAAAGTAGACATTCTAGTTTTCGTTAATTTGTAATTACTTACAGTACCCGATGAGGTGACCAACTTACAATTTGATGACATAAGCGACCGTGCTGTAAAAGTAATCTGGCAATCTCCAAAAAATATCAATGGTATTCTAACTGGTTACCAAATAGTTTACCAAGTAAAAGACCAACCAGACACCATGCGCGTCCGCAACTTAACCGCAGACACCCTCAGTTTAAAAGTCACAGAATTACAAGCAACTACTCATTATCGTTTCGAGGTAACTGCTTGGACTCGAGTTGGACCAGGTGCACCGAAAATAGCTATAATCCAATCGGGTGTTGAGCCAGTTCTACCACACGCCCCCTCAAAACTTGCTCTATCGAATATCGAAGCGTTTAGCGTGGTACTACAGTTTACACCAGGTTTCGATGGAAATTCCTCAATAACCAAGTGGACTGTTGAGGCTCAAACCGCAAGAAATGCTACGTGGTTTGTGGTGTATGAGATAAGTGATCCAGACGCGACAACGATCACTGTTACTGGTTTGGTTCCTTTTACCGTGTATAAATTGAGGTTGATTTCTAATAATGTTGTGGGTGCGTCTAGTCCTTCCGAAGCAACCAAAGAGTTTCAAACAATCCAAGCGCCGCCTGCTCATCCACCTAAAAACGTTACTGTTAGAGCCATGAGTGCAACTGAGCTTAAAGTTCGATGGATTGTAAGTTTTTATTGTTGTAAAAGTGAGGCTTATACCTAGTTAATTTTAATTTGATTTCCAGCCGTTGCAACAAATTGAATGGTTCGGAAACCCACGTGGCTACAACATTACCTACGTAGAATCAAGATCCAGTGTGGCAAAAAGCGCAACCATCGAAGATCACACAGCTAACTCCCATGTTATAATTGGCTTAGAAGAGTTTGCTTTATACGAAATTACAATGCAAGCTTGTAATGACGTGGGTTGTTCTTTGCCTGGGCCGAAGGCCTTGGAACGAACTCGCGAATCAGTACCATCGTTTGGACCACTGAACATTGAAGCAAACGCTACCTCCTCCACAACGATCGTAGTTAAGTGGGGTGATGTCCCCAAGGAACACCAAAACGGCCTAATCGAGGGGTTCAAAGTTTACTATGCGGCCGAAGGCAAATCCTCTCTGCAATATAAACTAATTTCAAGTAACTCCACTTTTACAACGACTTTGACTGAACTGAAAAAATTTGTTTTCTACCATATACAAGTTTTGGCTTATACAAGATTAGGGGATGGAGAAGCAAGTAAACCAGTTAGTGTGCGCACTTTTGAAGATGTTCCTGGAGCGCCTTCGAATGTTTCGTTTCCGGATGTGTCAATCACATCTGCAAGAGTTATCTGGGATGTACCTGAGGAACCCAATGGTGAAATTCTAGCCTATAAAGTTACATATCACATAAACAATGCGAACACTAACAATAAATCTTCTAAAGAGTTTCCACCATCCGACAGAACCTTTAGGTAAATATTAGCGAAATCCTACAAGAAATCACGTTATATGTTGTATGTATGTATGTAGATTTACGCAAATGGAACCGGAGAAGTACTACATGTTTTCCGTAACGGCTCAAACTAGATTGGGTTGGGGCAAAACTGCCCACGCCCTAGTTTACACTACTAATAATCGTGAACCTCCACAACAGCCGTCCTTGCCACAAATCAGCCGCAGCCAAATCCAGAGTAAACAGATAACGTTTAGTTGGACGCCAGGACGTGATGGTTTTGCTCCTTTGCGGTACTACACAGTACAGAAACGGGAAAACAGTGGACCTTGGCAATCGTTGCCTGAACGCGTTGATCCACAGTTGACTTCTTACACCGTCTCAGATTTAAAACCTTTCACCTTCTACAGGTTTAGAATACAAGCCACAAATGATATTGGACCTAGTCGTTTTAGTCCCGAGTCAATTGAAGTACGAACTTATCCAGCTGGTACGTGTATTAAGTAATTATCATGGGGATAAAAAAATGTTTTGTGATTTTAGCTCCTAGTAAAGGTATAAGCAACTTGAAAGTGGTGCCAATTACCACGACTAGTGTAGAAGTTTACTGGCTTCCGGTGGAAGAACAATATTGGAGTGGTGATGTTAGTACTGGTGGTTATCGGGTGGTTTTCCAACCAGTTTCCGATTTTCCCACTGCTCTCCAGGCTACACCAAAGGAGGAAGTTTTAGGAATTAATGTATGTAAACAATAATTATATTTATAATAAACCAAAGCAAGTTTTCATTTTTTGTAATTTTCAGGCTAGTAAAATGGTACTTAGTGAGCTGCTTCAAGACCGAAATTATGAAATAATCGTCGTACCGTTTAACTCACAAGGTGAGGGTCCTGCAAGTCCTCCAGTTACTGTGTATGTTGGCGAAGCAGTACCGACAGGCGAACCCAGGGCTTTGGAAGGCGAATCTGTGTCGTCTACAGAAGTTAGGTTGAAGTGGAAACCGCCATTGCAGCAAATGCAAAACGGGGAATTACTTGGTTATAAGGTAAAAACAAAATATTTATTAAATATGTAGCAATATGCAATAAAATGTAATAATTTTCCGTCAGATATTTTACTTGGTGACCAACTCACCCCAGGAGTTAGAGGACGACAAAAAATTCGAAGAGGAAATCGAAGTAGTAGCCGCCTCAACCACCTCCCATAGTTTGGTTTTCCTCGACAAGTACACCGAGTATCGCATCCAGATTTTGGCATTCAATCCAGCTGGAGATGGTCCACGCTCCCAGCCAATCACAGTAAAAACCCTTCAAGGTTTACCAAGCGCCCCCACAAATCTTCGTTTCACTGACATCACTATGAATAGTTTACTGGTGTCGTGGGATATACCAAAGAAACGCAACGGTGATATTATTGGTTATATAGTTACGTATGAGACAACCGAAGAAAATGAAAGTATGTTTTTTTATAAACTAAAAAGTGCTTTGAATGATTTTGTGGTTTTTCCAGAGTTTAGCAAGCAAGTTAAGCAAAAAGTTTCAACTACTTCGCTGCAGGTTACTGGTCTTGAGGAGCAAGTGACTTATACTTTTACTGTTAGGGCTCAAACTATTGAGTATGGACCACCGATTTCCAATAATGTTACAACAGGTCCGCAGGATGGGTCCCCTGGAACCCCAAAGGAACTGTCGTTGGTTAAAACTTTATCTAGTGTGGAGCTTCATTGGTTGAATGGTCCCACGGGGAAAGCGCCCATCATGGGCTATTATGTTGAATCGAGACGCAAAGGTACTTATAATAGGGGGACAAAACAAATTAATTTATATGATGGGGTGGTCACTGTTCATTAATTAAAATATTAATCGAATTAATGAAATGATTATTTTTCTAGACGACACACGTTGGCAAATAGTCACTAAAACAACGAATGGACCTCTGCAGGAGTTTACCGTTTCATACCAAAGCCTTCTTCCGTCAACTTCGTACCATTTCCGAATAATTCCCTACAATAAATTCGGAATTAGTTATCCAGCAAACTCGGACGAATCCGTTTTAACTCCATCGAAATTATATTTAGAGTACGGTTATCTACAACACAAACCATTCTATCGCCAGACATGGTTTATGGTGGCCTTGGCCGCCACATCTATAATCATCATCATCATGATAATAGCCATACTGTGCGTTAAAAGCAAAAGCTACAAATATAAACGTAAGTTACGCGTGAATGTGAAGATTTTAACTATAGGTACCTACAGTTAAATTTTTTCTTAGAAGAAGCCCAAAAAACCTTGGAGGAATCGATGGCAATGTCCGACCAGCAAGAGCTAACTATGGATTACTACCGCTCGCGAAACGGCAACGGTAATATTAGTTCGTTAGGTACGTTAAGTAAAAGGAGTACAATGTCGAGGAAGCCAACACATCAACCGCCGCCAATGTTGGGAAAGTCGCCTCCACGACCTTCCCCGGCTTCAGTCCCGTATAACTCCGATGAGGAAAGCTTGAAGGATTACGACGAAAACCCTGATGATAGCAGCGTGACTGAGAAGCCCTCCGAGATGAGCTCCTCAGACTCACAGGTAGATTATCTAATTTGTTGTTATTTTCTGTATTAATAGCGTTTTTTTGTAGGCTTCGGAGAGTGAAAACGAAAGCGTGAAATCGGATCCACATTCGTTTGTAAATCACTACGCAAATGTGAACGATACTTTGCGACAGTCATGGAAAAGACAGAAACCCGTAAGAAATTATTCGAGTTACACCGATTCGGAGCCGGAGGGTAGTGCAGTGGTGAGTTTGAATGGTGGACAGATTATTATGAATAATATGGCTAGATCTCGAGCTCCTTTGCCAGGTTTTTCATCGTTTGTATAAAATTACTAATTAGAAAAAACGTGTCATTTAGCAGTAGAGTAAAAATGCGAAGAATTTGATAATACTGTTTTATGTCGTCTGTGAATGCATTCGCTACTTAACTTAATTATCGTTGTATAATTACTTAGATGTACATAATATTATATAGTTTCAAGCTAATCTACTATGGACCAAATGTAGGCATTTACTTTGCTATATAATGATCTCAATCGGGAGATTTGTTTTATTTATACACTGTGTCCCAAATTGGTGACTCCACTATGGGTAACTTCGGTATTATTGGAGATACAAAGACGGTTAAATTAGGAAAGTTTTAAAGAATTTTATGGCCATTTCAGATTAGCCAACAGATTTGGAATATCTCTTTTAGTTTTTCAGATATTCGGGAAAAACCAAAATGTTGCATTTTCTTTAATGGTCAATATTTTTGTTATTATCCATTTTGTGCTGTTAAGACTTTGACGTTCTTCATGCACTTTTTTAAGATACTTCTAACGGTGTTGACAGTTTTTTCCCAACTCTTTTGTTTTTTGAGATACGATTACTAACTTTTGTTTTTCTTATTGACGGCAATTGTTTTTTTGGCATTGACAAGTAGCATTTTTTATTACCTTTCCAACGATGTATCACAACATGACGAAAAATTCCTATTTTCACAAGAAAAATCAGAAAATTGTATTTTTCAATAGAAAAAAAAAACAAAAGGCATTGTACAATGAATAAAAATCAATCCCTCTATCGCTGCATGAGCATGATGAGCGTATTTGTATGCTCGTGATTTACATAGGGGCAAATTGAAATGTTAACACTGCAGCTGAACGACAACAACCCCACGACACTTATTTCAGAAAACTTGCCACGAATTTGATTAATTTTGGGTCATTTGAACAAAAGAGGGACAATCGTTATGATATAAATAATGAAGAGAGATATCATACATATCATGCAGCGATAGATGGATTGATTTTTATTCATTGCTGGGATTTCTTTTGTTTTTTTTTTATTGAAAAATACAATTTTCCGTTTTTTCTCGGGAAAATTGGAATTTTTCGTCATGTTGTGATACATCGTCGGAAAGGTAATAAAAAATGCTATTTGACAGTGCCAAAAAAACCATTGACGTCCATAAGAAAAACAAAAGTTAGTAACCATATCTCAAAAAACAAAAGAGTTGGAAAAAAACTGACAACACCGTTAGAAGTATCTTAAAAAAGTGCATGAAGAATGTCAAAGTCTTAACAGCACAAAATGGATAATAAAAAAAATATTGACCATTAAACAACATTTTGGTTTTTCCCGAATATCTCAAAAACTAAAAGAGATAATCAAGATCTGTTAGCTAATCTGGAATGGCCTTGAAATTCTTAAAAACTTTCCTAATTTAACCGTCTTTGTATCTCCAATAATAAAGAAGTTACCCAGAGTGGAGCCACCAATTTGGGACACAGTGTATATGACTTTGTATATTATATTGTTGACGATATTTACGAATTGCTTGGTGAACGATAGTACTTAAAAAAAGTACTAATTTATAATATTGCCTTCTTTAATTAGAAGTTTTGTGCCAACCTTGCAAAATATAAATATAGTCAATTTTACAAATCCTTCAAGACTTGATGAATAATTTAATATTACTTATATAAATTATTATGTAAATAGTAGATCTTCTTTTTAGGACAAATTGTTATACTTTATACAATTTCATTAGGCAAAATATTTGTATATAAACTGTCAATTTTCATGTTGTTCCTATTTACATTTTCCCTTCATCACCAATTGTATTTTTATAAAATGCTCAAAAACAAACTAAATCATTCTACTTATATTTAATTTTACTTACATAAGTGCAATCAAGCCAATATTTGTTTAGCGATCAAATTAAAACGTTATAATAATTTAAGTGCTATTTTTGTGATTATTTATACTCGTACGTGGCTTTTTGTGAGATTTGTCAATTAATATGTAATACAGGATGTTGAACATTTTTCTCTAGGTTGCTTTTTGAACTTTCGATTTGAATAATTTTTTGTTCAATGCACAATTTCCATAATTTGGTATTACTACAGTTTACCAATAAATATTTAAGACTCGTGTAACTCTTAAGAACGATTTATAGGAATGTACTGATGAAATAGTGTTTACACTGCCTCATTTTTGTTTACTATAATTTATATTTAATTATAATGAACTGTTTGTAAAATAAATCTGTGATTCTACTTAAACCGTATTTTATTCCAAAAAGTGTGGCTCCAATAAAACTTGTAAATTAGTTAAATTAATTTATTTCTAATAAATTACAACCAAGTTAGTTTCGTAGCATCTTCACAGCGTTTCATCCACTTACTCATAGCAATATTAATTTCAGCTGGCTGGGCGGTTTGTTTTAAAATAGAATATGCAGCCACATCCGCAACTCCCATCTTATTATCTCCCAAAAACTGCGATTTACCTAACGATTTATTCAAAACTTGAATATGTTTAGCTCGTGCTGTCTTGTTTTTACTCTCTCCAATTAAATAGCAAACATCCAACAATGAATCGACTTCGAAATTTGTATAATTTAATTGGCTACTTCCCAGTCTTGCTAAGTACCGAAGAGCGTTAGCCTCCCCGCAAATTGGGAGATGCGACACCAAAAGCTCCAAGTTTGTCTCAACTAAAACCAAGAAAATAAGTACATGAAACTAATTTGCTTCCAGTGCTTCTTACTGTTTTTCCATATGAGTTTAACGTTTAGTTTTGGAACATTTGGGCGAGGTTTAAAGCTGGTTAGTTTGTCGGTTAACAACTTGGCGTTTTCTGGTAGTTGGGACACGGTTGAGTGCAAATGCGAGGTGACTGTTAGGCTAAAACAGTCTTGCAGCAAAACTTGTGCAATCGCTAGACCATATGGTGGAGTGTTTGGATTCGCATTTATAACAACATCTTGCAGGTTTTTTTCCTGCAATAACAACTTATAATATGGTTTCATGACTCTAGTAATATTCGTAGTTACAGTATTTGTAGTAATTGCGGTATTACTACATGATTTACTGGGAGCTTTTTCCAATTTCAGCTCCGTTTTGATGGAGAGCATTTGTTGCTTCAGTTGGGCGAGCTGTTTCAAAATTTCCTCTTGTCGTGCTAATAATTCAGCCATACCTATTTCGTTTTGATTATTCTGTAAAGTAAAACATAAATTATCTTATTTAAAAGCATTTTAAACGGAGGGCTTTGCATAAACTCGTCAAATGGTGAAAAAGCATGAAATATGCAAATAAAAAGTGCGGTGGCAAAGAATAGTCCAGACACAGGACAATAATAGTACGTACTTTCTTTAGTTTCATTAGTTATTTGACAGTTGCCCAGAAAAATTGATAACTGTAGTGTCATGCAAGTGATTATAAAAGAATTATTGGTGAGTATCCGCGTTTTAAGCCCCTTTATTACTATTAAACTGTCAAGTACAAAATGCATAATAATGGAAATGGATAAAACCTTTAAAAACTGCTTCACCTGCTCGGTAATATCCAATTTTCCGTTGGCTTGTGAAACGTAATCCGTGGTACCATCTTCCACATTTCTTGCGGCATGTACACTTTTTAAAGCGTACATAACATTCGGAATTATCAGATCGAACTTACTTGGCGCTAATGAAGACATTTCGTACATTCGCGGTTTATTAGCCATTGTTCAATCGTCGTAAACCATAAAATTATTTGGCAAATTTACGGCTTAATTTTTTATCTATCGTTTAGATCGTTTGGTGATGAATTTCGACAATTCGAATGTCAAAACAGGGACGTACGTGACGGTTGAGTTTTTTCGAGCTTCCACACAGACTCTGTAATGCTTGAACTTAGATGGTGCACATGAAATGCTCTGGAATTAAAAGCTGATTGATAAAAAAACTTATAGGGCAGTTTATGATGATAATTGAGAAATATTTTTGTTATATAATCTGGTAACGAGGCGCTAATGGTGGGAAATGACGACACAACGACAGCGCCATTTCGTGAAAATATCAGGATTGCCAACTGGTGAATTATTTGTCGAAATTTATATTATTACAACAAATTGCAATAAAATTACATTAATTATGTAATTTGAGCGAAGTGTTACAACTTAATAACTATTGTGGTTTATTATTTTATTACAATTTCATTTAAATGTGTGTCATGTAATGTAGCGTACTTTTTCTATAATGCACTGAGCTAAGAACTTCATTCTAAAATTAGTAACAAGCTTAATTATTAATTTTAAACTAATTATTGTTAATGAATTATTACTAAATTAGTTTTATAAATTAAATTTGCCGCCTTTTTGTTGTCATTGCTCTATTTTTGGCACTTCGATTTTTTAACATTGGTCAACCTGGCATATGGCTATCTCGCTTTCCTGTGAAAACGGAAGTGACAGTGTTTTTCAAATAAAAACAAATATTTTGGAATCCCGTTGTTGCAAAATGCGTTTCAAATGGTAAATCACTTTATTGTGGTGTGATATATTTTTAAAAAGCTTAATTCTAGATCAAAATTAATTAATAATGACGGAAACTCTAGCGCCATCTGCTAGATATTCAGTGAATTACAGCATAGCATTGCTTGGATTGGATACGCGTCCAGTGAGAGAAAATCAATTTTCCCTTGCAATTTAGTTGTTTGTAATGCATAATAATCAGATTGTATTCAGTGTTAGATTGTGAGGAAATAGATACACGAGGTGGAAAGTGCAAGGGAAGTGTTAACGGAAAAATTTATAGTTGCAAGTTGTCATGGCGGCTTCCCAATCGACCAATAGAATCGCTGGTAGCTTCGGTTGTTAGGTGTTCTTTTTCGCTTTGGGATACGCGTCACTCAAGTATTTTGTGCGTCCCCCGCTGGAATGAGTGCATTGTACATAGCCATTAGGCAATAAGTGGTGGACATTAATGCCTGGAAAAACGATATACAATCAGTGAGTACAGAATAGGCGCGTAAAATGTGTTTTCTGTTGTTTGTCACGTGACGTAGCCGATTAGTATGGCGAAAACTTCGGGCAACGACCATGAGCCGTTTTAACTAAACTTTTGACATTCGTATTTGTATACAAGTTTGTTTTCATAATCCACCACGTGCATTCTAACTGGTGATTGACAGTCCCCAAGCACAATGTCAACTAGAGGAATGAAAAAGAGGGGACGGCCACCTAAAGTCCTAGTGGCAGAAAGAACGAAGAAATTCCAGTATCATTTGCTTAAAAAACCGAAATACTTATTAAACTACAATAAAGGCTCGGATTCGCAATGCAGTACACCAAATGCATCGCGTGCATCTTCCCCGCAAGAAAGCGATACCAGCAGAAGGAGCAGCACGCGAATACGTGGTAAGGATGGGGGACATCGAGCTGGTAGAAAACCAGGCTACACAGGCTCTGCTTATCAGCGAAGAGGCTACAACACCACCGGCGTGGATTACCACGATTCTGAATACCATTACGGTTCCGACTTTGGGGACGAATCCAGTGACAACAAGAGTGAAATCGAGGATGAACTGGGGCTTAGTGGCAGCGACACGGAAGGCTCTATCGGAGACCCAAGTAGTGACAGTGACTTTTCCCTTAGTAGTTATAGTACAATGAGTGGCACCCCCAGGAGGCCACTAACAAATGTAAATAGAGCACCAACTCCCGAGCCACTTTGGCTCCAAAACCGTGAGATTCCCACATTAACATTACCAAAATCCTCCGAAGATTTACTAGTACCTAGGGAGAAAATCATGGAAGTAGTTAGCATCTACGAAGTGCTTCGACACTTCCGTAATTTGGTTAGGCTATCGCCGTTTAGAATAGAAGACTTTTGTGCTGCTATAACATGTGAGGACCAAAGTAACTTGCTGGCTGAAGTGCACATAATGCTGTTGAAGGCATTGTTGCGTGAAGAGGATTCACAACAAACGCATTTTGGTCCATTGGATCAGAAGGATAGCATCAATATCTCGTTGTTTCTGATAGACTATGTTACATACCCGGAAGTGTTGCGCTTATATGTTGAGAGCGATAAGGGTTTTGATCAAAAGATTTTAGATATTTTGAATACGAGGGATTATCCGTTCGCCCCGCTGGAAGATCGGATTAAAGTGTTGCAGTTTTTAACTGACCAATTTTTAACTACCAATCCAGTCAGGGAAGATTTGCTTAGTGAAGGTAAGATTTTTCAGGAGGGGATTTTTTAGAGGTTTTATTTCATTTCCGTACAGCAGGTGGTGTAATTTGTGGAAATATTATGTTTTTATGTAATTTGAATTAAAAACTATCATTAAAACCGAAAATCTAATGTTAAAAGTAGAATTTTTTCTATGTATGTCTCGATTATATTTTATTTAATTTAAAGTTTGTAGCAATTTCAGTAAAATCTCGGTAAACCAACCATATGTACCAATTCGACGTTTTCTACAAAGTTCCAAATGAATTGTTGATTCAGATTTGATTTCGGCTTTTTAACGTCCTGAACACTACATAGCATTTATCTGATGTTACATAATTAATTATTATGCAACATGTGATTACTCATTTTATCTTAAACTCAATTTTGTATTAAAATGAAATATACCTCAAGGATTATCGTCTGTTTATACGTTAAAACGTGATAAATTAGAGCTTTTTTAAAAATTATCTAAAAATTTTGTTTTTTTAGAACCTAAAATTAGTCATTGCTTTCTTGGATTTCATTTTTGTCACCATTTCATAATTTTTGAAACAGTTTCTTTCTTGGATTATCCAGTAAATTAAAATTTACCCTGAAACGAAAGCATGAATTAATAATTCCTGTTAAACATCTTTCGAGCATAACGCCCCCCAAATTATATTTACGCGGCTTTTTAATCAATACAATACAGCCCCAAGCAAAAATTTTAAACCACTTCCCTCTTGCATAATTAACCAAATCATCAAATTCAATTTTCTGAAATTGTATTTTTTCTTTAGTTCCCATGCACTATGACGACCATTGCCGAGTATGCCACAAGCTCGGTGATCTGCTTTGTTGCGAAACGTGCCCCGCCGTCTATCACTTGGAATGTGTGGATCCCCCCTTAGTGAATGTGCCCGAGGAAGATTGGCAATGCGGCATTTGCCGTTCTCACAAAGTCTCAGGTGTGGTGGATTGTGTTCTTGACTTGGAAAAACAAGGACAGCTTTCTCGACAGGATAATTTGGGATGCGATCGTCATGGTCGTAAATACTATTTTCTTTGTAGGCGTTTGCTTGTGTAAGTTTTAGAGGAATTCCGCAGATTTTTGTAGTAAAAGTTTGTTTTCAGTGAGAATGATGAGGGTCAGGTGTGGTATTACAGTACACCTTTACAGTTTGAGGAACTGTTGAAGGTATTGGATTCCAACGATATGGAGTCTAGTTTATACAGGGAAATTCAGGACTATAAGGCGGAAATCATCAGACAGATGGAGATGACTGACAAGTTGACTAATCAATACAAAGGCAATAAGAAAACTTACCTTGATGGGGAAAATGGTAAAAAATTAATGATACATTAATACATACACACCACCTTATAATTAATTTATTTATTACAGCGCTTATTTTGAAAACTCGTAAGGAACTCGAGGAAAGATTAGAAGAGGAACGCAAGGAAAAACAGCGACAAAACGCCGAGGATATGGTAGCAAAAATGCACGAGGAGTACGAAATTTCCCCCAAACCAAAAGAAACCTCAAACACGCCCGAAGCTAAAACGCCCCCAATGGAGAATAACACAATTGAAACTCCTGCTGCCACCAAAACCTCAGTAGAAAATCTACAAAAAGAAGTCCAAGCTGAAGAAGACGAAGAACAAGTAAAAGACATTGTAACCAGATCTAAAACTGGGTCCTTGACACCGCGCACTTATAATTTAGACGATTTAAGGCGGCGTAATCGCGATGAATCAGACAAGGATGACTCGAGGATGACCAGACTTAAATCTAGTCAAATCGCCAATGGAACATATTTATTTAAACTAGGCATGGAAAACACTTTTAAAACATACCTCAATCAATTCACTACCAACGTGATTGCTTTGAATAAACCACAAAGAAACGAAGAGCGCGATAAGAAACGACATTTATCGCACAAGTTTTCCCTTACCACTGCCTCAGAGTTCAAGTGGATTGGTGCACTAAGTGGAACGAAAACTCTGCTGATGAACACTCTTCGTCAGACGATACTACAATTAGATCAAGCCATTCCGTCGCCGTTTATGCATCCCAACTGGCATTTACTTCGCAAGCATTGGTTGTCGATTGTGTCAGGCTGTCAACAACCAAAGGATTTTGCGCGGGCTTTAATTGTATTACAAGCCTGCATCAAACCTGTGGTTTTTGCTAATGTTTGGCACGAGCAACTTGGGCATATTAAATTAGCTAGAATTACTGCGCCGGAAAGGGAGGAACGTAAGAAAATTGAAAAGCGTGAGAAAAAAGAGCGCGAAGAAGAGGAGGAGAGAAACCGAATGATTATCAGTGGTTACGTTAAGTACACAATCAGTTTTAAGCATCAGCTATGGAAGCAGAAAGGCGAGGAATATAGGATTCATGGTAGATGGGGGTGGTTGTGGATTAGAACACCGAGGAATTTCAAGCATGTTAATTCGAATGAACTGGGATTAGCTGCGGATCCACAGAAGATTATCGTACATGTCAAGGATAAAACTGGAGACAAGGTTTTGGCTTTAGAACCTAATATGTATAAATATCTGATTAATAAGGTTAAGAAGGAAGAGGTGATGGAAGTGGATGGAGCAGAACAAGCTGCATCAGATGAATCCAAAGAGGAAATTGAGAGTAAGTTAAAGTTTGTGGGTGTTTACTGTATTTTCATTAAATTATGTGTTTTAGTTCCCGCAGTTTTAAAAAACATTGAAATACTTTCTGGTATCACCAAGTTTGAGGAAGTGAACGTTTCGAAAGCTTTAACAGCCCCAGATCGCCTCCTCTACCCTAAAGTAGCTAAAAAAGGTAAACTCGATGACCTTTTACCTAGGCGAGTGCAGTTGAAAGTTATGGAAGAACGACGCATCGCCCAAAAGAAATCCGTTGAGCAAAAGGAGGAAGACGAGTCAGCTGAAATCGATGTAGTGGATGATGAAGCCAACAATGATGGTTTTGAAAAACAGTTAACCAATATGTTAACTGGTAAAGTAACTGTTCCAAATAACGCACAAACTGTAGCTAACAAAGAGATGATAAACTCCATTGCTAAGAAAATTCATTCGCTTCGTACTCAGTACACGACAATATCCAAGCTAGCTAAGGACTTTCAGTGTTATTCAAAAGGCTGTAATTCTAGTGCTAGTACCAATATTGAAACTAACTGCTATTCACCTTTGTGTATGCAGAGGATTAAAGTGCGAAGAGAACTGTTGAGTTTACTACGCAAAGCTAATGTAGCCACGAATTCATCAGCGATTAAATTGCCTATTTTGCCTATTACAAAACGGACTTCTATACTGGAGCAAACCTTAAAAGCCCCTCAGATTAGCAAGGAGAAGGAAAAACCGACAGAGGCTAATATTTGCAAAGGATTGGTAGATGCATTGCTAAGTGCTCCTAAGGTTGATGAAATGAAGGATGTTTATGTTCCGGTGAAACATGAGGAGTCTGTGGTTAAGGAGGAAGTTAAAAAGGAGGAGGTCAAGCCTGAGGAAGTGACTAAAATGTAGGTTGAGTTTGAAAAAATGTTAAAGGTTTTTTTCATTAAAAAAACTCTTAAAAGTTTCTAGTGGATAAAAGTTGCAAATGTTTAATAATGTTTATTCTTTTTTAATGTCTAGGGAGGAGGATGAAGACGAGGAGATCGTGGTGGACTCGCCCTCAAAAAAGAAACCTAAACTCGACACTGAAGACACCAAAGACATTAAAACAGAAGTGACCGTGACCAGCAACGTTACCACAACCACAACAGTAACCACTACGCAAACAGTTGATGGTGAGGTCAAAAGCGTTTCGGCCAGTGCTAAAACCACGGATTCAGTTACAGTAACATCTAGTGTTAATGGAACTGGAAGAACCATACAGACTTTAAACGCTAAATCGGCGGTGTACAGTGCCCAACAAAATCGTCGGTTTTGCGCTTATAAACTAGGCGTAAAACGCGAGGAAAAAATAGTAAAAACTGAGACGGCAGAAGATGGAACCGAACGAGTTTATTCTACCATGTCAACTGAGGGAAAAATCACATTAAAGAAAATACCGAACAGTTTGGAGTCAGTTAAACGGCGGAAGCGTCAAATTGTTAAATATCCGGCTTGTTCAACGTTCCAAGCTAGAAAAGGCTACAATTCTCTCTTGGTTTTACCTCAGCATGAAGCCAGAAAACTAGCACGGAATGCTGGACGAATACAAGTTAACGGATATCACGCTTTAGCTAAACCAAATAATAGCATTTGGCCATATCCCTGCTCCAGGCCTTTATTTAAGACTTGCTGGGTATATCGCACTGTTAATCTACGCTCACTATCCTCGGCTGCGCTGCAATTGAAAATATTGTGGGCGTGTCTAAGATGGGACGATATGCAAACGAAACCTCCCACTACAGATGGTAAACATCAAATTACCACTGAAACTGAAATTCTGTCGTTGGAACTTTTGAAGCATCGGCATGTGGGACAGTTTATGGAGAAGACTCAGTATTTAAGACGTAAGGTGGTTATTCCGTTGGAGCTACCCAAAACCGTTAGAGGTAAGTTAGATTTGATGTGATTGATATTGGTATTTATGTGTTGAAAATTCCAGAAGTCACGTCGATACGAAGCGGTTTGAGGAAGCGGAAAAGACCGGAATCACCTCAGAGTATGGATCCGCAAGTTACGGAGGAATGGGTTGATGAGGACAAGCTGGAATTGTGGGAGATTAAGCAATATGGGGAAAGGTAACTAACTGAAAGTTTGCTATCAAAATTTCTTAAAAACTAGTAAGCCAAATTGTACCATTTTAACAATACCAATTTGGTTTCAAATTATTTATTCAAAGTGCATGATGTTCTTTAACTAACCGCTTGCCTGTGTGTGTTTTGTTATCGCAGGCTAGAGAAGGCTAATGCACAAGTTATAACTAGGAGTCGCACCGGCAATCTACCTCCAGCCAGAGCAGTTCTCGATGCTGGTGATATCAAAGTTACTGTTTCTGGTAAAGCTAGTGCTGAAGAGATTAAGGAAAAAATGGAGCAACAATTGCGGTTGCAACGAGCTGCCCATCAACAGAAACGCGCTTTGGAAGTTAAGAATTCACGTGTTTTGGAAATGGTTGGCAGTACTGCGCAATGTAAGTAACATGTTTTACTGAAATAAATTTGGTTTGTTTAAATTTAATTATTTGACCTAATTTGTGTTGGTTTGTGTAGCTACCACTGCTACAGCAACAAAACCAACTACAACTAATCCTCCAATACAACCGAAAGGTAGGCAGTTATACTAACCAGACAATCAGTTATGTTTCGTATTTTTTTTTGTCTTGTGAACTGCCTGAAGATGAAGTTAACTGTTTTTAGTTTATTTAAAAATATTGGTGTGATGGCACTTTCATTTTCAAATAACTTATAGGATTTTTTTGTTTTCTTTAGTAACCTCAACACCAGATGGCATGAAAATAGTGAAGAATGTTGTGGTACCCAATCAGGCCGGCATAATTGGTAAAAATACCTCTTTGACGTCCCTTCTCACCTCCAATAGTAATAAGTTGGCTGGTAGAAGGATTTTAATGACTAAGGGGCCTGATGGTACCACAAGAGTCTTAACGGGAACTGCTAGTATTTTACCGAAAAATCTACCAGCCAATCAGCAGTCGCTCATTAAAGTACAAACAACTGCGGGTCAGCAAATGGTGCAAGTGCAGCAACAAAGCACAGGTAAGGTACTTTTTTTCTGGAAAAAAAACTTAGCAATTGACGTACGACAAAATCATTAAATACAACGCTTTTTTTAAAATAAAATTAACTTTTTCCGTCGAGATTTAAACCATGATTCAAAGTATATTTTAATGTCTATTTGTTTACTGTTCACTGACCACAACAACTTGTTATTGTGCAGCAACATCCACTCCAACAACACCATCTAAAGACACACCACAACGCGTCCAAATAATGCGCACCCCCGACGGTCGCATCACCGTAAAGGGTCTCTTGCCAGGTCAGCAACTCGTCCAATATCCCGATGGGAAACTGCAAGTAATGACAACAGCTCAATTACAATCCTCCGGTTTAGCAACCACTAAAGTATCCGCGAGTTCTGCAACAACACCAAAACAAACCATTAAACCATCGGTTACTACTTCAACAGGTAAAATGGTAATACAAGGAAATCAACTGAAGACAATCAGTCAAGTGCAAAGTCCTGCAAAAAGTCAACAAGTCCTAATTAAACCACAGACAACGCCTATTGCACAAAAAGGTCAGGTTTTGCAGCAGCAGGTTGTGGTTAGTGGGAATCAGGTGATAACTACTCCGGTAGGACAACAGGTAAAATATTTTCATTTTATTTTATTCTTAGTTAAAAAATAATTGTTTCCAGATTATCACTAACCAAATTGTGGTTAACAATCAGAACTTAGCTCAGCAAATTGCCACTGGTAAAGTGCAAGTGGCTACAATCAACGGTCAGCAAGTGTTGATTCGACCGACAGGCAATAATCAGGCGCAAGTAGTCGCTCAGTTGACCCCTGGAAGTATTACACCAACCCTGCCGCAAACTCAAGTAGTTACTCCAGTGTCCACCCCAGTGAAGCAAACTGTTCCTGAAGCGAAGCCCCAAGTTGTCCAGCAATCTCCAGTTAAATCCCAAGAGCAAAATCAAATTGATCCTGCAACAATGGAGCAGTTGTTGGCTGGCCAACCACCAGGCACTGTCATCAAGTGCGTTACCGCCCAAGTTATACAAACCCAACAAGGTCCTCGGATTGTTTTGCAAGGTTTACAAGGAGCGGACTTTACAACGCAACAATTGGCCGCTGTGCAACAGCAAGTTAAGCAACAGTTGCTCAGAGGTAAGTTTCTAATTTATTAAACATTTGTTTGACAAGTTTTATTTATTTGGTTGCGTGTTTTTAGCTCAAGCATCCACGGGAAAGCAAGGCGTTTTGGGACCAACGAAAATTTATCTGGCTGTTCAACCCAACAGTGCGGAAGTTGCAACTGAAGCTAGTTCACAACCACCACCGTTGACGCCAGTGCAAAGTAGCCAACCAACACAGATTGTTCAAGCTGCTGGGCAAGTTAGTCCAGTGAAACCAGCTGCAATTCAACAGGTATGCAAAACGCCTCCAAAGTCCAAGGTTGTAGTGCAACCTGCCAACCAGGTACTTTTCATTTGAGTCTAACCGCATGGCTTCCCTTTTAACTTCATACATTCCTATATCTTGGTGATTTGAGTTTATTGACTAGAGTGTTTCAGTGTTATGTTTGTGTGTACTGTTAGTTGGCATTTTGTGGTGTTCAAGGTGAAATTGTGTTTTTTTTATATTTTATGCTATATGTTTGAAAGACTGACAAGGTTATTGTGATTTTATCTATTTATTCGTTATTCGGCCACATTGACGTGGAATTCGTACAAAATAAGTTAGGATAACGAAGTTTATTTGAAAGAAAATTTGTTGGCTTTTGGTGTAAGGACAATGAACACAAGAATTAATTCAATAGTGGCTTTAACTGTTTAAAACGTTCAAAATTTAGAGCGTTATAGAAGGTTTTGTTTTACAAGTTAAGATAAAAGTCCATTAAATTAATCAAACAGTGTGAGCTTTTATGGGTTGGTGCTGGTTTATTATTTATTTAGTCTTGATTCCACAGAAACATGGTAACGGTATTTTTCCTGCACAGAGACCAAAAGTTACAATATTGAAACAAAAAAACAAAAGACATAATAATTCAAATAGAACAGATTTGGTTATATTATTCCATCTGCATCTTTTTTAAACACTTTTTTGCGGTACATGTTCAAATTATTTCGGACAAAAATCTTAGATTTCTGGAGGGTGTATTTTTAATTTCCTTCGCAGCGTCCAGTTTAGGTAAATACAGAATCTACTGGAATAAAACTGGATTTAAATTTATTTTTTCTATGCTTCTAAAACTACAAATAACGGTTTGTTTTTCTTTTTCTTTCTTATTTCCACTTCACTGTTTGGTAACGCGTGGCAGTCGAATCATCCATTTTATTTTCTTGGCCAGTTCTCTATTTTATCGATTTTTCTCGCTGCAGAAAAAATGCCGTTTAACTATACTCAGTCCGTTAGCAATGCAAAGTGGTGTTTTGTCAAAAGCTTTTTCATTCCTTGCCAATAAATTATTAGAAACACTAAAATATTTTGAAATTTACAATTTCCCTAAACACGTATTCGAATGGTATGATTTATTTATTTTCATTACTATACGGATAGAGTATAGTTTTTTTAATATGATAGATATTAATTTTTTACACAAATGATAACCATAACCGGATTCAAGCTTTTACTATTTTTTATTTACTGTAATTATAATGAAACAAAATCTTCGTTTTTAAATTTTATTGACGATTACACTAAAAAGTTAATTATGTTATTTTCAAAAACATCTTATTTTTTTCTACCGTTAGTTCTAGGAATTTTGTACATAATAATCCAGCATATTCGAAAATATGCTTTTACAGAAGATATTTTTCTTTTGTAACGTTTTTTAAATTGCCCATCTTGATTTTAATTAATACTCGGACTCTGAGGAATAGTTGTAATTCGTTAAATATAGAGCTTAGTTTTAAATACATCTAACATACGTTTTAGTCGATTTTATTTAATTTATAAGTCCATCATTATTATAATTTTATTTTCGAGTTAACACCTTAATAAATTATTGTACATACCAAAACTTTTGTTTGCTTTACCTTTTTTATATCTCATCTCATATCTCATAATAATTAATATTTAGGCCTACGCTTTTGGGTTATGATTCACAAATAAATTAGAAAGTAAGCATGCTTAATGGATGATATATTTTGGCTAACGCTTCTAAGTGTATCACATAATTGCAGGCAAACGAAACTGCCAATTCCGTTCGACAAATACTTGTAAATGGACAGCAAACACAAACATCCACTCTTTTGCAAGCGATGAAAGCAAATATGGAAGTCAATCAACCTGCCAACAGTGTTCAAAGCCAACCGTCTGCACCACAACAAGGCGTTGTTGCATCTGGTGATCAGAATAAGCAGTTTGTGGTGACGCCAGATTATATTCAACAAAGTATGTTCATATATCAACCATCTGTCATTGTGTACAATCCTAATTGTGCATACCCATTGCAAAACGACATCAAAAAGCGCTTTTAAATTAAATTTTAGAAGTAACAAGAGAGCAAGGGTTCCTAATTATATTAATCTAATAAAAACAGTATCGAAAGTTTCTGAACTGCACAAAGAAAGTTTTTCCGTTCGTTCTGTGATATTATTTGTCAATTTGTTTTGTTGCGGGAGGAAAAAAGACTGATTTTTGTTGAACTCCAAATTTTTTTCTGTGATTTTATCGTAGACAAACTAATAATATAAAGGCGCTGATTGGTTTTGATTGTTGTCTACGCTTTGTGTTTTTGTTTGGAAACTTTTGTCGTACTATTGTAGTTACAATTACCTGTGTAAAACTGTAACTAAACGATGAACTGTATTCAAAATTTATGTAATAAAATTTGTTTTAACTAACCAAGGCATTTTTTGTTACAACATTCAAAACCCTTGCACTTCTCAACAACAAATTTATTTATTTTTGTCGTTTTGCTTTGGGTCGCCCCCATCTTTTTTTAATTTAATTTACTTTACTTTTCATTCATCTTACACACTTTACTTACTTATTTATACTTAACCTTTATATCATATCCTATTTTAATTTTGTTCGTTGTCCAGCAATCAAAACTGCTTTAAAGCAAGAGAACCTTAATCCGGAAATCGAGGAAAAACTGTTGCAACTGCAACGTTATCAAGAAAAACAGATGAAACAGGAACCGGAAATGCCGACTCCTGTACCAAAAATTAACACACAACCGGTCGTTAATTCGCGTTTACCTCCGTCCCGAAAACGTCCACCAAGTGCATCTCGGAACGATGACAGTGATTGGGTGATGGAAACACCGAAACGTAGCCGACCCAATCGCATTAGTGAGTCAAAAAAAGTGGAAACCGAGTTACAGTAAGTTTACAATCATTTCTTTGACAATTTATATTTTATTACAAATCATCTGCTACAGTCCTGAACCAATGAAAGAAAAGACGATATCACCGAAAGCACGCGTGAAAATCAAAGAAGTGTCTGAGCAAGAAAAGAAGATTAACATGAAGACGAAAACCATGGTTAGTCTATACCGACAAAAAGAAATCCTTAAAAAGGATATTCTAAGAAAGCGAGCATTGTTGGAGAAAGAGCTACAATGTCAAATACAAGTAAGTCGTTCGTAATTCCCAATTTTCCAATCCAAGCTTACCTTGGTGGTGATTCCAGAAAGAGGTAGCGGAGGAACTGGCCGCCAGGACCAAATTGGAGCGCAGTAAACAAGACGAAGTGCGCACAGGTAGTAGTAAAAGAAAATCGGCGGCAACTGCAACCACAGCTGCCATTCCACAAGTGATCAAAACGCCAAGTCGACATAAAAAGAATCAAAAACAGTCGCATAATATATCACCGCCCTCAACGACTGGCCCTTCGCAAAGAGGTGGCCTAAAGAAAGAAAAACTCTACTGCATTTGTCGAACACCGTACGATGAAACGAAGTTCTATGTTGGGTGTGATCTTTGCAATAATTGGTTCCATGGGGACTGCGTGGGGATTACTGAAGAAAGCAGTAAAACGTTGACTGAGTTTGTTTGTAACGAATGTAAACAAGCCAGGGATACGCAGAAGTTGTACTGTTTGTGTCAGCAACCCTACGATGATTCTCAGTAAGTGTATGGTTTGTGTTGTAATGGACAGGAATTAACGTTGTTTTTTTCAGGTTTTACATTTGTTGTGATCGTTGCCAGGATTGGTTCCATGGACGTTGTGTTGGTATTTTACAGTCGGAAGCTGATAATATTGACGAATACATTTGTCCAAGATGTCAACGAAATTCCTCTGTAAACTTTGCTAATATGAAGGACTTGACTCAAAGAGATTTCGAAGGATTGAAGAAACTTATCAAACAGTTACAGGTAAGAAATCGCTGAGTTGTGTTGAATTTCTATTTTTATAGTGGTTTTCTAGGCTCATAAAAGCGCCTGGCCTTTTATGGAACCTGTTGATCCAACGGAAGCTCCCGATTATTACAAAGTTATAAAGGAGCCCATGGGTAAGACAAGAATTTATCCTACAAGTAGCGTGTTGTAATATCGTTTTTTTTTGTAGATTTACAAATGGTGGAAACGAAAATTAATGAACAGAGATACAGCAAACTCAGTGAATTTATCGGAGACATGACTAAAATATTTGACAATTGTAGGTATTATAATCCGAAGGAATCTCCGTTTTTTAAATGTGCAGAATCCCTAGAAGCTTACTTTGTGAATAAAATAAAATGCTTAAGAGATAAATTATTTGAGAACAATAAGTGAATTAATTGGCTTTTAAAATTTATAATACTATTAATTTTTTTTAATACACTTTAAGTTTTCACAATAAAGACAAAGACTTTCAGCAGGGCGGAAACGATCTCAGTTTTATTAAACTTAATGCAGAAAATATTTTGATTTTAATAATAAGTTTTATCGGTCTGCTAAAAGTCTCACAATTTGTAAATATTATATTATATATTTGTGAATTTTTTCTGTGTATTGACAATTATATTTCATTTTGTAAGTATTTTGATATCAAGTAAACTTTAGTTAAATATTTATTATTAGTGTATTTAGTGTTTCAAAATTTAATCAATTTTTTTATACCATGTAAAATAATTTATGATAAATTAAAAAGCATGTTTTATTTAAATCCATACATTAAATGTTCAAATCGTAGTGTAACTATATAAAAATATTAAGTAGTGCCATTGTAGATATTACATTATATAGATTTGTATCATTATTTGTTTTATTTATCAGAAAATTCAATAAGTTTGCACATAATTAAATTTTTATATTTGGTCGGTAGAGTATCGACAGTTATAACAGGAATATAATATTTACAGTAAATAAACTATCTCGTTTTTATCTACCTTAATTTTCCTTGTGGAGGGGTAAAAAAAACACTCAAAATAAGAGGTTACATTTATAAAATATAACACAAATCAACAAATTATTTTTTAACATCTGTTAAAACCGACCTTAAACGGTCCAAATAAATATCTGCATGTTGTTCCTGGAATATCAAAGCTGGTCTTAACCTTATGGACTGATCTCCACAACCTCCACTAAGAACACCTGAAAGTTACAATTTACTATTACGTCTTTATAATAAATTACATGAAGCACACCTTTTTGCTTTAGCCGTGCAATAATTTCATCTCTTAAATCCGGCGTAGCAACATTTACAGCTAGGAAAGTGCCACGTCCTCTGGTTGCACTCAAAATTCCAGGGAACTCCTTTTCAAGCGCTAACAATCCACCTTTTAATTTAGCACCAGTTTTATTTACGTTGTCTATGAGGTTGTTTGCCTTGATTACATTAAGCACTGCTTCCAGTAGGAATATTTTACCTGGATCACCCATCCAAGTATTGAATACTCGGTAGCTTTGTTGCGGTCTAAGAACAGGAGTTAAGTTAAAATTTCTAATTTGATTTGTGCTCTTTCTTACCTCATATCAACGTTGTTAAAGTAGCCCCCTGTAAGCATTTTCTTGCTAAATGTTACAATGTCAGGGGGTGAATCCAAGTTAAAATGTTCATGGCACCACATTTTGCCCGTAGCTCCTGCACCAGTTTGCACCTCGTCGATCAGATACCCTGCACCGTACTTCTTGGCGATCCTCTGGAGCCCTTGGAAGAATTCCGGTGAGGCCTCATTGTCCCCTCCTTCAGATTGTATTGGTTCTACCACAATTCCAGCAACTGGCATATTTTTCTTATTGTATTTTACTATTAAATCCTCCACTTCAGCCAAGCATTTCTCATCTTCCGCTTTGTTTTCCCTCTGATGTTCCTCCAATGGATACTTGTATTTTGGGAATGGCGCCATGGGCCAATCGAATGAAGGAATATCTAGTTTATGAATGGCTTTTGAGTGAGTTGTAGCGAGCACTCCCACAGTTCTTCCGTGAAAGGCCCCTTGGAAGGATAACAGGGATAAATTGGGCGAACCTGGTGGTTGGTTAATCATACACGACTCTTTTTCCAAATCGGTAAAGTCGATGTTTTCGCCTCGTTGTTTACGTCTGTAGGTGATGAAGAGGCATTTGTAGGCGTTTTCGTTCGAGCATGATCCACACATCATTGTGTTCACGTTTGGTAACCCTGGGGAGACAGATAGAAGAACGTTGCGGAGTTTTTCAGGCCAATAGTGTCCTGGGAAGACACCAAGAGCTGGGCGGTTTACCAACGCTTTCTGTGTAGGTATTCATATAAAAAATTAAAAAATTAGATGGAAAATTTATTACCAATTTTTTGTCATCAGTGAAGACTTTTAGTAGTTCTGGGTGGTTGTATCCGATTGGAACAGAAGAAATTTGGGTGAAGGAGTCGAGGAGGATGTTACCATCGACGTCAGCGATGTAGTTACCAATGGATTTTTCATAATCAGCAAAGAATTGCACTGCACCACTTTGCTGAAATTTTTTTAATTAAATTAATTTTTTTTATACTGATAAATTATGCTTACATGTATAGCATTCAGGTCCGCTAGTAATTTTTTTGAATTCGGTCCAGGTACTTCAGTCTTTAAAACCGGTTCCTTCGGTTCACCAGCAACGAAATTCGACACAGTTCTAACATTGGCTGAAGAAATAATTTCGTAAATTTTCAAATTAAATTTATACAAGTAGTGACTGTGTGCTTACCGAATTTTCTAAAATGCTTTGTTATATTTCTCGTCAACATGTTGGTGTAAACTTGCTTGACTGCTTAGTATAGTGGTACTGATAAGTACCTTCCAATACATTTATGTTAAATACATGAACATTTTAAAGCGAGATAGCTGTTTTATTTGTTAATGTAATCTACTGTTGTATCAAGTAAAAGTGTAGTATTACAGAGTAAAATATATCAGTACACAACAACAAGATAAGTTCGTTGACAAAGTTAATTGGTCCTTCATTCTGTAGTATTATAAAAATTTTGAACATTATCTGAATTATATTATTGAGAGATACAAATAAAAGATAAAATAAAATTCAAAATATTTACATAAATGTGTATTTATTAACATATAATCTAATAGTAATGACGTACCTTTACCTATTCTCATAAATATTTTTATAATTACCATAAAGTACCAAGGACAAGGCGTGTGGGTACTTTATTTCTGTACCAAAACCAAATGGATTTAACTTGGAACTTACCATCGTTTAGTTGAATGATCCAGATAAGTTGATAAATTTTTATTAGAAAAAGTATACTTATTGTCTATTGAGAAATACACTTTTTATAAATAATAAGATGTTAAATTAGCCAATATTATGATCTTTAATCAATTTCTAGGGGAAAGTTTTCGTCTTTAAAAGGTCTTTTCAAAATCTTACCACAAGTTTTTTGGCTCAAAATAATTCGATTGAACCAAACATACCTTAGTCCAAAAGTCCTTCCTTACTGAGTTACAGGGCGCTAAAAAATATTTTTCCAAATCCTTTTTTAAGTATATCTACAGAACGGTTTAAAGTAGAGACTTGAAATTTGGTGGGTTAATAAATATATAAGGTAGCTACAATGTGATGGTATTACAACCAAAATAATATTGTTCAGTGTCGTACTTATAGGGAGGGACTCAGTGTTTTTTTGGATATTTTTTGTAGGGTATTAATTTTTTTTACAAAATAACAAAAATTATGATAGATACGCTCAAGACACGTAAAAAAGGTATACTTGTTTGACTTGCGTTAACTCAACTGTTTGCGAGATATTTAACTTCGAAAATTTTTTTTTATATAAAAGCAATTTGTGACTTTCCCTGTAAAGTAAAAAATATTAGGTCACTCTAATACAGCTGATTCTACGTCCAAAACTAAACATAAATGGTTGTAGAAACCGACCCCCAAAAATGTTTTGTTACTAAAATACAGGGTGTTGAAAGATGTATTTTTTATTCGCCCTCTATCTTTTTTAGGTATATCTACAGAACGGTATAAGATAGAAATTATGCTTAGTTTTGGACGTAGTATGAGCCGTATTAGAGTGACCCAATATTTTTGAGTTTACAGGGTGTCACAAATTGTCGTTTTAATAGCAAAAAAAATTTTCGAAGTGAAATATCTCGCAAACAGTTGAGTTAACGCAAGTCAAACAAGTATACCTTTTTTACGTGTCTTGAGCGTATCTATCATAATTCTTATTATTTTGTAAAAAAATTTAATCGCCTACAAAAATTATACAAAAAAGACCTCTTCGATAAGTACGCCACTAAACAATATTATTTTGGTCTAATACCAACAAATTGTAGCTTCCTTATAGACTTAATAACCCACCAAATTTCAAATCTGTACTTTAAACCGTTCTGTAGATATACTCGAAAAATTATTTGGAAAAATATTTTTTAGCGCCCTGTAACTCAGTAAGGAAGAACTTTTGGACTAAGGTATGTTTGGTTTAAACGAATTATTTTGAGCCCAAAAACTTGTGGTAGGATTTTGTAAAGACTTTTTAGAGACACCCTGTAGAAAGTAATAAAAAATTCAGGTAAATATAGTTTATATTTCTCTAGGTTAACTGAAATATTCATAGAGAGCATACTGTGCATAAAGAATGAAAATAAAAAATAAATTTATCTAAAACTCAAATTCAAAATTTGAATTAAACGCACTACGCGCGAAAGCAGCCTATTGGATCCGCCATTTTTCGGACACTTCCCCATGCACCAATCGGGAAAAGTGACCGAAATGTCCACACTCTCTATTTTAAGGGACTTTAATTCAAATATGAGTATTTTTATTTTATTGGAATTCCTTCTACAAATTTATTTCAATTACAACAATGGACATGTTGTGGTTTATTTATGGATTTGCACTCCTGTTCTTTTTAAATAATTAATAATTTAAACTGCATTCAATTTTGTTGGTAAAGTAGAAATCTCAATTACCAATTACAAAATGGTGGTTGAAGTTGACGAACGTTTGTAATTTGTTGTGTAAATTATAGGAGTTGCAGAAGAAGCCCTTGTGTTGTTCATATTTCATTTAAATCGCCACTACAAGTTTTCATAAAAATGGCAAAAAGACCGATAGGGTAAGAATACCACGTAATTTCATTAAGCAATGTGCTAATCGCTAATTATTTCAGCAACCGAAACGCCAAATTCCGGCCAGCAACAAAAACTAAAATCCTACCCAATAAATCTGGAATCAAGAAACGTCTCACATTATCGAAATCAAACGTTCAGGATGCTAGACAGAAAATCATCCAAAAGAAGCGAAAAACAGTTGTGGATGCTCGAGATATTTTGGCTAAAATGGCCAAAACACAAGACGCCCGTAGTAAAATTAACAAACTTAGAGAAACGCGTAGCGGCGCCCCCAGAGCCAATGGCAATGTCAAAGCAATTGGAAGTAATATTTTACAAAAAACAGACAGAAATGGTAAAATAAGCTTAGTGACAAACAAAACGAAACACGCCAGTGATATGAATTTAGCTATACAAAAGCAGCTTGGTTTGGTTAGCACACCTCGAAGCCCACCTAAAAAAGTTGTACAAAAAAGGAATGCTGCTATTAACACCCACAGTCACACGAACTTGCCCATTAGGAAAACTATACTAAATGATTTGGATTTCTCGTCACCTCTAACGGATTCCATGAACAGAATGTACGATGGAAATGTTTATAAGTGGACTAAACAAGATATGCGTGGTCCTACAACTGCATCACAGATGATAAATGAGTTGGAGTCCAGGCGACAAGCCATGAGAGATGATTTGTTGTTAAATCACTGGCACAACTATCCGGTAACAAAGTAAGTTTTTACTACTGCTTTCACTATTATTATCACTAACGAATCTTAGGCCTCTTAGATTGGGCCCGACTGCGTTCGTTGATTTGGATGCAGTGGAAGACGAGGAAATGCCGTATTTTCCACCTAGACAAACTATTTCCCTACAAGGCTCTTCTAGAACATCGAACATACATTCAAGGTTAGATAACGTTCCTCCAACTCCGGAATCTCATGGCATTTTGTCACAAACAACCAAAACTAAAGTTGTTGTGCCAGTTGGGCATAGAATTGTTGTGTCTAATTTACAATCTACTGTGACTCAGGATGATATAAAGGTATGAAACAGTTGTGTGTATATTTGTAATGCTATACTAAATATCTATGTTATATAGGAATTATTTGAGGATATTGGTCAGCTTTTGGCCGCTAGGTTAGTACGACCGGGTGTAGCTGAAGTAATCTACAAAAATTTGAAAGATGCTCAAAAGGCTGTTGATACTTACCACAATCGTCAATTGGATGGTCAACCAATGAAATGTTTGTTGGTTAATAAAAGACCGTTGAATCAACCGACTGCACCGCCAATCTCTAAAAGTGAATCACAGGGGTAAGTTATAATAACAATAGGGATGTTGCATTTTTTTCAAATCCCGTTTTTTTCTATTAGAAATGTAAAACGACTATATTAAGAATACTCTACAGCAAAAATATTTTTTTTACTCAATATTTGTACATAAAAAAACGATTATAAATTGACCGTAATTCAAATATATTATTACCGCCCGAAAACGCTTTGAGATCGGAGAGTCCTGTGTGACGTCACGAAATTTCAAATTTTACAATACTTTTTATTTATTTACTCGGAAAATACGAACAAAAATTTTTTTCCAAAATATTGATTGTAATAATTTGGTATCAGCTTTTAAAAAAAATTATTTTGAAAATCATGCAAAGTCCCTATTGATGTTTAGTACGATACTTTATCGTTCGTTGTTTTTCTTACAGTATTTTGGCTAGGAAATCTGTCGCATCCAGTTCAGCTAACACTTTAGTACCAGACATAACAACTATACATAAGGTTTTGTTCCAAAGGAAGTAATATTTTATTTTTAACAATTCTGATAATTATGAATTACATTTGAACACTTAGAGTTTGGTGTATTATTTTTTTTAATGTGTGTTTATAAGTTTGTGTTAAATATAGTTTATAGAGGAACGAATTTTATAATTTTAGATTTTTCCAACAAAGTGTTTATGTTCTTTCTTAAACATAGTAAAACCGCAGTCTGATGACTATTTATTTAAATAAATTTTGAATCCAGCTTGATGTTTTATTTCCCGAAAATTTGATGTTGCGGATAATAAAGAAAGCATTGGAATAAATATTTTTTACGCTAGTAAATTATAAATTAAACTCGAAAGAAAAATAAAACACGTCTTAGGAAAAGGGAGCCTAGGATTTAATCTAAAATGAAACCACGATACCTTTAACATTTCACATTTTATTCAGAAATCGTACAATTTAATCACAAAGTAGTTTGTAAATAGATATTATCCTTTCCTCTGTATTTTATTAGTAAAAAATGCTAATGTCTATCCAAAACCTATTAAAATAAATAAACAAGAATGGAATATGCTAAGTAAAAGTACTATTGGTCAATTTAGTTTAACTTTTCACTTTTATTAGAAAAACCTGTGCAAGAAATAATACATTTTGTGATTATAATATTAAAATTTTATTGGCACAATTTTAGGGATACACACCCGGGGGATTTTCTCGTGGCCGGTCAAATTCAGCAACCGATAAGCTTTGAATATTATCAAAATAACCGGCGTTGGTTAAAATTGAGCACTAAGCTGAAAAAAATGTTTCATTTGACTCAAAAACCTATGAACTATCCACAAAAAAATCAAAAATATATACAACAAAGAATAATAAAATATACAAACAAATATGTTTTAATGACTAATAAGAAAATTTATTTTCGCCTTTGCTTGTATTGTTCGTTCTTCATAATTGGTAATCGCACGACCTCCGCGTACGACCTCTCCAATTGTTTCAATTTATTTAAATCCTGGGACGCCGAGCTAGGCTTGAATTCCAAATAGCTTTTGGCGCTTCCCTGACTTGGAGTTGGTGATGCAACATTCTTCCTTGACCAGTACTCTACAGTGTTGCCATTCCAGCTTGGCACATCTTCACAGGTGACTTTACATTGATTGCGTCTGAGGCGTCCACTGTTAGGCCTCTTGGAATAGTTAATCTTAGGACTGCCGATTATCTGAGTGGTGTGGGGTGAATCAGAACGATCCGCTTGCTTCTTTCGTCTACGAGATGAAGACCGTTTCCCAAGATCCGGTGACAGATTCTCGAGTGGCTGTCGCACTAGAGGCCTCAAACTCATTTCCGGCTTGGTTGGCGTTTGTTCCGGCTCAGGAATAGGCTCGCTTTGGGACTGGATAATGTTCTCGATAACAGTTGTAGGTTCGTTTTGGGACATAGACAGTTCGGACATGCTGGAAGACAAAACGCTTTGACCATCATCATCAGGGAGAAGATCAACGATTTGTGGAAGCATTGGAGTGATTTTTGCCGCGGCGGTCTTCGTATGTGTTGTCAGTTCTTCCAGTGTTGGAAGTTTAACTGCATTATCTTTGTCTTCCACGGCTTTCTTCATGGCGGTCAGGAGTTGATCGACCACTTCACGATGTTTAATAAAGCGTGAGTTGACGGGGCTGGCATCGTCATAAATGCTGAACTTACAGTCATCACCATCAGCAATAGTGCATAGGAATGAGCCAACACGTCCTTCAGTTTGCGTGAACTTGTTGCTGGTTTCATCGGCAAAACCGGAGGAACTTGTTTCTGCCTCTGAAAAATCTGTTGGGGTGTGGGAGAATGTTTTCCGGGTGATTTTGTGTGGTTTTTCCGGGCGTAAACTGTCACCATGGCCACTTTCCTCGTCTGTGTCCTTCGTGCTCATTGTGTTAAAATCGCCGGACATTTGCATTTCGTCTTGTAATGATAATGGTTCTTGTTTGTTGGTTTTGATTGATTGGCTTTGAACTTCGAGTAGGGCCTCGTATTTCGCTGCCAAATTTTTGTAGAGATTGTCTGATTGGTTAATGACGGGCGACGAGTGATTTTCTTCCTGCAAAATTAAACAAAATAATTTGGGGTTGGTTTAATTTATCTTTAATAACGTCTCTGTTAATTTACTAGATTTCTAAAATGCTGTTGTATGAAAAATTAATAACTACAACAAAAAATGCATTGCTATACGAGTAAGTTATTCTCACTAATTGCGGTTTGATTAGTTTTTTTAATAAAGCAACTGTAGTTATTAAATTATAATAAAAAAGGGCATTAGTTGGCGGAAGCTGTTAGATATGCACAAAAAAACAATTTATAATAATAATTGAACAATAAACAAATTTATTATTGCATTAATACAAAATACAACATAAAGCATAATTTACACAAGCAAATAGTACAAGCTTATAACGAATCTTTGGCACAAAAAATTAAATAAGTATAAAGGATTTTTTTAAAAGCGCTGCAGCAAAGTGTCGGCATAGTCAAAGTAACTAACAATAAACCTAGACATACATGTAACCATAAAAGAAGTAACACACTTAAGTATTTTATAATATAATATAATTCAGTATTATAATAAAATAGATTATAGTATACTTAACCATAAAATATGATGTGTCTGTTACTTGCTTTTTATTGTCTAAACTAAATCATATTTTAATTAGTTGCAGACTTTTACAACGTTGAAAGTTTCATATAATTTCCTATGAATTTACGTGTGTAAGTTATAAAAGCCTGCAAATGTTAAACGTTTAAAAACTGTTAAGGAGTTATGGAAAATATATCGAGTCTTACATACCTGTGTGGTGTCAGTGTAATTTATGTTTAAGGCAATATTGGAAAAGGAAAAAGGGTATTCGAAGCGGTTTGCAAAGGAAAGGCATTAGATACATGTCTTTAAAATAAAGACAAAGGTCAGACAATATGGACAAGGCATTTGCGGCAGGTGTGATCCTTAATATGGACATGTCCCTTTGGAGAATCTCCTCCAGGTTTTTGTCCTATGGAACAAAATAAAATAGCACTGCTAAAACGTGCACAGCATTTCCAACCAAGTTTAAAATGTTGACAAAATTTATTATAATTTTTTACAATAACAAAAAGTAATGTTTTTATAATAAGGAACAAATCTTTTATAATAATTACTTTTGAAATCACTGTAAACTTGGAAATTCGTCATCACCAGCCCTTTGCCATGCATCTAGCTACACGTCCATACAAACATTTTTCTATACAATTATTACAGACAGTGCATCACTTAAAGTAGCCAAAACTAAGAAAGCTAAGGTGCCGTAGTATACTGTCGCTCACCTGAATAGTTAACGTAAACGAAGTGCGATGCTGAGGTGTTTGAAGTGCTTCTAACATGCTTGAGTCATCATCATCTGGAATTTGATCGTTTGGTTCAACATTTCTTAGGCATCTACTGCACAAATGCCCTTGTCTGAAAAAAACATCAAAAAGTCAAACACGACAAATTTTATTATTTTTATTCACCAACCTGACTTCGTCTAAAGTGGTTAATTCCTCATGCATACTCTTCATAGCATCGTTGTTTACGTGGATTTGAGTTAGCTGTTTTTCCAAAGAACAATTTTCGTTGGCCAAAGACGCCAGTTGTTCCTCAAGTTCCGTTATCTTCATTGAGTCTATCCTGCATTGTGCTCTGGATTGTTCCAATTGAGTTTGCAGCCTTATCATTTCGGCCTCATCGAATCTCTCTGGTTCTGGTTCCATGTGAGCTTTAGTTTCAGTCTTTCTTGTAGTAGTGCTAACACACTTTGACTGTAAAAAAAGGAATAAATAACCCACAGGATTTTTAAAAATTAAAATAATATACGTACTGCTTGGATGTGGTTAGCAGGCGAGTCTTCATCATCGTGTCTTGAGTTAGTATTAAAGTCTTTTGATGGGGTTTTATCCGAATCTTGTTGGGGCCTTTGTAGACGGTTCTTAAGGACATCTAGTTGAAACCGCAAATCATCGGCGGTTGTTTGGAAATCTTCACATTTCGTTTCTAGGTTTTCTATGGTTACTTTTAGTGATTTGATCTGTTTTTTTCCAGTCGAATTTTCCAAAAGCAGTCGGTGATTCGCTCGTTCCAAATCTTGTATGCTCACCTCTAATTGCTCGTAAATCCTCAGACGAGATTCGTTTACTTCCCGTAACGCTACATTTTGTTTTGTTAGATACTACAACAAAACTTGCTTTAACGTAATTATAAAAATTTGTTCGATTTTTACCTCAATTTCTTGTGCTTGATCATCAATAACAACTTGGTGCTGTTTTAATGAATTTTCCAATTCCTTATTTCTTTCCAAAAGCGTTTTTCCCAACTCGGCTGCTAGTTGGAGATCTGAAAAACAAAGTTAAAGGGTTTTTACTAATCACAAATAGAACTGTTAAATTAACTAAATAGTTTAACCAATTAATTAACTTCTCTATTGTTAATCTAACAGAAAGTTGATTGATCTTTTTCAGATATCGTATAAATTTTATAAAAAAAAAAGAACGGAAGTCCTACTTTTAAAATAATGAAAAACGGAATAGAATGGATAAAGGAGAGAGAGTGTTAGATCAAATAAAAAATATTATATGTTATAAATTTTTCTCTCAAATACCGCCGCAGAAAAACTATAAACATATCAATGTCAGAAAGTAAATTAGATAAAACTAATTAATTACGAAGGCAGGAAATGTTCAATAATGTTACGAGCATTCGCATAAAACTAATTATTAAAAGAATTTTTATACGCTTGTATATACGAAAAATGATATAATGGTTTTGTAATAGTGAAAAAAGAATAGAATTCCTCGAGTATTCGGTTGTTATTAATTCAGTAAAAGTTCACTTGCAGAAAAACTAGAATAGAGCATCTGGTGAGACCTTGCCATGTGAAGTAATATAAATAAACAATATTTTGCAATACAAACAAGTTTGTAGTATGCAAACCAGTTTAGTAATTGCCACAGTTTTTTTGGCTATGCACTTAGGATAGACAATAGTAAAGTGAGTCAAGAACGCAGTAGTTTATTTGAGAGGGTCCTATGATTTTTCGTATTTTACTTCTAATTTTTGAGATTTTTGAATGGAATAAGATCAACAAAAATAGTCTGAGCATTGCTAAAAGGTATTTACAAAATCCTACCACAAGTTTTTGGGCTCAAAATAATTCGATTGAACCAAACATACCTTAGTTCAAAAGTCCTTCCTTATTGAGTTACAGGGCGCTAAAAAATATCTTTCCAAATCGTTTTTAAGTATATCTACAAAACGATTTAAAGTAAAGACTTGAAATTTGGTGGGTTAATAAGTTTATAAGGAAGCTATAATGTGATGATATTACAACCAAAATTATATTGTTCAGTGTCGTACTTATAGGGGGGGAATCAGTGTTTTTTTGGATATTTCTTGTAGGGTATTGAATTTTTTACAAAATAACAAGAATTATGATAGATACGCTCAAGACACGTAAAAAAGGTATACTTGTTTGACTTGCGTTAACTCAACTGTTTGCGAGATATTTAACTTCGAAAATTTATTTTGCTGTAAACAATTTTTGACTTACCCTGTAAAGTAAAAATATTGGGTCACTCTAATACAGCTGATTCTACGTCCAAAACTAAACATAAATGGTTGTAGAAACCGGCCCCCAAAATGTTCGTTACTAAAATACAGGGTGTTGAAAGATGTATTTTTTATTCGCCCTGTATCTTTTTTAGGTATATCTACAGAACGGTATAAGATAGAAATTATGCTTAGTTTTGGACGTAGAGCCGTATTAGAATGACCCAATATTTTTGACTTTACAGGGTGTCACAAATTGTCGTTTTAATAACAAAAAAAATTTTCGAAGTGAAATATCTCGCAAACAGTTGAGTTAACGCATGTCAAACAAGTATACCTTTTTTACGTGTCTTGAGCGTGGCTATCATAATTCTTATTATTTTGTAAAAAAATTTAATCGCCTACAAAAATTATACAAAAAAGACCTCTTCGATAAGTACGCCACTAAACAATATTATTTTGGTCTAATACCAACAAATTGTAGCTTCCTTATAGACTTAATAACCCAGGAAATTTCAAATCTCTACTTTAAACCGTTCTGTAGATATACTTAAAAAATTATTTGGAAAAATATTTTTAGCGCCCTGTAACTCAGTAAGGAAGAACTTTTGGACTAAGGTATGTTTCGTTTAAATGAATTATTTTGAGCCCAAAAACTAGTGGTAGGATTTTGTAAAGACCTTTTAGAGACACCCTGTATATTGTGTTGGAAACTTTTCGAAAGAATAAGCTATGTAGTTTGAAATTAATTTAAAAATTCCTGGAATAAATGTTGGTATAAGATCTATGATGTGGAATAAAAACAAAAGTTTGAAAATATTTTTTCGGTATTTGCATTACGCCATCGCCAAATTTAACACCCTGATTTTACTTACTGTTATACCAAGCGAATTGTTTTCAAGACCTTATAACACTTTCGTATATCTCGAAATTCTCCTACTTTATGCACTTTACAATACATTGCACTTATTATTATCCAAAGTAGACAAACCTTGCTAAATAATATAAAGTAAAAGTTAATTGCCCTTTTTTATTTCGGTCATCTAATACTGAAATTTTTAAATATTAAACATTTAATATTTAATACACTTTCACAAATTTATGCTACTAGACGATTGTTAAACATTTTACATGCTTATCAAACTAAATTTGCTTCAGACAATTTTCTAACCAACATTCCAATCTTCCAAACATGTTCCTATTCTACTTTACATGGTAGATTACTAATTGTTGACAAACATGTCTAATGTAAGTCAGTAGATTGTAAAAAGAAGACAGTCATTTCAAATTAACTATAGTATAATGAAATACCTGGTAAAATAAGTTATAGGAAAAACCTGATAGATTTGGTGTTCTTTTTCAATAATTACGAAATTGCGTGTAAAAACGTTATTAAAATTATTTATAAGTCACTGGGTCTTCTTCCATCAACAATCTTTCCGCTTAAAATTTCACCTCTGACGAAATTCTCACACATTATCTGTGAGCAGGAAAACACAGAAAATTTTATTATGCAACGTGTTTTCAATTAAGTTTCGAACAAATTTATGGGTGTAATTCAGGTAATTTTAATTATTAAGCCGTCCATGGTTCAAGGCAAATTGGTTATAAATAGCACAGTAACTTTAAAACTGAACTATGGTTGTTTACTTGAGAAAAATTTAAATATGAAAGAAAAAACGGGAAAAATAACGGAAATGTAAATATCTACAAATTGTCGGAAAACCCGTTGCTCATCTGGAGATGTTTTAAAATTCAACTTATATCTAGTAGAAAATTGCTTGAACAAATTATTTTCCACGCATATTATAACGAAAATGAATTATAATTCTTTCCGAACAAAACCAGTTGTTATAGCATAATAAATACAAAGATATCTTGAATTCCATCGTAAATTCTATGGTGATCTATCGTTCCCGATAACTATTGACTTGTTACAGAATGAAATGAAACTGTATAGGAAGTAGACACATGCAATAATATTCATTTCTGCTAAAACTTTATATCGAACTTTCAAACAATGCGATTGTAACCAATTAAAATACGAAAGTGGTGTTGATTATTTTTTTTCCTTCGTATTATACTATTTGTTATCATGACATTGAACTGAAATCTTGGGTATGCTCTATATTACCAATTAAATCGTGTAATGGAATGGTGTGAATTTTAAAATGCACGCTATTTGAATATTTCTATTTTATTGGTAGTTAGCACACATTGGTGTAAAATTGAAATTTGATTTCTATGCAGCTGATTATTTATATTTATAATTCAAGTGGATTTTATTAATAATTTGTTATCTTTTTATCAATTATTTTAGTTTAAATGAATACCTACTCATAAGATAAAGATAATTTATGGTCAAGGCTTTCAACTACAAATTTAGGGACTATTTGCAAAATTTGACAAACAAAAACAAATTATTTATTTGTGTGACTTTTGGACTAGCTTTATATAGACAGTAATTGGTGGGCACATAATTATCTAAATAGCTGTTTGAAGATGAAAGAGTGGGCTGCAAAGAACAAAGCTAAAAATCTTTATGTAAACGTTTGTACAAGAGTCATAACTTCAAAGACATTGCATAATTTTTTCCTAACATACATTACGCACGTTTCGTAAGTTTCTTACAAGCTATTTAAACAACTAATTAACAAAATAAATTGAAATATCCACCTGTCGCCATAACACACATTTAACATTAACAAAAAACAAAAACACAATTGATCTTTTTACAACTCCATTAATTTTTGCTGATTTTTTACCTGATGTGCCTTGCAAACACTCCAACTCAATCGAATAATCCCAACAGTCCAACGAGTTGAGCGTTGGCAATGAATCAGGTTCATTTTCACTCATCGTTCCCTTTTAAATTAAACTTCACCACACACTCAACATCACTCTTCTGAGTTCTGATATCAACAAAACTGTTACTGCTGCTGCTGCTGCAACAGAAACCGACGTTGCTCTCCAACTAAACGCAGGAGTTGCCAGTATGTTTATACAAGGTGTATCGACAGGTAAATGCACTAGTGGTAGTGGGACTATTGTCCGAACAATCCTTTCATATGATCTTAGATGCAATTCACTAATAACTGGAGGTTTGGTGTCTGGAGGGTACAGCAGATAATTTGGAACTGTCGTTTGTTTGATATCATAAAGTCCAAGTAGATAGAGAGAAAAATTTAATTAAATAATCTTGGATTTATCTCGAGTAGGTGTGTACATTGTTTGGAAGCTTATCTTGGGCTTAAACTACACACTTTCACAAAGTTATCCAAATCATATGGCTCCTAATACAAGAAATTTGCGAATGTATTTTAAAACTACTGGACTTACTGTATAGATAGATAACAAAGTTTGATAATAATTTATAACTTCTTCGAAAATTTGTCCCAACACAAAATTACTTTTCTCGGTAAACCCCCATCAAAACTTGATTGCCACAATTATTTTTTATGCAAGAAATTTGCAGCAAGTAATTATACTAATTCCCCTGTTGAATACGCCATTAATAACCCGTAAATGTTTTATTTTTCATTTTAATTTGCAACGATTACACTTAATAACCCGGTGCATAGATACGTATAGGCACTAGTTATAATACAGGGGCAATAAATTATCGTAAGAGCAATAAGTAAAGCGCTTTAGAATAAAATCTAACTGTAAAAACGAAGATATATTAGTTTTCAGACAAGGCCTCTTCCTGGCAAAATCAACATATTTCATGTGATTTTTTACTAAAATAAAATAAGAATGTGTGATTTCAACTGTAAATAATATAATTAATTTTCCTAATGAGGGAATTATTGACTGTGTGTGAGACATACCTACACGTGTTTTTGTAAAATTGTGGGAAATATCTGAAACTGGTAGGAAATAATATTGTAATTGTGGTGACTTTGGAATAAAATCAGCATTTACCGGTAGAAATTACAGTAATTGATGAAACAGATGATATATGGGATAAGTCACTGGAATCTAAACATACACTATAAAAAGGCAATTTATTTGATTTAACTACCTATCTACATTAACATTGGTCTAATGAAATTGAAACTTTTTTGTAGGTGAAATTTTTTGTTTGCTGTACATAAGGAAAAAATTGTACAGTCTGTTTAACATGTGGGGCTTCATGCATATATAATATTAGTTTTAATTAATATACTCGAAAATTATCGATTATATTGCTAATTAACTAAAACAATAGCAGTGAAGTGCTTTCTCTTTTTTGTAACTTGCCCCATTAATATTTTTCACATGCAAAAAACTATTGATAAACAAAATTTAGACAAAGAAATCGCTTTGTCGTTGATAGCTCACAGATAACAACAATTTTTTGCAAATTTATTATATCTGTCTGTAGTGGTTATATTATATTCGGACTCCATGTGAACAATTCATTAATTATCTCGTACGCATTCAAAGTTCAAGGATCGAAATTGTATTTTTTATATAATTTATTATAATTTCCTGCAATTAGAAAAAAATGTATAGTCATTTTCTGTGTAAATGATTTGCACAAAACCCTTCTTAGCATGACCCAGACACACAGATAAATTGATGGACTACGAAAAAATTTGACAATCCTCCTCGATAGCATCCGTGTCATTGCACAGTTTCCGGTCACATAATCTAAAATAAACCGAAGACTTTTCAAGGTCTTCAATGTTAACACGCATCATCGCATTCTGGAGCATTATGAGTTTTTATATTAAAAACCAGATGCAATGACCCGACTACTTCAAGGCTGACCATTAGGAATTGTAGTTTATTGTCTTCGTCGGTGCTGTACCTAGTATAGTCTCATCTTCATAAGATGCGCGAAGCTCCAAAGGTTTTCGACGCATTTGGTGGTATTTTTAGAAAAAAACGCAGGAAATGTTAGAACTAATTAAGGTATGAGTTGATGATAATAATTGAGCTGTAAACAGATTTGTAGTTATTGGATGACGTCTTTACGTTTGGCCAATAAGGCTAACTGTTTTTTTTTAATGAATATCAAGGATACCGCCTAGGAAACGCTTTTAATAGTATCATTTTGAACGTAGAAGAAGTTCACGTATCACGTTCATCTTGTGTAATTAAAGTATGAAACGTGTAATAAAATTCTATTTGAGCAAATAGTTTTTACGAGCCCTAACAACTAAATGTTCGGACAAAAGTAAATTTGATTGACTTTTTTCCATACGCGCAAAAGTTATCTAAATTAACTTCCATAATATTGATGGTTTTTTCTGTTATAATGCCAACATTTAGTTATATAAAAACGTAAATTTCGTAAAAATCCGCTCGGCGGTTCCAAAACTGTAGCACTTTAACCCAGCAGGATGGGAAAATTGTAGAAACAAAGAATTATTATTTTCAAAACGTTGGATCTAGTAGTCGGATTTTGATGAAATTTACTTGATTACAAAGCTGGATGTTGGTTTTCTTTACAAAAAAGTTACACAAGTTTTCATTTGGTGATTTTAGGCATTTATCGGAGCTTCAAAGTTGCACCTTTAAAAATGATAAAATTTTCTAGTAACTGTTTTAAAGAATCACAGTTTTGAAACCGCTGGTTGGGTTTGTGTCAAAAAACATTTAAATCAAAGCTCAATAATCGTACTATATTGAAAAAATCCTGAAATGTTAATATGATTTTTTTTTGCATTTTTTTCGAGTTCCACAGTTCACTTTTCAAAAAACGTGTTTTTTGATGGTGCTACCTACATTACAATAATCACAGTTTTGGAACCACTGGTTGGATTTTGGTAAAATTTACTTTATTGCAAAGCTGGATGTTGGTTTTATGTACAAAAAAATCTCCAAGTCTTTATTAGGTGATTTTAGGCATATTTCGTAGCTTTAAAATTGCATTAGAAAAATGTGACGTAATTTTCTAACGACTGTTTTTAAAAAATCACAGTTTTGGAACTTGGGGAAAACGACATAAAGGTGCTTTCATGGCCCTCATCCAGTCCGGACCTAAATGTCATTGAAACTCTTTTGCATAAAATTAAACGTATTCTACGCAATAATCCACCAAGAACCATTGGGGACTTAAAGACCAAAATAGAAGAAATTTGGGACAGTTTCACGCCAGAATTGTACCAAAATTTGATAAATGCAATGCCTGCTAGAATACAGGCAGCTATTAAAGCAAAAGGAGATGTAACCTCTTATTAATGGTCCTACATTAAAAGTTATCCCAACATTTAGTTGCAAATTCATTTTGTAAGGTTTGCTAATTATTAAGGTTAAAATATTGTTAAATCCAATAAATAATTTTCTTCCATGCATAATATTGTTATTAAGGCTTTATCTTATTGTATTGTTAGTTGTTTACTAATTATTTGCGTAAAATTTCCAGTTCTCCTTTCATACTTAAAAAATTTACTTTTGTCCGAACATTTAGTTGTACTAGAGATTGTTTATCATGTTTTTATCATTTTGGGAAACTGAAAACTAGCGATTATTTAGTCTCAAGAGGATTAAGCATCCTTACACAATCTTTCCCCCAACTGTAATTCCAAAAACCTAATTTTTATTTTGTAATGGAATTGTTACTAGAAGCAGAATTTTTTCAGATTATCATGTATTTATTGTCTAAACCTCTTTATGTATTCCGCTCCCACAAATATTAAAAGTTGATTGATACATTTCTTACAAAATAACGGTATCAGATCAATTGTCCAGCAGGATAGACAACACGCGTTTGAAAAACTTCATATGCATCTTCCGTGAGATCATATTTTTTTCACACTGAATATTTTACATGTTTAACCCAAATACTATTTTGCTCTTTTTTCCCCACAATGCTATCAGTTTCAGTCTTCCAATTCCGTTACAATTATTCATATAACTTGGGCGATTTAATATCTAGTCTATACCAGGCATACCTTCGCAGATCACGATTTAAAAATTCTTGATCGCCGGATGATTCGCTTGGATAGATTGAATGCATTTTAACTGCACTTTATGTATATATTATAATATTTACCTCCTAGCCAGCACCCATCCTAACAGTTTGTTTGTTCTAATAAAAGCATTTGCATACAATAAATAATATGTAGATACTTATATTATTATAGCCGTCAGGAAATTAATTATTCCATCAGTTAATCCATACCACTGGAAAAAAGATTTCTAGCATTTATCACTTCCTTGTAAAGTTTTTAGTTCATTTTGTTAAACCCTACAATCAGAAAGGATTTATTGCCGGTTTAAAATGGAATTAAACGCACGATTAAATTATAAGAAATATGAATGAAGATGAATGGTAACGAGTTTTTGTATTATAGTGCGGTTCACAACAACTGTAATACATTTTTAATATTTTACATGCTTTAAAACATTTTTAATACCGAATTGATTGTTATTGGTGGCTCCCGTTAGAAACCATGAAGGTTTGTGTTTAAGTGTTTAGCTCCCACAGTAACCTTTTAGACTATTACAACAATTAATTTGACACGTTTTACAAGAATGGTTAATTATATCGTGAGGTTAAATCGATATAACATGAGATTAATAAGTAACAATTTTTATATCGCGATGGTAATAAAACTAGAGGCGTGTGATAACTGTGAACTTTTAATGGGCCAAAATGCAGAAAAAAGTCCTCCCCCACTTATAGTTTATAGTTAAAGAAAACTAAATCAATTTTTTTACTAAATTTTTAATTTGTAAAGAGCAAATCGTGGTGAGAATTTATTAGTGTTATTTGAAGAAGTCACGAATATGAAACGAAAGTGAGTTATTGTTTTTCTTTTTGATATTATGCGGTTTTCTAACCAACGAAATTATTGCTGTAGTTTATGTAAATTATTACCCAGTATATTACATTTTGCTTTAAAGTCAGGTTTTAACTAAACAAAACTAAACCAACAATCATATCGTTAGTTGGTTGTTATATAAAATACTTTTTTGTAGTAATAACGCAGAACGCAGAAGCAGAGAATAAGTTTATTTTAACTTTCTGTATAATATGTATGTATAAGGTATATAGAAAACTTATGTAAATAGTTACGTATGTACTAGCTGTCTGGTATCTAACAGGAAGATATACACAATGTTAATGTAATTTCAGAAAAAAATGCGCTTTTCAGACGAAGAATATTGTTTATTTACCAAACAAAATTCGTGCGTTAATAACAAATAATAAAATGCTTGTTTACACTAAATTATAAAAATTTAAACAATTCCATGACGGCGTTACTGCAGACTTAACATCCTGTTTAAAATTTTCTTTCAACTGTGAAATAATTCAAGTGGAACCAACTCGAAATTTGAATATTTTATGTAAACTAATGACTAATCACAAAGAAATTGGAGAATAATGAATATTTATTGTTGGTTTGATGCCTAATAACTTAATATCTGCAGTAGCAGCGATTCGAGTCCTGTTTGCTTAGTCAACTTAAATTAAAAGAAAATTGAGTTCCAATAATTAAATAAGAAAAATTTCTTCTGGTAGTCTGACATATTTTTGGAAAAAAAGCTGTAAAAAGGCGCGTGTAAAATATATAAAATAAGGAAATTCTTATGGATATACAGGGTCCCAGTTTATATCGTCAGGATTTCACAGTCGATAGTTTAGCGAAAATTAATGGTGGTTTGTCCAATAAACTATGGTCGAATGTTGCTTCCTTTTTGATGTACAGGGCATTAAAGAAAATAAATTATTTTAAATAATTTGCTATAAATCAATAACAAAAAAAGTTAGTCTTTTGAAATTTTGCATAGATCTTTTTTTTGTTTTCTCTTATTAATAATGGTTGCAATTATTTTATTTAGAACACAGAGGCGTGCGTACGAGTTTCTTCAAAAACATTTTATTGAATAAAACGTACACCACTGGTTTTTCTTGCAGCACCAATATGCAGAGAGTATTTTCCATTCAATTTAGAAACTTTTTTGTATCTTACAATTCCTTGATAACTTAACTTTTTTTTCTTATTTATTAAAGAGGTTCTTCCCTAATAGATTTCCGAAAAAAGCATCAGTACAAAGTTGTAGGGAAAAATATTTCTTACAACTTTCCTTTTAATATTTTTTTGATATTGTCAATATTAAAAAAGATATTCAACAAATAAGTTGCAAATTTTAGGGAAATTTTTTTCTAGTTAGGTACTACTTACTACTACTACTACTTACTACTCTTTCCCCAAAATTTTCAACTTATTTGTTGAATAACTTTTTAAATATCGACAATATCAAAAAAAGTTTAAAAGATAAGTTGTAGGAAATATTTTTCTATACAACTTTGTACTGACTCTTTTTTTCGAAAATTTGATAGGAAAAAAGTTATTCAATAAACAAAAAATCCAACCCTTAATTGAGGGCTGGTGAAGGAAGGGCGGGGTCTACAAATACACAAACTCAGTTTTAAACTTTCAGGGTGACCCTCTAGAAGATTCTACAAAAATTGGCTGTAGGGTAAAAAAAGTCTATTTGAAGCCTTTTTTTCTCCTTTATTTACTGTACTATTAGGTTATTTTGAGTTAAGTTATCAAAAAATTATAAGATACGAAAAAGTTTCTAAATTGAATGGAAAATACTCTCTGCATATTGGTGCTGCAAAAAAACCAGTGGCGTACGTTTTATTCAATAAAATGTTTTTGAAGAAACCCGTACGCACGCCTCTGTGTTCTAAATAAAATAATTGCAACCACTATTAATAAGAGAATACAAAAAAAATCTATGCAAAATTTCAGAAGGCTAACTTTTTTTGTTATTGATTTATAGCAAATTATTTAAAATAATTTATTTTCTTTAATGGCCTGTACGTCAAATTTATCGATTACAGACTTATTAAGGAACTTTTTTTTTAAATATTAAACAATTATTTTTTATCCAAAAAAATAAGAAATTAGTAATATAATAACCCCTTGACATCGTATACAGAAAATGAGCCTTAAACCGAAAACTTTTTAAAATTAATGAACAAATACTTTAATTTTCATAAGATATTTAACTAAAAGTATCAACAATAACTAATTTAATGTTTGACTTTTTAAAATTTAAATAGTTTTTTACGCAAATTCGTGTGTTTGAAGCTATAAGGAACCAGGTAAAACATTAACGATGTCACGACGAATAACCTTAGCTCTTTTGGAAAAAATTACATTAAACACACAACACATAATTATTATTTTATCAAATGGCATACTTATTAATCTAAACACGTTTAATAGGCATCTATCAAACATTACATAAATCAGAACTGACAAACTTTTATCTAAAATTTCAAACTTTCTATTTCAACAAGATCCCATACACCACTCCAGACTTTCCCCCCTTTATGTCATTCTGCCCAACTAACAAAAAACCTAACCAAATGCATAAATATGAATTATTACGAAATAATTACTGCAGACATGACTATGTAATTGAAAAGTTCATTCACCTACTTAAACGAATATAAGGTGTGGAAGTAAAATTTTGTTCAACTGTAATAATGAATGAATTATTTTGTACTCTACCTTTTATATTAAAATATAACAGGTAAAGGTAGAGTACCATTTATGGCTTGGTATACGCCTTTAGCATAGATAACTCAATATACATTTAATGTTTTTTTAATAAACACTGAAGTTATCTGAGCTCCTATAAAACTTGTGCGGAAAAGGAAATAAAAAAAGTGGTCCACAAGTCACAAAACAGGTTTCAAAGTTAATTTGTTTTATTGCAATCATGTTTTAATAGCATTGCACTATTAAATAATGGAATGGTTCGAAAGTGAGTATTAAGTTTGCACCAAGGGACATCTGTCCTATAGTTTGAATTAATTTCAGTAAAATATTTCAAAATTGTTCTCTAATATACGGAACAAAGGTCATATTTTCAAAAAAAATGCTCTAGTTTTATTATTCAATTTAAACCGCAACAAATCAAAAATCATTTTCTACATTCTATTATTATAAAACTGTTGGTAAATTGATCCGCAAGTGCATGAGTAATTAGAGCTAATTGTGTACACACAAGATTTAATTAACAAACGATTGACAAACAAGATAAAATATATTATTGCAAAATTTTCTCCAGCAATAAAATAACTATTGTATTTTTTCTCTAGTTTGTCCTCCGGCATTTTTTTTCATTTAACTGAACTAGATTGATAAAATCAACAACAAACAATAAATGAAATCAAACTCATCAGCTATAAAAGTAGTTTTTTTTTTCTGTGTCGCTTAATTAGTGTCCGGTAACAACTAATTTCGCAAGGAAATATTTGAGATAAAGTTGACGAGCTATAAGTAAAGCTAAAGTTTATACATATAGATTTGCAATGTTTTAGATATTGTGCAACAAATCCGACACTATTGGTAATAAATACGGTTTTTTAGTATTAAAATTCAAATATTAATTTATCTAAGGTAAGACAAGGCATAATAAATCTTATGAAAGTTGAAGTTGCCTTTAGTTTCTCTGAATATGTGTTCCATTATTTATGATGGTGGTTGCAATTATTCTATGGTAATACTGGATATAATTTATTAGCCTATACATAATTTATTATTAAGAGGTATCGGTTTTGAAATGATGGATATTTTTTGAATAATTTTGGTAGGGGCTGTAATAATAATTTTACATGTGTGAGAATTTTTTAAAACTTTAATTTCACATTCACATTTGTATTTTTTTAAAATATGTTCACTCCAGTGTTGAATTTGTTGCCTCTTTCAAAATGTGGGCAGTTTTTGACTTGCTAGTTCCTCTAGGAAAAGTTTATCTAATTATAAAATAAATTTCCTATGGTCACATATTAATTATAATAATAATTATAACCAATTTGTCATGTAAATTGTTTATAGATTGTCATTTTATTTCTTGTAAATTAATTTAATTAAATACCAGATGATACCCTTCAAGTTGTCATAGAATATACCTGTGCTTGTGTTGAGATCTTTAATGTAATATAAATTCATCACCGTAATATTTAATTACTGAGAAACTAATATTAGTTTACACAGATAGAAAACAGTAATTTAATATTGTTGCGAATGAAAGGTTTCTTTCTCTCTGCGCGCTGGTTGCGAAGTTTATTTTTCAGAATATTTTGTTACATTTTACAAAATATTCTGCGTTAATTTCCTTCAAGGACAAACTTTTTTTTGTGGGTGATAATAAAATAAATCCATTCTGTAATTTGCATTGGAAGCGAAACGCGCACTACAATAAATAAAGTTTTGCGTCAGTAACTTCTGTAATGGGGCAAAAAAAAATCGGCACGTCACCAGATATTATGGCGTTTGGTGTTAATAAAATTAAATTTATACCATTTTTTGTCCAAGTGGTTGCAAACTTTCTTTTTTAATGAAACAAAGTACGCACCCAATTTTGCAAATTTTCACGTTTGATTGTATATAGCTAGCTCAAACAAATTGATAGTAATAATAATCGCATTAAAATTCAGTAACGTGGGTGAAACTGAAAATGTGTTATTTTTATAGAAATCTCCAGCTGATGGCTATGTTTTATATCCCAACATTATAGTCCCTTTTATTTTTTATCGACATGACTCGAAGTTATTATAATGGTTTTAACTTTCCTATTCTGTTTATTATCATGAATGTATTACAGTACAAATTTCTTTAATTAATGAGTCAAGAACGATTTTCTAGACAACATTCGTTACTCACTCATCTGTGAATTTCGGCAAAATTGATTGTACACCCACTAAAATCAAGATTATGTAAATTCAGTCTGCTTAATGAAATGGAATTCTCTTATATTGTCATACATTCACACATGATTTTACAGTTTAACATTCTAATTTTTTTGCTCTTGTATACGTAGAAAAACCGAATGAATTATTAATTGTATGTATAATAAATCTATTATGCACATTAATTGGTTCCATTTGACTACGTTCCACACAATAAAATAAAACAAGTCGATTTTTATATTAAAGAAACAAACAGAGACAATTATAAATGAAATACAAGTACATAAGATAATTAATCCCAAAAATTTGATTGCTGTGTGGAAAGTAAGTTATCCGGTGTAAAATACAATAAAACTTTTACTGTAACACCATGAAATAGTTGAACTGTTTCTGATATATCGCTATTAAAAAATGACAGTTCGCACGCCCAAAACTATACAACATGCCTAAATAAGAAAATATTAATTTCAGTAACAACTTTTTTTTCGACAGTTCTCATCATCAAACAGATAGTTAACTGTCCTAATTTTCGCTGTATAACCAGCAGTCAGTGTAATTTTCATAAATATGCTCCAGATCATCATGTGGATATGTAATTATTTTATATTATGGTTTGTATATGAAAATGCCTAGCGGCGAAAACTAACAATTGACCCACGGGCAAATAATAACCTTAATGGGGCACGATTATATCAATTTCAAGTTTAAATAGTAAACAAATTATTGTATTTTATAACAAATACAAGGTGATTGCATCGTGGAGGTTTTGATTTGGAATAATTTGTTTAATGGTTTAAATTGGCGAATTATTTGCACTGGAAATTTTACGGTGTTTATCTTGAATGGATATACCAAAACAATTTGTTTGTTATTGTTGAAATTTCCCAAAAAACTACAGAAAATATTTGGTAATTTTTAAGGGATTTTATTACAAGCTAAGGAACTAATTATGTCCAAAAATATCCTACCCAATTTTGTAATTTTTACTGTATTTTTTTATTTGTTATTAATGGTTGTTTTTTGTTGATGTAATTTTATTTAGCTGTTTGTAAATCTATTGAAGGTAAAGTTTCTTGGCCAAATTTAATGTGTTTATTATTATTAGCAATATATTTAAATATTAAAATGCATCACGCACCTTGGAGTCTACAGTGAGGCTATTATAGAGAAATGTGTTCCCATAAATGCTTATAATGCCACCATTTATTGAACAGCTATTTTTTGTATTTGCCATGTTTCACAATCAATAAAAAATATTTTAAATGACCATGTGGTCAATTATCTAAAAAAATTGAAACCGGCTCCTTCACCAATTTTCTAAAAACCAAAATCAAAACCTGTACAAAAATTCACGTCCAGTCGCAAGAAAAAACTGAATTGTGCTACAATTTTTTCGCAATTAATTTCCAGGATTTCACACTAATTTTCTAATAGGGTGTCTTTATATATTCACCCCCTTTCCTCAACATTCACCCCTATTGACTCACTTTCCTCGCATTGCCTTCATACATATATTCGAAAAATGTCGAATAACTTGTTATACTAGCGTCAAGTGGGGTGAAGGGTGCTGACACGGGGTTGAAAATCAATAAGCAACTAATCCGCATTGAGTCAAAACAAAATAAACAAACTTAAATTTAACTGAATGGCACGCTAAATCAAGCGTAATTTTTTCTGCATCACAGAAATTCCTTTGTGCGGTTGTCAGTAATAATTATCATCAGTAATTGAGCCGGTAGTGCTAAAGCTAAACTACTTCGAATGACTCACAACATAATTACGTGTGTGTTTAAGACCGTTTTATATTTAGCACTTAATAAATACCAGCTCGATGTTTCTTACCATCCAGCATATTCCTTGCGTAATCATCCTCGGATACCTCGCACAACCCCTCCATGGTGCTCATGGTAAAATTCACCCCACTAGGCGCACACGGACACCACCCCAATAAAATAAACTCACATTACAAGTTTTTTCTTCTGTGGAATATAATTAGGCTAAGCACACACGTTCACTATCACCGATTGTTTTGATCGACTAATAGTCTTTGACAACCAGCTGATGGGAGCTAAGCAAGGCCTTATTTCGTCGAGACAAGGTTCATGGCATGCTTGTCCGTGAATAATGGACAAGCGCACATCAACTCTACCACAGTCTACTGTGTGGTACAATCGATAATTTTAAACCAGAATAATTTAATGGTGCTGCTGAATTTTTATTGCTAGGTGAATTATAAATGTTTATATAGGTGGTTTTGTTGGAGAGCTGAGTCATGCAAGAGAGTCTTAGAGCGAAGCCAGTTTTCGTAAAAGTGCTAAGAGTATAGGTACTTTTTCGAAAATCATCAGAAGTCTTTAAATTTATGTAAATCTCACATTAAACGAAGACATTTAAGTTATCAAATTTAGCACTGTATCTTAAATAATTTGAATTAATATTATTCTGGTACATTTTCCGACTTATCATGGGTTTAAAGCCTATACCCAGTATGATATAACACCTTCTCATCTTGCATAAGAATATTTTGTATAAATAGCTTTTGAACTTCTGATGTAGCATCTATGAAAGTAGTTTTTATTGAGATGTCACCAGCCAAAGCCTAGAGCTAAAAAATTGGCGTTAGTTTAGATAAGAAAAATTTAGTGTAAATTTCAGTTGAAAAACAAGTTTTAGTACTTCGAATCAAATCTTACCACTACACGTAGATAGCGGTTTTAGACCACAATCAACTTTATTATACAAAGTTAACACTTACAAAATGTTTTTCTGTTTTTAATGTAAATATTTTTTGCATATCCGGCCTTTGCACAGTGATAATGATTGAAAATAATATACAAACTAATTGGAATTGGCAAATACTATTTCATTAAGATTCATTAATAATTAATTATAACAAATCCAACTTAATATTTCATGTTTCTTATATACATCCTCCGGTAGGTAGATAATTTCTCCATCATTAACAGCAAGCGGCTTGCCTATCTAATTATCGTTTTATTACAAAAGTTTATGAATTATTTCCCAGTAAATATAAAAACTAAATATAATATTTTATGTTTGTTGTCACAGAACACAGATACCGATGCATGTGTCTCATCTTAATTCCCTGTGAAAGAATATGAGATAGTCACGAATTTTTCAAAACGTGATTTTGCACATTAAACTTCATGAATTAGGTAAATGACTTTCGCACAATTTAAATAAATCATATCTTAAGTTTTTTTAGAAAGGTTTGTTATATTGGTGTTTACTTTCATTAGTTCAGTCGGTTTTGTTGCAGGAAGAACTGAGAGTAGGCAGCTTACAAGACATGAAAGGACTGTGTGTGGTTTGTTGCATAGGAAATTTGCAGGAATTATTCCTGCTACCAGGAAATTATTGATACCGTTTTAGTTAGAATAAGTACTGCATATTTTTTTTAGATTCATGGTGGCATTTTTAACCAAAATTAATTGATATTTTTTAACACTTACTGTAGCAATGTAGCAAGAGAATTTCAGTAAAACTAGAAAAAAACTAGGCAAAAGTTTTGAAGCAGTCCCAAAATGAAGAGTTCTGAAAATTTTTTAGGCTTTATTTTCTAATATAATATTGTTAACTCTATGTAAAAAAACAAACCACGATATAATTGGAGGATTTTTCATGTAGGTATCTACGACTGTTTTTGGAAATTATTCAAGAAATTTTTGTATTAAACGATAAAATTTATCAAAGTTCTTGTATAACGTAACTTCTAGCTAACTCCAAGACAATTTAGTGAAATTAAGAAAAATTGGGAGGGATAAACTTTAACACGACCCGAAAATGAAAAATTATTTATAGATTTACCGAACAATTCGACTTATACGAGCCCTAACAACTAAATGTTCGGACAAAAGTAAATTTGATTGTCTTTTTTCCATACGCGCAAAAGTTGTCTAAATTAACTTCCATAATATTGATGATTTTTTTGTGTTATAATGGTATTTGGTTATATAAAAACGTAAATTTCGTAAAAATCCGCTCGGCGGTTCCAAAATTGTATCACTTTAACCCAGCAGGATGGGAAAATTGTAGAAACAAAGAATTATTATTTTCAAACAGTTGGATCTAGTAGCCGGATTTTGATGAAATTTACTTTATTGCAAAGCTGGATGTTGGTTTTCTTTACAAAAAAGTTATACAAGTTTTTATTTGGTGATTTTAGGCATTTATCGGAGCTTCAAAGTTGCACCTTTAAAAATGACAGAATTTTCTAGTAACTGTTTTAAAAAATCACAGTTTTGAAACCGCTGGTTGGATTTGTGTCAAAAAACCTTTAAATCAAAGCTCAATAATCGTACTATATAGAAAAAATCCTGAAATGTTAATATGAATTTTTTTGCATTTTTCTCGAGTTCCACAGTACACTTTTCAAAAAACGTGTTTTTTGGGGGTGCCACCTAGATTTAAATAATCACAGTTTTAGAACCGCTGGTTGGATTTTGGTAAAATTTATTTTATTGCAAAGCTGAATGTTGGTTTTATGTACTAAAAAATCCCCAAGTCTTTATATGGTGATTTTAGGCAATTTTCGTAGCTTTAAAATTGCACTTGAAAAATGTGACGTAATTTTCTAACGACTGTTTTTAAAAAATCACAGTTTTGGAACTCGGTGAAAACGACATAAAGGTGCTTTCATGGCCCTCATCCAGTCCGGACTTAAATGTCATTGAAACTCTTTGGCATAAAATTAAACGTATTCTACGCAATAATCCACCAAGAACCATTGGGGACTTAAAGACCAAAATAGAAGAAATTTGGGACAGTTTCACGCCAGATATATACCAAAATTTGATAAATACAATACCTGCTAGAATACAGGCCGCTGTTAAAGCAAAAGGAAACGTAACCTCTTATTAATGGTCCTAAATTAAAAATTATCCCAACATTTAGTTGCAAATTCATTTTGTAAAATTTGCTAATTATTAAGGTTAAAATATTGTTAAATAAAATAAATAATTTTCTTCCATGCATAATATTGTTATTAAGGCTTTATCTTATTGTATTGTTAGGTGTTTACTAATTATTTCAATAAAATTTGTCCGAACATTTAGTTGTTAGGGCTCGTATACTGATCCAAAATATCGATTTTTAGTCAATTTTAATACAAACCACAATTCGTTTATTATAGTTTCCATTATAAGCTAGTCCATAGTTACCTACATATTTCACTAAATTCAACATGAGGAAAAATCACAGTTTTTATTTTGCCTAAGCCACAAAAACCAGTTTAAATCGCAGTTTCTTCCAGCCAAGCCATTACATATTCAAAACCACTTATTTTGCCTCTCTCTTCAAATTTAGAAAATTAGCTCAAAAAATTTTATCGTGTAGCCAAACCCAACTTTCCTAAAATAAGAATTATGAAATAATATTTAATTAGATGATTAATTTAGATTTTTTTCCAAATCAAATAATTCCCAAAGCATTCTTTTCCATATAAAATATTCATCATCCGAACTTCTTCCGCTCCAGGGTGCGTTATTGTTCAATTGTATTCAACTACATAATGTATAAGTATAGAAACTTTTCCTTTTTTCTATCACACCTACCCTATTCAAAATCAATGCAAAACGCTTTATATGCCACTTATAATAGACATAATAACTTACAACAATAATTGTTATTGCCCATTTTATATCAATTTACTGACAAAACAGTCACGATTAACTATTATTCACCCACAGTCTCCTGTGTGGATTATTTGAAGCTAATTAGAGAAAGCATTGATACATTTTTTTAGTACCAACACAACGCATTCACTAAATCGTGCAGTGGGTACCTACAGGAAAAATGTTGAACCTCTTACAATTTGTCCTCGGGTGGTATTTTAATTGTTATATTATCGACAGAAAGTTAATAAGATATTAGAAACGTCCAGTTGTGACAGCTAATTAATACGCTTATTATAGCTTAGCCCATGTTATACGAGTACAGTAGGGTATTGTATAGCGATATGTGTGAGTGCATACAATACCAACACAACGTCAAGATATAACTGTAAATATTATTGTATTGGTTTTATGTACATATTTAAATTTGAACCTTGAAATATCTAAACATGCCGCTGCAATTTTATGTAGGTGCAGATATTGGTATTAGTTGATAGATTAATGGTTTTTAAAAGCAAACTAGTTTACGTTACCTTCGCGGATTTGTCCATAAATTCCTTAGATAAGATTTGCTGTAATACAGGCTCCGGTTTATATTGTCATAGTGGCGATTTCGCAAGTTTAAAAAATATTATAATAAAACTGAGATTTAGATTTTTGTAAATATTGTACTAGTTTAGAAGCCAAAGCTCTGATGATATGAAAGTATTGGGTCTGATGCTAATATAACTAACAGGAAATAACTAAATTTATGTTAGTTTTTTTACGTCACCTCACCTAATATGACTTTTGATATGTTAATTATTTTATTCCAACAGTTAATAAAGTTGATACAACTCTCCTATAATATGAGATAACTATTTCTTAGATATTCTAATACGTTTTCAAGAGTAGGTAATTTTAATTAGTACCACATAATATTGTTTTCGTGCAAATTCTCTGAATGTGTACTAGTAAGGTTATTATTATCCTAATTGCATTTGTGGTAATTGTTACTCTCAGTTTAATAACTAATCTATAGTTTGCTTGGCATTGAACTGAGGTAAATATAAGGATAAAGTATTTTAGTTTTTCTTATAATAATGAAAAATTTCATGTCATCTTATAATTGAAATTATCTTTGCCTCTTAGGTATAGTTTTTTCCAAAGACGTTTTCCTAGGCTAAGGACAAATGTTTTCAATCGAAGGTCCTTAACTGTTAGTTAATTTCTTTAAGGTACAATTATTGTAACCAATACAATTGATTAAAAAAGTGGCGTATTTTTTCAAAAAATTAACTTAATTTTTATTATTTACCAAAAATAAATTCTTTTGATCATAATTAATGGAGTATTTGGAACTAGATCAATAATTTTTCTGTCAACAGTTTTTTTTTCAAATATAATTACCCTATTTCCATTATTATATAAAGTACGCAATTAGACAGGTAAAAGTTCGATGAAACTTCTAGAATATAAGCGTTTCGTTATATTATACCTACAGTTAGGTATTAAAACTATTATTTCAATCGCACTATAGAAAAGTACTTCATGTAGATTACAAGTTTTATGGTGAGATTTTACCAAAATGAAAATTTCGGATATTTTTAATGTGGCGCCAAGAAATATTTTTGTGGAAAGTAGGTGAAATAATTTTATAAAAACCAAAGCTAATAAAATCAATTTTCAGATGATATACTATTTCCACTAGTGAATATCTCGCTTTATATGATAAAAAGCAAAATCCAACAAGTGTTAAACATTTTATCTCTTTTAAGCATCGTGGTACAATATTCCGTAGTCTTATTTTACATGTTCCTTACAGGATTCAACTATAAACAACAACAAGTTTCAATAACTTATGGCTTAATTATTTGTTACGTAAGAACAGTTCGAGAGGTAAATATCCCGAGAAATTTGTGTATTGTGAATTTCAACATTTCCAAGGAATTCCAAATGAAGTGAATACAAATTTTTCGAGAAATTTATTCAATTTCCAAAAAAGTCTGTACATAGGACTCGGAATTCCAATGATTTCCAAGGAATTCTTTCCAATTTAAATGTACACAAATTTTCGGGATATTTCCCCTCGGAAATTTTTGTGGAATCCTTCGAAAATATCTTTCATGTCTAAAATTTCAGTCTATGCTTGGTTACATTGTTTCCATTGTCCTTTCGCCCTTCATAATACAAATATTCCACAAACTACTCAGAAACTATCGCCCTTTAAACTCAGCCAGTAAACAACTCTTCAGGAAAATGAAAAAAAAAGCCAGTTTAGCGATAATCCAGATGAAAATTTCCTTACTTCTTGTAGCACTATGCTCAATTCTTTTTCTGCATATCTTTGATGGGGATTTTGGATGTCACACTTTTATTGTGGGGCGTGAGTGGTTTCAGGACTATATGCTTTTAATTAGCGCAAGTTATGATCTTATTGTCCTGCATAGTGGATTTGTGATGGTTTGCCATGGTTCATTAGTTATCTATGCTATCTTACATGTGAGGTTCCAACTGTATTTGTTGAATGAGAATTTTACGAGGATTTTTTCGAATAGTTTCGATAGATATAACTATGAAAGCGAAAGGATTCAGCTGAAATTTAGCAAGAAATTAAAGAAATGCATTCGACATCACCAGGAAATTAAAGAGTAAACCTACACAGGAAAAATAAACTATACCTTCTTTATACAACCAATTTTTTAGACGTCTAATTTTGGGAAGTAATTACATTTACTTTCCAATATTTGCTTATGTACTGGGTGGAGTTGTACTAATAATAAGTACAGGAGCCTTAATCATTACTGTAGGTTCTTTTTCAAACGTATAAAGCTTTTTAACATCCTTAACTTTCCAGAACGTTGCCCCGATTATAAATATTCGAATGTATCTTATTGGGGGTACAGCCGTGTTTAATCTTGTTCTCTATGCTCATTATGGACAATCTCTAACAGACGATGTAAGTTGGTTTCCAGTCCGCAATACATGTTTATTCTAAGCATTTTTAGTCTGAAGATTTGTATATCACTTTGACATCTTGTCCGGTTTATTTGTTGAATCGAGAAAATAGACAGTTGTTGTCCATTTTTATTATAAATGCCAAGGAGGCGATTAAAGTGACGAGTTCTGGAATTATAACGTTGGACCATAGTATAATAATACAGGTGAGATAAAATCTGGACATAAATGAACGTTGAACGCTCTAGTAGAAGGAAGAAAATATAAAATAATACGCGTTGGACAAATAAAAATATTGTAAGGAATGGTTGCCATTCGGGTCTTTTTTTATTTAATTAATTTGATTTTTCACTATAAACGTGATTTTCTCCTTTTACAGATATACAAAATGTTCTACTCATTTATTACATGGTTGAAGTCACAAGGCGTAATTTAACGACATAACATAAAAAATCCTTGTGAAGCATTTTCTTTGTATTTGCTTGGAACCCTTTTAAAGTATTTTGTTGTTTCAGCCAAGAAGACTAGAGACAGGAGAGCGAACTCACTTATAAAGGCAAGGCCGATATTCGGCGACAGCTCCCAATCGCTACTCGCCATGTGCGAAGGAGCTATCGCCGCAGTGTACAGGGCAACATGGAAGTTCCCTCTCTTGGTTCTAGTCTTCTTGGTTTCTGCTTTAATGTAGAAATCGAAAATTTCAGCTGAAGTTTTTGTTATGAGGACGTCATCACATAAAAATTTAAAAGTCTTGAAATATTTTATAACCAGATTCTTTTTAAAATTATTTCCAATTTGTCGCTGTCAACGTGGTCTAAAAAAAAGGTTGGATCGAGGTAAACATCTCGAAAAAGTTTTGTACATAGGACTCGGAATTTCAATAGTTTCCAAAGAATTCCAAGAAATCCCGGAGAATTCCAAGATTCTAATTTAACGGTACCTACACATTTTTCAGGATAGTTAACTTCAACGTTTCGAAAAATGTATGTGCACTGAACTCGGAATTCGAATGATTTGTAAGGAATTCTCATGATTTACAAAGAATTCAAAGGAAATCCAAATTAAGTGTTCACTGAGGAATAATATTTGGCTTTGTGCTGCCATTATTGGTTGTGTCATGGTCGTATTCCAAAAACTATATTAATCGAACTGTAAGAAAAAAAATTTAATTCATTGGATTGTTTTTGTTGTGTTCTGATATTTGGAAATACATCAATAAATTTCCTGTTAACAGTTCATTTTTTATTTATTTTAATTATCTAACATTTTATATTCACATTATTAGGTAAAGTACGCGATTAGACAGGTAAAATTCGATAAAATATTTAATAATAGGTATAAGAGGTTCATTATTTATACAATAATTACAACTATTATTTCAATCGCTCTGTAATAATGTATTTTATTTTATACAAAGCTTACAGGTTTAACGGATAAAATCTCAAAATGAAAATTTCGGATATTTTTAATGTGGCGCCTAGAAATATTTTTGTGGAAAGTAAGTGAAACAGTTTTGTAAAAACCAAAAAACTTTATAAAACAATTTTTAGATGACATACTATTTCCACTAGTAAATTGCTCGCTTTATATGATCAAAAGCAAAATCCAACTGTTATTAAACATTTTGTCTCTTTTAAGCATCATGGTACTGTGGACCATGGTCCTTTTTTACATGCTACTTACAGGTTTCAATTTTAAAGAGCAACAAATTTCAATAACTTATGGCCTAATTATTTGTTACGTAAGAAATTTCGGGGAATTCTTAGAAAAAAGTCTTGTGATATTGTGAAATTTCAGTCAATGCTTGGTTACACTGTTTCCCTTGTGCTTTCGCCCCTTGTAATAAAAATTTTCAAGCGACTTTTCATAAACTATCGCCCTTTAAACTCAGCCAGTAGAAAACTCTTGAGGAAAATGCAAGAAAAAGCCAGTTTAGCGATAATCCAGATGAAGATTCTTCTACTACTCGTAGCAATTACCTCGGTTTCTTTCTTGCATATCTTCGATGGCGATTTTGAGAGTCACATTTTTATTTTGGGGCACGAGTGGTTTGAGGAGTATATGTTTCTAATTAACGCAAGTTATAATCTTGTTGTTATACATAGTGGATTTGCGATGGTTTGCCACGGTTCATTAGTTATGTATACTTGCTTACATATGAGGTTTCAATTGAATTTGTTGAATGAGAATTTTACGAGGATATTTTCGAAAAGTTTCGATAGATATAACTATGAAAGCGAAAGGATTCAGCAGCAGTTTAGCTTGAAATTAAAGAAATGCATTCTACATCACCAGGAAATTAAAGAGTACACTTTCTCAGGATCTCAGGAAAAAGTAACCAACTGTTTATATGTAACCAATTTTTAGGCGTCTAACTTTGGGAAATAGCTACATGTATTTTCCAATATTTGGTTTCGTGCTGGGCGGAGTTATACTAATAATAAGTACAGGAGCCTTAATCATTGTAGTAGGTGTCTTTTACTCTAAAACTATGGAAATTTATCATCTATCCTTAAATTTCCAGAACATTGCCCCGATTATAAATCTACGAATGTACTTAGTTGGAGGTACAGCTGTGTTTAATATTGTCCTATATGCTCACTATGGACAGTCTCTAACAGACGATGTAAGTTTGTTAGAAGATCCAATCCACAATTAATTTATTCCAAGCATTTTTAGTCTGAAGAATTGTATAACACTCTGACAACTTGCCCAGTTTATTTGTTGAATCGGGAAAACAGGCAGTTGTTGTCCATTTTTATTGTGAATGCCAAGAAACCGTTTCAAATAACGAGTTCTGGAATTGTAACGTTGGACCATACTTTAATAATACAGGTGGGATAAATGAGAAAATATAAAATGATACGTGCTACGTGCTAGACAAATAGTTTTTCGTGGAAATGTAGATACTTCAGGCATAGTGACAAATAATTAAAAATTTTGAAGGAATTATTATTATTCAGCTCTAATTTATTTGATTTTTTTACTATAAACGTGATTTTCTGCTTTTCTAGATATATAAAAAGTTCTACTCATTTATTACGTGGTTGAACTCACAAGGCGTAATTTAACAACAAAAAATCCTAGTGAAGTATTTTCGTTTTTGCTTACAAATTTTCTTAAATTATTTTGTAGTGTCAGCTTTAATGTAAACATATTTGTCGACAAATTCGAGTGAGATTATTGTTATTAATGGACGTTGTTCGATTTTAGAGGTTTTGTTGAAATTGGTTCGGAATTCTTGTTGGATATTGTGATTTTGTATTTTTGTAAGAAAAGATAGACAGAATTTGTCCATTAGCACATCGTCACTGCCTATAATGTACACTGCCTATAGAATAAAATTTTATAAATGCTTTTTAGTGTATAATTCCAAAAGTCAGTTTCCTAATCAAAAATAGACATCACATAAAAATAAAGTGAAAAAAGATTTTGTATTCTAGATCATTTAAACAATCAAATTTATGTCATCAAAAGAAAATGCATGCGTTACATATTAAAGCGATTTTGTTAATAAGAGATGTGTAAGTTCCGTAATTTCTCGGTTTCCAAACTGTACTATTCGTATTCTCCATGAGTATGGTGACTTTTGTCAGTTTTATAAAATACAATGAAATTTTTTTTATTTGCTACTTTAGTCAAAAATTAAATACTAGATTTTGAGGAACGTTTTTATAAAGTGATAAAAGTCCTTTTGAAATTTGTAGGAAATTTAAATCTATCACCAGTTCTTCACTGGAATGACGAGCTATTATCCGCTGTCTACAACTTTGAATAAGTATAAACGCAATGCTTAATTAACATAATTTTATAGATTCGTGAAACCTAAATATTAATACCATTCTAGTAAACCTACATAAAAATGTTACCAATTACATAACTTTTGAGTTCTGCTCGAATTGCCTCCAAGGTACAATGTTAACGCCCAAGTAAAATAAACGCGGGTGGATCAAAAAAAAACTCTTACATCTCACTACAGAGAATGTATAGTTCTAACTACCAGTACAAGAACAAAACCAGCAATCCATAAAATCATTTACAGATACCACGCCGGTGGTATAAATACATGACATTTTGCAAACACTCCCTGCTGTGGAAAATAAAAAGTCGCGAGTTTCGCCGCCAATTTACACTAGCAGGGGTTTGTGTTTGGAGAAAGTGCGCATTGGTAACACAGTTAAAACGTGCCCACAACAGATACACCCATTATATCTTCTTATCTCTAATACCAGCAACATAGATAATAAATGATAAATTTTCTTTAATGGATATTTTCCAAATAATTACGTTTGCAAGCTGACCTTTCTTCAACTTCGCATGATTAGGTACCTGTCGAAGAAGACGGGGGGGATTAGTTACAAGTTACAAGTTACATGGCACACAATTATGATTAAAGATCAGATCTGTATATATAAGCTTGTAGATGTTTTATTGTGGCACAGTGTGGTGTAAGTTTATTTAACATCACGGAAACGATTATTGTCAAATAAATTAGTTGGTTGCGGTGAAAGATGGAAATTATTTTGCTGATATATCGAAGCAGCAGGAACTTGCTTGTAAATCCAATAACTTTCAGTAGCACACATAGTATAATTATATTGTTCAGATTTTTTGTACACATTTTTTTACATATGAGTGAATGCTGTGGGAGAAAAGCAAATTACTAGGTTCTGATCAATTGCAAATATATAAATGTTCCATCGGAGTTTTTTTGCTACATTCACGTAATAATAATCTTAACGCATTTAAATGGAAATCAATTTCTATCCGGCATTAGTTGTCTAGTATATTCAATTAAATTAATATAAATTTTTTTCATAATAATATGAAATCTATTTCTCACCATAATTCAATATTCAACCGAATCTCATTGAACATTTGCATATTTGATTTGGTGAAAGAGAAATGATAAATGTTCAGAATTGCATTTAGTATGCAATTCTCGTACCTACCTTTATAGAATTCTACTAATCTTTTTATCCGTAATTGGACATAAATGCTAGAAATGGCACAGTTACATTAGCGAAAGGAGAAGTTCAAGAAAAAAACTTGATATATTATTACAGTTCCACATCGAGCGAAAATCGAAACCATATAGCAAAATAATCCCACAGTATTTACTATAATATACAACAAGCACTAGAAGAATAAAAAATTGTAGAAACCACTTCTACCAAACGTATATTTCCTATAAGGAAAATAGGAACGATTGTTTCCATTAGATTAGCTTCATCACCAAGTACATTTTTTCTAATTCATAGTTGATGTGAGAAATTGAAAGTTATGACATTTGAAAGAAATATAATGGGATAAGATGCATTAGTATAGTAGTAGGTACGATTAAAGTGTTGTCATATTTTTAAAATATTAACAATTGTTACTTAAATTATGATAAGTGATGTTAATGTTACCGACGTTTAACTGTGTGAACAGGAATTTTTTTCAGTAGGTAATACAATAGTGCATAAATTATTCAGTTTCTCTTTTTTAAACATATTTACTTTGACACGCGTAGGATTTACAAAAATTAAATAATCAGAAAATCGAACGGTACAAAACTTAGTTGATTCATGAAAAACGGAAGATTTCACGTTATTAGAGTGTAAATGTTTGAAAAATTTCTTCATTTGCATTTCCAGGCGACAGCATTCCAATAATATAAAAACAGTTTTCAGAAAAGTGGGACATATTTTTAAGACTTGGCCAACAATTCTAATACATGTTACTTGTAAATTCTACATCAATCGATACTCTTATCTACAATTTTCATTCCGAATTTTAAAAAAAGTTAGGTTCATTGTACCAACTATAAATTTTTTTATGTACCTACCTACGGTATTAGAAATTTTTATAATATCTATATAAAACTTTAACTTCTAGTTTCACTAATTTAAACTTGCACCTGTCAAATCATAAGATTTCCTAACTTCTTTCAGTGTTTATTAAAAAGTTCAATAAATTTTTATATTACATACAAGAGTCACCTTTTTATAATATTTCCAGATTTGATGAAAGTTACTTAAATATTTCAAATACAGAACTCGATGAATACCAAAGATAACATCAGTTATTTCTATTCCTCTTCCACGCGATTCTTTTGAATGAATCCCACTTGTACTCTAACGCACTTCAAACGAACACTATAATTAAAAAAAAATTTTACAAGCCTCATAATCTTCAACATAAACACAATGAAGAAAAATTAATTATACATTATGAAGATAATTAAAACAAACACATACTATTACATTCATATCCATCCTCCGCTTGATGCCTACACTGTGAGAAGTAAAAAGAGACAACGGGAACAATAACAGATTGTTTGACTTTGATCATGACTTTCAATGGGATATGTTGTCTAGTTCCTATCCGCAAGATCTTTCACTCCTGACTAGGCATTAATCAAAAATGAAATAAGTACAGTTGGATTGTGGATACCCCCCAATTTATCTACTTGGTTAGCTGCTGAAAGGTCCAGCTCGCGTGATCGATATGGATCTCTAATGTACTGTAAAAGGCAGTTAGTTTTAGATTGAACAAAAAAAACACGAACAAGTCTCTGTCGAATGTTAGATGGAGGTGTTTATGGTGCAGATGTCCTGATATGGTGATATTCCTACTCTCACTTTTTAAGCTAAGAAAAATTGCATGGTTTAAGCCTTTCTCCACGCGGGGCTGTCAATTTTATTATATTAATATGTATAATTTAATTTTACTAATGATGGAAATAGAAGGGGCGACAATTTATCGGTTTTTCACGGTCTAATTAAAAAAATCGCCTTTTATCCGCGTTTCGGTATTTGCAATAATCATAATTAAATTTGTTCTGTAGCACATATAAAAGTAGTTGAGGAAGAAATTAAATTATAGTATTATGGAAGGTATTACAAAGAGGGAATATATTATACTACGGCACAACTACTTACACGACAAATGTAATTTAGATTGTGATGTAAATGTTTCTACTTGATTAATTTTGTTGTGTTTCCTACAATTCAGTGCACTAGTAACCTAGATATACAAAGGCATATCAATTAGTTTGCATAAAACCAACCATATATTTATCCTGCGCAGGACTAAATTAAAAATTGCAGGTGGCAATTGAATTGATTGATTGATAATCGATTATCCCAGCAGCAGAAAACGTAAAATCGATGCATTTATCGCCTAGTTTTATTGTATAGTGTGTCGTAAAAAGAATTTTACATCCTAAATCATTAACTTTTATCCATTTTTGTTTATTATTTGTTAACCGGCGATTGAACGCATGGTTCTATATTAATTTGAAAATACTTGCGTGAAAGTCGCTAAGATGAATGTACTTTGATGGGTCCTCTCTAATCTCCAATATTTCAACCTTTACATGGTTATTTATCTTTTCCACAAGAGAAATCCGTTAAATTCAAAGTTGTCAAGTACCTAGAACCGCTTTTAGTTCTTTGTTTTGTGCGTGTAAAGTTTTGTGGCCTGAGTCACAAAAGTAGTCGCCAAGCAAGTAAATCAATATTTAGTTTATAAGAGAGTTTACAGCTCGCCAAATTGAAAGAAACCGGAAAGGAATTATTAATAATTAAATCAATATGCGGCACAAAAGCAATATGATTTAAAGAGAAATTGGACAGATTTTCAGATTACACTGACAAATTTAACACAAAACAGTCAGTTAATGTCTGAGGCATGCAGAATGTTAAATAGCCATGATTGTTATAATAATGATAGAATCCACGTGATCATTGAGCATGAAGCGTGTAAACGATAGAATTAATTTTATTAAAAGTTCCAAGTACAATAATTAAGAGTGGGCATATCTAAAGAAAAAAATCATGAATTATAATTATTTTTTATTCAAATGTGGGCATACATAATGATAATGTTTGGGTACCTACTTGTATATCCAGAGAATAAGGTTACATGCTTTCTGGCAATAATAAAGAATAACTTTAAATCGTGGGCTGGATAAATAATTTATAAAATGCATTCTTAGCTTAAGAACCTTTCAATTTAATTGCTTTGGATAAATCTGACCATAACACAATTAAGTTATTTGTTTGTGACTGTACAGGGTGTCCAGATTTAGTTGTAAATGCGGGGTATCTCGCTTACTAACAGAGATAGAAAGATGCGGTTTTCGCGACATATTTACTAAACTTTTTTATGAAACGAAAGATGCCGTCAACGGTTTTTTTATAGCTCCCTTCGTTTTTAAGATACAGGAAGAAATTGAAAATTTGCACTTTTAGTGCATACCTCGTATCTTGGGAACGGCTGAAGATATTGGAAAGGTAAAAACTGCATCTTATACAGATTTTTACGTAGAATCCAGTGGCGAGATATTTACTAAACTTATGTTATTTTAAATGGAACACCCTGTATGTTTTTCACTAGTTGGATTCAGCTTGTCATATGCTTTACAAAAATATAAAACACTCTGTAGTTATTTTCTATATTAAGCTAGAAAATGACAATTTTCAAAAATTCAGCCAAAATTTTTGTAAGTAGGCCATTCATCCGTAATTGCTTTTGTAATAAATTTTTGGAAAAAAGATATTAGTTTATGTTCGAAAATTATATTCTTCTTTTGGACAACGACCCTTGTAAAATACACAACTCTTCGTTTTCCATCTTTTCAACCATCTATCCAGAAATAGCTTTTACAAAATAAATTTCGAATTATTAAAATTAATCCTCTGCCCTGGAGAACATATGTGAAGTATTTATTTTTTGCTAACAAATTAACATAAACTGTAATACGTAGGAAAGTAAGAATTTATTCTCTTAATTTTAATTCCAAAATTTACATCCTTAACTTGATTATCCTTGCTACACAAAAATGTACCTAAATAATTTCAATATTTTATAAATTTAAATTAAATTCTACTTTTGTCTCAACTCTCAATAATAAAATAATGATCTTTGATTAGTGGAAACTAATTAAAAATTAACGCTGGATGATTCTTATCGAACCGAAATTTCCGTGTTAAACTTGATTAGCAATCCTACACATGGAAAATCAGCGATAGAAACGAAGTTCTAACGTCATTGATTAGAAGTTAATTTATTTCATCCAAACCTTAATAGTGGTTACTGGTAACCAGTGGAACTTGTTTGTCAACAAATTACATTTTATTAAAACGGCAACAACTTTTGGTACAATTATATATACAAATGTTATCTGCTGAATTAATCTATAATTTAGAATGAATTATTAGCTGGGTTGTTAAAAAAATCAACTTTAAATTATGCAAACTTTTAACGTTTCTAAATATACATAGTTTTTTCTGTAAGTATAATCTGTCTCTGTCTTTCGCTTAACAAATTTCACACAATAAAACTAATGGACTATATTTAATAAATTGGCCTTACGGCTCATTAAATTTAGAAAATATTCGTGACAGGTGTATATGCCCACCGGAAACCAAATAACAGTTGTAGTGTTTCGGAACTTATTGATATTCATTATGAAAATGAAATGAACTTGAAATTTCTTTCAACAGATCAATAGAATAATTACATTTTATTCTATTAACCTGCGCTTAATAAAATGTAAGATGTAAGAAATTTTCTATTATACAAAAATGTGTATGTAATTAATCTTGTATTTTATTCCCACAAAACAACTAGAAGGATTAATAAAATTTTAGACAGAATTAATTCCACATGCTAGAAATTAATAGTCAAATAATAAAAAAACTAATACCATTTCCCGTCATTGTAATCCTTTCACTTTTTTTGTGTTACGTTTTTGGTTACTAATTTAATATAAAATCATCCTTAAATTGATTGAATGATTTAAAATACATTAAAAATGAAAAGTGCTCATTTGGTTTTTTGTCTTAAAACCTGATGGTACACATTCGTGATGTTGATTAATTTATGGATCAATGACCCGCTTAAGAAGATTATACACCGCCGCATGATGCAGCATCAAATTTGTGTAATAATATTTAATTAATTACAAAACATATGCTAGAATTGGGAAATCGTTTAATTTAAAACTTTCAAAATTCACATGTTTTAACAAATCATCGATAAGATGCGAGGATAATTTGCATTTGCCAATATATTGGATGGTTTGGTAACCAGTTTATGCAATAAAAATCCTAGTGAGATAAAAGAATTAAAATTATTTGTAGAAGTATTTAATATGTTATGAAATGGTTGATGCTCAGATAAAACAAATATTTTCAAATAACGCACACGACATCATAAATTAAACCACCTAGATAAGTCAGAATTTATATTAGACAATAAATCTTTTATTGGATTTAAATTAACTTCAACCAAAGTCTTTGTGCTATAAATCAAATAATTTTCTCGAGTTTTTAGTATAAGATATTATATGTAACAGCCTAGTTCCTCTTAGACTTTTGCTTATTAGTGAGACTAATTTAATTTGTACTAATTAATATTTTCCACCTTCTAATTAGATCATTGCATACTATATTTGTGCATCAAATCAGCGTTAACTGAAAACGACAGAAAAACTGTTCATTGAAATCAATAAATTAATGTATCGAGGGCCCCACACATCACAGATAAATCCCGCAGGTTTCCACTTTCTAATTAGACAAATCATAACAATTTTCATAAAATTATAGGAAACATTTGTCGGTGTATTTATTAATATTATTTTATTATATTAATTATGTTAAACAAAACTTTATATTTAATAATTATTAGTACTTATTTAAAAGCCTTAAGCCACTTGCCAATTGGGTTAGAAAATGATGCAAGCTATTTTTGAAGTGCCAACGAGTTTACGAAGTAAGTGTTATGGTCGTTGATAGTAAATAATCAATTAGGTGTAATGACAAAGACTAAAAACTAAAATAGATAGATGACATCATATTTGTACAGGTGACTCGCAGCAAAGTAAACAAACCACATTATTATAGAAAATTCCAACAAAAAGCCAAGTTGTTGTCTATAATACCTAATACGAAAGACCTGTTGTTGGACTTCCCTATCAGAAGTTGTGTTTTCTTCGATTAAATCACGTAAACCTCTGGAGACTTCAACGGGCAATAAGCGAACGAAACTCTCGAAAATGCAAATGCCAAGGACAATGACCGCGTTAGTCTCAAAAAGCGCTTTATGTCAATTTAACAACTTATGTATTGGAATTTTGTCCGAAGTGACCAATGAATACTGATGAAGAAGAAGTATAATGTTATAGGTTATTATGTGTTTCAGCGAATTTTGTTTGAACGTGAAGATGTTTTTTTCTGGTAATATTTATGGCATCCGTTGTAAATAAATTAAAAACTTTTCGCTGGGGGAATTGTAATTATTTGTGGAATATCCGTGAGAAAAGCCATAAAATTTTGAAAAATTAATTTAAAGTTGTTTTTATGTTTAACATGTTAAATCTGTTGTAATTAAAACAGTTAATTGTTTCGAAAATTGATTATAATGGAAAAAGTTAATAAGTGCATAAAAGGAAATAATTTTCTAATACCATGTCGAAGTTTTGGTATCTGTTTTAGCTTATAACTTTCCGTTAATATTAGCAAAAGATAAAAAACCGAAATTTTTAAGGAAACATAGTTCTTTAGAGTAATAAATTGTTATTTCAGTTTGATCTCGAATTACAAGAGTATCAAAAAGGAACTTATCTTAAAACTTAAGACCACTCCTTAATTTTGATATAAAGTCAACTTTTTAAACGGACTGTATACAGGGTGTCCCAGTTTATATCGTCAGGATTTCACCAGTCGATAGTTTAGCGAAAATTAAAGGTGGTATGTCTAATAAACTATGGTCGAATGTTGCTTTCTTTTTGACGTACAGGCCATTAAAGAAAATAAATTATTTTAAATAATTTGCTATAAATCAATAACAAAAAAGTTAGCCTTCTGAAATTTTGCATAGATCTTTTTTTGTATTCTCTTATTAATAGTGGTCGCAATTATTTTATTTAGAACACAGAGGGGTGCGTACGGGTTTCTTCAAAACATTTTATTGAATAAAACGTACGCCACTGTTTTTTTTGCAGCACCAATATGCAGAGAGTATTTTCCATTCAATTTAGAAACTTTTTCGTATCTTATAATTTTTTGATAACTTAACTCAAAATAACCTAATAGTACAGTAAATAAGGGAGAAAAAAAGGCTTCAAATAGACTTTTTTTACCCTACAGCCAATTTTTGTAGAATCTTCTAGAGGGTCACCCTGAAAGTTTAAAACTGAGTTTGTGTATTCGTAGACCCCGCGCTTCCTTCACCAGCCCTCAATTGAGGGTTGGATTTTTTTGTTTATTGAATAACTTTTTTCCTATTAAATTTTCGAAAAGAAGAGTCAGTACAAAGTTGTATAGAAAAATATTTCCTACAACTTATCTTTTAAACTTTTTTTGATATTGTCGATATTTAAAAAGTTATTCAATAAATAAGTTGAAAATTTTGGGGAAAGAGTAGTAAGTAGTAGTAGTAAGTAGTACATGACTAGAGAAAAATTTCCCTAAAATTTGCAACTTATTTGTTGAATATCTTTTTAAATATTGACAATATAAAAAAAATATTAAAAGGAAAGTTGTAGGAAATATTTTTCTCTACAACTTTGTACTGATGCTTTTTTCGGAAAACTAATAGGGAAGAACCTCTTTAATAAATAAGAAAAAAAAAAGTTAAGTTATCAAGAAATTGTAAGATACAAAAACGTTTCTAAATTGAATGGAAAATACTCTCTGCATACTGGTGCTGCAAATAAAACCAGTGGTGTACGTTTCATTCAATAAAATGTTTTTGAAGAAACCCGTACGCACGCCGCTGTGTTCTTAATAAAATAAAAGCAACCACTATTAATAAGAGAATATAAAAAAAAGATCTATGCAAAATTTCAGAAGATTAACTTTGTTTGTTATTGATTTATAGCAAATTATTTAAAATAATTTATTTTCTTTAATGCCCTGTACATCAAAAAGGAAGCATCATTCGACCATAGTTTATTAGACAAACCACCTTTAATTTTCGCTAAACTATCGACTGGTGAAATCGTGACGATATAAACTGGGACACCCTGTATAGGAACGAAATTCAGTGCTCTACACCAGATTCTACCTAACGGCTCGCCTTTTTCAAACGTTCTACATAAAAATAAATCCGTGAAATTATAAAAAAATATCTTGGGCCTAACTTCCTCAAAATAACGAATATAAATAATTTTGTTCTATTTTAAATAAAGGCAAATATGCAAGACATGAGCAACTAACTGGCAGAATAAAAAAAAAGAGATTTCTAAGTGCACATATAAAATGACCAAGATCTACGTACTACCTACTAATGGAAGAACTAATAACATGTAGTAACATATGTAAACAAATGTCTGAATGGCATTTTAATATAATCAAACATAGATTCATAGGAATCAGGTTGGTCGGACCGGAAATGGAAAATGAAGGCTATGAAGATTAATTAGCATTTATGTGGTAGGTCTAGCTATTTCTTCCAATAAATGATAAATGAGATATGTACTAATGGTGTTGAATTAATTTTTGTATTTTGTCCGTAATTTTCTTGCGAAATTATTATATCTGAATATTAATCAGTTTTCTCAAATTTGCTTGTATTTTCGAAAATCTGTCTTGAAATTATTGTTACCCCGAACTGAAGAAAAATGAAAGGTTTTTTCCAAGATGACTACGAATTTTTTCGAAACTGATGTATTATATTTAAAATGGAAACTCTTTTCCACACCTAGATATTCTTCGCATCATTATTTATAATAAAATACAATTTTCTTTTATTTAATTTTTTATAAAAAACGCATGCAATACCCTTTGATTGATTATGATTATAGAGAATAAATACCTTTGTTTAAAAAGCATAAAAATCATGATTTATATGCGCGTTATGCATATCACCAAATCAGCTGTCGATTCTTGCAAAAAGGATTACGTTAGAAAATCTATATTATTTAACAAATGTTCTATAGATAAAAAGACTCACGCAAAGATAGATTGTAAACCTGAACAATAATATATTGCAATAATTATGGTACTGCATACCACAAAACGAAACAATAATTTGCCTTCAATGATTATACATAGTTTGTTATGCAATTAGAAATTCAAAGTATTTAGTGCAGACATGCAACTAAAATATAGGCCAAAATAAAAGTTAAAACAGTGCCAAAAGTAAATGTTCAAGTCTAAAATAATTAGTTTTGTTGAGACACTGAACTGTACCTACTCAAATTATCTATACTTAAAAACAACAAACAAAATAAGAATAATTTTTGTCCGATTCATTGTGTTGGGCGCCGCACCTTTTTTGTGTATAACCGGCAATTAATTCAAACTGTATTCAGGAATAATTCTGTATCTGTTGTTTTAGCAAATAAACAAAATAAGTAACGGGGATTGTAACGATCTTACATTTCAAAGTAGAAAATGGGGTTCCTAGGTCAGCATGCATAAAAATGTACTTTAGAAGGGCCCATCAGGCACACTTCTCATTTTACATTGTCGGCGTTCAATAATTACTGCTTGCATTATTATAAGCTTTGAAATTGTTTACGAGTTTAGCTAGGTTGAAATTTTTTCCAAAAAGAGAAAACGTTTTTACGTACAGGTAAAATTTCAGTCAGAAGTTACAAAATAAATTTAGTACTAACCTTCGCCAGCCGAATGTGTACATTCCAGATTTAACAACGACCAATCCAGCTCCAAGTCCCGAAAAGATGCCATTTTCCCCAATGTTAATTTTCCTGCTGTTATGTGATCTGTACACTTCTTCCGGCACTTTCAATTTTCTTGTAGGATTGTATATTGTATCGGCATGTAATTGACTCGAATCATCGTCAAATCAACGTATAAAAATATCGTTTTTCAACGGTTGATTATTGACAGTATTATATTTAAAATAAAACAGTTAAGGAATGTATTTGTTGTCGGTTGTTAAAAAGCGCGATTTGAAGAGCACATGTACCGAAGGAAGGCCGGTCGCGTTTAGTTCGAGGCAAAGGCGCAGTCTCTATAAGATTCCTGGGTACCTGTTTCTACAATCTCCCATACAGACACCACAAACACATACACACACCTTGAATGAAAAAAGCCAGCAGGCTGCAAATGTTAAATATTCACACATACACATACATACCATAGGTAAAGATTTTTTCTGCTGGAGCACCGACATATGCGGTCAACTGTAAAAGTGCTGAAGAGTTGTTACATAAAAACATCTTAAAGAGTAGGCAGTTTAGTTCCTGCTGCACAAGTACCAGACTTTGTGGTTTTGTGGATAAAATTATTTACTGCTAGTACTAGATCAAATTAAATTTGGGTGAGATTTAAGAGTTGAATAAAATTTAAGGATAAAAATTAAGCCACAAAAAGTTTTACATTTACCATATGCTGTGGTGAAAAATATTTTTGTACTTCTTCACCGGCAATGAAAAAACAAATAACTTAGTTTAATAGAATTTAAATTGTAAAAAATGTACCTATGTAAAGTACCTGCTTCATAAGCGTGGAGATTCTCAAGAAATACAGTTGCTGATATAAAATAATTACTGTTTTTTATATTAGCTCTTCATCCTTAATATTGTGATAATAGAGCACTAGAATGTTGTATAAGGAGTTACAGTTTTGTCAATTTACCACCATATTATAATTTTATTATATTCCAGGAATTTATAGTTACAAATACATTTTTCATGTGCAGTTACTTTTTGCACTCCACATTCTTCATTATCATTAGAAATAAGTTTCTTTAGCTTATTGGCTTATTTCTAAAATTTTCGTATAAAAATATAAAAATTTGAACACTCGTAATTCTTTAAGGGTTAAGACTATCGAAAAAATAGCAGGATGCTTACGATCGCAAATCATTTCAACTATAAATTTTATGTATAAATATTTTTTCGATAATCAAATAGTTTAGCAGACTGGCTTCTTTTTATTAAACAGTGTTTTAATTTTTCAATCTACAATTTTCAACATTGAAGAGATGATTGCTCGAAAACTAACCCGGATTGGGGATAAAAAAATTATACAGGACAATGCAGAATGTATTCAAGAATCGCATCTAAAAATACTTCGTGTTATCCTGGGACACCCTGTATAAGAGAGATTTTGAAATTAGTAAAGAAACAAATTAGATATAAAAGTATGTATTATACAAAATTTTATTAGTTTTAATCAAATTTTATGTCAGTATCGGCAATAAAGCGATAAATTTCATTATCTTTGGAATAATTTGGTTTCCAACAAAACATTTTGAGTATATGTTCATCTTACTATTACTTAACTTTTCTCTATAAGCAAATCGAAGTTAAATCTCTTTCATTAAAAATGTTCTTATTGTATTTTACATCAATCAATTTTCTCTATTAATTTATTTCATTAAACTTCGAAGAAATATGTGCTGTATAACTAAAAAGAACAAGTATAATCAGCAAATAAACTTATAATTATGTCATTATTACTAGATAAAGTTTTATAAAATCTACATCTACAATTAGAAATAAATGTTATTATTTTTAGTTAATGGATTTGAATTTGTGTTTCATCTGAACAAGAGAAATGAATAAGAATCACCACAATTGAACATCTGTGCCAGTTTAATAAACATAACTATTTCATTTCTATAATTATAACCAGTACTTTTTTAATTTCAGAGTAATGAACACGAAAAATGCAGTTTTTTAACCCATGCTTTAGCATAAACTTATTTATTAGATAAAACTTTGCGATAACCTAGACTTTCGATATAACTATAGTACACTTCCAGCTATACAGCTGGTGTATATGTTCCTATATATTAATTAGTATATAATATTATATTATGTTTAAATAGTAAATTAACACCCGAGAGGTACACTCACACGTCTTAGACCACACCGTTATAATACATAATATTATGATATATCCGCACAAATTAAATTATGTATGTGAGAAAAAGCGAATGACCTTTTGTAACGTGACTTTCCCCTTCGACGCGAATTTTGAATGTGCTCCGATTTCGATTTGGACGTACGATATGTACCCATTAATCTCTCTCAGTTTCAACTTTTGATGTCATGACTGCTGGTTTGGTTGATGTGGAGGACCCGATTTTACTTTCCGTTAAATGAAATGAACACTCCTACAGACAAACTCTCCAATTGTGTTTTATACACTTCAGTAGGTACTAAAATAAATTTCACAGGAATACGAGTGAAAACGAGCATTTTCGTTTCGAGAATAAGTAGACTTTTTTTTTGTTATGTCGCACGAAAATTCATTAATTTTTTGACCAAAATAGTCTATAAAGCTTTAAAATTAGTTATTATACAATTTAAATGTATTAAGCCCTCAATTTTACCACATATATCTAAAGAAGGGGGCGAAAAAATTTAAAAAATTATGTGTTCATTTTTAATATGTGGTACCTAAATTTTTCAATATTTTTTGTCCAAAATCTTCAGTCATTATTTACAAAAATGTGTCACCTTGAAAGTATTTGTCTAGATATCACAATTTTATTTTTAATTTTTTCATCGCCTTTATTTTCTGTATTATTTATTATATTATTTTTTACTATTACCTGCAAATGTTAACGGTCAGTACTACTTGTTATTTGTTCATAAGGAAAAAATATAAAATAAATCATAGGTAAATAAATTGTTTCAAAATTGGTGGATGCGCCGGTTTTCAAAAAATATTTTAATTAAATAATATTGAATACATTATACTATGTGCATATTATAAAAACCTAATTTTAGCATTAATAGAATGCCTACAAAACTGATTAATTACTATTTATAAATTACTTCATATAATAATTCCACTTTTTGACCCTCCCTGTATAAACATGTATAACTGGTTGCCTAACTCAAACTTTTATGACTAAAGCACTGGATATCATACTCTTTCTAAAGGATATCTATGGACTGAAGTAAATAAATACCTAACCTACAAAAATAAACGTTTTGTCAACGATACATAACCAAACAGTCAACCAGTGTTATTTTACCGTTTACAATGTCTTTAGCTGATGAACTTTTAGCTGATTTGGAGGAAAATGACCCGGAGGACATCGACGAAGCAATGGATGCTGAATCCGAACCGGAAAGCGAAGAAGAAAAGCCCGACATCAAAGAAATTATGATGGAACAAGACACCACCCAAATCACCTCTGTTAGGGAACTGTGTAAATTACGCGACTCTGCAAAACTGAAAAACATCATGAAACAAATCGAGAGCTACGGAATAAAACCACGAAGAGCTATGGATATTATTGGACCAGTAGAAGCCGATCCCGAATATCAATTGATTGTGGAAGCTAATAACATTGCTGCGGATGTGGATAGCGAAATAGGCAAGTTTAGCTTTGGTTCGTTTTTGTGTTTCTTATAGTTAGTTGTTTGCAGGGGCTGTACATAAATTTGTGCGAGATAAATACCAGAAGCGTTTTCCGGAATTAGAATCGTTGGTAGTGAATCCTCTTGAGTATGTTCGTACAGTGAAGGAGCTGGGAAATGATTTGGATCAAGCTAAGAACAACGAAACACTGCAACAGTTTCTTACACAAGCTACGATTATGGTGGTGTCTGTAACAGCGTCCACAACCCAAGGGTTTGTATCTAAATGTATTTTTATATGATTTTTGTGCTAGGGTCGCTTTTTTCAGTACAATGCTTTCGGATTTCGAGAAACTACAAATCGAGGAAGCTTGCGACATGGCTGTGGATCTCAACAGTTTTAAACTAAAAATTTACGAATATGTCGAAAGCCGCATGTCTTTTATTGCCCCCAATATATCCGTCATACTCGGCGCATCAATCGCAGCAAAAATCATGGGGGTTGCAGGTGGTTTAACTCGCCTCTCCAAAATTCCAGCGTGTAACGTCTTGCTGCTGGGACAACAAAAGAAAAACTTGTCTGGTTTCTCCCAAGTTACAATGCTGCCTCACACAGGATTCGTATATTATTCAGAAATCGTCCAAAACACTCCCCCGGATTTACGGCGAAAAGCTGCAAGACTAGTGGCTACCAAATCAACTTTGGCGGCGAGAGTAGACGCTTGCCATGAAAGTGCAGATGGAAGAATCGGCCGGCAACTACGCGATGAAATCGAAAGAAAACTGGACAAACTACAGGAGCCACCTCCAGTGAAATTCGTCAAACCCCTTCCAAAACCCATCGATCAATCCAAGAAAAAACGAGGCGGTAAACGTGTTCGAAAAATGAAGGAACGATACGCAATGACTGAGTTTAGAAAACATGCCAACAGGATGAACTTTGCAGATGTAAGTTAGTTGTTATTAGTGTAAAAGAAACTCGATAATGTTTAGTGTTCCAGATTGAAGACGACGCTTATCAAGAGGATTTGGGATACACACGAGGCACGATAGGCAAGGCAGGAACAGGTAGAATCAGACTGCCGCAAGTTGACGAAAAAACCAAGGTGCGAATCTCGAAGACTCTTCAGAAAAACTTACAAAAACAGCAGATTTGGGGTGGGAGTACCACGGTGAAGAAGCAAATTTCTGGTACGGCTTCCAGTGTGGCATTTACACCGTTACAGGTTCGTATGGATAATTTGGGTAGTTGTTAAATTTATGTGGAATTTTTTATTTAGGGCTTGGAAATCGTAAATCCACAAGCAGCAGAGGTTAAAGTGAATGAGGCTAATGCGAAGTATTTTTCAAATACATCAGGATTTTTGAGTGTAGATAAGAAATAAGTAATTTATTGTTCAAGTAAATATATTGTTTAATATAAGCAAGTTTTTATTTTTAATTACGACTACCTCTGCTTAAATATATAAAAGTAATAATGGAAAATATTTTAGATCGCTGCTACTTTAAATATTTTAAAATTTATCGGTTAATTTAATTGGTTATTAATAACTAATAACAAAACTAAATTAAGAATTTTTTATTAAACGTGACAAAATGACAAAGTTTCTCTACTAATTCCCCCTACTCAGTTTTGCCTTTCTTCTCGTCTTCCTTCAAGTGTAAGAAAACAATAGAGAAGATAAACAGTCCAAACATCATAGAAAAGGCCCCAGTATAGTACGGATAAGCACAAGAGATAAACCTCTCATACTGAGTGTGTTGTAAAGGCCGAACCGAAACTTGCGTGGTACTAAACAATCTAGTATACCCAATACGATCATAATCAACTTTGAACTGATACACCCCATAAACGTCGGGAATCTTAAATTTAGCTTCGTATTCTCCAGATGGTTTTCTTTGTAAAGTTGTCCTAACAAACGGATCAATTCGGACAAATTCTAGTTGAATATCGCTGGCAGTGAAAGGCTTCCATTGACCTTTTTCTAGAATATCAATTTCTATGGTGTATACTACGTCCTCCATTATAGTGTAGGCTTGAGGTGGTTGTTTTTCGCCCTGTTTGTGGTGTTTTACGGATCTTACTCTTAGTTGACCATGCTCTTTGAATACCCACTGACTGACGGCTATTACCAAGTCCTCATTTCCAGATTTTTCGTACGCTATTCCACCCTATAAGTAAAGAATTAGAACGGGGTTGACACAAGTATTTATGTTGAATTTACTTGAGATCGTTGAACAGAGGAAGTTAAAAATTCATCGGAGAAGAACGCGAGAGATCCACAGAAAACAACCCTAGCATTGTTCCTAGCTTGTAGCCCGGCAATTAAAACTGTGTCCTTTCCAATAGCATGTGGATACTAAAATCAATTTTCACAGTAAATTTGCTTACTACACACTTGGTTTTTTATGTACCTCTTTAATAGGTGTGTTAGGATTGTAGCTGTACGAAGTACTTTCAGCAGTTAAGATTGGTAGAACTAAAGGATTCTCTGGATCTGCCAAAATACCTGTTCCTTGATACAAAAGCGGAGCTACAGCTTTCTTTGGACCAACAACCACTGGGGCGTCAATGAGATTTTCCGGAGAAATCAAAAGTTTGGTGTGCTGGCCATCGTCAGTCACATCGTAGTTCAAATGGTCAATCACAAAAGCACCCTCCTCATCAACCTAAAAAACGTCCACGTTAACTTTTTTTAGATTAGTTCAGTAAATTTCTTGTTTACCTCAAATCCGCATTCTGAAGCAAGTTCGCGTAGCACATCACCAGTAACACTGCTTCCGGCTATCAAGACATTTCCTCCATCGTCAATAAATTGAGTGATGGTTTCTACGTTTAAGGTGCCCCCAAACTCCTCCACGGACGGAGCGAAAATAATCAAGTTTTTGTATAAATACTCGCCATATCGTGAGAGAACCAAAGAGGCATCATCGGCTATTTTATAAGTAAGCGTGTAGCCCCTGTCTGAAAATATCGGAAAAATTACACCGGTTTCTAACCTATATGGGAGGAAAAGCCGAACCTTGCAGGGATTTGAAGAAAATTGAATGGGTTTCACGTATCACTTGGTTGTCTAATAGAACTAGGGTGTTTCCTTGTGCTTTTGCGCTAGCAAAAATTATTGCTAGTGTTGAAAATATTAACAGTTTCATTTTTATTTAATTTATTCCAACTGCAAGCACACACACGTCATCAAACTTCAAGTTTACAACATAGATCCTTTAAAAACTAGAATGAATTCAAGGGTTTATAGAGGTGTCTGCTCTATACTGTTTTTCTCAGTGTACTATCGGCGCGTAATTCAAAAATTTTTTATGAAAAAATTTTAAAAACAAGAGAAGCTCAATTTTTAATATATTTTATTTATTAATTAAGTAAAATTTAATAAATTTATGCAGTACATATTGTAAAACAACTTAATATTATGTAGAAAAAATTTATAAAAATTATTATATTATTAGTTTTAATTATTTTGCACTTAAGGGCAAATCAATATCATACTCTCCATCGTATCCATTATCTGGAATAGTCCTCAAAAACTGCTGATACTCTGCTGGTAGTTCAGACTCTTGGGCGCCTTTCAAAATAATATTCAAATAATTAAGTGAAGGTTTTTGAAACTCTGGTAAATTTCTAATATCATCGATAATACGCGGCGGTTTACTTTGTTGATACAACCGGCAATTAACAATTTCCCCATTAGGTTTCTGAACATCCAAATTGAGTGCTACGTAAAGTCCATCTAAAACTCCCTCCTGCTTATCCAAAATTTCCATTTGGTTTTCGTCCAGCTCCCATAGGGCACCCCAAATGTAGCTGTTTTTATTTTCAACTATGGTAGCGGAAGCGCCTCTCCATCTCTTCGAGAATAGGTCAAAATTTAGCTGGTAGTTCTATTAAGTAAGTATACGAAGTGGATTAGTTTTAGGTATCCTGATTTTCCTGCTGCTACTTACGTTTAACTTGGCGATTCCTACGCGTACTGCACTGGGATTATTTCGGAGCAATCTATCTGAAGATAGATTACTAGCATAGGCGAAGTAGAGGAATTTGTCACTCATTTTATTTAATATAGTTTTAATGGAATGAGAAGTTAAGTTTTAAGTTGACCACATTTGTCGACAATTTTATTTATATTATTCCAATTAACTTTAGATAAGTAAAAGTTTAACCACAGAAAACAACAAAGCTAATTTATAAAACATTTATTATTTCTAGATAAGAATATGAGAGAATAAAAATATCCAGCACAAACACATTTAATTTTTAATCGACAATTTTTTTTCTAATACTCATAAATCAAACTAAATTTAGTGGAAGTCCAATGTCTACTTCACCATCGTAACCATTATGAGGAATTTTTTTCAAAAATTCTCGATAGTCATCCGGTAATTTCGATTCATCTGCACCTTTTAATATTGTGGCTAAGTAAACGTATGATGGTCTACGTTCTTCCGGAAGATTTTCAATATTTTCTAGTGGGGGAGGACAACAAGTTTGCTGGTATATTCGGCAGTGCAATTTATCACCCGCTGGAGAAAATACCTCAACGGTCATTGGAATGTAGAGATTATTGTGGACTCCTTCTTGTCTGCAAGTAAAAAATAATATAGCTACATAAAAATTTTACTTTTATCTCTAGTCAAAGGTCATAAGATTGTTGAGAAAGCTCGTACATTATATTATGAAATGAGAATTTATTGAATTAGTGGAACCCTAAAACCTATAACCGCATATATTAAATTTTAAAAATTAACATCTAGAACACAAAAATTATCTAAATAATCTGTTAAAACATCTCCATTTACGACTAGTAGACTTTTAAAATGAGAATCGTTTCAGTTTTTAAGCAGAGCTGCATATCTCAAGACAAATTTGATTCTTATTTCAAAATTAAAAAGTCTGATTGCAATTTTTAAAATACAAACTGTATGCAACCCAAAATACTTCTGCCCCTAAAATTATGCAATTTTCATACAAAATTGACTTATTTTTTGCTGCGCCATCTCTAGTTCAATCAAACAATTAGCAGCAGAAATCTGTAACTTACAGATTCCGATACTAATTTTTTTTCTATACTCGCTATTTATAGATACTACATACAATTTAAATACAAGCCAGGAGGACGTTTTTTAAGTCTTATTAATAAAAATTTCGGAAAAAAGTATTTCAGTTAAAGTACAGCTTCCTACTTGGTGTTTATTTCTGTAATGTTGGTTGCCTACTTTTCCTATTGAACTGACCAATCTGAAGTTGCAGTCATTAAACGTCAAAACATAACTGACATACCGCATTTTTTAAATAATTAAATCGCTTTTACCTGTCCAAACTCTCCATATGCTGCATATCTATTTCCCATAGAGCACCCCATACTTGCCCATCCTTTTTTTCTACAATTGTAGCCGAACAACCCCTCCAACGTTTCGAGTAAGTTGCAAAGTCTAATTGATAACCCTACAAATTTTTTATTACAATTAAACTATGCCCTAGGTGCATATTTATTTAAATAGTTAGGTACGTACCTTTAATTTAGCTATGCCAGCCCTAACAGCACTTGGATTATTTATATGTATTCGATGTGAAAGCAAATTACTGCCATAGGCAAAATACAAGAATTTTCCAGCCATTTCATGTCACGCTTTCGACACAGAGGGAGTTAGTAGTGTTTTAGTTCAATTTTCCGTTAATTTATATTTTATTTGGTTTTATACTTAAGCTAGTAAACAAAACCAGAATAGATAACACACATGTATTTGTTTTTCGCAGAGATTTATTTAATCACGTCCCAACTTGTGGGTGGCAACAGGTTTATCAATGCGATAAATTTCAGCTCCGGTGTTAAAATACCCCAAATATTCCACAGTGTCTGGGGTTACATCGATATGGTAGTGTCCAGCTTCCCCATGGTGGCTAAAGCTATGGAAATGTTGTACACGCAAATCCAAGTGCTAGAAAACACTCGCGATAAGTTAATTATTGGTATTATATTTAATGAAAACTACCCCTCCATCTGCGTTTACAAGAGTCCCTACAGCGATCAAAGGTGCAGACATGTTGTAGAATTTAAGCCACTGGTTTAGTTGTTCATCGTTTTCTATGGGGGTTTTGGAAAAGTCTCGCATAACGTGCTGTTTAGCTTTGCCTTCTTTTACTAAGAAAACACCACCGAGTCCTGGAAAGTTAATTTAAAATGTGCAACCTAAACACAGCATAATAAACTAGGTTTTACCAACTAGCTGTTCTTTGTAAGAAGTTTCCAAGGTGGTTCTTATGCTAGCTATAAAATCATTCGGACCAATCCTCTTCTTAACATTCACCTTAATTACCTATAAAATAATTTTTATATAATTATTACTTCGATTATTTTCCAGTACTTTTCCAGGTTTTCCTTCGGAAAAGAACAGGTTGCCCAATAACGCTATGCGGCTTTCCGTATTTGGTAGTCTCTCCTGTATAGCATGCCCATCCTTTAAATCCACTTTCGATATTCTTGACTGTTGGTCAACACTTCCGTTTACAATATTTAAATTTAGAATGCCCTGCAGAAGTTTCAACAATATAAAACAGATACAGAAAACTGATTTTTTACCTCGCAGTTAACACCAGCGTAGGGATGTGGTCCAGCTCCCGCTCCAATAATAAAAGCAGGATTGGATTCTACCAGATTTGCTACGTCTTTTAAATCGTAGACTTTGCTGCGGTTCACTGTTGGTAAAAGAAACGGGGGACCGCCAATTTCAACTAACTTTGTATTGCCTCCTAAACCTAAGAAGCGAATGAAAAGATAACATCCGGTTTCCAATGTTTATATTAAAAGTTCTGTTACCTTTACTTGACAAGGTAAAAGGTTGCTGAGTAAGATCTGGACAGTCCACAACTTCGACGTTGACCTCCTCGAAATTGCTTTTTAAACCATTTCTAAGGGCTAAAGAAATTTCTTCAGTTTATCTTTGAGCGTTGTTGTATATTTTCAGTTACCTGAGGCTATATCTGGTAGAGGAGGAGTAAATAAAGCCTGTCGGTCAACGCTTATAGTTTTTGGGTCTAGAGCCATGTTCCTATACAAGAAAACCAATTAATTAAGCAATTAAAATGTCTAATTGGTGCTGTACTTTTTGAAAAGACATAGACAACAAAACAGAATAATTAACTGCATTTTATTCTTAGGTTTGACTCCTATGTAAGAATAACCTTCATTTTACCTTGACACAATAATTTTTTTCTGGTTCAAACATAAGTTAATTATAGACAAAATCACAAAAATATTATTATGGTTTAGTTTACCTACCTAAATTTAACTGTTTGCTTTTAAAATTCCTTTTAACCACGTCGAAGGAAATATTAGAAAGTTGTTCTTAATTTTTATTGTTTTTATTAAATAATTATATAATTGTTACTTAAGTGTATTTGTAGCTCAGATTAATCTTATCAATTGGTAAACAAACAGAAAATTAAGTGATTTAATGCCTCGGAGGAATAATTTTAATTTAAGTTCATAAAGTCAAGATAAAACTATCTTGTTTACTTAATTTTTCCTTTTAATTTTTAAAAGTACCGCTGCAAACGCTTAGTTCTAGTCGCATCCCCTCAGGGGGCGCTGCACCGATTGCCTTGTCATATTACGATAAATAAAACACTAGTAAACTAGTTTTTCAAATCGCTAAAAGTTTTTTAGAAATTTATTCGGAAAATCCATACTTACACCTACTTCTAATAAATTTTCCTTTAAGAAAATTCAATATTTTTTAGTTGTTAGCTTGATCACCAGAGTCCACTGTTGACAGATTGAATTAATTAAATTGACAGTGAAGTGAACTGAACTAGAATCGCCGTTTAATAGCCGCAAAAACTATGAAAATACAACGAGATTACTATTAAAACTTCCGAAGTCAATTACAGATACGTTGTGCAATACTCTATCCTGCAATTGGCGGCGAAAAAGTGAGTAAATCACCTGACATTTTCGTCCTTATAAACAAACACCGGGTGCGTCTATCGACCGATCAATAAAATTTGTTTTGAACATTTTTCAGCTGAAAACCAGAGAAATGTCTCGCTATAATTCCGATTGTAAAGTATATGTGGGTGATCTGGGAAACAATGCTTCTAAACAGGAGTTGGAGGATGCATTTAGGTATTATGGACCATTGCGGAATGTTTGGGTTGCTAGAAACCCACCAGGATTCGCATTTGTGGAATTTGAGGATGCCAGAGACGCAGAAGATGCTATCAGGGGCCTAGGTAAGGAACTGCTTTTGGATGAACAACACTAGCTCCGCATGTTTACATTTTTTTGGCATATCACGAAATTTTGACAGAAGGTATTTGCTGCTAAAATATAATTTATTGAGGATCTATTTGTACGGCGAGTAGGACGTGGAGGTCTGTGTTAAGTGAATCAAAATTATTAACAGTACAGCCTACAGGATTTCTTGACGATCTGGTTTGCATGTCCGTAAATTGGAAAATGAGACAAAATATTAATAGTTTTGACCATTGACCTGCATAACTTAAGTTATTTTCAGCGTTACATTTTGATATTCAAGGATAATTACCTATGTTAAAAAAGCATCCGTAATTACCGCTCAAAAATCCACAAATATTTTCAAAATGCCCTAAAAAAATGTATTAATATTAAATGCAATCTATTTTGGCTTAATTATATGCAAAAATCTGTGAACGAGTAATACAACACTAAAGGTTTAGATGGACGTACGATTTGTGGGCGGCGTGCGAGAGTGGAGATGTCCAATGGTAAAAGTGGCAGTGGACGTTACAGGGGGCCTCCTCCAAGGTCCCGCGGACGTCCATTCCATCCTGACGATCGCTGTTATGAGTGTGGTGATCGAGGACATTACGCCCGTGATTGTAATAGATATAGGAGAGGTGGACGTCACAGGTAAGTCTCAGGTTTTGTTTTCAAACATTAGTTATGAATATTAATGAATGATTTTATTTTTGCCCATGTGAAAAATAATTGTCATGTTACTGTACACCCGGATGTTTTTGATTTATTGTTCACAGCTTATGAATTTTGTTAATAAGCCAAAAATATTATTTGAATGCAATTATTTTCTTTTATTTTGTTTGTCTGGCTGTACAGTAAATAAAAAAATAAGTAAGTAGTATCACCGGCACTATCAGATGGTGCTTATTAAAAAAAAAATGAAACAAATTCAGTGAGAAATTGGCTTGACAATGGTGCCATGTTTATAGGTTTAGAGTCTGTGGCCGATAGTCAGGTAAAGCATTGAGTTCATTGATTCGTCTCGTGTATGCCTCTCCCACTCTGACTGCGTAGAACTGCCACGTAGTGTACTACATCGCTCACTCTGTTCTGCACACGACTGCTTAAAACATACGAGACTTCTGTGAGCCAGTGAGTTACCAGCTCAATCGGGTGTACCCCCCACCTACTATGATTTGATACTCTACTACTACAATGTTAACTTCACGAGCTCACAAACAATGGTAAAAAAACTCTTACAAATTTCTATAATATTATAATAACATTTTTATTCAATTCACCTACGTATAGTTGTGGCAATGTTTGGGTATTTGTTTAGGGTATATTTTAGTAGTGTACACCAACATTTTTTATTATAATCTCAGAGTACGATTTACACAAAAATTGCTTTGAAATTCCAATTATGGTACATGTAGGTAGGTATCTTCCAGAAGCCTCATTTAAAATTATTTCATAATTTGGTTAAAATAAAACTTTGGACAACTTAATTGTTGAGGAGTGTTTACTTTGTTGGAACTACTTTTATATACCCTGAGTTTTTCCGGAAATCTTAATTCTAAATTATAATAATTTCTCTATATACAGCGTGTTTTAAAAGTATAGTAGTATTTTTACCCTCGATACTAGACGTAAAGTAAACGAGTTTGAGCCTATTTCGCTCGAAGATATTTAGAAAACAAATCCGACTAGTTTAAAAATTATTTAATTTAGAATACGAACGTAAAATTCCACAAATTGAATTTGAAAATAAAAGTCCAAATGTTTCGTAAATTTTGTTCTTTGAGAACATAATAGGTTCAAATGAGTTTACTTTTCTTCTATTACCGACGTAATAATATGCTTTTAACACCCTGTATATATTTAATTAACATTTTCAAAATATATTTCTGTTATCTGAGCTAGGAATTTCAGCTGCTCACGTTACAAATTGACCATAACATAATATTCTTTGATTATCCAATTGGTTTGACTAGACATTTTTGTTTTGTTGGCAGCTGAAAAATCATTGCAGTCGTGGATATTTTTTTTGTAAAAAAACTGTTTTGTTATCTAACCCATTTTTCTTTAACAAATTTGTTGATAAAATCCAAAAAAATAGTAACTTTTGGCAGGTTGGTATTAAAATGTTTTTGTACATTCAACTTTTTTCTCCCCTTTTCTACACAATCTATACCTGCATTTCTTTCAACTGTGTACTGGGTGAGAATTGTTTAGTTAGCTTAAAATCAGAATTGTTCTCATCCTATGTACAAATACGTCTTCTACCCCTATTCCATCTACTTTATCTTCAGTTGTGTAATTTGTTTTGTTGTGTTTTGTTCACCAGATCCCGCAGTCGCTCCAGAAGTAGATCACGGGATCGACGCAGCCGATCCCATAGTAATTCGAGATCGAGGAGCCGCTCTCGCAACCGGTCAAGATCTCGTTCTGCTTCTGGTAAGAGAAGCCGCAGTCGTTCTCGTACTGCTGAGAAGAATTCTAGATCAAGATCCAGATCACGAAGCAGATCTGAACCGAAGGAAAATGGAAACTCTGGCGATAAAGATTAATTTCAGCTCTTTTGCTGTTTGGGTGTTTTAAAAAATTTTGTGTTGTGTTGTAATATTTCTGTTTCAGTTTATATTAATTTGCTGATGCCATAAATTTATGTAGTAATGATTGATTAATTATTGATTGTCATTTGTAAAGCACCGTAGTTGTTAGGTCTTGTCAATAAATTGATAACATTCATGTGAGTTTTTTTCTTAATATGACTAGATTTTTACCTGCGTAAGATTTTCAAAATTATTATTAGAAAAAACATACAGTAGGTATGTAAAAATATTTTATTTACACAATAACACAACGATTATTTAACACAAAAACTTAACAACTTATAAATACTTAATTAAGCAAAGGGCAACCATCATTAAGCTGTATTGAGCGTATACTGAAATAAATAAATTACTGGATGAGTTCTTTTGGGTGCTGCTACTGTTACTTCTTTGTCTTTCTTGTTCGGCTGTATGTTCAGGGGTATGATGAGCAAAACGCTTCCTCCTACTGGCTACTTTCAAGTTATCAACTCGTGTTAATTTAGTTATTCCAGAACGAACTGGAAGCGAAGGTGTGTTCAAATCCCTATGTAGCACGCCTCTAGACTGTAATTGTGGGGCGTTCTTTAGAAATTCCGGTATAAATTGCGGAAGTTCACCTTTGTATGGGACAGACTGCGGTCGAGCTTTAATAAATTCAGCTGCTTTAGAACCCCGCATGTCTAGAACACTCGACCGATCAGCTAGCCTAGCCGTCAAACTAGCACCAGATACTTTTTTACCATCATAAGTTACCACTACATCTGGTGGTGAATCTATATTTAAATTAGTGGGTGTTTCTATGTCTATGTTAGAGCGTTGTTGAGGGAACTCAATTGGGGCTTTGGTTTTATCAAGTGGAGGTAAGTAGTAGGTATCAACTCGCTCAGCAGCCTCTGCCACTGGTTCCAAGTCTGCACTCTCCTCCAAACTCCTCGGTTCTTTAAAAATTATCCTCAAGTTAGATTTCTTTAGTGGTCGTTTGAACACCTTTACATATTTCTGCTTCAAAGGTTTGTCAGTGGGAGATGGAATAAAAATTGGTTCAAAGTGCTCAGGAACAGCTTTTTTCTCCAGTTTTTTCCCACTGTCAATGTTTATCACACCGATTTCGCTTTCGTATTCTAATTCTGGTTCATCGTCGTCGATTCTCTCACGGAATTCTCTGCTCATAATCGGTTTAAAACCACCTTCAATTACAACGGTTTCCGGTTTAAATCCGGTGTTGTAAGCTGGTCGCATTCTGATCATTTGGTATTGGTTTAATGGTGGTGCTACCGATGAAACAATCGCTGAGGCAGCTGTTTGTATTTCTGGTTCTCTTTCAGTTGAAGCTTGCTGAGGGGAAATTTCAACATGTTTAACTTCAGGTGTCTGAATTAATTCCGTAGGTTTAATTGGAGGAGGGCTCGGAATAATTTGTGGCTTAAGAACTAAGAAATTTGGTGGGGTAATCGGTGGTCTTTTAGGTTGTGAACCTGAGAAAAACATCGGATTATTTTCTATTTTAAAGAACGGTCGCTGTTTCATAGGGCGATAAATTGGTTTCTTGAACATTTGAGGTGGAAAAGGTCTTAAAGGTGGAGGTTGTCTCATTGGAGCTTTTATTTGAAAATGGAAAGGCGGCGGACGGTTTGCAAACCCTGGTCCCAAAGGTCTTCGTATAGTCATTTTGTTAAACTTAGGTGGTGCTTTAACTACAGGTGGGAGAAAGTGATGATTAGAAGGTAGATTTTCCGCAGCAGCTCCCACGAATTTTTCGTGTAACTTCGGAGCTGCTGAGGAAGAAATTGGTTTAGCTGTTGTAGTACGTGCGGTAGTAGACGAAGTAGTAGTGCTTGTAGGAACAATTAAAGTAGTGTCTTCGTTTACATAACTAAGTGCTGTGCTAGGTTTAAAAGTGTGCTCGTAATAGTGATGATCAAATGGATTTTCAAAAGCATATGGATTGTAAGTGTTTTGTGCGAATTGTGGTCCATAGAATGTGTTGTAGAGGCTCTGTTGTGGTTGATGGAATAGGATTGGCTCTTTTGGTATCTCTGGTTGCCCGTCTAATTGTGAAGGATCTAAATTAGGATTGGTTTTCCGTTCTGAAACTGTGGATTTAGATGCTTTATTATCTTCTTTGTCTTCATTGTTAATGTTATTTGGTTTTACCATTGTTTCGATGCGTACCGACGGAGATTCTTCCAAATCGGATTTATCTGAAGGTGCCGGTACTATTACCGAGTCTAGTTCACTACTGGCTGGTTGTTCGTCACAGGAATCAAGGACGTTTATTTTCCAGCCCAAATAGCGATGGGTGAAACACTATAAATACAACCAAATGTAGAAGAAAGTTACTTAGGTACTAAAGCTAGAAACTAACCTGGTAGTAGACAGTGTTGGGTGTATTTCTGTCTGGTGTCCATTGTATAACACCTGGTTCGCCTTGGTCACACTTCAACTCTAGGGTTCTTTGATAAGCACCGAAAGATTCGAAATCATCAGCGTCTAAGTCCCCTTGTTGGGTCCAGTGGCACAACCTACCTGTACCTACTGGTACAACACTTCCGTCTTTGCCTTTGCGAACACCAGCAAAAATTTTGATGTTCTGTAAATACATAAATAATTTTTTATTAAATTACTCGCGCGAGAAACTTTATAACTATATAAGTACAATACCTTCTTTTCTTCAGGAGTTTTATATTCGTATCCTCCAACAGAATCATCGGTTATGTAGAAGGGATGGTACTTGGCAGGAACTTCAGGATCAAATCCACCTTCCACAACGAAAGTGTAAGTTTTTCCTCTGACTACATTAATTTCAGGGATGAGCAGTCCGTTGATGTACCAGGAGATACCCCAACCAACATGCCCTGTAATCGCTGGGTAGCCTCGTTTACCTCCAGTAGGACCCATTTGGGCATAAAACACCCCATCTTCAGGTTCATAACACTGAATTGGAGGGATGTTCCAAGCGTTCCTCTTGGAAACTGGTGCAGGAGTTGGTACAGCTCTCACAGCAGTACTACTCCCGCGACTACCTCCTCTATTACCACCTCTTCGTTCAGTCTGCTGTCTTGTTCTTGTAGCACTGCGCTCAGAATCATCACTAGTCACAGGAGCTTCAGTTGTACGTCTGGATCCTCCACGCCTCCTCTCATTATTTCTAGATCTGCTTGGAGTTGCTTGTGTTGTCGATGTAGCTGGTGGGTCTTGTACGATTTTTTGTCGAGATTGAGTGGCAACAGCTCGCATTGGTGGTTGTTCATTTTCCGGCATTGGACAATTCCATTTTGCTGGACGGCCAAAGTCCAGGAATTTGTTGCCCTTGGTGTATTGGCTGTGGAAGGAGACTTCGTTGCGTTGGTTTAAAGGACCAATAGCCCAAATTACTGCCTGAGTTTTGTTGGTTAGGATGGGTTTGTCGAATTCATCGGAAGCTTTGAGGGGACGTTGGTAGGTTACGATGGAATATCCGTTTACCATTGCCGCGTTTAGCAAGCGAATGTTGTTGGTGTTTTCCTGTTGATTAAATTGGAGTACCTAGTGAAGGGGTTTTCAATTATTTGGGGGACTTACTGCTAAACGATTGTCTGGGCAGGAGCCAGTTGGACCCGAACATTGAGATTTGTCATCTAGATAGTAATCTTCGGCGTAGCCCTTGAGAGTAGTTTTATCCACCCATGCTACCACTACATCTCCTCCAATCATAACACTTTTGGATTGATCTCCGGAAACTCCAAACGACATATATTCACGATTTTCTGAAATAGTAAATTTAGTTTTTCAAATGGACTGTATTGAATAGATTCTCTCGAAGAATTGTTATTCCAACAACGCAACCTTCATAAACCCCAATAAATTCTTAGACAACAACCATCCGCGCAGTAAATTGCGGAAACAATGAAAAGACGTGGAAAAGAGGATACTGTACTCCGATCTAATCTACTCTGTGACCATATAAAAGTGAAATGAACTTTCACTGAACGTTGATCGTAACTATAGTGCAGTGGACTCAGCAAGATTTACCACTTACCAAATATAACACGTAATTGAGTTCCATCCAACATAACGTTCCAAAGAAGGAATCGATAGTTGCATCATTAATATAAAACATGAAAAAGGTTATAACATCAGCGTTTTTTCGGGTTGAGCGTTGTACGATTTCCTTTGATTGTTCTTAAGTATATAATTAACATTTAAAAAATATAGAACTGTATTTGTGCATTCAGCATGTCTATTATAGTTGCGAAAAAACAACGCGCTAAAAATATTGTGATTTATTGTACAAAATAGGGTCAACATAACATCATGGTGAAAAAATGAAGTAATCTTGTTGTAGCTGCACAACCTACACAAACATTGTTTGGATTGCAAAAATTATACTACCTGTGCATTATTTTATTGTTCTGTGAAAAGTGAAAGGGCATAATTTAATATTAAAAGCGAAAAATATATGAATATTAAGTAAATGCACTGTAGGAAAAACATTTTTTTGCCTTGAACTTTTGAGCATAATAAAGATTGAACTGACATTATTATGTTGTCCATGGTCATCCGTTAGTGAGCGGATGGGATAGGGTGGAGTTTTTCATGAAATTTATTTAAATCACAGTTTATCGTTTTATTATACTTACCTAATTTTGAAACCAGTTGCAACACTATGCTTTCCCCGGCCACTGCCCAACGAACTTCAAAGGCCAGGTCATCGAAAAGCACCTCGCAGTTGAGTTTCGACTAAAAAAAGAATAATGATTAAAACTACAGTAAAGAATTTTGATAACGCTTAAAATAACAAACAGATTATTTACTAAAGCCTTTATTGTTTATGTAAAGTAAAGTTTTATAAAAAAATGTGTAAAAATACGATATATTATAAAAATATTACAGATTAAAGACTGGCCCTGACGAATTTCATGCAGGAATTTTTGTGCATTAAATCATCCACTGCAGGATTATAATTTGCTTTTATTTTATTAACATGTATGGAAAATGCTAAACGTTGACTAGAGATTAAAATTGCGTAGTAATAACTAAAACTACTTTCAGGTTCATTACGCATCACCCACCAAAAAACCAAACCAAAACCCACACACCTTTACTTTCTACTGCCTTTTCGAGCTTTACTATAATAAAAAAGTAAAACCCGAATTTATTCATATTATCTATATATTCTGTGACTGGTTTGTTTATAAATATTGCATGAAATTCGTCGATACATATATATACATAATTTTTAGAACTCTATGTGGCTTTTTTTATTAAACTAGTCATATTTATAGAACAGGTTTTCAGGCTGGGATATTACTATCTAACATCTGTGACTTGTGTATATGATGTCTTCGAATGCAAATACAAAAATATCTATTTATGTTTGCAATATTTGAATTTGATATCTATGCTCTTGGAAAATATCGTCCATTTAAAATAATGTATGGGTATTCCTAAGCACAATATGAAAGTTGAATGTCAGCAATAAAAGTACACCTTTGGATATTTATTGGAAATTCGCATAGAGTACGTTAGGAATATTTTAGTGGAACTAGCCTATACTATAGTCATGATTATTTTTAACACTGGTCACATAATGAAAACAGGTAGATAAATAAATTGGTCTCTGGGTCTCGAATTTAAATTCTAGTTAAACCGCCGCTATTACAATTTGTTCACTGAATTACCCTGACACAAAAAGTGCTACAAAAATTTCGCTTTCAACTTATGGATATCAACATTATTTTATTATAAAAGTATTTTTTAAACCATTTTAAATCACAAAAAACATAAAGAAAATAAAATTTGTGAATAAAATATGATTTTTTATGGAATTCGCTGCTCCTATACTAAATTTGTAACAGGGGGACAGTCACGTGATCACTAGATCAGCGTTAATAAAATATTTGTTGTATGATTAAACAACAACCAATCTAAAAGTTTAGCGCCTAAAATCGATGAAACTTAAATGATCGGATGAAAATGTGGTGAAAATTGAAGAAAACTTGTTCTATAATTTTTGGGTCAAAAGCTTCACTAATACTGCCCATAAACTACAATTTCTCACATTATAAATATTATAATAAATAAAATAAAGCTCGTTAAAATTGTGACTAATTTTCTCGATAAATTTAACCAAAGGACACGTAAGAATTTTGGTTAGCTGGCAATGAAAATCGGTTATGTTGTCTATTTAACTGCTCTCTTAATTGCTGTTCTTCTTGCAATCGCCTGTTTTGCACCAACTGATTATACTGTAATTGCTGCTGTTGCTGCGGAAAATTCAAAGGCGTATACGCAACCGGCTGATGAGGTGATTGTTGCTGCTGATAATAATTCTGTTGAGTTAACTGATTCTGCTGCTGAAGCTGTTGTTGTTGCTGTTGTTGCAATTGCAAAGCACGTTGCTGCGCAAAAAATTGCTGTTGTTGCAGCAACGCGTGCTGTTGATAGTTTTGCTGTTGAAAAGCTTGTTGTGGTTGCGGAATGAAACCCTGCACTTGCTGCTGTTGAAGTAATGAATTTTGTTGGGGGTGATGTGAATAAATGTCGCGATGGACTAGGTCGTGTTGGGGTGATAAATCGAGACGACGTTGGGCAAATGAAAATGGACGAGATGGGCGAAACGTTGTTGCCTCTAAGTGCCCCCCCACTCGAGGTCGAGACCTCGAGACGTCTCTCGAGATGTCGAATTGTTGGGGCCGCTTCTGTAACAACAGAAACATGTTAGTCAGCCCGCTCCAGTGGGGGGACACTTGCCTAGTAAAAGCTTGCCAAAAAATTTAAGCTCAAAGCCGCATATTTAGGTGAGATTGTGAATGATTGCGCATTTTCCGTAGTTACCAACCACCAAGTTACATGTTAGGACTTACCTGGGGGCTAACTCCAAGCATTTTTAAAGATGGTGGGATATTGATGTTTTGGGGGATTTGAACATGACCAAAGTCAACGGTGAAAGCTTCGCACCAGATTCCAAAGTGGCCGATGTCGAAAACTGTTAGGTCACCTGGTAAAGTGAGGACGACTGTTTTGCGGTCGTAGCGACGAAGGGGGATTTCTTTTCCGTTTTCGTCTGGCACGCGGATACCCTGTGGGGAAGGTTTAGGACCACGACCCACCCAAAATTTAGCATCTGGAATAAAAAGGCAAAAGTATAAGTTTTTTTTGTCTACTTTTTTATAAAACTAGTTTATGGTTGGATAATTATGTAAAATATAAAACTATATTATATGGACCAATAAACCAGTAATATTTAATTTATTATCTTGATTAACCACTTTTTTCTGTGCAGGTTGAACAAAAATGGTCAACTCGGGGTTAATGTCATTTGTCCCTAATCATTTTAGTATTTTTCCAGTACTTATTTCTTTAAAAATAAATATTTTTGTGTCATTATATTAGTGAAATTTAAAAAAAGAAGAAAATATTGTTAAAAATGCTAAAGATGGCAATTTCATATAGTCATATTATTAGCTTATAAATATCAGTAATTTTATCATTAATCTAGCAAAGATATGTAGTAGAGAATCTGCAAGTTTTTTTCCCTCACTAATTACAGGTAAGTTAAATGCTAAAAAACAACTTTCGCATTTCGATTATCCACTAACAACCCAGTTAATATATTAAAATTTTACCACGTTACTTTCCATTAGCTTTGTTTTAATAAATTAACTGAATCCAATCCCTCTGTTGTGATATCAATATACGTGGAGCTAATTCACGTTAATTTGAAAAGTGAGTAGCATCTTCTCTGAATACCGAACTAATGCTTTTGTTGGATCAGTAACAAATTGCTTAAAATGTATCAGAAGTGGGATAGATATAAACTGCCAATTGGCTTTAGCTTTACGGCACGTCGATTACAGCTCGTTAACTTGATTACCGGTCGAGATCGTTTATGCTGTGTTAAAATCCTATTTAACTACATTCTGGCCTATACAAAAGGTTATTATCCGAGTCAATTTTATAACAACTACGACAAAAAAGCGTTTGCCGAGAGGGTGCCTGTTTTTTCAACTCAACTAATAAACTAAATTGGATGGATATGTATTTTTTTGAATATTAATTTAACTTTGACAAAGCTCCTTTTGTTCTACAATTTATTTCCATCATATTCGCATTGAGAAATTTAATTTACCAAATAATCGTCTTAATTTGAAACGGACCGTCTGAGAAAGTAAAGAGCTTATAAAATTTAATTTTATAAATCGAATGCTCTTAAAATTTTCACAAAGCACACAAAGCACTAAAAAAGTAATCACCACTCTTTTACGATTCATTTATTATTAGTTTTAAATGGTTTTATCACTGATAGTACTCATAAAAGATTCAAAGGCACTTATTCTTCCACCTCGATAATCGCCAAATTACTAAAACCGCACTAAAAATCAGACTCGTTATTATAAGTCAGTGCAGCCAATTTCAATTTTTTAAACTCAACCTGCATAATTACAATAGTGTTGAGAATTTGTTTTTGAAATTTAAACTGCTGCATTTTTTTTGGGTTATGCTAAATAACAAAGTTAAATCAAACTTCTAAATGTTAATCTTACCTGGAGCTCCACCATCGTAGGATAAGTTGGGGATTAGTAAAGTTTGTGCGTCCACGATGACTATGTTGTCTGAAGAGATGTCATGCACCCCTTTCAAAGGATCGATCTTTTGGGGACGGGGGAAGTCAAAGTTGCGAGGTATTTTAACATCACCGAAGTTCACCTGTAAAGATTGCGCTCGATTATAATGACAATCCGCAGAAACTTTTAACCAAGTTTTCGGTGGGGAATTTAAATGTAGGTAGTAAGGAGGATTTTTGTTAAGAGTAAACTTACATTTTAACCCGCTCTTATTTATATGGAAATTCTAATGGTTTTTGCTTCATTTGCAAGTTAAATGTTTATTCATCATGCTCAAAGTTGGGACACACACATTTTCTTTAATTTCATTAATCATTAATTGACCATGCGTTCTTCGTCTCAACTTTGATTTACTTATCTGCATAAAATACATTTTACGTGCTTTAGAAATTCGTTTATCCAGCCAACTCTGGATATACTTAATTAAAAGTGCAAAAAATCCATCGTAATATTTGATTGACGGTTACTTAACATTATAGTAAACCCGTATAATGTTAATGTTACATAATAATTACGTATATATAGTTGTTGTGGTTTAATGATAATAATTATGATTGTTGGAAAAACTAAATGTCATATTCTTTGAAAGGAAGTATTCCTACTCCTACATGAGATGTTTTATGGTACACGAACAAGATGTGTATAAAATGATATTTATCAATAGCAGAACTTAGACAACAAAATGATTTGATGTTTTATTATATGCATAAAAAGCTTAAGAACCGCTAGTTTATTCATGATACAACAACAAAGTTTCAATCTCTATTCTCGAAATCAATAAAAACAGAAATTTATTGTTAAATTCATTTGTAAATATGCCAACAGTTTTGTAAGCAGCAAAAAATTAATATTTATCTGATTTGGCTCAATAGCAGAATCCTTGGTAGAAAAATAATTCATAATAAAAGTTAATTTAATGCAAATTCACTATTATGTTATTATAACCTTGACGAAAATTAAATAAAAATGAAAAGAACATCAAAGTGAACTGTTCAAGACATAATTTTGAGATAAAAGCTTAACATAATTAATATATTAAAAGGAAGCTCACCGCAAATTCCTCACACCAAACGTAGAAAATCTTGATGTTGTTCAATGATTTTCCTTCGGGCAATGTAAGGGTCACACCTTCCTTTCTGTACCTTCTAATTACTTCGCCACTGCCGGTTTCGTCCCTTAGTCGAAATCCGGCACTGTTGGCTGCTTTTGTTGTGCTGGCGTAGAAATATGCAGCTGGAAATATATAAGGAAGTAAGGAGGATTAATTAGGTTTTCAAATCTGCCAGTATTTTAGTCAAAGCAGTACTTATTAAAATTAGTAATTTGTTTCATCCGTACAACTAAATCAAATTCTAGTCTAGCGCTTATTAAAAAATAACAAGCGAAATAAAATTATTGACTTCTTTCTCTTTTTTTATTGTTATATCTAACAGTTTGCAAAATAATCCTGTAACTTGTCTATTTTAGTTGATATTAAATAAAACCGACAAGTTTTCTATTTTTAATTAAAATCTCTTTTATTAACATTTCAAAAATAAATAATTATTTTAATTTATCATAAGTTTCTTAAAAAAACTACCATAAATCTTTTATTTGCTTTTTATTGTTTTGGTAAAAATAGCTTCAAGGATAACTAAATTGATTGATACAACATAATTAATTGATTCATGTTCCAATTGAAGAGCTGTCAGATACAAAATAAGTGAATTATGATTTGTTGTGTCTACAATTTAATAAAACGATTACTAGCACCTTCCGTTGATCGGTTAAAATCAATACAGCTTGAAAACCATAAATTATTTGCATGATGTATATCGAATTTTCTTATACTGAAGGTAGTGGTAGCACTTCCGTTTTATAAAGTTTTTCTACGATATAATAACCGCTTATGAAACGTATTATAAATTTTTATAAAAACATATTTCCGTGTGCAATTTTTGAATAACTTAAGTTAAAAACTGCAATTAGGGTGGCAAGTATAGGAAGCTATCGACTTAATCACGCACAATACGTGGAGTAAAAAAAGCAATCACGCAATAAACGAGCAGAGAACCCGTATATGTGATGATGTAGAAAAAACTTGGTTCAAATGTAACGATTTTCACTTTCTATAACAAGAATTTCCCATTCATAGTACAATTTTAATACCCACTCATTATAATATATTTAAAACTGTTCCAATAAGTGAAAACGAATTTTATAACCAGTTTGTCCTCCCCGGTTACTTTTACCTCGTTAACACCCTGCGGGGCTGATGACACAAGTATACCAAAATGACGATCGGTTTCACTTACCAGGTCCTTGGCCGTCGTATGTAAAGTCTTTTATGTGTAATGTTCTGCCATCCACAGCATACACTTCCCCGGAAACGCCGTGATGTAGTTCAGAAAGTTTACCCAAGAATTTGCCCAAGTATTGAGCGCTGTTGGCCCCACCTATAGAAAGAAAAAAGGAATTAAATGCAAATTGGTTTTGGATGTGGTTGAACGGCATTCTTCAGCCGCATTCAAGCAAAGCAGCACTAAACGATAATGATTGTAATTGTGTCGTTGCTAAGTTAAGTTAATTGTCTGCTCAATGCGCTATTTGTTGGAAAGATTACCAACACGTTTTTATTTGTGTTTTTGCACATTTTATCGTGTGAAAATTTTGTTTTGTGTTAGAATTCTTGCATTAAAAGTTTAATTATTGTGACGAAATTCCTAAATGCCATTTAGAATATTCCCAGCAAGTGAAGTTTGTCTTTGATATTCCGTAATGTAGAACTACTAAAAAATTTAGATAATTACTGATGGTATTGGGGAATTCTGTTCTATTTCAGGTGGTTTCATAGTTTATGACTGAGATACACGTAAAATGCAATTTTAATTAACTATCGTGATCAAGTTTAAATTCTATGCACCAAATAGCAGACACTTGATGCAGAAGCGATTGCAAATATAATACCGGTTATTAATGATGCATTTATGTGTGTTTTGCTTTTAGCTATTTAATTTTAATTGCGTTTTATGTTTTGTTTTTAAACCGCTAGGGATATTTATTATTATATTATTAATAGGTATTAATGTAGGTTTTCTCCTGTATAATCGAAAAGAAATATATGCACATTGAAAACCAATTTTCTTCAAGGATGTTATTGTTATTTTGAACAGTAGCTGAAACAATGTCAAAGAAAGTAGTAATTTACGAGTACAGTCAAATTGAAAATAAGTAAATTCATTTCATTTTTGTGCTGTTCTTACACTTAAATACCCATGGGTTAAACCATGAAGATTACAGTAAATTACACACCTTTACTAACTTGAAAGTATGGAGAGTCTTTAAAAATCTTCACTACAATGAAAATGTTATTCGGACACGAATTGCAATAAATGTCATAGTTGCTTTCTAAAAATGCAGTATACTGATTGTTATCTCGAATTTACGATACTATAAAAAACAAAATTGGGAGTTATTTTCAAATAATGTTATTGCCACTTTTTAATTTTATTTATTTTTTATGAAATATGCATAGCAATGTTTTGAATAAACCTCATCCTTATATCCGAAACATGTTTTCAAAATCCGAAATCGGCAAAACCGACTACAAAATTATTTTCTTTAGAGCAGGTAAATAATTTTTGGAGGCTTCTGCAAATTGAATTTTATATTATGTCTACAATATTAACGCTCTGACTTAAGAGAATATACAGTATACAGGGTGTCCCAGTTTATATCGTCAGGATTTCACCAGTCGATAGTTTAGCGAAAATTAAAGGTGGTTTGTCTAATAAACTATAGTTGAATGTTGCTTCCTTTTTGACGTACAGGCCATTAAAGAAAATAAATTATTTTAAATAATTTGCTATAAATCAATAACAAAAAAATTAGCCTTCTGAAATTTTGCATAGATCTTTTTTTGTATTCTCTTATTAATAGTGGTTGCAATTATTTTATTTAGAACACGGAGGCGTGCGTACGGGTTTCTTCAAAAACATTTTATTGAATAAAACGTACGCCACTGTTTTTTTTTGCATCACCAATATGCAGAGAGTATTTTCCATTCAATTTAGAAACTTTTTCGTATCTTATAATTTTTTGATAACTTAACTCAAAATAACCTAATAGTACAGTAAATAAGGGAGAAAAAAGGCTTGATATAGACTTTTTTTACCCTACAGCCAATTTTTGTAGAATCTTCTAGAGGGTCACCCTGAAAGTTTAAAACTGAGTTTGTGTATTCGTAGACCCCGCCCTTCCTTCACCAGCCCTCAATTAAGGGTTGGATTTTTTTGTTTATTGAATAACTTTTTTCCTATTAAATTTTCGAAAAAAAGAGTCAGTACAAAGTTGTTGAAAAATATTTCCTACAACTTATCTTTTAAACTTTTTTTGATATTGTCGATATTTAAAAAGTTATTCAACAAATAAGTTGAAAATTTTGGGGAAAGAGTAGTAAGTAGTAGTAGTAAGTAGTACCTAACTAGAGAAAAATTTCCCTAAAATTTGCAACTTATTCGTTGAATATCTTTTTAAATATTGACAATATCAAAAAAATATTAAAAGGAAAGTTGTAGGAAATATTTTTCTCTACAACTTAGTACTGATGCTTTTTTCGGAAATCTAATAGGGAAGAACCTCTTTAATAAATAAGAATAAGTTATCAAGAAATTGTAAGATACAAAAAAGTTTCTAAATTGAATGGAAAATACTCTCTGCATATTGGTGCTGCAAAAAAAACCAGTGGTGTACGTTGTATTCAATAAAACGTTTTTGAAGAAACCCTTACGCACGCCTCTGTGTTCTAAATAAAATAATTGCAACCACTATTAATAAGAGAATACAAAAAAAAAGATCTATGCAAAATTTCAGAAGACTAACTTTTTTTTGTTATTGATTTATAGCAAATTATTTAAAATAATTTATTCTCTTTAATGCCCTGTACATCAAAAAGGAAGCAACATTCGACCATAGTTTATTGGACAAACCACCTTTAATTTTCGCTAAACTATCGACTGGTGAAATCCTGACGATATAAACTGGGACACCCTGCATATTACGGGCAATACAATTATTATTTCCGATGTAAGGAATTTCATACTGTGTAGTTTATGTTTCTGGTTAACCTTCCTTGTTAACCTAGTCAAACTTTAAAGTTTATTACTTTCCAAGTTCCTAAAGTCAAACTAATCTATGTCTCGCCAGCGATGATATACAGTGTAGTAACACTTATTCTAACCAAAAATACCATAAATACAAAGTGGAAGTTGCCCAAAGCAAACTAAGCCAGGTATTAGATTCCATCAAGCTTAAGGAAACAGATATTCACCAAAGAACAAAAAGGAGAATTATTGAGCCAATCACAACATGTAAATAGATATGGGCAGGACAAATTGCGAAATTAAAAGACGAGAGATAAGGATAAGGATAATAAACCACTCAGAGGAAGACCTCTAACATGTGGGAGTGTTGATATGTAATAAAAATCGGAGCACTGATTTTGAGCTGCTCAAAATAAAGCTCATTGAAGTAATAAAAATGTAATGGAGATGTGGACATGATGATGATGGTAATGGATGAGAAAAATAAAATATTTAAATGTTTATTGCTAAATAGATTGATCTTGATGATACTACTACTTTATTTCTTAAATTATTTTAAAAATGTGTGGTAATTTACCGTCAATATTCGAATAATATTTAAACTATCGTCAAGTTTTATGTTACACAATTTATAAATGAAATAAAGCTCCGCTTAATCAAATTAATTTTGGTTTGCGATTCTCCAACACCTAAGTATATAGACATTTTTTTAATTAAAAAGTTCAATAATTTCCAGTTCAAATAATAATCAAAAAATTAATTCTTTTTCAGTTGCTACTTGAAATTGTCAATTACTCGTTGTAAACACTCCGATTGCAAAAACCAAACAAAAATTAAGTTCAACACCAACCGAATAAACACCATCAACAAACAAGCAAAAAATGGTTATTTGTTTTATAACACCTGATAAGTGCAAGATGTTGCACTCTCAACCGACAATTAGGCTTAATTATAAAACTGTTAGAGATGAAATCGGCTAAAGTAAACATCTCGTGTGGCTTGGCGCATCTTGTATATAAACATATTTACCTACTTTAAAAGTTCAGATCACTAACCATGGATCTAACACACTTTCACTTATTTCCAATAATAATTAAAGAGATACATCATTTTTTATTATTCATCATCGTCATCTTTGGACTAAAATCTGACAAGGTGTTACATAATTTGTTGCTATGGTGTGGAAATTTTTGCTGCAATTTGCAATTGAATAAAAAATAATATTTACATAAATGTGATGTTTGTTTTTTTTTTGCAACAATAATAATTAGCGACATGAAGACGGGAAGTGGTTTTATAACATCATATAAGAGCAAAAGAATTGTGAAGAAAACAATTGTATTTGATATGCAAATACACGGAATAATAAAAACTTTTAGTCGTTTTAAAAAATTAGAATAGAAAAGCCAAACCGAAGAAAATCGCCGTTCCAGTAAGTTTTGTTTAGTTATGCAAATTTTTTTCGGTAAAATAAAAAAAAAATTATTATTATCACTAAATATTCACTATGCATGTCACTATAAGGTCCATTATTTCTGGCACTCACCAAATATGCTACAGAGAGCAAAAATAATTGCAACAACGGGCCTAAATCTGGCCATCATGCTGCTGCACAACTGTTGAATATCACTCTAACACTGACTAGCCACCTTCGAAGTCTTTCACTTAAATCTTGTATATGCTGGAAATGTTCAAGAACTGAACGTTTGCAAGCTATCTGCAAACCCCTCTACTTATGGAATAGGTAACTCTCTATAGGTGGCACAATTAATTTGCATTGAAACATCTTTCAGTTTAAATAGGATAATGTAGTTAGGAATATGGAATTTCATGGAATTGTTAGAGTTTTTTCTTGTCGTATTTTTTCGTCTTTGAGATTTAGGGGGTACTTGAATTTAAATATTTTGACCCATTTGTAATGGTATCTGTCTTGATAACTCAAAAAAGTGGAATTGAACTAAATTTCATATTTAACATTTTGAACACATTAAATTTAGTTCATCTAGTACGTGGAACCTGAAGACATTTTAAGGCTTTTAGGAATATGTTATTATTAATTTCCAGAAAAAATTCCTCAATTAATTTTTGGCCATCCTTGGAAGTTATTTACCAAAATACAAAATAATCTGTGTTTGATTTATGTAGATTTTACTTTCATTCGTGTATGTAGCCACTCTGCAAAAATGAAACTAATGCCTGGTTCAAGGGCGATGAAAGTGATAAACTCGATCCATACACTTATTTTAAATACAGAGAGACACATGTATAATAATAAGAAAAAAACCACTTTCACAGTCTGAGATAATCAACCACACAAAATTATTCGTCACACCTATATTAAGTTGGGGAATAGTAGTCGATTGCTCAGTGCTTTAAATGTAAGTAAATGGAACAAATTTTCATTTTTAGACACAACGTGAGCACCAGTTTAAAATTCCCTGCATAATCATAAATATTTTCGTGAATACAAAACTTCCTAGGAAGCTAAGTAGATTAGCAAAGTTGTACATAGCGCCCAACAGGAAACAAAAAGGCGAATATTGTGTTCCTGAAAAAGGAGCAATTTGTAAATAGAGTTTCATAAATTCTTTTAGCTTTTAGTGTGTACTTTTGAAACTCATAGGGGAATTGTCAAATTTATTGGGCCTTCTGAGGGTAATTAGAGGGCAGATTTTTGGTGGTAAATAATAAAAAAAAACTAAAAAAGCTTTTATATATATTTTCTAACAAATAAACCCCTAATATGACTCATACATTGATTTTCCTTTCACACTAGCTATTATTGTAGTTGTGACATTGAAAACTACACTTTCTGCAAACCCGAAAATTATCAAGTTAACCTTTAAGTCGCAGATGAATTTCTTTCGCATATTTACACCATGACATGTGAACAATCATATTTACGAGATTATCTAAAGATAAATTAGAATTAGCCTCGAAATGTAGCACTTTTTCAGGGCTAGAATACCAGGAAACAAAAATTTTACATAACAGAAAACGATATCGCTTGTATGTAGATTTGTTAATATTTTGGAATTAGTGATTTCAATTTTATGGCAAAACTTTTCTAACGATTACAACCGTGATCTAGTTCTAGATAACTTTGCATACCTCCATAATATGCTCAGTAATCTCCGGATAATTATAGAACTTATTGCTACCTTCTTCGGACTTTTATCCCTGTTCTAATTTGGAAACTGACCCTGACCGCTGTGGAAATATTAAACAATTTGTGTTGTTCTACATGTATAACCTCCTAACTGTCGTAAAATACTCGGTGCAAGAAACAATTTTGTAGCCTGAAGTTCTTAATAAAGCTAAATTACACATAGTACTTGCTAAATAAATGGACTGCCACATTTTGCTGAAACGTAGGACAAAAGAAAGTTAATTTATATTTTTAACATTGCTTTAAATTCCATGCAAATGCGAAGAGGATGAAACGAACACATTATTCTTCAATTAACTGTAAAGTATGGCCTTAAAAATGTCTAATCCGTGAGTAATTTGGGAAAATAGCCAATTTAAATCAACTTAATATTCTGTACAATTAATTTCGCATTATATTAGTCTAATAAATATTTACTAGAGTTAATGAATTTTCGTACCCGGTCTTTGCTGCGAATTTCTTAATTGAAACAAGTAAATATTAGGAAATCACACAATAATAGCTTTTTTGTTGGATAAAAATTCCACTTCGAGTTTTTTCATTGTGTTGCATAAGTATATGTCAAAGGTCATTTACTGTAAATTTACACACACACACATATATTGAAAATATCATTTCCGCGTTAAGAAGATGGATCGTGTGTTAAGTGTCCTTAAAACTACAGTTACTGTAATATTATCCTGAAGGGATAGCACTGATGAATTTGTCGTAATAGCAATTTTTCCTTATACAAAATAATTATTAGATATTTAAGTATAGTTAATTGTAGCTGATAGATACATCAATAAATAATAGCCATCAGAGAAAGATGATTATGTAAGAGACGTTTCAGCTCCCAGCTATTGTACTTGTAAAATTTTCCTGAAATAAGACGCTAATTGTCCACTGCTTTTGGGTTAAGCAAGATTTATAGCAATGTTATGTTATGTTATGGTAAGTTTAAGGGGAGGGTGTCATGCAATATTGAACTTTACAGTTCACTGACCTCTGGAAAACTTTTATCGCGTTCTCAAATTCGATTTCATTAATTAACACACATATATTCGATTAGATTAATTTCAGTTAGATTTTCTCCTGACTGTTCTATTAATTAGCCAAAAGTAAAAACCTCGTGCTGATGATGATGGTGATTTAGCAACACAAAGGTTTTAAGTTTTTTTAGTCACATCTGGTTCACCTACTTTTGGTATTAAGTGAGAGTTGTTACAGAGTCCCCCCAACATCATTGATAGATGATTGTTCTGAAGTGGAGGTCATATCCAATGCTCTCAACACCATCATTTCAGTTCTCAAACTCTTATAATCTTTTATCCCCCTTAAATAGGGAATAAAAACGTCTCAATCGCGAAATATAACGCGCGGGCTTTATTCAGTTTCTTCTTTATAGCGCATTCTTTTGTCGGATGTTATTGTCCCGGAGAAAGAATTCAATTTTAACAATAAAAAAAATCTACTGTACATTTCTTGAAATATTAATCCTATAGTGTATGCTGTATTCTATTCGGATTTAAATTTAACGTACATGTTGTACATATTTGAGAATTTCCAATTGGAGAAAGTTTTTATATTAACAGTAAACTCAAAATAATTCTAAAAAACCTAAGGTTAATATTTTACAATTGTGCTAATTTGTTAATTGAAAATTAACGAATATTATTTACAAGGTAAAAGTTTATAGCAGATATAATAAATTTAGTTAAGGTAAAAAGTAAATGCATATTGAATTATAGGAAGTGTACTTGAAGCAAATTAAATATAAATAAACAACTTGTAATGAATGAATGAATGAAAAGTGGAAGGTTAATTTTAGCGCAATAATTTAATGCATGATTAAACAACTTCAATGTGTACTTGTATTGGATAATGTCCTAAAATTAAGGAACTTTTCTTTCAGACTCGAAAGTACAAAATCTCCCCAAATTAAGGCGAAATTATAATATGTGGAATCTGTTCCAACTTTCTTATTTACCGTGATGGAAAATAGTAGAACATAATTAGAATATTAGCAATTAGGGAATTGCATCGTGATTTCATTTGTATGAAGTTGTAAGACAACACGAACTCACGCAACGAATCAATTACATTATATACCAGAGACTAAAATCTAAAGATCATGTTATATACAGCGATTATATTTCATTGCGATACAATTTGACATTAATTAGTCTAATTCGCTAATATCTGTGTTTACGTATTTTGCAACATAATATAACAGTCGCAGAAACAATTATGCTGTGACTGAAGAATATTACTTGTTTTTTATGGCTTGGATATATCTGTCTGTCTTTGACACTATTTCAAAACAACAGATGTGTTACAAAACTGTTTGTAATGCGTGTACTTTTGGAAAAATTGTACACTTGAGTTTCAATAATAGAAACAGTTTCTTGGTGGTATTGTTGAACTTTTCAATTAACTTGACAAACTGGTAGAGAATTTTATTACAAAAAGGTAATTAATATTTTGTTGACCTCAAACTATATTCTTGTGAGTTTTTAATTGTCTGGTAAATCTAAGCTCTTTTTTGTCTGATGGTAATGTAAAATATGTAAGAATTCAATAAATTATTGTATATAATACGTTATCTGGTAAAAAGATTGATTTGTATACCGTTATATGTCTTATTAATAATGATATTTAGTTTATGTACTACGAGCCCTAACAACTAAATGTTCGGACAAAAGTAAATTTGATTGTCTTTTTTCCATACGCGCAAAAGTTATCTAAATTAACTTCCATAATATTGATGGTTTTTTCTGTTATAATGTCAACATTTGGTTATATAAAAACGTAAATTTCGTAAAAATCTGCTCGGCGGTTCCAAAACTGTGGCACTTTAACCCAGCAGGATGGGAAAATAAATTGTAGAAACAAACAATTATTATTTTCATAACGTTGGATCTAGTAGTCGGATTTTGAAGAAATTTACTTTATTGCAAAACTGGATGTTGGTTTTCTTTACAAAAAAGTTACACAAGTTCTCATTTGGTGATTTTAGGCATTTATCGGAGCTTCAAAGTTGCACCTTTAAAAATGATAGAATTTTCTAGTAACTGTTTTAAAAAATCACAGTTTTGAAACCGCTGGTTGGATTTGTGTCAAAAAACCTTTAAATCAAAGCTCAATAATCGTACTATATTGAAAAAATCCTGAAATGTTAATATGAATTTTTTTGCATTTTTTCGAGTTCCACAGTTCACTTATCAAAAAACGTGTTTTTTGAGGGTGCTACCTACATTAAAATAATCACAGTTTTGGAACCACTGGTTGGATTTTGGTAAAATTTACTTTGTTGCAAAGCTGGATGTTGGTTTTATGTACAAAAAATCCCCAATTCTTTATTTGGTGATATTAGGCAATTTTCGTAGCTTTAAAATTGCACTTGAAAAATGTGACGTAATTTTCTAACGACAGTTTTTGAAAAATCACAGTTTTTGGAACTTGGGGAAAACGACATAAAAGTGCTTCCATGGCCCTCACCCAGTCCGGACTTAAATGTCATTGAAACTCTTTGGCATAAAATTAAACGTATTCTACGCAAAAATCCACCAAGAACCATTGGGGACTTAAAGACCAAAATAGAAGAATTTTGGGACAGTTTCACGCCAGAATTGTACCAAAATTTGATAAATACAATGCCTGCTAGAATACAGGCAGCTATTAAAGCAAAAGGAGACGTAACCTCTTATTAATGGTCCTAAATTAAAAATTATCCCAACAGTTAGTTGCAAATTCATTTTGTAAAGTTTGCTAATTATTAAGGTTAAAATATTGTTAAATCCAATAAATAATTTTTTTCCATGCATAATATTGTTATTAAGGCTTTATCTTACTGTTTAGTGACGATTATACCCATTTGTCCATTTCGCTTCTTATCAATTTTATTGTAACGATTTGATATAAAATGTACAGTTTTAATTGACTTTCTGTTCAACTTTTAACTGTTGAAGTGTTAAATACATAAATAAAGCATCATTTCCTTTTTATAACTGTGCATGCACATCGTACACATCATATATCCATTTAAATATGTAATGGAGGACAGTGGTTGTTCAATAAACATTTTCTATTCATCAACTTTTTGTGAATTAATTTTTTCTTCAGTTTTTAACTTTCTTCGTGATAAAATATCACCTTCACTCTACTGCAAATGTAGGACATTTAATAACATATCCTTGTAGGTTACCGCCTATCAAATACAAAGCTTTTATACCCCGTGTTACATACCTACTTACTATTTTGATACTTGAATCCTGCAACTGTCACCATCACCAGTGCATCATGTTGTAATATAGAGAATATATTTGCGATACAACTTTTCCCTGAACAATACAATAAATATTTAGTAGCTCAGTTTTGCGACATGTTTTTTTCCAGACAACAGGAACCTAAACAATATCTCACACATGTTGTTGGTCAATTGATTATACACTATAGATCGGGGTTCTATGAATACATTCATTTCTCTTCATTCACTGTTGAGAACAATCCGATGGTGTTGTATAAATTTTCCACCAATTTTAAGCACAATTACTTATCTATTCAACTCGGATCTGATTATAACAAAGGTGAATTGATTATAACTTTGTGACATATTCGGGTCAACTGTTAATAATTCGTAGTCTTTCAATATTAAATGAATGCCCACTTGAAATTTTGTTCTGGATTAATAACATTGGAAATTGGAGCATATACCTATCAGAAAAAACCGTAATTAGAAGAAGCATGTAAGTAGGTTTTAAAAATAACTATAACATTGTAATAAAGACGTAGAATTTCTCAAGTTTTATATCCTGTATTTGATCAAATAATATCGTGAATTGTATGAAAAACATAAATGTCAGACACAGCTTTTAATTTCACCGATATTTCATTTTGACTCAGACCTTTTGTCGTATGATATGATGTTAATTACTTTGTAATTACTAATTAACTGGTTCTCAATTATTTTTTGGAAATTTAATGTAAATCATTCGTTTTAATTAATCTTGAGTAAGCGCACCTTTAGAAGTTGTTCTGTATTTCACTACAATATTTGGTTCAATGTCGTTACAATATCTAGAGATATTATACACTATACAGGTCATGATTGTTAAATTTAAAGGTTTGTTAAGTTAATGAGTGATAGAGTTAGAAAAAAGGTCAAAGATATGAAATTGATAGGCACTCTTGTACATTGGAAGGATAATCATTCGGCACACCTAGGAAAATTTTAGAGCCTATAGATTTCAAATAAATACCTGATAAAATTATAATGATGACGTACATTTGTTCTGTTTGGTTAATTAGTCATATATTTAAGATTTCAGTCCTGAAGAAGGGTGAAGATCCATGGAAACTTTGAGGAGCTAACAGTTTTCTTATTACCATGTCCTAGACCCAATAAAGTTAACTTACAGTTAAGGTTAACTACCAATTAAAAATTTAATTGAATTGTACTCAATTTTTTTTAAACTTCTTAGTACAAAAAAAACAGAAAATTAAATTTAGTTTTTGACTCAGTAGTATCAAAAATTCGTAATCGAAAAAGTGGTGAATGAAACCCGCACATATTTTCTTTGTAAATTCAGCGTATGTACAGAAGTTCACGACTTTTTTGTTGATGTAGAATAAGAGAGACGAACGAGAGGGAGAAACAGTGTGACGCACATGTCTATTGGTAGTTCGACATAAGGATATTTAGCAAGATTGAGACGGGAAAAAACTTCTTTGAGCACATATTTATTATTCAGAAAAATTATTATCAAATTACACCCTAAAAAGTTTGCTGCCACTTTTTGTCAAAATTGCTCCCATACATAACAAACGTGGAAGCTGTCTTCAAAACTAGATAATGTAAAACAAATATTGATCCAGTGGATATGCATATCGGTAGTTTTTTTGTCGTGCTAGTGGTGAATTCGTGTAACAAAGCCCCACGTAAGTCTTCCTATCTGGATGCCACAATTTTTGCATATGATGGAAGCGCGTACCAGAAAGCTGCTTCGAGCGAGAAAGCATAATAATTTATGGCTCATTTACTAGAGAAAGAGGAAAATAAGGGCGGGAAAATCGATATGGAATCTAGTTGGTGGAAAGCGCTGTTGGGGGCAGCACTTTACAAACAAAACGCTGCAGGACCATGACAAAACAGGACGAGATCGCCGCCACTCTGCCACAACGAGTCGTGCCGAAAATTAAATTTTTGCCCATGTTACAATGTTACGATTATGCGCTTTCGGATTTTGGTTATTTCACGTTTTCGGTGCTATTTTATATCATTAAGTTGGCTACCGTGCTGCTCCGAGGGTGCTTGCCGTTAAAACTAAAATTCTAAAATATAAATTTCGACAAAAAAAATCACCTAGGTAAGTTTTTTATTAATTACAGCAGACGGAATTTTCTTCCGGTTCTGTACCACTTAGCAAAGTAATTGCACGAGAGCACAGCTAAAATATCTCCTTAAATCAAAAATTATTTATAACCATATTTTAGGGGGGGAAAACCCATAAATATCCTGGGGGGCTTGTGATTTCTTATCAACTGCATGTAGCGATTTGTCCCCTGAAGGCACAGAATTTCCCTGTCGGGGTTTCTTATCAAACTACAAGATGAATGATGTTTCCTGTCTACTTTTAACAAATTTTTAACCCCGAGGAACCGAGAATCAATATGAGATATTATCATATTTCAATTGATCTCCCATCTAGATAGTAGATTACTTAGTCTCGTCCCCACGATTCTAAAGCGATTAGTAAACCCGCGGTTATTACGTTAAAATAAATATCGTGATGATTGAAAACGGAAGGTCATTTTGTCATTTTTAATTCATTCTTCTACACATAAATATAGGTAAAGGTTAATAGGTTCATGCATTAAAGATTTACATCATCAATATTTTATGGGTAAAGTTTTCTATAGGTACATTCAGGGATAATGCGAAATATATTAATAAATAACCGCTTTGTACCCCTTAAAACATCACAAGAACTTTGTTCGAAATATTTCCTTTTTAAACAACATAACCTACGAGTTGTTTGTTAGTTTTAATAAGCTCGTTTCTCGGTTGTTATAATTTGCCTTTCCATTATGTTGAGTGTATTTGTTTTAAATAATAATCCATTTGTATAATCGGGTTTGCTGATGATTATAATCTTGCAAATACGTAATGGGGCATTTCTAATTTAGTTGCCGGAGGGCGCATCCGCCAAAATTGGAAAAGTTGTGGATGATAGGCAATTTTGTTATCCGCGTCCAATCTAAGAAGTCCCCATCCGCTTTAATGGGCAAATTATTTCATTTCTTACTCACCTACTGTCTATATAATTAGTGCTAATTAGATTGGTATTTAATGCAGAATAATATCCAATTAACGCCCTACTTTTTTAGAATTTAGCGTGTAATCAGTTACAATATACTGCGTGGTTTATGTAATCCGATAAAGTAGCGTAGATAATATTGTTTTTTTGTGGGATGTTCGAAGGAAAATAATAAGAATAAGTCCGTTTGAAGAATTTATTTAATACGTAAATTGTTTTTGCACTCAATTACTGGTAAACATAAAATCCGCTGCAGTTTTCCACACATAAAATAAAACACACCATCCTGCCTTTGTTCACAGACGGTTTTATAGTCGCTTTTTAAAAGTAACATTTAATCCCCCTCCTCGGCTTTACTCTTATTTTCTGATCGATTCGTTAAAATTCTACTTGTAATTTCTTAGTAGCCTTCCTTTATAATCCTGGTTCTTTGCAAATTCTTTATTCTTGCAGTACTAACAAGTACTAATAAGATTTTACATTTGATAAAAAGAAAATTCATTAAATTGATTTAACATCATCATCTCTTGTATTGTACAAAACTTTTTACTTCAATTTGTATGATTATTGTTTAAGTACATCGAAACTGGGTCGAACTTGGCCTGAACAAAAGATATTACAATATAGTATTCAATTTCAAGGGTGAAAATGCTGACCCAAAAAATATCTAATATAGACGAAGGAAGGGGGATACAAGAGACGAAAAAATATTGGCAAACCATACAGATATTATATTCCAAACGATCTATTGATAACAGATACATGCGAGAAACTGTTACACATGAGGTTATTTTTAATTTATTATAAAATTCAAATTGTCACTATTTTGTATAAAGTAGTTTCTTACAGGAAGTAATAAAAGTAGATATGGTAATCATGATTTTTCTCTTAGTTTCTATATTAGGAAGTACTTATAGATTAAATTTGGCGCCCTAATAGAAAGCAGGTAAATTAAAGGACCTTTTATAATATCAACCATAGTTGAACCTTTTTGTGTTTGTCGTTTAGGATATTAAAAAAGTGTTATTGTGAGTAACTCTACTTTTATTTTCAATACCGAGCTATTTCATTATTTACTTGTAGAACAGAAATCAATGATAGTTTAATTTAATAAAAACATGTAAATTATTAAAATGAATTCATTTTCAGATATTCAGTCACGTAAACTTAACCTAACTAAATGCACGTGTAAAGTTATAATTATTAGGTGATTTTATTGTATTAAATGATTTTGTCATGATTGTCTATTTTAATCAATAATTTACCTACCTAAATATTTAATTAACAATTTCTTTAATGTTTGTGTAAAATTTTTAAACATATTCAAGAAACTTTTTGGGATAATTTGATTTATTTCGTTTAAGTATTAAATTTTTATTTAATTTTTCTATATTATCATGATAAATAATAAGATTTAATATAAATTTTGGTCAGATATTTTAAATAACAAAAAATGGTAGAGTGAAATGATGGGATAAAAAGCTGCAATCGCCTGAATGAAAGACTGAAAACAAAGTATACATTTACACTAGAATATTTGGATCATTATACGAGCCCTAACAACTAAATGTTCGGACAAAAGTAAATTTGATTGTCTTTTTTCCATACGCGCAAAAGTTATCTAAATTAACTTCCATAATATTGATGTTTTTTTCTGTTATAATGCCAACATTTAGTTATATAAAAACGTGAATTTCGTAAAAATCCGCTCGGCGGTTCCAAAACTGTGGCACTTTAACCCAGCAGGATGGGAAAATTGTAGAAACAAAGAATTATTATTTTCAAAACGTTGGATCTAGTAGTCGGATTTTGATGAAATTTACTTTATTACAAAGCTGGATGTTGGTTTTCTTTACAAAAAAGTTACACAAGTTTTTATTTGGTGATTTTAGGCATTTATCGGAGCTTCAAAGTTGCACCTTTAAAAATGATAAAATTTTCTAGTAACTGTTTTAAAAAATCACAGTTTTGAAACCGCTGGTTGGATTTGTGTCAAAAAACATTTAAATTAAAGCTCAATAATCGTACTATATTGAAAAAATCCTGAAATGTTAATATTATTTCTTTTTGCATTTTTTTCGAGTTCCACAGTTCACTTTTCAAAAAACGTGTTTTTTGAGGGTGCTAACTACATTAAAATAATCACAGTTTTGGAACCACTGGTTGGATTTTGGTAAAATTTACTTTATTGCAAAGCTGGACGTTGGTTTTATGTACAAAAAAATCCCCAAGTCTTTATTTGGTGATTTTAGGCATATTTCGTAGCTTTAAAATTACACTCACTTGAAAAATGTGACGTAATTTTCTAACGACTGTTTTTAAAAAATCCCAGTTTTGGAACTTGGGGAAAACGACATAAAGGTGCTTTCATGGCCCTCATCCAGTCCGGACTTAAATGTCATTGAAACTCTTTGGCATAAAATTAAACGTATTCTACGCAATAATCCACCAAGAACCATTGGGGAGTTAAAGACCAAAATAGAAGAAATTTGGGACAGTTTCACGCCAGAAATGTGCCAAAATTTGATAAATACAATGCCTGCTAGAATACAGGCAGCTATTAAATCAAAACGAGACGTAACCTCTTATTAATGGTCCTAAATTAAAAATTATCCCAACATTTAGTTGCAAATTCATTTTGTAAAGTTTGCTAATTTATAAAGGTTAAAATATTGTTAAATCCAATAAATATTTTTCTTCCATGCATAATATTGTTATTAAGGCTTTATCTTATTGTATTGTTAGGTGTATACTAATTATTTGCGTAAAATTTCCAGTTCTCCTTTCATACTTCAAAAATTTACTTTTGTCCGAACATTTAGTTGTAAGGGCTCGTATAAGAAGCACTTTTATATTATAGAATAGATTAGAATACTTCTGTAGGGATTTTTGATTAAAATCCTGCATTAAACAAAGCGATAGAAGTAAACCACAAAAATGAATTTTCTTTACATCCAGAACTATTCAAATTAGCCCAAGCAACATTGTGGCTTTCCCGACAATTATTCCGGTAATATCCTGCACAAATATCTAATAATCCCGACATCCCTTGTTATTAAAATCGCAAAGCGCCATTACATATAGGTTAACGATTTTTTTTCGTCTTCTACATTCATTTAGTTGAAAGCCCCGCGTGGTAGGTACGCTAACAAGCTTCTTTCTTATCTTTTGCTCATTTTTCATTTATGTGCTTGTTCGCAATAATGGCAGTAAGTACAGCAATATCTACACCTAAACCATCGTGACTATACTCTAAACCTAATACTTAACCTCTGGTTTTCTATTGTGTAAATAACAGTAAGTTAGGGTTACTATGTGCATTTGGTCAAGAAATTTATACTATATGTAGTGTAAGAGCGCGTTATCAATTGATGCATGAATCGCAAATGGAATTTTAATCGTGAGTTTTACTGGTCCTGGTGCAACAAAGCTTATCCCGCGCTTAATTATTTACAATAATGGCTGTCTAGTATTATCTGAATTGCAACTCGTTGGGCTAGCATAAATAATAACATATAACGTCGTATACTATTTATATAGAATGTAACAAATACCCTCAACGGGCTTTTGTTTGCACTATGCACGCCACAATAGCCGAAAGCGTCACAAGCTCCACGTCCAGGGACTAACGCAAAACATACTCGTACCAGTGCATTCTTCTCTGGATTGTACCGTTTAATGAACAAAAAATTATTATTTATTGTGGGTGCACAGATGGTATTTTCGACCCTAGCGGTAATATGTTGGGTTTAATAGTGGTTTCGAACAATAAACTAGAAACTGCTACTATGTAAATTATATGTTAATGTTGTTTTAAGCGGATTGGAATCCGCCACTAAAACCAATATGGTTTAGTTTGTTCCATTTAAATAAAAGAGCCCGAAAGGCTTTGAGACGCGGGTGTTATGCAGTTTCCTCAACTATATGCAGATTAGCTAGTTCAAAATAATATCTTGGCAGTTACCATCATTTAAAATCATTCGCCCATTTGCTTTGTAGACGACACAGTTTAATTAAAAATCAGCATTTGTGAAGACTTGAAGAGGTTATAACCTATGCGATGATGTACAAATTCCAGTGTTCGACATTTTATCTGTGAAATGTTAAATGAATTGAATGGAAATTGTGCACAAAAATATCTCATTAATTACTGTTATTACGACAGTAATGAAATGAGAATGTAGGTTATTTGGTAGACCAACTCTTCCTATGTTTATGTGAAAACTTTTGTTATTCTACAATAAAATAATAGAATCTATAGAAGCAGTTACAAGAAGAAAAGCTATTAGTTACGATCGTAATATTAAAATTACGTAGGTGTAGGTCATTTCCTGATGTAAATTGCAGGAGTCAGTTTGTGGATGAATGATATTACGACATCGTGACACTAATATGGCTACTTGGCTCTTTCAATTTCGACCGTTTTATGGAAATCAAATAAAATAATCAGTAGAGGTTTTTTCGTGATTAATTCGAGCGAAATCTAAACAGTTTCTGCCGACTTATTTTGTTATTCGAAAAATGGTTTTCAGGGTCTGCATTGTTTTAGCACATACGAGTATATTTATTCCTTGTCTACAATTTCTACAAATGAATTATATGTTATCTTAATCATTAATTTAAATTTTTTCCGTTATTATAATAAAATTCAAATGAAAGTTATAAATATACCTAGAGGATCGTTAGTTTGGTTTTGGTTTGTCCACACACTCTATGAACTTCACGACATCCTCCGTCCAATCTGATTCCCTTACTTCCAGTTTTCGCGTTAAATGTTTGAAATGTTTCAAATATATTTAGCTTTTTCGGTAGGTAGATGGTATTTTTTTCCAATGATTGAATGTGACTGGCCGGCGTTTTTTAGCATTCTCTTTGCTTTCGTTCCTTTGAAAGACTGTTTTATTAAGTCCGTCTTGTATGATTGGTTTGAAGTATTCGTGAGAGAATTTCTGATTCAATGAGGTGTCACTCTACAGGGTGTCTCTAAAAGGTCTTTACAAAATCCTACCACAAGTTTTTGGGCTCAAAATAATTCGTTTAAACCAAAAATACCTTAGTCCAAAAGTTACAGGGCGCTAATAAATATTTTTCTAAATAATTTTTTAAATATATCTACAGAACGGTTTAAAGGAGAGATTTGAAATTTGGTGGATTAATAAGTCTATAAGGAAGCTACAATTTGTTGGTATTAGAACCAAATAATATTGTTCAGTGGCGTACTTATCGAAGAGGTCTCAGGGTGTTTTTGAATAATTTTTGTAAGGGATTAAATTTTTTTACAAAATAATAAGAATTATGATAGATACACTCAAGACACGTAAAAAAGGTATACTTGTTTGATTTGCATTAACTCAACTGTTTGCGAGATATTTCACTTTGAAAATTTTTTTTGCTATTAAAACAACAATTTGTGACACCCTGTAAAGTCAAAAATATTGGGTCAGTCTAATACGGCTCATTCTACGTCCAAAACTAAGCATAATTTATATCTTATACCGTTCTGTAGATATACCTAAAAAAGATAGAGGGCGTATAAAAAATACATCTTTCAACACCCTGTATTTTAGTAACGAAACATTTTTCGGGGGTCGGTTTCTAGTGTTTCTACAACCATTTATGCTTAGTTTTGGACGTAGAATCAGCTGTATTAGAGTGACCCAATATTTTTTACTTTACAGGGTAATTCACAAATTGTTTTTATAGCAAAAAAATTTTTCGAAGTTAAATATCTCGCAAACAGTTGAGTTAACGCAAGTCAAACAAGTATACCTTTTTTACGTGTCTTGAGCGTATCTATCATAATTTTTATTATGTTATTTTGTAAAAAAATTCAATACACTACAAAAAATATCCAAAAAAACACTGAGCCCCCTCTATAAGTACGACACTGAACAATATTATTTTGGTTGTAATACCATCACATTGTAGCTTCCTTATAGACTTATTAACCCACCAAATTTTAAGTCTCTACTTTAAACCGTTCTGTAGATATAGGTACTTAAAAAACTATTTTGAAAGATATTTTTTGCGCCCTGTAACTCAGTAAGGAAGGACTTTTGGACTAAGGTATGTTTGGTTCATCGAATTATTTTGAGCCCAAAAACTTGTGGTAGGATTTTGTAAAGATCTTTTAGAGACACCCTGTAGAACGCAAACTAGTTTATTTATAAATATTCCGGAATTCTAGGACTTCTGGAAATAAGTATTCATTTTATTTTAAAATTCATGGCATTGTTTTTAATAGAAAAATTTCAATTTTCAATGCGCTAAAATGTGGTCAGGAATAAGACCAGCGTTAGTGCTAAATTTTATTAATTTTTTTAACATTATATCAAAAAGGGTGCTGTTATATTATTTCCTTTTTTATTACCTATGCAAAAAATGCATTTAAAAAATTATTTTAGGAAGCTATCCCCTCATATTCCTGCTGTTTTTTACTCCACTACAATAAATATTCCTGATAAATTGTTCATAAATTAAATTCGCTGTTTGATTTCCCAATTTTATATTCCACATTTCTAAGGAAAAATGTAATGGGAGTGATTTGATTTTTCTCACACTTGGGAAACATTATGATTTTATTTAATAGCAACTATAAACTACCCCGTAGTAAACCCTTTAATATCCCTACAAACCCACGCAAAAGTCTCTTCAGTGGTAGGTAATGGTGCCTTACTCGCATCTGTTTTATTATTCTACTAGATTTTAAAACTTTTTTATTGCATATTGTTCGCACAATTTCTAATAAAAATATTACAAGAAACAAGAAACTGAAATTTTGAGTTTAACAATCATAATTTTTTTGGCGAATGTCAGGAGTATCGAGTAACTTATTCTTAATTGGGTTCAAAGTTTGCCCTTATTATCCTTTGAAGGTTTTTTTACCTTGTTTATCCTATTAAATTTACTGAAATCGGCTATTGATTAAATAACAAAACAAACAAGCTTTATTATGTATTATTAGTGAATATTTACTGTTTTTCAGGGGCAGACCTAATTTTATTCTGGGAACCCTGCAGATTTTTTTATTCCAATAACAAAATTAGGAAAACTCGTGCCCGTATTTCCGGTTAGTTCTCATCAGCTAATAATTAAAGTCTTACTTTCAATTGATCCTTTTCATGTAGACGGTACAATATCCAATTTTTAGTTTACGTGATTTTATTACAAAAGCAACGTTTTCAATTTGTGTTAGGGTTTTGAAAATGAAAGTACCTCGATAAATAAACACACAAACATGATGATTTCCATAACAATACATCATACTTTTACAAAACCAACGCAACAAAATATTTAGTTTTTAAGACATCAGTCCTCATGTATGATTGTATATCTAAATGAATGATGACCCAATTTTCAAAGAGAAAGAATTAAAGTGATTATTAGAAATTTATGATGCGCCAGATGAGTTATAATGTCATTTGAAACAATAATTTTGTGGTAGGTAATAAAACTAGTCACGTAATAAACTAAATAAATGATATAACCTTTGCTGTAGATGGACAGAACCAACGAAACTAAAAGCATCGGCAGGGGGTTCTGGGTTAGATTGGTTAGATTGCCAAGACACAATTTTTTTAAATTAGGTATTATGTGAGCTGTAGTATTGCGGTTTGTTGTTGCGTGGGAGTGGGCAGCAATTCGATATATTGTGAAATATAAAAATTCGCTGTTCGTCCATAGGCAACACAATAAACAGAAAACCAAAGGAATTTGGATGAGGGTCAAATGAAAATTATGTAATTCGTACAGATTAAACACGGATTATGTTATGTGTAAAAACCAAGTAATATTCCACATCCCCCAAATCCACCCTGAAAAATTTTCCAGAGAACTTTACATTAAACACAGTACGTTGTATATTACGAAAGTTTGCAATTTTGTAATTAACCCAATGAATATCTCAACGTTGCTATCGTTAACTAAAACACGAATTTCACCAATATATTTTAAAGTTGCCCACAAATTCTAAACACTGTTTATATTTTGATTAACACATAAAGTAGCTACAACGTTAATGTCGGAAAGTTATATAAATTGCAGTATTGCTGCTATAATTTCGTTCCGTGTACTTTATACGTCAAGTACATCATTAATGAATATTTTATTCAATTTATTTTCAAGGTGTCCGAACGACTTGACTGTTGCGGCGACCGGAATTGTGTCGCATTGATTTTAGGGTGACTATAAATGATATAAGTGCCGCAACCTCGGATGATCATTCACCTAATAATAAAAACAGCTGATTACCTTTATATCAGTCAAGCATCTAACGGCGCGGCGCTGAATGGTTTTGTAAACAAATTGATAACAAAGTCGATACAGTTAAAGTTGGTTATAATAATATTCGAATACATTTTGCTGTATGTATTTACTAGATTTTAAATTTAATTCTAGTACATTGAGGTTATAAAATCACAGGTGAGTCAGTGGCCTATTTTTTTCTGATAGGTACCTAATTGTTATACATATTTATAAGGTCGAAGGTCATCTTATATTATGATTTACAATTTTTTTTCGAAAATTCCACTACATTTTTTGTTATAAATAATATTTAGATATACATACGACACAAACAAAATAAAAATCTATTATTTAATTTATAGTACACACGTAAGTGCATGATGCACACTTTATTTAAAGAATAGACTGCAGCGGCGGCGCATCAGAGTTTTCTCACACCTCATAAATTAAAAGGGTCATTTATCACTGTATACGTTTCATATCAACTTACTTATATTACTACAAGTTTTATACGCCCAAAAACGCGAAATCTACCAGGAATACTAACGCTAGAATCTTAAAATAAGAAAATCATCAAATTTAAAACAAAATCAAGAGGAAAATTAACCCAAAAAGTTGGTGTTTTAGCAATAATTCATGTTTTTTCCACTATAAACTGCACTAAAATTTTTATGCCATTTAATAATCTAATTTTATTTTGCCTCCCTACTTCAATTTTATGGTTAGATAAATTGTTAATATTTCGAATTATATTTTATATTCATAAATATGCAGACATTAAAATTTTATAACACATTTTTATATGATTTATATTTGAGTTTCGTTTTACGATGGGTTTAAATTGAAAATATTTGTTTGAAAATATGTGATGGGGACAATAGTTATTTTCGCGTATAAAAATTTATAAATATATATGTGAATGACAGTATTATTATATTATAAATTAATTAGTTGTGATAAACTATAGCCTATCTATTTTATAGAGGTACTCACGTGACCAGTATTAAATTACCCTGTTCTCAAACTTCTTTCTAATATAACCATAATTTTAGAACGACTTGTCATTTAATAAAAAAATGTAAGGTTTTATGGCAATTATGTTCGTACACATTCGTCACGTGATCGTGAGTGTATTTATTAAATTGATGCCCTTTAGACGCAAAGATATTAGGACTCTGTTCAGTTTTTATGTTTTTGCAAGAAGACAACCAAACTTAATGAAATTGTCGACTATCAGATCCAATTCAAACTTTCATCTCAGAACTTCTCAAAGAAATCCAAGATTACTTAACTTTAAGATCGTTTTAGCTCAGTGCAAAAAGTACAAAAAAAATCATTGACGTACAAGAGCGTATTTCTAAACTGAACCGTATTAGCCTCAAATGCCTCAAATATAAATTTTCTCGGTGCACAATGCCAATTTTTAAAAATTGATTAATTTGTCCAGCTCTAAGCTACAATATCCAGTTACAACATTTGGTGCTTGCTGCATCGCCAATAACAATTCCAAGACACATCTACACATTTATATGTGTTTGGTGGATAACTGCTAGCAGGCAATCAACTAATCACTATTCTAGATGCGCTCTGCAATCGATGACGTCAGAGTATCGTTCCCAATCTAGTGAAATGGTGTGGTGTCTCTCACACCCCCAGCATACCAAAACCAGAAATCGATCTTGTTTCTACTTGATTGGAGAACAAATAATGAGAGAATAGACTGTTGTTAAATGGTTTTCTTATACTGTCGCTTCACTCCCCGGGTTTGGAAGTTGGAATTAGGAGCGAGGGACTATTTGGAAGTATAATTAAATCGCATATATATACACCGGAAGGGGTCTGTTAATTTAATGGTGTGCTACTTACTGAACAGTGAGACACTTTGGACATGGTTTTCCAATACCTAAAAGTTTGCTTGGTTTTGGTATTGGTAATGAGGTGATTCGATGAAAGCTTGATGCTAGTGTAATGCTGTTATAGCATTCGAAATTACTGAAAAAACCATCATATGGGATAATCGGGGTAATTTATCTGAAATTCAATCGAATATACATTTAGGATAAAACTTGGTTTTATAATTTAGTGGTAGATATCTTTTTCCAATTTACGTCCACAAACTCAAATTACCTTTTCGCTTTTAAATAATGGTCCATATTCTGATGTGAAATCCACCATCAACAAAAATGGTTTGTAGTAGAATTTTGCAGGTAATATGTCCCTAAATGATAGCTGGAAATTGGTGTGGAATATGTCCGTTCCTGTAAAATAATTTGCATATACACCACACGTTTGGTTCAACCATTTAAAATTAAATCAGAATTGAACGTGTTCGGGACAGAAGAGAATTTAATATACTCAAAGCTGTTAGGGAAACTTAACGTGAAGTGCCTGTTTCATCTGCTATCGCCGGAAAATAGCACTTTAGTTTTAGGATATAAAATAAATGCTTTATTAGTGGAATTTTCAGTTGAATAGATGTATGTATTATGCCTTTTTATTTTGAATTAGTTATTTCAACGAACGGCAGGTCATTCTATTTTAATATCATCTCGAGTTGAGTTAGTTAAAAGAGGTGAATAATAATTTGCATTTCATATTGCTGGATATATTTTAACTATGTTTCTTTGTTGCAGAATTTAAGAAAAATCCTTGGAGTCAGGTAAGGAATATCACATTCTACTTTTCAATTAACGTAACAAAAACATCAAACAAACGTATTTCCATTGGGAATTTGGTTCTTTGTGTATGGATATATAACTTTAATTATTTTGTCCAGGACAAAAGCAATATTGCGCAAACATTCATTTGAAATCGGTATCAGTTTCCTTCAGGATCATATTACCTACCTGATAATGTTTTACTAATTGAAACTTGTACAATATCAAGTCAACAACAGATATCAATTAGAAAAATTTGGAAAATAACAGATTTTATCGAAAAGATATTTTTTTATTTGGTTCTTGCTGGAGGCGAGGTTAAAATATACATTTTTAAATTGAAAAATAAATGATTCATGGTAAATCGACATTCGTAATTCACAATAAATTTGTACGAGGAGAGACAGATTATTTACAACGCGATGCGAAATTTGAAAAATAATTTTTGTAGTTTTTTCTTAAAATATCTAATTTTTACTTTCTTATACGAAGTATTCTAGCAGGCATTGTATTTATCAAATTTTGGTACAATTCTGGCGTGAAACTGTCCCAAATTTCTTCTACTTTGGTCTACGTCACATTTTTTAAGTGCAATTTTAAAGCTACGAAATATGCCTAAAATCATCAAATAAAGACTTGGGGATTTTTTTGTACATAAAACCAGTATCCAGCTTTGCAATAAAGTAAATTTTACCAAAATCCAACCAGTGGTTCCAAAACTGTGATTATTTTAATGTAGGTAGCACCCTCAAAAACACTTTTTTTGAAAAGTGAATTGTGGACCTCGAAAAATATGCAAAAAAAATCATATTAATATTTCAGAATTTTTTCAATATACTACGATTATTGAGCTTTGATTTAAATGTTTTTTGACACAAATCCAACCAGATGTTTCAAAACTGTGATTCTTTAAAACAGTTACTAGAAAATGTTATCATTTTTAAAGGTGCAACTTTGAAGCTCCGATAAATGCCTAAAATCACCAAATAAAAACTTGTGTAACTTTTTTGTAAAGAAAACCAACATCCAGCTTTGCAATAAAGTAAATTTCATCAAAATCCGACTACTAGATCCATCGTTTTGAAAATAATAATTCTTTGTTTCTACAATTTTCCCATCCTGCTGGGTTAAAGTGCCATAGTTTTGGAACCCTCGCGCGGATTTTTACGAAATTCACGTTTTTATATAACTAAATGTTGGCATTATAACAAAAAAAAACATCAATATTATGGAAGTTAATTTAGATAACTTTTGCGCGTATGGAAAAAAGACAATCAAATTTACTTTTGTCCGAACATTTAGTTGTTAGGGCTCGTATATGATCACTTATTTACTATACATGTGGACGTAGAAAAATTGCGTTCTTCTAAACTCTATTGAGCACTTTTTCTCATTCTCAAATTTAGGGATTTTAATTGAAAGGTTCAATAATTGATCCGAGAGAATATTACTTTTCGTAAGTAGGTAACAAATTGCAATTATACCTTGCGGTTCTAGGAGTACGTTCAAAGGCATTTTAATGAGGGTCAAATATCGAAATTTCCAACGCAGTTCCCGAACAAATTACCGCTAAAATGTAACTTTTCCCAAATTACTAATACGACAGAGACAAGTAGTAAGCACCCCTGCAAAGTAGTAAACCCGAGTTTAATTTGGAAAGTCAACTTTATACACAGTTAGAAATAAGAAAATTACTAGCGAGTCCTTTTTGTGTAGGTATACTTAACACTTTTGCATTTAGAACAAGCAAGGTCTAATTGTTATTATTGTCCTTGATTAGATTAATCCTTGACAATCAGTAAAGCGTAAGCGCTGACTAACTCACACAAGTTTCCTCTCTTGTAATTAGACACCTTTGCCGTGCGCATATTGTACCTACCTACGTTTCTGTTATTCTACAACGACGACGAAAGCCTGACGTTGCTTTTGTTCCATCCGTAGAACATCGCCTGGGAGTTATCAATTACTCTACCTCCCTAATGAGTGGCTGTGGGTATGGTGTTCTTAACATTCTTGTGGTTGCACTCTCTCCCCCTTTAATATTTCACCGTGAAACGGTGGATTCCCTCAGAGGGATTCTGGAATTGAAGTGGGCATTTCTTCCTGTCAGAAGTCTTTTAGATGATCCTCAAAAGACACACCCGAGGTATTAATAATAAAACCAAAAGAGATATCAAGTCGCGTTTCCTTTTTGCTGTTATTATAAACTGTATTGATCTCAACTGTGTCACGTTTACAATTTCTGGTAAAACTCGGGATTTGTCAGGTTTATTTAAAAAAATAAATAAACCAAGTAACACTGTCGACAAAATGTATTGTATATAATTAGTTTCATTAGTTCAAATAACAATATTAGTTTTTCAATTTTACTCAATAAGTGGATTAATGAATAAAATTAAATAACGAATTTACACCTAAATAATTTCATTACCCTGTAACTAGTTTTTAAAGCGTACGTGTCCACAAATGTGTCGTGGAAAGTTTTATGATTTCGTTTGCATACACATAGAGCAGTTGGAAGTTAATTTTAGTAAATGCAGCTATTTACTAGGGTTTCCAATAATTAATTATAATTTTACTAGTGTGTTATTTGCATAATTTAGTGTTTGAAATGGCAGCTGAAGTCCAGAAATTAAAGTAATGTACGTTTTTATATTTTAACAGAAAATAAATGAACTTTTAGACAATTCATCAGTCACTATAATATAAAATAAAAGCATAATAAAGTGAATATTCTAATTTAATAAAAATAATAAAAATAATTTTCTTAATTCGCTGTCGAGTTAATATGCATTATTGTGAGGGAAAAAATACTTTTCTCCTAAAATTATCTACAAAAATCCAAAAACGCAATTAAGAAAATCCCCGCTGAGAGTCCCACTGCTGTAAATTATTTTTAACCTTTAACATTTCCTTTTAAGGACATGTTTCTCCATATAGGCCTTTCACCTTTTAAATGTCTTTGATTTACGTTCTTTATAAAAGACTGAAGCGAAATATCCTGCGGAAATTAAAACACTCAATTTAATTTAAGAGTGTTAAAGGACATGGCCTGCCTTTGTCTTTACACAAAAAATTAATAGAATTTTAGAATAATTTTCCTTTAAAATTCGACATAAAACAGTTTTTTAGGCGAGTCAATTTGTGTTGACCTATCTTGTAGTTGTTATACTGAAATGAAACAAGAAATTGTTGCAGGATTAGGTTTTTTGCGACAAGATACAAAAGTTTTCATAGTTTGTACAGCAATTTAAATTTTTGAAATGACTTCAGTTTTATCGTAATGAATCAGGCCACATTGCCACAAATTTCATGTTTTTAGACAAAATTTTGTGTTTAACGTGCTTAACTTTAAAGCAAAGTTTTAAGAGACACTAAGTTTAAGTATGTAGGGGTAGGGTGTATAATTAATTCATATCAGACACATATTCGGCAGCAGCTCTTAAAGTTTTGACGACTCACACAGGTGCACACTGAATATAATTATATCAAAGCTATTACGTTTCTAATATCTAAAGCAGACTCAATATAAGATGGATTTAATTATGGTACCATCTATAATTTTGTCGTGTGAACTTGAAGACTAAATTGCAGCTCTTGTATGAAATTTACAAAATACTTTGCTAGGTTTTTTATAGAAGCTCTTCGTATTTCGCGTTCATTAGTTGAATATTGATAGGAAATATTCTTGGAAATTTGTAATCTGCTCCAAAGTGCCGGCAGCAATAGAAATTAACTATTTCTCTTCCAGACAGACGATGACTGTGCGGTGCTAAGTGAAATATTAAAATATATGTATACGGAATTTTAAAGTTTAAAACGATTCCTTTTTAATATTTTCACATCAAAGGGCAGTATATACATATATATATATACCTAAATTAAAATAGTTTGGAAAAGAAGGAAGCCAACTTTAAGTAATTTCCACAAAGAACTTTTTATAATTTGACTCTCAAGTCACTCAGAGGTTTTATATTTATTTCAACTTCTGTTGTTTGGAATATTTGGCATTGTTTTGGATAATTTCCACAACTTGAACACCTTCCGGTAAAAGAACATGGCGCCTGTACGAGGAATCTTATTGTGAAATTATGAAATAATTGTTATTACACATTGTAACCTACCTAAAGTGTTTCAATTATTATGCAACTGCAGAGCACTGGTCCAGCAATTAAAGTTAGTGAGATTTACTTGTTGGGATTATATTCAAACTAAACTCGTACATGCAAGATCCAGAACTATAGTTACAATTTTAAGCTCGTTACTAATTAAGTGATATTAAATTATTGCATGTATGCTGCACTGAACGCAAGCTGATATAATACCCTAGCATTATATTTTAATTGGCTTTTATTGGTTTTAATGGCCCTTTTAATTTTTGTTCTTTGTTTCCGAAATAATGGCCATGCTTTAGCCATCGCGATATATTGTCGGGTAATAATGATTTTCATAACCTTTCCAACTTTTTCTGTTAATTGGCTTTGCTTCAACAAAAAAAGCCGGTCGGGTCCAACAAATTTCTTACTTTCCAGGTGACTGGTGGTAAATTTACTGTAATAAACCTCCCAAAGTATCTGTGCGATGTGTTGTAGCCCAAAAAAAATGTATCAGTAATCTCCCACGAAATGTTGCAGATACAACCCCGGCACGTAATTTGTTTTTAATGAGTCTTTTAGGGCTGTAGCAAGTGGTGCTCGGGCGCTCCACACAAGACTTCTTTACAACTTGGAATATATTTTCTGGAACATAATTAATTTCACCTGTCAAAAACTTATAATCACTTTCATTGGACTTGGGAGAAGTGGCATACCAACGAGAATTAATATTCACCAGAAACGCATATTGGAGGCTCGTCTTCCATTTCCCAGCATTCACTAATTTCTAAGGTCAATTTTAAGTTTGTAAGCCGTTTAGAATGTTTAATCGTTTGAGAGTGCTGTCCCAAGACTTAAATTTAATTTGTGACTTATTTAGCGCGATTCAACAAGATCAAGTCTCTCAGAACTGTCATAGCCAAGAGCCAAGAGCCAAGAGCCAAGAATGTTTTTAAAGCGCCAGAAGGAAATTTGCGGGCGTTGCTGCATAAATACCAAATTATTTTTGTTGTACTTTTCATAAGACGTGACCCAATTTTAATATACAGCACGAAACTCTGTAAGTCACTTTGTTGAACTAGATATTATAATTATGTCTCAACTTTCAATATCGTGTCGTGTCGGTACATAAAGAAGTTGTACCTAAATTAATATGTAGGTACATCTTAATTAGTGTGCAGATGAAGAAAATGTTGGAAACGTAATCTTGGAGCTAATAACATCAGAACTAGTCAAATATTTGCACGGCGCAAGTAAAATCTTGTAATCCTTTTCAAGACTTGCTGAAGATTCTTAACAATTAGTCAACGTTAATATGTACGTTGTTGAGAATAAAGGTCTGCTGGTGGTAATAAATAAGGCAGTGCAAGAGAAGTGTCAACATGGCGTTGGTTATATCGTCACGCGCCATCTTACTGACTCTATAAGCCTTCCAACTCAAACAAAACTCTCCAACAACCAAAGTCTCTGGTGAATTGTTTCTGTAATATGCTAATTTCTCATAAAACCCATCATATAGATATACAACGTAACATAAGTCGTGTTGCAGTGATACATTTTAATATTTTGTGTGTTTAAACGCGAATCGATAACAGTCTAGTCCACATGCAACTCATCAAAATAAATTTGCTGACTGAGTTCACGTTGATGTTCGACCTTTCAAGTCTTTGTTCCAAAGCTAAATTATTTTACTCGGTGCAAACAAACATCCACATGGAAAATTCGATGTGTTTGTTGGTTTTTTTGCTGATGTTTGTATTGATTCCAATTCACAAACATGCCATTTGTTTGCAAATTTTTTCGAATTGTTTTATGATGCAGATGAGAAGGACTAAAAAAATCCTTCCAACAGCATGCATACACACTATGCACTATATTAGAATTATTATTATTATTTTAAGATAGAGCTTTTAACGGAAACGGAAGACAGATAAGACAGTGTACAAAGAGACCTTACCTTACAAAAGGACTTTCTGACGCATAATAGAATTTGAAATAATACAAAAGGACTCGTATAAATGAAATAGTTCTTGTCAAGAACTTCCAACTTCCCAAATTATTCCCATTACACAAAGTTCAAACACTCAGACTAAATACATAATAATTTTAGAGTTATTGTAATTCTTTAGTCGAAGTAATACTTTGTGGCAGTAAAAACTGTTTCGTATCTACTGCAGTTCTAATGAGTTTTAGACAAGTTTTGTTGTTTTAGGGAAATTGCTGTCTTATTTTCGAAGTAGTACGAGTGAATTATGCAACAAAGTTAATTGATGCCAAATTATACAAGCCAAATTTATTTTCTTCTTTTTTAAAGTGAACATTAAGTTAAATTTTTTCAAATTAGTTCATTTATCGACAACAGTTAGAAATAACAATTTAAAATTAAACGTTCGTTTAAATTTTAACTAAAATTCTGCGTTTTTTTGTAGTTTTTTCCTAATGAACCTATTGGATATTATGCGGCATTAAATTGTTAAAAGGATGAATTAATGATTTAATAACTTTAATCAATGAACCCCTTAGAAACAGTTAGTCGTTAATTATCCTCATCAACCTAAAAATAATGTTTTAATTTAAAAGTGCTTTTTTACCGACAGGAAATAAACATTTTAAGCATAAAATTGCTTCATTCTTATCAGTAGCTATAAGCTAAAAGGACAATTAACCTGTTTTTGCTTGGATTATTGCACAATGCTTGCAAATAGAAGACAAGGCTTGAGGGGGCTTCACAGTCATATCATTAGCAAAGCTTCCAACCACCATCTCGCTCTATATGGAAAAAAACCAGAAACATGGAAAGCGTTTCTAAAAACAAATAAATGTTCCATCAATCACTGATCCAATTAATCTGTCGTTAGGTTAGTGCCAACATCGTCCGCTGGAGGGTGAATGTTGAAGTGAAAATTACCCTTTAATCTACTATGCTAGCCTAATTAGAGTCGTCGATGAATGATAATATTAGAGAACGTTTTAGTGTCGGTCCTACGGGCTACATTTACCTAATTTTCACTTTATTAAATAATATCGGACGAGCGCGCACACCGACCATCTTTAAAACAAGGTCACCCTCTCGAATTAAACCGCCACCGGAGCCCCAAAACCAAAATAGAACACATGCAAAGTTCATGGGGTATATTTTTATTAATAAATCTAATCTAATATCGGTAATTAAAAGATATAATATATAAATTGTAAAGGTCAACACTTTTTACAGATGGTGAACCAAAAGTAAATTTAGAATATTTCTGCCTAATTCGTAAAAACAATATAATTAAAATATTTTTAAAATGCGTAGCATAGAGTATTTGACTGACCATCGCATACAATAAATTTAAATATATAATTTAGGTTAGCTTTGTATAAGACAGTCATGGGCTGGCTTCATCAGATATTTCTAAATTCAATCCTATATATGTTTCTCTATCACCATTCCAAAATCGATATTATTGAGAAGCGCAGGACATTTTAATGATTACGAGAGCACCACATATCTCAAAACGGAATGTGCCACCAAAAACGAGCTACAAGCTACATTTAGCGTTGAGAACTGTTTTAAAATTAACCGCCCCGCCTCCCGCCCCCTCAAACTTTTTTATAGACGAATTTATGAGGACCGTTCTGGTTTTATGCCTCCAACCGAAACAAAGTGAAGAAGCAAAATTGAGTTGAGGGTCCAGAAAGCAGCACTTCCACCACCGCACATACTCGTATATGTAGCGCCGGCCGGTCGTCTGAAATTAGTTTTATTTTCTTTTCGTATAACAATCATACAGCCAATTTGCGGCTACAATGGTTCAAATAAACAATTGTACGTAAACTAGTGCCCGATTTGGTCCAGCTAGCGATTGCTGGTTGACCAACTATATATAAACGTGACTGCAATCCATTGTTTCGTCAGTTGGTTATTAGTTTGTTACTCAGGATACCAATCAACGAAGGCTTTCTGTCTACTGAAAGCCGATTACACAAGTTTGTTGTGTTTTGGTGGTTTGCTAATAATCCTTAATGACGGCGGTTGCCAGACGAGGCATTCGTGAATTTTCCTTTGGGTCCGTGTATACAAAAATCTAGCAGGAATATTGTGTGTGGTATTTTAGGAAAAAAGCTTAGACGCTCACCCTGGTTTATTATACAGTGGCATCCGTTTGAACCACCACGAAGTTTTCGGTTAAAACAGATGATAAAGAAAATGTCAAAGCCTTTTCCTTTGGCATGTTCCAGTCCCACCGCAAGGAACCCAGCGTCTTTCGGGGGAACATCAGACAAACTTCTCAGAACTCCCTTTTTTATTGCTAATTACAGTTGTCTAGCACAATAGTGTTATGACATAATTTTAGTTTTTGGTCAGGAAATCCAGATTATATCAAAGGGGCTGTAATTAGACACGGGGTGTGTTTTATTACGGATTGCGGCAATTTATCAAAGGATTCGGGGCCTGGTTTATGTGATGTGGTGGTTTTGTTAAAAGGACGCCTAGCTTGCGTTTGTCCTAAAACCCCCACGTCTCTGTGTTTTGTTCTATCGTGAAATTCGCATGTTATTCTCTGGCTCACACAAAGAAATGTGTTTCATGTTTTGCTACGTAAAATGGTTTTAAAAGATTTTAATTTAGATTTTGCTGGCTTGCCCCCAGGTTTTATTGGATTGAAAATTTACGTCTCTTTTATACACACCAAAAAATAAATAAATAGCGACACACGAATGAAACAGCAACAGGAGTTTTTACGATAACGAAAAAAGGCTAATATTACAAAATGGTTTCTGCGAGTAGACGTATACGATATTTTATATTTCTTTATACTAAAATGATTTAGCTTTCTTTTCTTTCTAGAGTATCTAGGTACTTTCTGATACTGATAAAAAACGTACTCTAAAATTTTACAAACATTCATAGGCCTTATAGTAATTAAGTTTTATAAGCGAAACTCATTTTAATGAAAAGAAAACTTTTATCAATACGGCAGAGATATTTATGCGAAATAATATTACCACAACTCCCCTATCTCCCAGTAGTGATTAAATTATAATTATTAATTAATTTCGTAATTTTTCTCATTAACAAAATCTGTAATTACACGATCACATTTCCCCCTAATTAAACTATAATTAAAAATTCAGTTGACCTGAGGAAAATACAAAGGATGTAATTAGTAAAACTGTGTGAAACCTGATATCAAAAAAACAGCGCACAACAAGATGAGAGTATATGCATTATAAAACAAGGCAGACCTTCTCGTTGCTCATTAAAATAAGAATAGCACGAAAAAATCTATTCAAAAAGTTTTCAAACCTACAATTCGAATAAGCACAATTTTTTACAACATTACCCACCATTACTCAAATGTTCACTTAATTAATCTATTGGGATGATTTGGATGTTTTGGCTTAACATACACAACATAAACAACAACAGCGGGTTAAGTAATAAGCGGCTACATTGCTATTACTGAAATTGGCTTTCTATTGTGAATGTAACAATAAGAAATAACAAACAAACTCATATTTCATCTTACAAAGCTTTGGCTTAACTAATCCATAGACGTGATGGTGTAAGTGAAGGTGTCATTTACTTCAACATATAGTGAAGGAGTCTTGTAACATTATACACAACATCATCGTGGCGTCTTTGTTCGAATTTCCACCCGACTGACTTAATAATAGCAGGATTATTTGCATTCCACAACTAAATTCCGCTGAGCTTAGTCTGGATATTGCTCCATGTCTTAGATATTGAGGCGACTGCAAATGCACAACAAAATCTCAAGACTATTTCGGTAATTAATTTGATTTTTCGCTGAACAGAACATTTGTGATGTCTGATGTTTTCGCTTTGATGTACGTGCGTTTAAATGAAGAAAATAGGAGAGAGGTATTTGTAATCAATCAATAGATAAACACACATAAACAACTAGTGGAGGTAGGATTGATTGTGTCTAGTGTGGATGGCGTGGCCAGCGAGGTGTTAAGAGAGCCGGCTGTTGGATGAGCTCGAGCGAGAAATAACACGACCTCGAAATCCCAGCACAACCATGGTAGGGTGCACGCACCACTCATCTCGCTGATAATCCTAGTTGCAGACGAGGACCAGTGACCACATATCCATACATAATATACATGCAGTACTTACCAACTGTAGTTTCTTTTACGATTTACGAATGCACTTGGCCAAATGCTACTTCATAAAATGTTCAAGATAAATGTATTAAAGTGCATTAAAAATGGTTCACAAAATTCATGCAGGTACAGACAGAAATATCAAACTGTTTTAAAATATCCACCATGACAGTAAAGATGAGCAAGTTTACTTTAGTACAAAATTTATTATTTATATAAATAATATTTTGGAAGGGAATTTTTATTTGGTCAATTTTTTATCAAATGAAAGAATCTGGAAAACAGAAAATAAAATTTCGATACTACTTAAATACCAAAACTGTTTTGTCCACAAATTCAGTTTGAAAAATGAACACGAACTGTTTGAACTCCAATAATAAATACAGATAAATAATACACACATATGGGATTACAATTAATTAATGAATCACCGTTGGTTATAAAAGAGCTTTCTCGATAAAATCCTACACAGTTGCTGACAATGTTGTTTTCCACAATTCAGGTAATTTCCTGCATATTGGATAGCATGCTCAAACAAAAAGGCTTACAATGTAAACATAAAACTTTAAAATTGGTTCCTGAATTTTATTTAAATACTAAATCTGTGTAAAAGATCAGAGTCCCTGAAAAAGGTAAATGTTGTGCCGTGCCTGAAAAACTCGCACCCTTGTTTGCGTTTCACGACTAAACCGAATGCTAGTATAGACAAAATGTTCTTTTCTTGGCCAGCTGCCGCCTCCGCCAATACGTCTATACCAACGAAAACTTGGGCTACTTTTAACTTTCCGCCAACTCACACACATTGCTTCTATTTATCACAGTGTAATAACAACCAGTGCGGGTTTCTGGATGTTCAATTTTCGGCAAACAACTTTTTTACTTAACCACCATGTGATCTAATGTTGTTTGCACTAATAAAATGCCACAAAGTTGAATTTACGCTGGATGGTTTGTTTGGTAAATCTCAGGGAAACTGATGAGTGGTTCAATTTAAAGTAAAGCGGTGTTAACAACAGCAAAATCATCAGAAAACTTGAGGGTGTATTTCATCACGCTCGTATCACTTCATCATCACTTCACTTTGTGTAGTTTTGTATATAAATGTAAACAATTCAACATGTTGATTTAATTACAAATAATGCCGGATATTTGCACTATGTCGGAATATCCGAGAACAGTAAAAATATGCGCGACGTGCGTGGTAAATTATTCAGTATAAATTCGTGGCATAGGGTACATGAGACATAATATTTTATATTGCTAGTATAGATGTGATTTTATTAATATAAATTGACTTTTTGTCAATTACATACAAGTATAATTAAATTTTGTGTATGGAACTGTTCTCTATTCTAAATAATTGTATATTTTATGACATTTGATGAAATAGGAACTCGCGGAGAGATTATTTGAAACAAATAACATTTATTTAAAATGACAGAACAATATTAACACTCTAGGCAGTCTAGGCATTTAAAACAATACTTTATTTCCGGAATTTTCGATGAGAAGAGAGAATATCATGACAACTGATGCATTTTAAAAATATTTTGTGGATTCAAAAATTTAGTTTATTGCAACCTTTATTAAGCCAAAAATATTTCTATATTTCTACTTTTAAGCAATAAATTAACTCGCAGTTATACAAAACTGGCCTTGAGTGGAATTTTAAAACTAGTAAAACTTCGACATGGAAATTGGAAATTAGTCTACTCAATTCTAATATAACTTATCACTTTTTAGATAATCATTACTATAGAATAGTTTTCACATTGACCCTCGATAACATGATACGGTAAATTGTTTTATAACCTCATAATAAAAATTACCCATCAATATAATTTAAGGTGAAGGTCGAAACATCACACTTATTGTATTGAAGGGCGCGAATTTGTCGCCCGCAACCTCAAAACCGCGCTGGAAAACCGCAAGTGTGGCGCCTGGCTTAATGGAACCCCTAGCACAATTATCTTTTAAACCAATTTTTCAAATTTTATGGCTTGTTTAAAATTTTACGAATTTGACTGATTTCGAACAAATTAAATTATTTCACTTCTTTTTACTTTAATATTATGATACGTGAATTGAAAGTAAATTTGTTTTTTATCAATATTATTTTACTTGAAATTTTGAAGCATGGTATTAGTTTTTAAGTTTCACAAAAAAACAGGAACTTATGCTGTAACCTCAACTCCTTAAAATTAGCTGTTCATGTTATCGGAATATAACCATATTAATTTATTAATATTATATGTTCGTATAAGAAATTGATATTTTTCAAAGAAGACTTCAAATGGTTCTGCTTTTAAATGCTAAAATAATGTTGGCATGTGATATATTTTATTTTATATTATAGTAGTTTCGACTTTTTACGACACAGAAATGAATAAATTCGCTAAGTATCCCATTAAGTGGAAGTTGTTGAATTATAGGATTTCAAATTACTTGCACAACACAATTTCGTGTCCAGTTAGCTAAAAATAGTACAACAAATTTTGTTTAGTTTCCGTTTCGCCAAACCATAGAAGATTACCGTTATTAGTACCTACCTTTACTGTGCAAAAACCCACATCCAAAGTGAATTTTATTTTGTCGCACTTTATTTTCATTTCGCCTATAAATATCTACTTTCACCCAGCTTTTTTTCCGCTGCTTCAAACAGGAATTAATTTATTTTTTCAAGACCTCGAGCATCTCCCTCTAGTGTGAAGTGAAATCTTTTCTCGAGTCAACATGTTTAATTTATAATGTTCCAAGCGATTAAAGGACTGACCTAAATATGCCAAAAGCCATCACAGTCCATATATAAAATACGAAGCGGCTGAACAAAAACAAACTAAAAAAATTCAAACACAGAGGCCGCATTAACATCAATCATGATGAGGGCTGACGAGAGCAACCCAATGAATTTTAATAAAATATTCACTATATGACAATGTTCGAATTGTAAAGATGCGCTTAGAGTTGGATTTCAGCTGCCAACATCAGAATGTTCCAATTTCCCTAGAGAGATAGTTAGTCCGTCTTGAGAGTCGTCCTACTTGTTTTAATTTTGTCAATCCTCTTTAGGCAATTTAAAAGACCATCCCCGAGACTTAGTTTATTAGGGAATAAATCTTAAGTCCTTCTTTTGTTGAGTGCAATTTCAGACATTCTTTTGCGTTCGCTTTTTTATTTTATTTTGATTTCGCTTCACGTCGTCACCGAACATTGTTTCCAGACCAAGACGGAATTTTCAATTTAACTTTTGTGTTAGTTTTTCTTATACACCATCCTACATTTTAATCACTCGTCAGACCGTAATTAATTTGTTTAACATTATTCTTTCCAAGAAACACTTGAATTGGGGTGGGCAAAATTGGTACAATTCCGAAAATTGTATTAAAAATCAGTATCATTAATAATTAAACATTATTAAATTTTCAAGTGCGTAGTCGAAACAAAGCCGTTGTTTACCGTGCCATGGGGCTAAAACCAAATAATCTTCATGGTGTCTTTATTTTGTGCTTGGGTGAAAAAGGGTGAACTCTACAGTCAATTTATGGTTTTAAATTAGACGGGAACAGTGGAACAAACGCAGGAGAATCCCTGTGGTGATCTTACAAAGTCCGTTTCATATGAGAAAATATTCACACCCATATCCGAAACACGTTTTCTTTCGTATAAACTACCTGCTGCTTCGCAGAAAAAAACGTGAAAAACCTGACGTGCGTGAAAAGTAGGATGGATGAGTGCGTAACTTGAACTCTACTTGAAATTAATGTTAAATTGGTGGATTGTCTGCTTTACAGTTTTGATTATAAACCATGGCAACGACAATTTGCAGTTGAGAGAGAATGGCATTCCCATGGGAAATATAATGGAGTAAGTTTGCAGGAAGTACAAATATCCTGTAAATAGCACTTGATAATTCCAATTATTACACCAACAGCAACAACTGCAGCAGGAATTTGTTAATTTGCAGTAAGCAAGCTTTGTATAGTGGTTTATTTGTTCATTGTACAACACGCTGAAAGTTACAATGATAAATAAAAAATTAGGAACTAAACCCAATTACCTTAATTCTTATTTTATTTGACTAATAATTGATATTTTACTACCTATGTAATTGATAGTAACAAGACATAAAAAAACAATATAAACTAAATTTTATGTACGTGGAAAAACAATCATTTGAATCCGTGAAAATAACAAAGCCATCATCCATTTTATAGAGAAACAAGTCAACAAAATATTTACAAACCCAAACAACAATAACGCGGATCAAAATCGATAAAAAGACGTCTGTAGACAAACTTTGACTTAACTATTGGAAGATTTGTTTACTGTTTACATTGCAGTGTAGGAAAAAACTCAAGTTCCAAGAAAATATTTATCCACAAATATACTCGAACGCTAGTTTTTTACATACCTACCATTATATAACACAGTACACAAACCGGTTTTGCTTCGTCTTTTTACTGCAAATTGGTGAAAAATAAATTAAAATTAATTGAAAAAATTTTACTGCCTCGAGGTTATAAAGCAGAGGTACATTTTATTTCACCATCATCAGTATAGTGTTTAATTAAGAATTATCAGTGGGGGAAGCACAAAAACGGGTTGGCAATATAAAATATTAAATTAAATGTGTTGGTAGACGGTCATCTAAAGTGTAAAGATGAATTGACTTGAGGGAAAAAATACGATGGGGAAGAAGCGACGCGTCTGTGAAAGCGAATAGATGAGACTAAAGTGACTGTAATTAAATACTGTACTCTAAAAGCATTCTCTTAAACAACAAAATTGCATTTACTGGAACGTACAGAACATTTTAGATTATTTAGAAGTGCTTATGTTATGTTTGATAGTAGAAAAACTTAATTTTGCTACTGTGTACCTACTTACTAAACCAGCACAGAACTAAATGAAATTCCTTACGTGTTAGAATAAAATCTAATAAACCGTGTTAACATAAAAAACAGTCCGGAATATTCCTTTCACGTATTTTATTATTTTATAACTTGTCAGCGATTGATTAGCTCCAAAAATATATGGTGGGATTGATTCAGAATGTTGTTCAGTAAATATTCTCAACTATGTCACGTTCGGCCAATATTTGAGCAGGATAGGGGTTGAGGCATTTTCAAGTATAGAGGCGCCACAAGCAGATGTCAAAAAACCCTTTAAGTGCCCCTTTGACGACCTATCTTCCCATTAGTGTCTAACAGACAATTCTAAACGTTTTAACCACATCGTTATCAAGCTTCATTTTGCACCTCCCTCTGACATAATGCTGAAATATTAGAATTGGACGATTTCGGGGTGAGTTATAACATGTAACAGCTCGTTGGGATGTTGGTTCAATTTTTCGAACAAAACTCAAGAAATTTGGAAGGGGGTAAACGTGACTGGTTTCGTCCTGGCGCATCCACCAATTTTGTCACGAGTCTAATTTATACTGTACTAGGAAATTTATTAAACGAAAAATTTTCCTGAAATATCACATGACATATTTTATTAGAGACAATTAAACAATAAGATAGTAAATAAAAAAATGTGTAACAATTAAATATGAGAGTAGTTGCAGTATTTTGGCGGATGCGCCGGTATTAAAATAATTTCTGAAAAAACCACCATTGTCCACACCATACTATTTTCTAAAATATTTATTTGTATACATTAACAGATTTTTATTATCAGTTAATTCTTTTTTAAAATGCATCATGACAAAAGTTTGAAAAAATTGCTAATATCTTTTTTTCATTCCATTCAAGACTAACTTTTAGGTGAAAAAGACATCGCTGCAATGTAACATTTATTGTAGTTTTATTTTTTACCATATTTGCTTGCTGTAAATATTACTCCCAACTAATAAATATAAAATAATAACTCGCTTTATATTTGACGGAGTCACTAATTTAAAACTTTTTAGAATGACGCAAATTAATTTATTCCTATAATTTACATTTACATTTTAAAATTCAAGTATTAAGTTTGTTGAAATGTTTTCCATTTCGTTTTTATAAGCCCGAAATTGGAGCATAATAAAACATGCCCTTTATTAAGAAGACAAACAACCCCAAGAAAAAGATAAATTTTATAATAATATAACAGATACGACTGTCGAGCCCCCTTTAGCTTTTGCCCTTTAATTAAAGCGTGAAATTGTTTATTATGTTGTTGAAAATAATTACTACGCGCTGTTTGTTTTCGTCTTATGTAAGTAAAAGCAAAGCTCGAGGAAGCGACTTTGGTTATACCTAAAAGTGTGCAGCTTGTTATTGGCAAGCCTGGCAAGATTAATATATCGGATCGGAAAACTAATGATGCGAAAATTTGCTGACAACTTCTATCACACGCGACAACGCTTGGGGGATAGATTTTATTGATTTTACAATGGGGTACATTCTTGTAATCAGAAACTGGTACATCATGCTGTACAAAATTTTATTATTGAACTCTCGCTGTGCCATTAGACATTATGCATAGGTATTGATCTTCGTGTTAGTGGCAATGATGATGACATTTTCACGCAATCACTACTGGGCAGTAATGCAGCATTATGTTTCTAAAATAACCCACACGGGTAACTTTTCGGTTTTATGCCATCTAAAAGGGATAATACTTTTTCATGGTACCAAATATAAAGTTTTTAGGATTGTCTCATTTTGTATAAATGATGGGTTGTAGGATGTAGCTGGTTTTGAGGACCACAATAAAACACTTTATGACGGTTAAAGAACTTAAAATACAAAGAGTCTTTAATGTTATTTAACCCTCCCAGTCCTGAAATACCCTCTATTATTTTCCACTCCTTTTTCAGTTCAATTTGTGTGTGCTTGCTGCGAAATAACAACCCATCATTGAATAAGTACAATGAAGTTTTATAGGATTATGTACCCGGTACATTATTCGACTAATGTAATCATTTGTTTTCGGTGTGTTTTAAATAAGTCAGCTAATTTACGTCTGGTGTGCTATAATTTTCGAAGGGTTGAAAATGCACGCATTATAATTAACAATAAATTTAAAAATCGACGCTGTGACTGAATTATATAATATTCAGATACTCATACTTACACAATTTTTTTCACATATTCGAAATTTATTATGTTGCTTTAGATAAAATATGTATGGAATATTATTTATTAAAATTCCTCTCGTGGCACTAAAAACTAAAATAAACTTTATTCAATTTAATGCATTAAACAAAAAGGAATAATTTTTACATACAGCCATTCTATTTATGAATATTCACAAAAGCTTAGGTGCACTTTTAATAAAATAATTAACATACCTTAATTATTCAACTTTCCATATAGAGAAATGAACTCCACAATTTTAAAAATTGCGTCATTATGTTTTCAGTCAACGGTTAAATACGAGGTAATTTTTCAACATTTTTTTGCAGCAACTAGTAAATATCGCAATATTTTCATATAAAATAAGTTTTCAGTTTATTATGTAAAATTGTTTCGTCAATACCTACGTATGTATGTACGTTATATATTTTTCTCTAAATATATCTGTCTCAAACTTTTTTTGACAGTGATCATAGTAAGTAAAAGCAGTGTTGAGATCTAAAAAAAATACTTTCTTGTGAGGTGATAAATGAGTTAGTTTTTATAAGATCTGAGGTGAAGCTTATTTTTGGGCTTAGCTTGAAATATCCCAACCAGCATCGCCGCAGCCAGTAAAAGTTTTTTTGCTCGACACTTGATTAAAACTCTGTAAAACGTGCCTGAGACAGGGACAATTTATTTGTGAAATCCACCAAATGTTGCCACGCTGCTCTTTTACATTTCTATACATACGCTCACATACCGTTTTTGAATATTATTTTTTACCCACACACAAGCAGCAGTTAAAATTTTATTCTGATTGGTTTCTTTTATGCTGGTGCGGTAAAAAAAATCAACGAAAGCTCAGTCCAATCACCAAGTGTCTGAAAATGTGTATATGTGTATGTGTGTCGAGTTAACCTCACTTTATTTTGAGCTTTATCTCCATTTCTTTCATTCTTAGTTTTATGTACTCGTTTTCAGAAGTTAGAAACGTGTTAAAACGTCTTTGTACTTTCCAAGGAATCTTCCTTTTTAAACGAATAAAAGAAAGGCCTGGTCTGAATTAGTCTTTCAAATAAAACTTCACACTTTTTTATATGCTTTTGTACGAATTTATTTAAGCAAGCAGCAAGAGGAGATATAAATTTTACTTTATACATTGTAGTTAATATAACAATGATAATAAAAGTTGGCTTTCTTTTTCAGACAATACCACTAGGCACTTAGATCGGTAAGTACACAGAGTTAATTTGGCTTATTATCGATCTTTTGTATTCCACATTTTAATGGCTAATTATAATAAATTACATTTGTTTAGGGAGTAACCAAAATTATGTATATATTGTGGCGGATGCGCCGGTGTCAATTTTTTCTAACTTTAATTTACTATAAATTTGTTTCAAATTTCATTTCACAGCGTTGTTTATTTAAGCACATTTGATTAATATTAATTTTCTGGTAATTTCACTAGTCACAAACTATAACAGAGCCTAAAAATTATCACCAAATTTACTGGAAACTTACAAATATTAATTTTTTATTGTATAAGTACAACAGATATGTTTTAGGTTACGTAATTTGTTTTTTCGAGATAGTCCAATTTGAAGCATGCGACTTTAACAGAATAATTGTTAATTATTTTTTATAAGCGAAGTGGATATTATTCTGGTTATAATAACGAATTCAAACTAGGAACACAAATCGATATGAGAGCTGACAAGGGCTGAAAATAGGGCAAGATAAAATCTACTTTATGTTTGCGAGGGTAGTTGGTCCAATTCTTGTGGGCTATGTCGATGTGCCCTTAAAATTTCCAATACAGAACTGGGCCACTACCTTTAAGGTGGGTTCAGTCGGAATTATACATAATAGGCTCAGTTAACAGTGCTAGGCCCAACTGACACAGTTTAATTAGGGTTTTGTTTCGCGATATTATGCCGCCAACACTCTCTTACTAGGGAATTTCATAAACACACACAGCTAAAGTCAAACTGAACTGACAATAGAAATTTAGAAGCAAACACAACAACAATTTCATTGTTGAATTAATTAGGATAAAGTTATTGTTATTAAGGAAAATGTACGACTTGAGTTGAGTTTGAACGAATAACGTTGAGGAATTTTAAACGCAAATTTGTGAGCATCTGCCTGCGAGGTTTTTTTCGCTGAATGTGTTACCGGTTCCACTTGTAGGGAAAAAACTTTTCAGGAAAGTTTGATGTGTGTTCGATACATATGTAAGCAGATTTGTCAATGTTTGAGAATAAAATATGATAACTTTTGCGGCAGACATAGGGGATGGTTGATGTAGATAAATCCAAATAAATTCGATAGATGGTTTTAATCAACGAATTTGTTTTAAAGCTGGCAAGCAGAAATGTCATCGTTTGTGCCCTGCTAAAAATGTTTTTGATGTAACATGAACAAAGAGTGATACAGAGTTAACTTTATCTACACGGAATGCTTTGTGTATACTAACATGAAAGACAGAGAAATACTCATTAATACTTTTCTGTTGAAACGTTATAAAATCGTCCACAGGCATGTCAAAACTTTTTTATACTTTTGCGGAATAAATGTTTCGGTTAAAATATATTGCGAGGTCGCTCGCTGTTTCCACTATTTCGACAGACATAAAAGCGACTAAAATAATAAAAATATATACATAATTAAATTATAAATATGAAAACGAATTTTATATATATATATATTTGTATGCCTGTTTTATATTATCAAGTTAACTTCTGATTGTGAAATAAAATAAAGTGAGATAGAAAAAATATGCTATATAAATTTGTATCAATTTTTCCAAAATTACTCACTAAATGAAACTTATAGTGTAATATAAGCATATTATTTTCAAAATATTATGCGGTAGTAAACTGTAATAGTTTGTTTTTGTGTCAAGAGTTTGGACATTGTTCTGCATAAAGTTAAGTTTTCTACAATGCTAAGTAAGAAATTATCCTTGTAACCGTCTTATACTCTAAACTTCGGGAAACAATTTTGCATAACGATATTAATGAAAACTTTGTATATGTAAAGATTACATGGTGGAGAACCGTGTAGCGAATTCCAATAGTTGGGGAGAAGACGGAATTTACCACATAGTTATTTGCATAGAATCGCGGATTATACACTCGCAAACATCCTCATGTTTATCAACATTTTCCAGTAATAGTCCTTATTGTTCGCAAATGCAAAAGCCTACGCTACATTGGATTTTTCTTTAGGGGGAGTGGTAATACCGTTAATGAAAACAGTATTAAAGAAATGCCCACTTGTACTAACTGAAAGGGTCGCCCGACTCTTTGCTTGCTATCTGTACTATATCCCCAACTTGTGTTTTTTCCCTTTTCGTTTCAATTTTCACTCTTTTATGTCTGATCTCGAATTGAGATTCCTTGCCAAGCTCGCTTCCTATATTAAACCGAAATGCTGAATATTCCTTAGGTATTTGCATAGCAGTCTCCACCATCATAATACTAACGTTCCACATATTGAAAACGATCTTCAGAACGGAAACATTCAGCCATTTATTAGAATTGAGATATTGTTAATTTGAGAGGTATTTTCAACAGGACTGTAAAGCAGCGGAAAATAAACTTGGATGAAAAGTTTGACGATAACGCGCGATTTTCTTAAATTAAATTTCCAGGAAGGACAATTGTAGAATTGTTATCAGGTGTAGACAATATCTGTGCGTTCAAAATTTACTTTCCACTAAACGACGACCAAAACGAGCAAAAATTCTATGAAACTAGACACATTTTAGTGTTCTATTAAATATTTAGTTACGACAAATTTTGTTAGTTATATAAATGGGGTAAACATAAAAACAGAAATTGTAATATTAAACGCGATAGTGGACAAATAAATTGCATTAATTATTTGTTTATGCTGGCGAAAATTAAATTACATTTCCATGTAATCATATACGAGTAGATACTGAACTTCGAATAAAAAATTTTAAATGCAATTAAATATTAGCCTGTGACATTTCATTCGAAGTTTTTCTCTCGTCTTTTTAGGCCACCTGTCACTGACTTAATTATCAGAATTACATTTCCCATCTCATTATTTAACATTTAGATTTAGTTTATTGTCAACTGGGAGTAATAATTCCACAACATTTGTATAAACTTTTGCTGGTGTACAACTTTAGATTGGCTTTGCTATATCTAAGTGCATCTTGTAGCGGACTGCTCTTCACGTAATCTAAATGTAGGTCAACACTACATCGCACTTTGCCGGTTTTACCAACGAAACCACTTGATAAAGTTTTTTTCCGTACCAATAAACATTTTGCGAGTAACTTTGATTTTATCAATGCGCGAATTAGCTTAATTATCATGCGGCACGGTTCTGAAAATGTCGCGCTTGATTATCGAAATTTTTCGAGTGGCACAATCACAGATAAAAATGTTTTGTTCTGTAACTGTAATGGTAAGTAATCTGGTTTATCTGTTTAGAGACGTGTATAAGTTTATGAGTAGTAATAATTTTTTTATTGGAGGGGAAAAAGAATGAGAAAATTGTATAACAGTGAGATATCATCAGAAATATTTTATGTGGTGCATAAAAATTCATAAAACGAAACATGTTTTATTGTGTACAGAGCAGACACCTATAAACTGGTTCCTGACATAGGTAAATTATTATAAACAGGTATTATTAGTGTTATCGGAGTTGGACGTTAGTTGGGATTTGCTTGGGGATAGATAGATTTAGTGAGGCAACAAGGGTATCCTTTTACAAGGCTTCTCTAGAGTATTAAAATACTTGAGAAGGTTAGGATGCACGTATCTCTTGATTTTGCATGCCTCGCAAACCTTACATTCTCCGGAAAGTGCCATTCTGCATTTGTTATCGTGTTCTTGTCCGTTGTTAGAACACTTCAAAGTTTTCTTCTCACTTCATCTGGCTACTGTCTTTGAAATCTAAGTAAATACCCCTAAAATTCCTCTATACAAAGTTTCCAGTGTAATACAACTAAAAATAATAAATATAATTAATTAATTTCATAGTCTGTTTAGGAAATTGTAATTCAAGTGGCAAAACTAGTTATAATGGTTTAGTGGGTTGACAAGTCAAGCTTTCGGAGTAAAGACATAATTAATTATAGAAATGGTCAACAAGAACAAGGGGTATATAACACCCTTTACCAGCACAGGGTTTATAATTAAATTAACACAATGACGTGTTTTGCATGAAAATTTGAATATCTAACAGAAATAAATATAAATAATCCCTAAAAAATCTTTTGTACTTTTCAATAAATCCTCCATTGTCTACAGTTATATAACCAGAATTCCTGCTGACGGTTGTACACTAGATGAATAAATTTTTAACATCCTGTTCGCTGATCCAAACACAAAACCAGCTGTGTGAAAGCTGTTTAATTATAATCCGAAAAAATAAAAATAAAACGACAGGCCTGGCCAACTTTCGACCAAACAAATAATAAAGAATGATTATGAATGGAAAAGTTCACCCCTTATTTACGGTTTAATCAAGGCACGCGAAATTAAAAGTTGTTCGCGGTCCACAATGTTAAAAAGAGTAAGTTATTTGCTCGTTTTTAGTTAATATATTATCCGCTGAAAGCGACTAAGGAGCGCATATCATTCAGCTGTCGTCTTCATGAGATCTTAATAATTATATTCATTATTCAATAGTTAATTAAAAGATGTGAACATTTTTAATTAATTTTCGAGTTTTGTTCGTTTTGTTTGCATAAGGAGTTGTTGCCTCTGATTGTCTGGAAATAATTTTTGTGTGAGATTAGAAATTATCTAGTTTTTAGATTCAAACCCATTGCCAATTATTTTCAAACTTTTTCAATCTTTTCACATAATTTTCTACTTGAAATTCTTTTTTCTCTAAGAATTCCTCTACAAAAGCGTTATTCTAAATATCCTTTTTTATAGATTTAGTTTAAACGTTTATACTACTAACCACCTGAGGCCAAGATTGGAGGACGACGATTTGTCTGAAAGATCCCTCGTTTTATTCCGGTGTATTGACAGTAAACCTTAATACTTCAGAACAGAAGAGTGGTTGAATTACAGCTCGTTAATCTGTCAAAAACAATTTTATAGGTTATATTCCCACCAAATAAACTCTTCCATAAAAAAATATTGAGTTTAGCCCACAATTGTCCTCGGTTTTTACAGTATTTCTTGCGACACCGTTAAATATTTTTGGATATACGAGTACAAATATAATTTTTTTTTGATAATCCATACAGTATAAAAATTTGTCGGAATCTCTGTTATAGAAAAATTTAAAATGATAAAGAATATTTTTATACCCATCCACTTCATCTCAGTACGTGCATCCTTAAAATATTGCATATTATGGTTTGTTATAAATTTATTTTATGATTCAAATAAAATTTTACGTTACTTCATGTAAGTATAGTGAGAATAAATAAAAGTAGTTTTATATGACAAAAAATTTACTACACGAATTCCAAGCAGACCTTCTGTAGCTTAGTAAAAGTATGGAAAAAGTTATGCAAATTTGATATTAGCTCAGCTTGATTTTCTTATTTTATGCAAAATCTTTACGAGCTGACCCTATTTTTTTCGCTAGATATCCTTACAGTAAAATTCTACAGCTTTTAGTATAGCCCACTGATAAGTACCTCAATAGCATTTTATTGACCTCTGAATAAACTTCTGCTTGCAGACTTTTAAAAAAGCCGAGTAGTTTTACGTAGCTTTGTTGAAAAATATAAAAAAAGTTTTATAGGATATTACTCGAATAGAAGTAATTATATGAAGCTAGAAAAAACGAATAAAAACAATTTCACAAATACAAAGTTAATAAGAAATAATATATCAACCATGTCACATTGGAATAATTATCTAGTTTATTAGTATAATTTCATTAGCAGTAATTGCAATTTAGTGACAGCTATAAATTATTTAGTTAATGCGGAGTGATTTTCTTCATGACTGCAATAAAATAGCTTAAAATAAGTCGAAATAAAAGCGTGTTATGGACGTGTCGTTATTTAAGCATTAACTAAATGGGCAATTGTAAGTGGTTGATTTTTCAATATTTGCCCTGTATAATAAAATCCGCAATAGGCAGTGAATTTAATAAAAGTTTATCATCACCTATATCAATAACCATAACTTTTTATTATCAGCTGGGGAATTGGAGTTGTCTCGTTTGAGAAATACTACATGTAAAATAAACTATAAAGTGCGCTTTCAAGTAGATAGGTTACTTTATCTTAATTGTTCTTAACCACCAACAATGTGAATATATTTTATAATTTAAGACTCATCGTAAACTGTCTTTACTGGTGGATATAAGAAACTAAACTGAAAGCTTTTGTAGATTCTAGAAGAGGATGAGTGATAAAAATTGTTATCTACCGTAACTTTTTGCCCGTGCGTGTATTTATTAGGCTGAAGAAGTTTTAAAAACTTTTTGGTTAGTGGTCGTAGAAACAAGAAAAACATATCACCTGGAAATAATAAATAAGACACTAGGAAAGTAATTCCAAGTATACAAGTGGTGAGATCGAGTTTAGACTTTCACATCACAACAAACCTTTAGTTTGCGATAAAAGAAAAGCAGTTGAAAACTTGAGACATTAAACTTACCTTTTTAACGTGTGATTTCTGTAAAGTGTCGAATATCCATACAATAAACTAATGTCACTTTAAAGGCGCAAATTTCAACGAAACTTTTGACTGCAACTTCTTGTTTCTTATCAAATCTAAAGTTTAATCTGCATCATGTAAGTTTTGGGTGAAGGCAGAACAGAAAAGTTAAACTTTTATTTTATCCTATGTATCTGTTAGGTACCATAATACATAATATAAAACCCGCCTCAAATACTGGGAAAAGGGAAAAATTGTGTGTGGAAAGCTTGATGGCAATTGTAAAAGTAATAAATTGTGTTTTAAATGAGATATAATTTTTCATCTGCATATTGCGGAATTATGGTCGTAATCCTGTGGGGATGGGGAATTTTATTCCGGACTACTTAAATTTCCTTATCTTTGGTTTGTTTATTTTTATATAAATGTTTCCCTTAAGAATTGTGGCTCAATTTCAAATTACAACAACATTAACGGAGTAGGTTTTCATCAGTATATTCTCTAAATATGTACCACAGTGTCTGATTTTGTAATTAAAATATGATTAAATTGTACAACATCGAACGCATATTTTATAATATAAAGCTAATTTTATATTATGTTGTATATCATGAGATTAATTGGTTTCCAATTAAATTATATTCGTTCCATTGAATTTATTAAATTTTCAATGAAATCTCTAATTTGACTGCTTTGATGGTATACAAAATGTTATGATAATGTTGTAATCAATAATTTGCAGATAATTTGGTGAGCAATTAACTAGATGTAGGGCTAATTTGGACATGTTAACAGACATGTGATAAGGGGGAATATATTCAAGTATGTAATTGTTCAAACCGTTCTATATTATCATGTTAATGCCTCAAACCTGGTTTAAACAAGCAGATTTTCAATCTTATTTTATGAAACATGATTTTCTTAATTCCTTATAGGATAAGCAACGAGGAGATTTTTAGCGTAACTTATAGTGATAATTTATGGACTTAATACTCTGAAATAAATTATTTACTAGCAACGAATCTCTTGCATTATTCTTGCGTTCATGAATATCACACCATCATTCACCTTGGCTATCTTCAATAAAATTAACTGTACCTATTTCTCTCCAGCTCAACAGAAGATAAGAATATGTATGTTGTGCCAGATAATGACTTTCCGGATTGGGGAAAATATCAGACAGTAAAAACTTTTATTTTATATTGGTCGTACTATTTGAACGTGCAACGGTAATCCAAATTTTTCTAAAGTTTTATCGGAAACTGAAAAATTGGTCATCATTCTTGTTAACTGTGTTTTCAAGTAAAAGGGTTATGTCCTTGTTAACATATATTAGTTCTTTCAGCATGAAGATTTCGTAGGTTGAAGTTCAATCCAATGAGATAATTATTGAGAACTGTTTACCCCAATAAAAATAGTTAATTTAGAAAAGGTTCTAATAAATAGTTTACCTAGTTATATGTTGGTCGAAAATCTCTAGTAAATAAGTGTGAAAATGGAAAAGTTTTATCATAAATTTGTATCAATTATTACTAGAAACATTACAAATCAATTAAGGTTATAGAACTGTATCCATTATAGTTAAATAAAATATGACTTATTGTAATTTAAATATTTCTAGATCATATAGAATATTTTCAGGACAATATGGTATTCCATGTGGTAGATAATAATGGAACATTCTATACATTTCACCCAAGAAAAAACTAAATGTCAACTGGTGTTTCAAGCAGAAGCATTTTCCCCTAATTTCATGTGTCATTTTCTGTTATAAACTGTAAATTATTGCCTACTCTTAAAACCAGAAATGTGCGTGGTTGAAATAAACGACCATAATTAACAGTTACAAGAACGGCATTGGGATAAATGTCCTTTTTTAGCAACTTGACACCGGCGCATCCGCCAAAATTGTGAAAGTTTGTCTAACAAAAAATTTATTAGTATGCACATAATGCATTTTAATTAACTTTCAATTATTGTGACCGGCGCGGCGCATCCGTCAAGAGTTAACTTCAAATATGAACTAAAATGTTATCATGCAACTTAAGATCCACATTGTGGTATTTCACGGTTAAAGTAGATTTGAGTTAAATGTGCAGAATTGATGGGCAAGTGTATTTGACAGTAATTCTACACAAGTTCATGGTTTCCAGTGTAAAAAGCAGCCGAAACGTTGTGGTTGACAAGCTTCTTAAGTCCAAACACACACACACACACACACCGAGCTATTGCCACTAACAGACAACGTATCTATATAGGTTTGCCTTTCTCGTAAAATGATTTATTTTAAATTTTATAGAAGATTTATGAGCTTTTCATAATATCGCATGGAAAAATAATATTCTTTTATCTGAAAGTGATGCATTATTATATTATATATTTCCCGTCTTTTATCCCAACTTGAAATACAGTTGAGTTCTTTATAGATTTTCCAATGAATAAACGATACACGTATAAAGTGAAATTAGTTGTTTTCAACTTGAACCACGTAATATTAAAAACCAACGAAGCGCCCAAAGTTTTTATATGCGAAAATTAAAGCACTCTTACATATCTGCATTACTTGATCTGGAAACCAGCTGGCATTTAAACAATTTATCAAAAATGACATTTTCTCATATTTGTGCAAGTCCATTCCAGTTTTAAAGCGAAACGCTTGGCATATATAATTTATTTTTTCGGAAGCCGTCTATCTCAATTATTCTTTGTGCCTGTTCTGAAATGGGGGCTATTTGGCGGTCGAGTAATGACGCTTAAGAAACTGACGCAGATGCATTACAGGCTCTGTTACTCGGTCAGAGGTTATTTAACAGCTTCAACATACTTTGGTTGTGTCAGTGACATTTTATAAATGGGTTAAATTCGCTACACACCCCACTTGTTTGCCAGACAATAGCAAGGCAGACATTACTAGAAAGTTTTAGTAGTTGCTAGTAGTAATTTACATCCGGTGGGAAATATTAGGCAAACTTAAACCATCGTCAAGACAATGATAATAGTAATAATAATTAAGTTCTCGCGCTGCATAACATCGAAGCCCAGCTACACACAGGAAAGTTGACTAAAATTTAATAACATATTTCATCCAAGAATTACTTCTTATAATTCTCTTCAAATAACACAAATTATTCAAGAAATTATTTTTATTTACTTACAAATCGCGAGGTTTATTTACTTTTTTAATCGTATAATTACATTAACTAAACCCACAAACTTACAAGGGGTTCGTAGTACAGTATGTGTATATTTGCTATTTAATTTAATTTAAAACGAAAACAAACAAAAAACCAGCTCATGTTACGGAGGAAACATATTATGTTTGGCCTTAACGCCATCAGGTACAAAGTTCAAACGGGAAAAGTTCTCGAACAGTTTAAAACTAATTCCGAAATGACAAATTGCATCGTATCAAAGTCCATGACGAATCTTTTTTTGCGTGTTAAAATCAACCATTTGTTCCTTTCTTATATAGCAAATCAAAAGATAATTCAAAGCCAAATCAGGTTAGTAGAGGAAGACGAACGGGGATATATATTTGATTTATATACATACCTGCGTTCATGTAATAAAAGTTACGTAAAAAAAATCCATATCTTTCCGATAACATTGGCCCATATATCTTGGAAATGTATATAAAAAGCAACATCTGTGGAAGGTGCGATTTATTGGCTCAATCTCGAGATGTTTTAATCACGAAATTGCGACAGTGATTTCGTAATTATTTATTTATGGATTGGAAGTGTGTTAATTCGTAATTAAAATGACCAGAATATGAAAACGCAATTATTTGTTAAATTATTTTGTGACCCCAGATGGTATTCCCAAACTCTATTAAAAACGTATATAAAACCCAAAACTTTCGGAAAAGTTTTCGTCGAAAAACAGCAGATGTGATTGGTGTGTAAAATAATTTGAAATAGGAATCCTAAAAGAGAAAAGCAGCGTTGGACTTGATAACGTAATAACAAATAGATAAGTTTTGTGTTTTGCAACAAATAAATTATAGAGAAGACGTGCAAATTATTTTTTAATCCTTATACAACTAAATGTTTTTTGTATTCCATTGTAAATATGTTAAAATGTTGAACTTCCTGCTCATATTTTCATCTCGATGGCAAACAAACAAATCCTTAAGAATCTATAAATGCTGACGAATTTTTTCTTCTTCTTTTTTATTGATATGTAGGTCTTACATAATATTGTGGGTAGGCATATAAATATCAGTAAATTTGAGCAAAGTTGTTTTTCTCCAAGTGTTGTTATTGAATTGAACATGATTGTAGGAACGTAAAGTAAAATAAATTGTGTTTAGATTGAAATAAACCATTTATAACGAAAAACAGCTTTGAGTTTGCTTCGTGTTTTTTTCACTGTTCTGTTGGGTATATATCTAAAATGTAAATAGAATTTGAAACCAGTTAATATCGAGTCTGATGCGAATTTCCTATTCAAAACAATATAATCCTCTCGCGCCCGATAGACGTCTGCTCTGCTACTTCACTCCCTTCGTTTTTCTATATAACCAACATAAAATGCAAATACAATTTTTTATTACCCATTTTACCCCCGACTCAAACATAAACTATTTTGATATTAAATAATAATTTCGTTGCAGATAACCCACTACAAAAATGGCGGCTTTCGTAGCAAAACAAATGGTCGGCAACAAATTAAACGCCGTTAAAGGTAAGAATTTTTAATTTAATTTTTTTTGTCGGCACCATAAAACAATTTTAACGGCAGAAGACGACTTTGTGGTAATTTATGTCCTAAAGGGGGGACTAATCAGTGGCAATTTGCTAAGTCTGGGTGTCGTAATGGCCCCCACGAGAACTTAACCTGCAGATGACCTCCATATGCTCGTATAACAAAGAGTGGTGGAGTTCAGGGCCGACCCTATGGTCTTGTTAGTGCGCTAAACCCAGATCCCGATTCAATTCAAGGACTTTGATCTATGATGCTGAAGGAAATACCATCGTTTGAACAATCCGTTGTTAACTTTCACCCCTTTATATACCTTGAGTGTACTGTGCTTGGCCTATGCTGGGATAGATGCGTGCTCAACCATACAAAACGTAAATGTTATTACGGCAAATCGAATATTACCCAAGGCTTTTGTTGGTGGTATAATTACGAGTTGGTTTACAATAAAATAAATAGTTGGGAATTCTAATGAGGGAAATATCTCATTGATATTGGGTCCTTATTGGACGAATTTACTAACTGGATTTTCGATTTATTATACGAATATGGGCAACCATTGATGAAAATTCACAACTTTATCAGCCATTCAATCACTGACAAGTTTCAAATTGGGGAAAATGAACTTTGGTAATTGAGATTAACTTGTCAAAGTTTATAGATGATGAAAATTTAATACCTACTGGCAAGTGCAGTATATTGTATTTTAATATTATATTTTTGAAACCAGATAAGTGTTCCATAATACGACAAACAATGTTTTTCTTTGTAAAATCATAAATTCAGTTTAGTTATAAAATAAAATGAAACACACTAGCATGTGAACTTAATTTATGAAAACATAACCTCCGAGTGAAAGTAGAGCAAAATTCAATAAGACTTTTTTGTGCAAGTGCTCCAACTAAGCCTGTGATCCGTTAAGCCCTCAAGAAAATGTTTTTTAAAACAACATTTAGATTGCTGGGTAAAGCTACCCCTTTTTCTAAAATAATTATAAACTTAAAAATAAATACCTACAGACGAAACTTTTTTCATTACAAACACAACAGTCCTCTTGAAGACGCGTTTTTGTACAACATTTAAGATAATCCGCCTAGTTTCCAGATCGCTTGATTAAACTTAGTATTCTATGAGGGAAAATACCAAAGACCTGAAATATTCAACAACCAACAAAATTGCTTTTTTGTCCCAAAAACTAAACGACAAGAAGAGAACATAAAAACGGTAATGATTTTTGGGAGGGGAATTCTAAATAAACACTGTAATAAATGTATATGTTAAATTGATGGAAGAAGAACCAATAGAATGATGGTTAGGGACCCTGTGAATATTTCAATATTTCTAGATCCTTTTAACCTTCGAACGGATGTAAATTCAAGAGAAAAGACGACAAGATCACGTATGATTCATTTCTCATGCTTTTACTTTCTCACCCTGGAGACCTTCAGTGGAAACAAATAAATAGCAACGTACCTTACACGTTAAATGTCTCGTGAAAAGAAAAACGTATTTTGCGCTCTGGAGGAAAAAATTGAATATTGATTAAGGGAGATTCCTACCTATATTCTTCAGGATGTACATTATTTTTTGCATAAATAGTTCATGTAAAACACAATGAAATTACTGAGTTAGTTTATAGTCAAGTCTCTAAAAGGTCTTTACAAAATCCTACCACAAGTTTTTAGGCTCAAAATAATTCGTTTAAACCAAACATACCTTAGTCCAAAAGTTCTTCCCTACTGAGTTACAGGGCGCTAAAAAACATTTTTCCAAATAATTTTTTAACTATATCTACAGAACGGTTGTGTAAAGACCTTTTAGAGACACCCTATATATCAAGCTTCTGGAATTAATTAAATATGGCAAGTAACGACTTTTTTATTATGTATGTCTATTTATTTTACAATACTAAACAATAATTTTTTTAATAAAATATTAGCATAGATAAAATATCCATTTGTATTCGGTACCTAATGGAATTTTTCATTAAAAATAAATAACGTAAAACTGGTTTTATCTATATTTAATTTTTACTGAAAATAAATATTAGTTACATAAATATCAAATAATATTCAACATATTTCAGTAAACAGAAAACTTTTAGGCAGGCCGCACACCAAAGAAACATAAAACATAAAACATGAAACAGAAAACAAATACATATACCTATTTCATAAAATGTGGTGTTATTTTATGAAATAGGTATATGTATTTGTTTCCTGTTTTATGTTTCATGTTTCTTTGGTGTGCGGCCTGCCTTAAAGTTAGAATACATTTACTTTATATGAAATGTGTGTTCATATAAAAAAAGAAGGGTAGTTAGTAATTATTGAAATTTAGCATCCTTGAGATAATTTTATCAGTATTATATCAATTATTGTATATAACTCTTTTTTTTTTCGAGTCGAATAATTACTCGTACAGGACTCTCCTTCAAAACTCTTCTAATAAAATCGATCGTGGTTAGATTTCCTTTACACTGATTAATAGTTAAAAGTTTCAACTTTTTGGTATAGACAATGACAAATTTATTTCTATTATATAGGAGACTTTTCCGCCTTTAGTATTTCAAGTTTATTTTGGGTTAGTTGAAGGAACATAATTATCCCTTTAAAAGTAGTAAACTACTAAATTTTTCTTTCAAACATTTCTCATTGTATTGACCGAAAAAGGTTTATTTATATCAAAAGGCTTGATTTATAAGGAACGTAGTAACGTTAGAAGAAAATAAAACCTTTCAAGTATAATGTTAACCCATACCGTAAAAATACAAAGTATGGTTTATTTCGGATGACTAACACTGCACCTAAGTAGTTACTAGTTGAACGTTTATTAGGTCATTTTCGCATTTTTATTGTCAAATAGCTTCTATCACCAAATAATTATGCATCGTACTCGCACCATCATAAAACATTTTCCAATATTTTCCTCGCTTTTCCAGTAATATTTCCACAACGATGTCCTTTAGTATAACAGAAAACTTGCAATCTCTGTTTACAAAAGATAAGATACAGCATACTGTGACTGCTGCCATATCCTACATAGTGTGCCTTCTGAAGTGTCACATTCTCATTTCGCACACACATAATTCTTTGCAGACCTGTGATTTAGTATGTGAGCACCTTTCCAGTTTGGTAGTCACAGGTTTAGAAAACATTTCCATCGTCACGGTGGCTGTAGCGGTTCAATGAGCATTCTGGCCGCAGTTGTGTCACCAGAGGCGGCTGGTCCTTGCTGATATCGAAGGACTCATATAACGCCTTAAATATCATATTGAAATGCCGTATAGCCCATTGAACATCTAATAAATTGCGCTGTTTTCTATTACAGTGGCCGTTTTATTTGTTTGGTTAATCAGCTGTGGGTTGTACATCATTTACTTATCTGAAAATACATCCAGCATTGTTGTCAGGATATAGTGGGAACTAATCTGGGTTCGGGCGGGATTAAGTTGGTGATTTGGAAAATGTGTGCTAAATTTTATTAGGAAAATATTTTTATACAATAATTTGGAGTAGCAATCGAGTAATTTTTGAAAAGTGTAACAAAGTTCCTTGAAATAAAACCAGAAACAAATTCTCACTTTTTTTAACAACAATTTTGTGGAAATGTTAATTGAAACTTAGAATCTACTATGTGATGTTATGTTTTTAGAGCTAAAATTTATAATAGTCACATTTTATAGTCCATTTTCCTAAAACAGATGAAGCTCATGAAGGCTCAATTTTATTAAACGTGGCATAAATATATTAATTTTATTAATAGGCTAGACTATAAGTCAATGAAAGTGTAAAAAACTAAGTATGTTGTATACTCATTCACATGTAATTTTTATTTTGTAAAACGTTTTACGCGCAAACTCATAAAACTATCTAGTTGCAGAATTACACTATAAACACCCCTTTTAATGGTTGTAGAATATTGTCAACTATTAAAATATTTAATAGTCTTGTTGAATATAATAATGTATTAACAAACAATAATTTTGTATAATACTGACGAAGCAAAATAAAATTTTAGTTGCCATAAAAATGTTTACAGATTTAGCTACTAATACCCGAAAAACAGTGCGTTATACTTTAGCTAGTAATAAAAAGCGGGAAATAAATTATTTTTGGACAAAAATTTCCCCTTTTTGAAATAGATCAAAAATAAGGTTTTTTAAATTTTATCATAAACACTTTATAATTATTATTTTTATAAGAATTAACGAATGAATAATTATGTAATTAAACTTTCTTCATTTCCATAAATGGATCGAAAAGTTCGTGAAGCATTTAATGAAAATTTCCAACTTTTCAGTGAACTATAGTTAGTATCAGAACGAAATTACATAATCACTTAACCTGTTTGGGTAAACCGCGTAAAAAGCGCTTAGCCTATTTTCATTAAGCTAAAAGTACACTATTATAAAACGGCGTATTATTAGATGTAGCTGAATCCCAGGACGATGTACATAATCATATTTGAGACAGTTACTTTCTAAAACGCAGCAGAATTTACGTCATTATTACATTAAAAGCTTCTCATAGAATTTTCAACATAAGAAGGGAGAAGATGCGTGTAATTGGATTCGTAATACTCTGAGAAACCTTCAAGGAACATTTGTAAATTCAACTCCGAAAAGCTGGTACGGTTCATAACCTCGACATTCTTGAGAAAAAAGTTTTTCTTCACCGGCGCCGCCACCGAGGCGCGTACACAGATTAAAACAAACGGAAAATGACTAAATGTCATTCAAACGTGAACAACAATAATATACTGGGGGAAACTGAGGCGAATGACTGAATATAAAAATTTGTATTGTCAGCCCAGTGGGTTTTGTGTACTACAAATTAACTTTGTTTTCTGTTCAAGTTTAAGTTTAATCAAAGTTTTAGGCGGGAAAATAATTAATTTAGCTAGTTGAAAATGTGCTAGCGCTCAAGTCTTTTTGACTGTTTTGATTGGAAAAAACGATGTAAAAGGTTGCGGTAGTGACTGCTTTATTTAAATGTAAATCCGAGTATATTCCTCTTTGACATGCTATTAACAGTTTTACTACAAAATGTACTATAGCCAGATTACGTTTTAATTTCGTGTAATCGGTTTATTCCACTGGCTTGCTATAATTCCGAATTCTATATTTTATCAAATAACAGTTAAATTGTTCCCTAATTCAAATCTTCCAATCTAATAATAAAAGATTTAATCAGAAACGTATTCTCTCGAAATGATAAAATTTTATTTTTCTCAACAATTCGCCCATTAGATCACTAAGACGGAATTTGTCAATGCCCATGTAATAAACAATGATTAATTCTAGTCACATCGTGGTGGTTTGTAGCGGAATACATTAGGCATGAAGTAGAATGCGGAGTATTTAGAGAGGCTGAATTGGGGAATCTGTACAGTACAGAGGTCGCGGTTTTGCGTTCTGCGGAATTCGACAAGAACTAATACTACGAACTGCGTTATTAAATAAGGATATTGGGAAGTAATCGGTATTCAGTCGACGACGATTATCTAGCGGAATTAATTTGTCCGAAGTTCTTGTTAAAAGTACCGCAGAATTGGATTTGCATTTCGATTGCGGTCCCAGGATTATAATAAAATTTTCCAGAGTTCTGTTTTCGAATACAATTAAAAGCTTAAAATATCACGATTTTAAATAAGTTGACAAATTTCCGTTGATGATGGCAAATAATTTCGACAAATCTAATTATTATTTTCTCCCTTTTGCTTCCTGTTAAAAACGTTGAAAATACATCCGCCAATTAAGAGTTTTTATCAGAAAGTTTTATAATTATACACAAAAATAAAAGACGGAAAATCAGGTCTCGGTGTAATTATACATTTCTTTTGTCTCTGAGCATCACGTTATGTAGTAAAAGTAAAATCTACAGAAATGCACGGTGATTACACCACTACGACTAGTAGTTGGAACAAAATTATTACACCGGAATTTTCTGAAGAATTTTCCAATAAGTGTAATTTAAAAAATGACAATTTTATGAGCCTCGCGTTTTCTAAGCTAGTACAATAAGAAAATTAATTGAAAGCTGAATTTCGGTCCTTTAGAACAAATGACAGGAATAGAAATAGCATCATTTGTTTGTGTCAGTGGAACAAAAAGGTAGATAAGAAATCTGGGGATAAGAATATTATACAAAGCAACAATACGAAACGATAAGTGCATAAATAGTATTTTTTTCACAAATTGAAAAAGGATATTTCTGAGGCAAAACGACAGTTTTTCGTATTTTTTCGTTTTCAATCAGACTGAAGATATGAAGCTTCGAATTACCGAAAAGTATAGCAGAAATTTTGCTTATTTTTTGAATTTTCATGATATAAGAGTAAAGAAAATTTATGGTTACCTACTTGGAAACTTGAGAGCAACGCATATAAACTACTGTGTACAGCGAAAAGTACGTCATCAAGTAGAGTTTATGGCGCGAAATTGAAATTTTTATGCTCAATATTTGAAATACGAGTAATATAGTGTGTTTTAACATTTACGTCTTTATTTTTAACACCTTTTCAGTAAGATTTTATATTTTATGAAATTTCTTGCTCCACATTTATCGAAATCTCGTGTCAAAGTGAGTTAACTTTTCGGAAAACTCCCCAAGTTGTTTCAGAGATGAGTGCTCTATTAGTAATTAATTTCACTTTAGTTTACGTAAGGACTAAAGGATACCCTTCAGTTTTTTTTTTCAATAGAAACCTTCAGCGATATGTCCCACATTTTGCAGGTAAAAAGTGAAGAAGGTCGAAAATATGTTGAATTCCTGTGTACATTTGAAGTGTATTGTTATGTAATAGCGAATGGGTTTTGGTTGAGCAGACACGAGCCTAATGTACTGTCAGTTTAATAATATCATAACTCGTTCATAATTCATCATACATACGTCTCTCTTGCTCTCTTTCCAAGTTGTGTCATATAGAGTGTATAAAGCATTCATCACTATCAGGTCGTGCTTGGTGAACTCTTATCTTGGGCAAACATAGCCCAGAAAGCATTCAGCTGTCTAAAAGTGTCAGTCATGATGGGGGCGACACTCACCGGCACAGCAAATGGATGTCGTTAAAATTTAAGTTGTTCGGCGTCGTCGTCGTCGTCCTCAGTGGAAATCTTGTAGTGTTGGTGGTGGTGGTTGGCGCCCGTTATCTTGAGGTTGCGCGCACAATTAAAGAAACTGGAACGGCGCTCTTTGTTCGTTTTAAACACAATGCGTACGTCTAACGACGCGAAAATATGCCTTGACGCAGCAATTCTTGAAAGTCAATGAGCCACATAGAACGTTGATCTACTTGAATTTAATTAATATCACCGATATGAATTTCAGCACACCGGAAAGAAAAGAGCTGTTATCGCCAGCTCGAATAGATTTCCTATTTGCGCGGTTCGTATTGATGAAAAATGTACATTCCGTTTCCCATCCTCTAACCCACACTATTGTGTGCAGTAAATGAATTTCAAATTAAAGGAAAAAGTTCATCAGATATCCACGCCCTTATATACACTCTTGTACCATAATAGCGTGATGCTGTTTTATTTTCTATATTGCATGGAATCACTTTAGGTCAAGAATCACTTTGGGTAAAAAATCGAGCAACCAATCAAGTTTCTCCAAGCGGAAGCTCTTGATGGTGGTGTGGTTTTTCTGACGCCACACAGGCCTGTTCACGTATGCAATATCGTCAGTAATGCAGTCTTCAATTGTTCGGCATTCCAGAACGGTTGGCAAAGGAATTTCAGTCGATGAGCACCCAGAGTGAATTAAGGACAAAAATTCCATCAGGAATTTCATCCATAAGTCGCTTGAGCCACCTAGGATGGCGATAGCGATTTACTTATATTCGTATCGTGCTTTAATTTCAAACGCCACAGGATAATGTCCCCTTTCTACAAAACCCAAAATTTTTGCTTAAGCTACACTCATCAAAGTTTCCAACGTTATTAAGCGGATGATCATTTAATTTACATAAGTGTTTTCTGATCTTTTAAGTTTTATTAATCCAATTTGAAAGGATACTCAAGAAGAATAGAGTTCCAATATAATTTAGTTAAAATTTAAATTTCCATCGCCACAAGGGGCGCTACAAAATCAACTAAAAATAATAGAGTTCATGTAAAAAACCCCATCAAATTTTCCTCTTGCTGCTGCTGCTGTGTGTGTAATACGGTACATAGGAAGTTGAGAATCCTTGTAAGGATCTTATCGAGAGGGTAGACGAGCATCGACGTTATCAAAATGGTTAGTATCCGGATTAGATCTCTCCAGTCCAGGTCGCCTGAACATTTCCACTGTCCTTGAGGAAAGGATAACGGATATATAGGCGATTGCAAAGGGCATACCTTAGGTTATAAACCGCCCATTTTTAGTGACCCAGCAACTTTTATCATATCGCTTCTGAACGGTCCTTAAAGAGGACTAACAGGAAGTTAACTATAGATGTTCTATCACATATAGCCAATTTTCCTCCGGTCCGCCCAATCTAACACTTTCTCAAATATTTTAAACCACATATTCCGTTCGTCTATTCAATTTGATTAACTTCAAAGTGATTTGTCATATATTGGGTCATATCTTTGTTGGAAAGGACTTAAATTGAGTTTCTGTGGTCTGTTTCTTGTATCAAATTAGACAGATGGCCTCTCAGATTCAGGCAAGTAGAACGGACTTATGATAGATTGTATCGTTGCTATAGTGGAATGATGGTGGTGGCATTGTCTCAGTTTCGTTGTACGAACTCAATCTTAAAGACTAGGGGCATATTGTGAAGTGGTTTTTGCGGTTTCAACTCTAAAGCGAACCGAATAACCCACTTCATTATATTAACTTTATCTTAAGAAGGGATAACTAACCAAAATTAACTCTATCGGATTAAGTTGGGAAACGCAAGTTCTTGTTCAACATTATTTTTACTTTCTTATACGAAGTAATAAGAAAGTATAGTAATCGTGATTTTTTTCGACTTCGAGATTTTGATGGATTTACACGTTTTGAGGGCCCCTGAATCCATTCTGACCATTTTCGCCATAATGTCTGTCTGTATCCACCATAACTCAAAAACGAGTTATCGGCTTTGATTCAAATTTCATATTTAAGAATTTGAACAAATTTGTGGGTGCCACAATAAATGTTTTTCATCTAGCACCAACACAAGTGGCACTTACCTGAAGACATTTTTAGGTTTTTTAAGAATATTTTGAAGAGATTTTTTTATTCTTTAACATTGATTTAGAATTAAATTTTGAACAAATTTTGTTTGAACTTTTCTTCAAATTCCGTCAAAAAAATTTCAAAAAAGACGCGATATTCTTAAAACACTTATATTTCTCATAGTGCGCGTTGATCGTTGAATCGGTCAGTCTAGATAGATTAGTGACTAAAGGGACTTGGCTGCCAAACGGAAGATCCTGGCTTCGAATCCCAGTAGGACCATTATGTTTTTTTTTTATTTACTGATTTCTATGATACCGAAAACAATAATAATGAATAAATAAATGTGATTTTATACCGGGAGATTTTTTTAAGTGAGTAGTAGGTCAAAAATCTAAAATAAAACACATTTTTGTCGTAAAATTCGGTTATAATGAGTGGGACAAGGACATATTTATTTATACATATTTATGCGACAGAGACTATTTGAAATTTGCTGGAAACCCTCAAAATTTAAACACGATTTCTATAAGAAATTTAAATTAATTTCTTTAGGAAAAGTAATTGTGGTACTATCCGTATAAGAAAGCCATGTGTTGGACACATCAGATATTTTTAGATGGTAGCAGTATGTTTTTGTACGAAAAAAAGGGAATTTTTATATTTTCTTTTCATAAAATATCCTTTCATCTGAAAGTTTTATTTGTCCATTTATATTAATTTCCTTATTTAAATATTACCTTACGCCTACAATAAAATTGCCTTTAATCTTTATGAAAATTGAGGTTTAATAAAAAATGTAAATCGTATTTAAATTTATGTCAAATGAAAACTCAGTAGATTAACTTTAAATTTCCGTAGCATAATTCACAAAACTCGAGGGTCTAAAAGTTTAAGACCCAAATTTTAACCTGTATTAGAATAATCCCCTAACTAAACCATGTAACAGTACCCCGTTGTGTTTGTCCTATTATTCACAATTATATAAATTTTGTGTTCCTCACTAAATCTCAAACTTTGTAACTTAATATATCGCAGGTATTGGACTGTAATTTAACTACCTGGCAATTTTCTTCAAAATTAATGTTTAACTAAGACTACATTCTTAAGTCTGTAATTAATTACACACTGCACCTTTGCATTTGAAATCTATATATTAAGTGCTGTTTATGTATGTAATTATTGTTAATTAATCAAGCAAAATAGTTTTGACATGGCAAGATTAAAGTAAAATGGTCCTCTTCTAGCGCTACTAATTATATTTTAAAACGATGTTAAATCATCCTGCGAAGCGATAAAGACACGAGTTACTCTGTTTAATTTGCATATTATCATTTCATTATTAAAATTCGCGATGCATTTATGATTATCTATTCCATTTTGTTGTTTTGTGGCATGCTTTATGTGTGTATTGCGTTTCACACTATCATTTCTTGAATTTTAATAGAAAGTTCTATTAACGGATAAAATTTATTTATAGAACCAATTCCAGTAATAGTTGTAATAAAAGCAGAAAGGCGGGCTATATGTTATAATATCGTAAGCACACAAGCTGGCTTTGAACGCACGCCAGTCAGCTGTTTCGCGCGCTGGCGCCTCGGGTACCTTGATGCCTCTCATGCTCTCAACAACACTCAGTAAGCCTAATCAATATGGCGTAGTTTGTATACTGTTCTATAATCACTGCATATTTGGTGATTATGCTCTTGTTAAATTATAATTCCAAGTACAGTACGTTGTTAAAGTTAATAATGTCAGGTCTAGTACGTTAAGGTAATAAAACAAACAATGGGAAGTTAACAGTATATTATAACCTCAAATTTTTGTTTGCTTATTCTTACAGCGTGCGCGACTCTCGTTATCCTCGTTATCATGCCACACATAAAAGGGAACAAGTTATTGCTTTCCAAAGAATTCGGCCCGATATTCCATTATTATATTAAAAATATATTAGAATCTCAATTAATATTAGATGAGGACCTGGAAGTGCTTTTAAGCAATTACAATTACGCGTTCAAATTTAATTATTTGGAACCTAATAATATTGAAAGCTATGTAAAATTAACAGCTTTCGGTGTAACTGCAGGTGCTGCAGTTTGTTTCGTTAACCAATCTAAGTCTTTGATGACCCTATCAATCCTTGGTGCATCAGTAGGAATGCTTTTATACCAAAGCAAAAAGATCATTGATAGGAAATGTGTTGTAGAAAATATTAGAAAAACCATAGAGGGTTTTAAACAAATACATCGGATGAATTTGTCTGTGATGCGTTATTTGAAAACCCGAGTAGATATAAGAAACGCTAAACCAACTGGATTTTTTAGTGTTTACACAGAGAACATAGCCGAACTTTTAGAGGTCGTCGCCGAAAAACAAATCGATATTTTTAATCAAATTAAAAGTGATTTGAAATACTTTCAGGCTATTTTTAACACGAACTGTGATGATATTTGTTTTCTGCAAAGCCTCGAATTGAATCATTTTAGCAAAAACGAAATCACCGACATAGAGAGTTGTATCAAGTATTTACAGAGGCTGGATGATGTTTTTATTTTTGTTGTATCAAAATTTCTCTGCTACTTGGCCTGTTCATTTTGTTCAGATTTCAGCGAGATAAATCCGAATAATACCAAATTTATCCTAAGAACTATGCTGCCAAATCTCATAACAAACTTGAGTGATAGTCTCATGAACATCAAAAAAAAGTTTGACACTACAAGATATACCACAAAAACCTTAGAAGATCACGTAAGTGGTCGTAGAAATATCCAAAGTAAACACGTTACAACGAAACTACAACAGGCTCTCGTTAATTCCGTTACGAATATTTCTATAATAATGGAAAAGGCCCAGATTGTGTTAAGCCAGGCTGAAAGTTCGGCTGATGAAAGTAAATTGAAAGAGCTTAGCAACGCGATTTTAGATTTGAGGGATCACACCTTCGCCACCTACGAATCCCTTGACGTTGTCTGTAAACTCTACGGAATTATCGCCAATAAAAGACTGGAGGCTACAGATAATATTTCAAAACCCCACAAACTAAACGTGATAACAAAACCTTCAAACACAGTAACCTGTGAGGACACCAACGATATTTTAGAAGACCAAAACTTCGAGCTTTATATGATACAAGACGTTGCTGATTCACAGCAGGACTCTGGTAGTTGTGATGAAACTCAGGCGGAGCCCTACCTGAATTTAATGCTGCAGGAATTGAAGCTATCGCTTAAACAGCACCAGCGATTTATTGCGGCTAGGAAACGCAGAGGTAGCGACGATGATGATGATGATGAAACAGTTCGAGCTCTTAGACAAACTAAACTGGAAACCCCAGCAAGGTTTCAGTTGGAAGAAGTTAATAAATTACGGGAAGGAGGTGCTGTGCCACCGCCGTTGCCTCTAGGCTCAACACAGGCATTTTTTAACATTGACGAGGGTCGGATTAATATGAAAAATATGCTGGATACCATTAAAGCTATTTCCGGTCAACGACAGGTTAATGAGGATGTTTTTGGTGATGAAGATGAGGATTCGGATGATGGAGATGGAGGCAGCTCTAGTGGTTGAGTGTATTATTATGTTGTTTGGTTTTGAATACACATGTGTATAATATATATTGTTTACTTTTCCTTTTTCCTTGAAATCGAACAACGGACGCGCACTATAGAGGCGATTTAAGAGATTTGAGATAGTGGATAAGGTTACGGTCATTTTTCCAAAGATTAGTCAAGTGATCCTCGAGCGGCATTATCCAATAAATCGCCCATTTCGAAATGAAACACGTATCGATTTAATCTTAACTATAGTAATTTTCTCTCGGTCTCTGGAATACGAGACTCGGAAACAATGGACCGTAGATTTAATAATAAATGAAATTCGTATTGTGGTGCATGTATTTTGAAAAAAAACATTATTCAAGCGTATGACAATATAATCTGGAAATTAAAGTCGTGTATGTGTATTCTAGGGATATTAATGAGAAAAATTGTGAAATGACGCCATCAATGAGGTTGTCTGAAATAGAGTGGAGTGGAATGTCCACGAATGTAATTTTTCATAGTAAATTAATGCAAGCTGGACGCCGGGTGGTATATCGTTTTCCGCTGGATTGCCTCACACCACTGATAATCTGTTTATCAGCCATTGGCAGGCGTAATGCATTTTGCAGACGCCAGGATGCATCTATTTTACTATTTAACAGCATGTCACCAAATATATCAAGGGAAAACTTGCACAACTTAATTAAATAAAATATGCTATTATTAAATTACTGTTAATATAAATCTTGTCGCTTTGTAACAAATTCCGGCCCGCTAGTACCAAGAAACTTGTGTTTCATAAGGCATAACATACGCTGCCATTAACATAGTGCTTGAAAATCGATTTTGAATGAAAGCCAGACGTAGAATAGGTAGGTACCTACAAAGATCTATGTAAATAAACACGAATGTCCCACAGCATTTAATCTAAATTTAGTTCCATCGATTCCAATTCAGCTACAAACGACAAACTTTCCTAGTGGGGCTCACCAATTAAAACAAATCCAAAATTTAAGCGATTATAAAGGCACACAAACACAGAAATGCGGTGTCGGTTCAATATCGGTCTCGATATTTTTGGCACGACGCCAAGTTGGGAGCTTCACTGCGATTGCAGAGGAATCAGGGAAAGAGAAAAAAGTATAGTGTTCAGTTCGATCCCCAGCTATAATATAGACCACTAAACCAGAATTACTGGCCATGATTTATATCGGGCCATTTTTGTAGGTATGAGGTAAGCGGTCACAGATGAAACAAAGCCACTGAGTGTGCAGAAATTTCTGTTTACGAACTTTGACCTGCATTTAAAGCTATACTATACCTTTGCACAGAGTATAGTGGATAGGTCCTTTTGGGAAATTGCCAAACTAAGTGAAAATTTGCATGCAATGGGCGTGACGATGCACTTACACACACGTTGTAGATTCTCGAGATAGTCGCATTGAATTTATTATATGCAAGTTATCTGAATTCGAAATTAAAACTAACTACACCTTTAATTTTCACTTCTACATTTTAATTTACATACAAATGTTCCTACATTTACATATCATATACATAAGCTAGATATAGTCAAGGGATGAAGGGATATTCTCGAGGAGAAAGTTACAAAACATATTTTAAGGACCGTTTTTTCATTCGAGTTTCAAGAGACACTCAGATTTTCAGTATACTTTTTGAACTGTATAAATTAGAGATAAAAATAAAATTATACTGATGTGTAAAAGTCCCATTAATTTTAGTTAAAATATCTGATGTAGCCACACATATATTCGTGTCCATTTGATAGAAAAGTTAAACAAAATATTTTCAAAATTCCATTCTAAATCAATGTTAAAGAATAAAAAAACCTTCCAAATGGTTTTCTTAAAAAAAGTAAAAATTATTATGGACAAAAACGAATAAAACTGACATTATTTGAAGTGTGGCACACTCTTATATTACAGATTATATCTAAATGCCATATTTCATACCTACAATCAATACACAATTATACGCAGTCGACTAAAGAAAAACTAATTTCTCGGGATATCTTTGTGATAAATACGGTTCATTATTTATGGCATATGTTCGGTTCTATAGACGTTGAAATTGTGGTTTTTGTCTATTCGAATCAAACCAATACAATAAAAGCCTGATTTTAATTACATCGCACAGCAGAAACACTCTTTGATTATCCACACAAAAAGCGATATTCCCAGATATTTTTTCCAGGTCTCTCCAATACATACGCGCGAGCTGTACGGTGTAATTAATGAAAGCATAAATGCAGTTTTTGGTGTGCGCGAAAGTGGATTCCTGCTGTTTAGACCATGACAAACAACATACAGTTACTTCGCTTCCATTTCCCTTGAGTTTTTCTTCGCTGTGCAGAACAATATAGTGTAGTTTTTTTGTTGTATCCGCATCACACCGATTGATGTCGTCGTCCCTTATTTTTCAGGATTGTAGCAATTCGGAACGTGATTCTTTTACATTTAGCCTATACCAATGCAAAGTTTAACTGTTAAAGGTTGTATATTGCAGTTTGAAGACGTGACTTTGTCAATTGTGCCAATATATCGAAAACTGTACGACTTGTTAAGACCGGATTGCACACGCCACACCATGAATCTGCTTAAAATAAAACTTTCTCACGCTTGGAATGATGATGTATCTTTTGTATCGTTAAGTACATATTGGAAATTTTTAATGCTTATACATCAGATATTCTTTTTAGAGAGGCAAAAGCCTTTTTGAAAACTACAGCACGCATACATTATAATATTTCCAGCGCTCTCTTTGTACTGTTTCCTTTAAGGTGCAAGGAAATTCCTGTTAACCAAGTAGAACTAGGCTCTATTTGACTTGTAAAGCAACTTAAATCCTTGGAGGTTTGAAGACGGTAGCGGTAAACCGTCCAACTATAACTCGTAATTGGTGTGTGTGTTTTAATATATTGCCAAGTTTATCGATGGCCTAATTAAACAAACAAATCGTATCGCTTTAATAACAACAACAAAACTATCCATGGGGTGGTTAATGTGAAAATTGATTCATTAGTCGGAAATTATTATAGCGGAGTTAGATTCCTCAAAACTACGTTCTCTACTCTATGTATAGGTTAAATGTCGGTCCTTGTTGTAATTTCTTAGAACTTGACATTTTTATTACTGATAAAACATGAAGGAGTTTCGCGGGTATTTATGAGTAAACTTTTATAAGGGTTACGCAATTTATAAGCTGTTACAACAATAATTTAGAAAAATGATGTTAAATTTAAAATACAAACGCATCATCTGGTTCCTCTTATTTTGAAACTATAGGACGCGGAAACTAAAAACTTAGAGAATGTACAGTTAAGCTAGCAGTTAAGGATTGAAGTACTGCCCTCAAGATATTCGTAAAAACTTCTAATATAACAATTTTATTGCTCCATCTGCTGCCGTACCACGTGATCATGATAAACCAATGAAACATAGTTTAAAACATTTGATTAAATTCCCATAGAATTATTTAGACTATTGAACCTACCCTTCAATACATAACTTTCCTTATTGTTGTTGAGACTCCTCAAGCTACAGATAGCATTATATTCATTATCCTTGTCAAATTTTACATGAATAAAAACTTTTCCGAAGACATCTATATCTGGCTCGGTTATAACAAATCTAATTCCAACTTAACCCTGTTAGAAACTTGTCAAAAACCATACCCAGCTGGGAGAATCAATTGAAAAGTTGATACTGCATCGAGGTCCGTATTCTGCATCCATGTTAGCAATAATAATTGAATGAAACAGCGTCGAGATATTTAATACAATAATCTCGTGTAGTGTTGTTAATAGCTAGCTGGTTGACAGTTCCAGCTTTCAACGTTGCCGAGGAAGAGAGCCGATCGTAACTTAGTTATACGTGTAGATTACTAGTTAGATGAAGTAATGATTAAACAGTGATTGCTGCTTGAGTGCCCTTTAAATGGAACATCTATGTGTAATGGGGAATTTTAAATTATCTTATCTTGGGAAAAATCGCAATAAGGTTTTGCACTACTTAATTGATTTTGCAAATGAAAACTGTGTTCTATGTATCAGATTTATTGTTCTGGGTCAGACAGAAATGCACAGTGTGATTATTAATGGTCTTATGATGATGGTAATGGGGCATTAAATAATACTTGTAGCCGGCATTCCCACTAAGATATCACAATCTCTAATATACCATAATTCTAAATAATTTATAGTGCATCAGAGGAAATCCCTTGTTCGTTTATAAAACGTTATTTTATTCAACTGCGATAGCTCTTTTTTTGCACTGATGCGATGTTATACAAGTTTAAAGATTTTCTTTAGTGGAAAAACGCTGGTGATTTGAGTGTGTGCGAATAGCTAGTAGCATTTAACTGCTGATGTACCAAAAACGAATTTGTGTTCACAGCAATGAAAAAAGATATTTGCTGAGAATAAAAAATAAATAAACATCCTTATTCCATCAGTTTATTGGGTAAATTGGCAATGGCGACAGTGTCAAATTACGAAATCAATGTATCTCTTTTAGTGTCTCGTACACTTCGGAAAATTGTATTTGCCTTTCTTATTGAAGCTTTAAAGAAGTCACTCAGTGCAAAACGTATACGACTATTTGTTTCTATTTAGCTTAGACTGTGCTTGGTCCAATAGACTGCCACCATTTTATACCAAACGCTATCGTCACATTCTCAGTTTACTAGAAAACATTACTGGGCTTTACTTGATTTTTCACACAGCCTGGCTTCACTAAGTAATGTGTTTTGTTCTACTTCTTTACTGTTAATTTATGGATTTTCTTTTTATTTCCCTTGCGTGCATTTTATATTAGCTTTCCTTCGTCGGACTAGAATAAATTTCATACTGAATACAGAATATGAAACCTAAAACCGTCTCATGTTTGTTTGCTGACTGTTATTTTGACATAATAAAGCTTGTCGGATTTTTACTTCCTTCTCAAAACACAAAAGTTAGTTTTAATTTAAGCCATACAAATGATAAACCAACATGCAACTATGTTGATGTATTACCAGCACACAGTATTTATTTATCATTATGTTATAAAGCAACTGCCAGCCAACTGATGGAACTCCATAATTTTTCATTTTTTAAATTTGGTATTTGTCTAATATACGAGCCCTAATAACTAAATGTTCGGACAAAAGTAAATTTTCGAAGTATGAAAGGAGAACTGGAAATTTTAGGCAAATAATTAGTAAACAGCTAACAATAAGATAAAGTCTTAATAACAATATTATGCATGAAAGAAAATTATTTATTAAATTTAACAATATTTTAACCTTAATAATTAGCAAACTTTACAAAATGATTGCAAATTCATTTTGTAAATGTTGGGATAATTTTTAATTTAGGACCGCTAATCAGAGGTTACGACTCCTTTTGCTTTAATAGCTGCCTGTATTCTAGCAGGTTTTGTATTTATCAAATTTTGGTACAATTCTGGCGTGAAACTGTCGCAAATTTCTTCTATTTTGGCCTTTAAGTCCCAATGGTTCTTGGTGGATTATCGCGTAGAATACGTTTAATTTTATGCCAAAGAGTTTCAATGACATTTAAGTCCGGACTGGATGAGGGCCATGAAAGCACCTTTATGTCGTTTTCCCCAAGTTCCAAAACTGTGATTTTTTTATAAACAGTCGTGAGAAAATTACGTCACATTTTTCAAGTGCAATTTTAAAGCTACGAAATATGCCTAAAATCACAAAATAAAGAATTTCGGATTTTTTTGTACATAAAACCAACATCCAGCTTTGCAATAAAGTAAATTTTACCAAAATCCAACCAGTGGTTCCAAAAATTTGATTATTTTAATGTAGGTAGCACCCTCAAAAAACACGTTTTTTGACAAGTGAACTCTGGAACTCGAAAAAAATGCAAAAAAAATCATATTAACATTTCAGGATTTTTTCAATATAGTACGATTATTGAGCTTTGATTTAAATGTTTTTTGACACAAATCCAACCAGCGGTTTCAAAACTGTGATTCTTTAAAACAGTTACTAGAAAATTTTATAATTTTTAAAGGTGCAACTTTGAAGCTCCGATAAATGCCTAAAATCACCAAATAAAAACTTGTGTAACTTTTTTGTAAAGAAAACCAACATCCAGCTTTGCAATAAAGTAAATTTCATCAAAATCCAACTACTAGATCCAACGTTTTGAAAATAATAATTCTGTTTCTACAATTTTCCCATCCTGCGGGGTTAAACTGCCACAGTTTTGGAACCGCCGAGCAGATTTTTACTAAATTTACGTTTTCATATAACTAAATGTTGGCATTATAACAGAAAAAACCATCAATATTATGGAAGTTAATTTAGATAACTTTTACGCGTATGGAAAAAAGACAATCAAATTTACTTTTGTCCGAATATTTAGTTGTTAGGGCTCGTATACTTACGGCCGTGTTTGTATTTTTTTCAGGCGTTTAAATTGATATTTGAAAATGGCACCAGTTTTTTGGATTGGCAGTTTTAGTGTTACAGTTTCCTAATCAATTAGATTTTAAGATAATTTGCATTTTTACCAAACAGTTATATATATATATATATATATGTTTTTAGACGTTTAAAAATGAAACTTTTTTATCAGTTTAAGGACCTATAAAGTTAATGCCTTAATTCTTTCAAAATAATAATTTAATATGCTTGTTTGCATACCATCAGATATTTAGCTAATAATATTCCCGTGGAAAGTTTCCAAGTATATTTTCGTTTGAAAAGATCCGCTGGTTTTTCCGCCATAATCTCGTTTAAAGATTTGATCTATTCCAAGTGGAATCTCATTGTAGGCAAGAGATTTAATACTTTTTGAACGATTCCGTAACAGAAATATAATTTCAGGCGGTACGGTGTACCTACCAACGGGAAAATTGAGAGGGAAGTGGTAACAGTTATTGGAGTATTTGAAAATTTCCCACTTGAAGCGTTTAGAGAAATTGAAAATATGTCAATCGTAATGGCCGGCCGTTTATCAGTAAAAATTTGCAAGTCAATCGTGCGATCGTTGAATTATGTATATGTAAACACTTAATGGATAGCTGGCAGTTGATGGATTTATATATAAATGGCCGGTCTGATCAGAATTTCAACCGCACTGTTTCAAGTCATGAAAATGTATCAAACGTTATTGTTCTGTATTTTCATTTCATTTCCAACACTTTCCTCTTGCATTTCCTTTATCTGATCAACGAGCAACATTACTGATGTTTCGCTGGTAACGATATTGGCATTGACTGTATCGATTTATGCATTCCAGATATCTCCAGTCATGGTTATTGTTTATAGAGTATCCTACATTATAATTTCATGTCAGTTTAAATTTTCAATTATTACAGCCAATATCAGTGATTTATTTACAGCTACAAATTCAAAATCGTTTTACCAACTTAATTAAAACAATTAATTCTGTCGAATTTATTTTGGATCATTTTGTTTATCCAACCAATTACTGTGTAACACTTATTTAAGCCGCTGCACTCATATTTAAACAAACCCCATTTTTCAATTGACTGAATTCCAATTTATTATGATGCTGGTTTTAGTAAACTGGAACCTTCTGACATCTTCCACACGGTTTTCCACATCTGTTGGACAGCATGTCAAAATATCTGCAATGCAGATCAGTCCATTTATCACATTGTTTCTATTATGTCTATTGGGTGCTGCTGACTGCTTATCGTGGATGTTTCATCTTAATTCATCATTGTTCCAACCCGTGGCGCTCCTACTATCTGTGCCTCATTTGTAACCAGAGAAAACCCACGCTTATATTCCAGACCTTTTCGACCCCATGCATATTACGTCAGATGTGTATATGCATTTGCCCCTGTGTACTAAACAGTTACCCCAGATTCATAAAAGTTACGAGGCATTTTTAGGTCTGACCCAAAAACGGCAGTCAGTACATTTACACCTTTTTCGGGTGGTGAAGGACGCTGGTTCGTGTAAGACCACGATTTTAATTTTCAGTTAATTTGGGGAAAACTGGTATTTTAAGGAAATCAAAATCACCGGGTTCAAAAGACAAACGTTAGCTTAGTTAGCTACTCATTATTTACATTTTATCTTCATTTTCAAGAAATAAAATGAAATATATAGAAATAAAATTCTGCGTAATGTTAATATTGTTCATTTATCATTTTTCTCCGAAGGTCCTTACATTTCCTGAAATGGATACTATAAAGTTGATATTTACAGTGTCACAAAATGAGCTATGGGCAAAATGCACGAGTTGGTTGGTCAGATAAAAAATGTTTTTCCAACAAGCCTCGTTATCACATTTATTAAACTGTATATTTAAATGATGTTTTTCATGATTCATACATTTTTCTGTAAATTGTTTTTTTAATCGTAGGATACAACCCCATTATACTTGCAAATTATCAACAGATCCCAGCAAGCACAAGCAGACATTTATATATTCGTAGTACACAATTGGATAATACCCATCAAATTTACAATTTTGCGAATGGTATGATGAAAAATTGAAAAATCCCATCGCTAATCCACTTTTGACCCAAATGCAATTGCCGTGTAAGCCGAGACCGAGCCATTATCTGTGACATTCCTACGCGTGTGTCCAACTTATGTGGTTTTACTGACAGCAGAGGACGTGCTTGAAAATAAACCAGATAAAATATCGTATTAGATCCAAAGCATCTCCATCCATTTTCCTGCATGGAATCTGCCACTATAATAATTTTTTAGCATTTTCCTCGCTTGGTTTTTCTACTTGTACGACCACTTTTTCTCAACTTTAGCCGCGCCTTCAAAAGACAATCGCTGGAATAAAATTGTTATATCCGCCGCAGAGACTGCGGCTGTAAATTTCTTGAATACTTTAAGTGTGACACAGGAAATAATAAATTTTCTATACGAAATGAATGTGGATTCTAATCTGAGCACGCTCCATTTCGTCTAATCTTAAATCATCGCTGCAATATCTTGAAGAATTGCTAAAGATGAGCCCGAACCACTTCGAGTGGCACGTATTATTATTTTATTTCGTGCACAAGGGAAAAAATAGAGAAAAAACGCAGTCGCAAAATGTATTTTTGGTGTTCGAAATGCCTCATTCATGATGTCGCAGCACACTTAGATATATTTCCGCCGTAAATGGCCCACCTTAATCTAAATGCGCCTGGAAGAGAAAAGTCGAACTCTTGTTATACGAGTGCTCGGGCCACAATACTTTCAGGTCAAGTCATTTACAATAAATTTTTTACAGCGCTTTTAAGACCCCCCTTTGGTAAATTATTACATCTCAGAAGTTTACTGAGTGAAAAGTTGAGGGCCTTATTACACTTTATAATGTCATACATTCGGGATTTTAACTGGCTTTTTTTGTTGCAGGTAAACCATTCCTTCCTCTTAAAGTGGTAGAAAAAAGGTATTTAGTTAACCTCACTATAATCTGCCCAAGATCTTGTAAACTATGAATTGATTTTTAACTAGTGTTTAAAAAATTTATATGAATAAGGTAGTGTTGCAATGTAATATGACCCTTTGTCCCGGCGCATCCACCAAAAATTTAAATAATTTTTAAATTTTAGTATTGCCTTTAAATAACATACATTATGGAAGAAATTATTTTTTCTACATTTGAGTAATCTTTTATTTCTATATACACACATCTAAAATTCATATGTCATTTCTGCATAAGGCTTATAACAAAATAAGCTAGAACATTTCATTTCCTTTCTAAATTTTAAATATGCTCACACGAACTATAAATAAGCATTACAAATTTCAAAGGTACTTTCCGTCCCTGCAGAAGAGTAATCCGCTTTTCTGTCATAGAGGGATTAAAGACCGGCACTTTACAAAATCAGTGAACTCTCTTTTATTTTTTTCCTCCACTGTCTGTGTGCGTGGACGTAAAACTCAAACAGTGTTGACCATCATTAATATACGGTTGCACACAGTGAAAATCAGGGGTGCTTGTTTAAGTACACGATAAAAGAGCGGCGTGAGGATGGGGGAGAGACAGTAGAAGGGCCAGTTTACATTAGACTCACAAGTGCTGATTTCCAGTTTAATTTGAGTATTTGTATACTTCTGGGACGGTTTAGAAATGGCCCCGTGAACAGTGATTTAGTTCGTAAAAGCTCTTACACCGAATGAAATATTTTGAATTTCAAATAGTGGAAACCGGTTAAGATGAATGGAAATTTCGTACGGTCGGTTTATATATCGCAGTATAGAGGAAAAAAGTGTTATAAAATAAAAGGAAAACTAGATTGATTTCCATGTGTGCTTTTTCACACTGGTGGACCGCTGTCCTGTCGGACGCGTCTCCAACAAAATACACTTAAAAAAATCGAATCGTTGAGTGTAATGGTACAATAAAATATTTATTGCACGTGTTATGTGCGCTTTTACGTTAATTGATTACGGTTTTACGATTTTTTTTCTTTGATTTCTCAACTTATAAGTAGAAGTTTTTGTGGTAACTAAATTTGTTGTTTTATGATAAGAATATTTTAACAGAATATTTTACATATTGTAAAAGGAAATTGAATATTCCTAACCTCCGTTTCATTATAACATTATAACAAAACCGTTGCTGCGTACTTATATGCACGTTTTCATGATAATGTTTACTATTTCGAAATCTGTAATTACACTGAAATATTTCCACCATGTAGCTTCAAAATTAAATTTTCATTATCATATACCTACCTCAGAAATTAAAATTACATTTAATAGAAAACACGATAAACTTTGCCTACACTAAAATATAATATACTGAGAGTTTTGCACGTTTTCACTGGTTTTTAATTTTTATTCAATCCACAACTGGAAGCGGTATTTTAAAATTTTAATTTAGATCACATTTCTGGAATACTTTCACAATTTAAATAATATGAGAAAAGTTGTCGATAGTCAGCCAATATAGTGCCCTGAATATGAGACTCCTACATTCTTGTACATGGAAATTATCTCTAATAGAAAGTGGTTAAAAATCTCTATTAACTTGCTAAATAACTTTGTGCCAGGAACAAAGTTATAACATTTTTAGTTATTAATTTGTAAAAAAATTTATTTCACAATATTTTTGCAGTTATGTTTGTTTCTCGCATAATATATTTCTGATATAAAAAGTCGGACACTTTTTTCCTAAAATTTATTAATTATGAAAATATGAACGAAAATATTGTGTTAAAAATTTGGCGGATGCGCCGGTGTGAAAAATATCCAAAAATGTTTTTCCGAATCAATTCTAAACAGTTATAGATATTAATTTCTCAATAAAACCTATAAATTGTGCACAATTTTGTGTACGAAATGATTTTTAAAATAACCTAAAAGAAAATAAATTCCATATTCATATTTTACAATAATTTTTTGTATTTTTTTTTAACTTAATATTAAAACATTCGGGAAAGGGAAACTGATTTATCCAATCATTCATCCAAATAAAATGTTATTCCTACATTTTCAGTTGGTTGTTTTCTAAAACTTAATACTTCTCATGCTTTTCGCTTATCTGCTTTGTGGTATAAGCAATAAAAATTCAAATTGGATATAAGATATTAATTAGGCTCTTCAATTCTACATGGAGTTAAGGACGAGGTCATTCGAACGATATTTTGCCGAATCAATAAATCTAGATACTTTCGTGGAAAAAACCTAAATGGTGCGTTAAAATCAAATGATGAAAAGGTGTATCTACAAATTGCCTTTACATTGTTAAATTGAAGGGTTTTCCTTGACAACATTTTGAACGTAGTATTTTTCTTTTTTTCTCTACTTTCAATTAGAGCCAACCCATAAAAATTCTCCGCACTTTTCCAAGACTACAATTTCCAATTTAACAGACTAAAAACGAACGAAGTGGTTAGCTTTGATTTTGTTAATTTGTCGAGTGCGAATTCTCTTGAGAGGTCCGCACTATGACCAACACCATTCTCTCAATAATATCAGGGCCTATTGTTCTGAGCTTCAATTGCGTTCTCTGTTTGCCTATCCACTCCAATTTACACTCAAAGTGCTATTTAACACTTGGTCATTCTTTAATTGATTGTTTGTCGCACAAAATTGACCACATTAATAACTATAAGATTAATTTAGGATTTTTTCAAGGAATATGTTTCAGGACGAGTTTCTATTTCAATTAATTTGTTTATATTATGTAGAATATTGTATCGTGCGAACAAAGAAGTTTAGCTGCTTTTAGGGATTTTATGTAGGGTATTTTAAAGTTGGAAATGAATAAAACGCATAAAATTAGATTTTGTTTCTTGTAAAACAACATAAACTCTTTATTAAAGTTTGAAATTTACGCAATAAAAACACGCGTAGAATGTTTATTAATGCACGAATCTGCGCCTGGCCCATCTTTTAAAAGTAAAACAAGTTATTAATTTATTCTCAAAGTATAAAGTATTTCTTAGTGGAAAAAAATAGATAAGTATGCAAAAGTAAGCTTGAAATTTGTTCCTCATAATTTATTCATTATTTTTAATTTGTGCAATAAAAACTTTACGTCGGCAAAGAACATTATAAACTTATTTAATTCGTACTTTGCAAAATTGTGAGTACATTTTACGTTGTGTCCATCGCTTCTTCCATGCTAATCTTTCCATGCGCATTAAATAGCATTATTATAGAAAATAGTAATGGCATAAGATGCTGCTTGTGCACTTAGCTTAGAAGCTGGGGCTAACCTAAAATATTGCATACTCCCCCCACTACTATCCCAAATGGTGAAAAGCTGAAAAGCTCTCCCACCCCACGTGCAGCGTCCAGGGTGGGGGAAATGACGTAACACGCAGTGCGGAACAAAACACTAGCGTGCGGAGTACCAGTCTGACATCTAGTGTTCTACTGTCGAGATATGAACATTTTAGGTAAGCGGAGACTTGCCTGCGGTTCATCAAAGAGTTTGGTTCAATTGGTACGACTGATTTTTCATATATATTATAAATTTTTATGTGATTTTTGCTTGACTCTCTTCTCTTTACACTATTATTATGCGTCTTTTCCAGTGCATGATTATTTGTCTATTTTTTTATTAAATGTTTGTGAACCAATTCGTTTTTATATAATCGATGTGTTTGAAGTTTTTGCGCCGAAGGCTATCGGAGCCAAACTCTATATATTATTGTTTAAATGTATGTTATTTGTTCTACGAGTACGGTGAAGCGAAAATAAAACAAAATTCCCATATATATTAAAAAATTTCATAGTAAATCCAGTATGTTGTTGGTTATTATTTATTGTGCCAGCTGCTATCTTTAAACATAATAAATCCTCAATGTGGGGTCGGGTTTTTATTGTCAGTATTATGGCTATTAATTTGCGTAAAAAAAACCTCTAAAACTTAATGCACTGCCATTAATAAACGCGACAAAAATCATATTATAAAAAAATAAGCGGTGGGGGAAAAGTTGAAGTTTTAAAATCTTTCACGCCACGTTTCGTTAAAGTTTTTCTCATTAATCAAACACGATAACGACGTACTTTTTGCCCAACAGGCAAACTAGAAATGTAATATTTTTCTTCTCCAAGTGAATGCGTGAGAAACGAGTTTTTTGTTCGATTTTCTGCATAATACATAAATTACACAACAGCATTTTAACAAAAAAAATGAGCATTTACGATAAGAAAGTTTTCTTTTAGAGTTAGTTAACTGTCGATAAAAAGAAAGTTAATTTACATTTTAGTTCACATGAAATTTGTCTTGGACAGCGATAATAATTCAACATTAATTTTATTTACTTTGCTTTCGAGGTAATGGAATTGTTTATCATTTTTTCTGGTTGGGTCGGTAAACAATTTATTTTTACGGTTATGTTCGTTTTAATGATTATGTTTGGTCGCTTTCTACCCTTACGAGGGTTCTTAATATTATTAGTTAGTGGGGTCATTTTTATATTTATTTCCTCATATTTCAAATGGTCTACCTAACTTGGAGTGCTTTGTAATATTGATATATCGGATGGAAATCTATATTACTGTCGATAACTTTGATTTATTTCTGAAATTTTCTAATATTTTACATCGTTTAAATGGAAAGTTTGTGGAGGGTTTTCGAAATTTTCCGTTTTTGTAAAGAATAATTTTCGCTTTCATGCTTCCAAAGTAATTTCCTCGCTAAATGACTTTATTATTCAATTTAAAAAAATTTGTTCTGGCTTATGAAGCTTGCTTTCTTTGTAATATGTTTACCACGAAGTGAGAGATGTAAGTAATCATCGGCTTTAATAAGTTTTAACTATAAACAGACTATAGAAGTTTTTAATTTATTTTTGGTTTTAATTTGAAATTTTGTGTTTAAAGATCCACATACCTAAAGCATGATAAGCATTGTAAATATGTCTTTCGGACGGGTTATATGGACAGTTATAAATCATATTTTAGTGTTAATTGAGGCGCTGAATCTTTTTTAGTATCAAAGTTACGACGTAATTTTTTTATCTATCACCTCATTTATTTCTTTTTGTCTGTCAATGTTGCAAATTTGCTTTCATAAAAGTATTATGGCGTTATTTAGGAAGAAACTTTCTGAAATGACTATAATAAATTTCAAGTAAGATAAGGATAAATAATTTTAAACTTTTTTAATCCTTCTTAACTTGTAATCACGAGAATTATTATTTTAAAATTGTGGCTATTTCTTTTACAATGCACCTCGCGTTACTGTTTTAAACTTTTTATCGAAAATCTCAAATTTTATAATGGACATTTTGATTTTCACTTGAACTCTAATTTTGTCAAAAATTAACATGCTTAACGAGAATTTTCTTAAAGTTGTGATGGTATACAACAGAAAAACCTAAATTATGTTGAGTTTTTGAAAAAAAAGTAATACAAATGGTAAAATTTTTTACAAAGTTATGTTTTTAAATATATCCAGAAAAATAGCACCTAAAATTTTTTACACCGGCGCATCCACCAAAAATTTTAGTGTTTGAAATTCTGCTGTTTTTGAAATATGATTCATTTTAGTTAGGACCATACTTTTTAAAAAATTGGTTATATCAAAATATTACTTGAGTTTACTATATCTCTACAGTTTTCGCCACACACTATAACAATAATTTTCTTACTTTTACCTAATATCCACATTTCATTTATTGGCCAATGTATGCTCTCAAGGTATGGAGAATGTATGGTAATGCCTGCGGCTTCGCATATAAATTACTAAGCTTTAATCTAACAGTACATGCCTGAAAAGCACTAAATCACTCAAATTACTGGCATGAACTTTGACTGTGAAGTGGGTGTAAGCTAACATACACACTCGAAACTTCATACAACATGCAAATTTTCGGTGGATCCCAACGAAATTCGGTATCGGTATTTACAAATTTATTTGTTTGTTTCCTGCAAAAGATACACAAAACCCAAAAGATTACAAAAACGGCTTCCGCAAAATTGAGCTATACAGTTTACCCCACCTCCACGCAGCACAGAGTAAAATTGCTTCAGCTTCCGATCCAATTTCTTTAAGTACCTCATGGAAGAAGTTTTTTGGTTAATAAATAATTTAATAAAACAGAATCTCTGTAGGATAGTTTCTTTTCGTGTCGGAGAAGTTCAATATTCAATAAAATAACAACTTCCGTGAAATATCTTGTCTTGTGCTCAATATCGAGTAAAACTTTTCAGTTTTTCCTGCAGACTTTCTTTCACCATTGGCTTTAAAACATTTATCTGACATGTATTTGACATTAGCACGCTGAACGATCTGGTAAAACATCTTAAGCTGATACACAACATGTGAGGCTGTATACGGACCGTCTGCTCAACATCGAGTGTGTCTGCTGTTGCTTGGCAACCTTTATGTGGCCGTCGCAGCAGACTAGATAACTTTTTGATATTATGTAGTCCTGTTAAGACATATTTTACGCCACAATAGCGATGATGTTTTTGCAATTGGAATAGAGTTGAGATATTGTTTGCATTATTTTGTTATGTAGAAACTTCAAAAATCGTCCTTAATTTAGCCGCGAGACAATTTCTAAGCGGAGAGAATATATGCGCAATAAAATTTATAATACAAGAATATAAAATGAAGTAAACTGCACAAACTAGTTTTTTGTTGTAGTGTATCCTTAAAAGTTTTAGTTCGTTTATAAAATGAAAAATACAGCACGCGGCGTTTTGGTGCCCTTAATGCACTATGCAAACTTTTGCGAGATATTCACTAGTTTTATTAAAATGCACGGGTAATATTTCAATCGATATTACCCCTAGTAGATAAAGCGATTATTTAAAGAATGTTTAATAGTTTGGCAAATAGCCAACATGGTTTTTACAAGGAAATCGATAAAGCAAAGAATGCCATGAGTAGAATTTATTATGGGCTGTACTAACCAGATAAAGTTACAGATAAAAATCCGAGCGATTGAATAAATTATTGGCGATCAAAAAAATGTGTTACTGGCTCAACATACAAATCTAAAAGGAAAAGATGCTGACTGGAGTTTATGCATTTATTGACTTGATCGTGAAGTAACTTTATTATTTTACTCGGTGCTATGTTAACATTCAAGGTTTTAGTTTCGAGCATCATTATATTAAAATTTGATTTAGTATAGAGCTGCTTTGATGTGAAATGTGAATGTGACACTGTTTTACCTGTACTATTACCGTCATAATATTTTGTCGGTGTATATGATTAAAATAATTCGTTTATGTAGATAACAGAAGGTACTACAGTAAATTACATTTGCGTGGATTTCCTTTGTATAATAAATTATGCAAATTAAACACTTTTTCTCTAATTCTATGCGTTAACGAACAATAAAAGAATAAAACATTCAGAAGTGATGTAGTTAAACTTTAAAAATGTGATTTTGATTTAAAACTGGTTTTATCTATTCAATTCTTGTGAGTTTTTTGCTGCACACGTGCATGTTGACGTATCACAAAAAAATATACTAGAAATCCTCTCAAATCTGAGATGCAAAGTAACATGAAGAAGTCGTAAATATGACATCGAAAAACATAGTAGCGCAAAATCTAGTAAATAATTTTATCACACAAGCCAAATATGCGCAAATCCAATTTAGATCCAACAATGCGACCAGGATAGTGGAAAAGCAATTTTCCAGCACTTTGTGTGTGCGTTAAAAAGACTTATGTGTTATGGTAACAAACGTGAAAAATTTCTCAGTTATAAAAAGGGGCTCTCTCACTGTCAATCCTCCAATAAATTATACTTTCATTTTTGAATAACCTGTTCTCCTCGAGGATCCACCGGAGGGAGACGTTTATGATTTTTCCAAATTTAGTTTATGCACAAAGCTATATCTTTGTTCCGGTTTTATTAGCATGTGAACATAGAAATACTTCTTGCAACTCAAAAAACTGTGCAGCATGAAATAAAAGTGATGTATAATAATACGTTGAAAAATAGAAAAGTTTATTGTTTGTGATGAAAATAAAAACTATAACAACAATATTGTATAATAGTCAAATATGCAAAAGATTTTCCAGGTGGATGTTTACATAATACATTCATACACAAAACAACAAAGCTTGATATGTTGATGCAGAAATACTTTTCAAATTATTAAAAATTATATAACAGACACACATCAGGTAAATGTAAATTCTCTTTTCCTATACTGACTTGTTTGTTTCAAATTTCGCATTCCCGAACCGACGCCTTGTTATACGCCAATATTTCACTGACATTCCATTTGAATGTAACAAACGTATCGAAATAGGGCGCAGAAAGTTTCCCGTGGAACTTTTGTAAACAAAATTAACAGCAGGAGTTAGTAATAGAGGGCAAGTTAGTGCAGTGCCGCCTGCAGTGTACAACATGAATCTCAGCGGTCAAGTTCTCTTAATTTATTTTCCACCCAGTCAACATTTACACTTAATGTAGTGGAAATAACACTCGAGAACACTAAATGTAAAAGGGACGAACTCGGACAGCAAAAAATATTTCTACATTTAATTACAAAGTAATTTCATTAGATTTAGAAAATTAAATTTAACGTTCGTTGTCTGGAATAAAAACTATTTAATTGAATAATTAGACTTGTGCAGTTTTAGTTGTAATTGAATCTTACTGGATATTTTTGCTGGCGTCGCAGGGAAAAACAAATTGAAATGCTGCATCACCCACATAGTAAAACCCTAATATGGCGAAATCTCCCTTTTCTTCTTTGGTGTAGTAGAACTAGTTTAAACTCAATTAGAGTCCATATAAATCCCACCCCGTTTCATCAACAATTAAATTGAATGACTATAATCTTATTTCTAACTGACAATTAATTGGATTTACAATTAGATTTAAGTCGGGAATATATGTCTATACGAGAGAAGGCTCTAAGTGAGTTATTTCCGACAAAATACGCTTTAGTACAGATCCAATGAAACAAACTTCAATCATTTAGAAGTTCATCATCTAAGATGAATTGAGGCAAATGTAGTTCAATTTTGTAACGGGACAATTAAATTATTTGCATTGAAAGTGAGTGAAAATGAACTTCGTATCGCTTATAAAGTTAGTAGAATTAGAAATTATGGAAAAAAATTAGTCATGTGTTTTTTGTTCAACGGGATATCAAGGGAAATTACCGCGTAAATAAAAGGGCAAAAATTCGATGTTCAAGCTGTGCACCACCCCAACCGTTGCTAAATAAATTTTATGTTTAATTAGGTAGCAAACAATTTTTAATCGCGTTCCATGTCTGCACACCAAAACTAATTCATTCGGATAATAATTTATTGCGTTTTGTAATGAAAATCAGGTCATTTCGTCCAAGTTGAAAACATGCATACCACACCACTCAACGGCATATGACAGCAGTTATGTCAATCATGGTTGGTAACAAGAGTATTTCGATGACAGATGAGGCTTAGGTATTGTTTAACAAAAATCAATAAAACAAACCGAAATTCGGGATTACATTAAATTGTGCGGGCAACCCTTGGGGAAGTTTAACATTGTCATGCAGCACATCGTAAATAATCGGTATTACACTCTGGCGTTTTATTATATTGCGTTTTGTACATGGAGAAATTACGGAAACTGTTTCGTTTATTTGTTCTGATATTTGGTAGCAATGAGAAAAGGGCATGGGATGTTGGAATGTGGAACAATTCAAAGTTTGAATGTGAAATAGGACATTAAAAGTCGTCGTTAGTTTATAATTAACAACAAATATTTTAAATTCAGAAGACGAAAGTGGCTTTTAAGTTTAAGTTGTATTTGTTTTAACGGCGTTGTAGGAGTTTTTGTGTCAGAATTATTTAGTAGCTTTCGCCAGAAGTGTTTTATAAATTTGGCGGAGGCGCCGGTTTACATTTTGTATTTACTCAAAGCAAAAAGATATTCTTTCCTGGTTAAAAATCTGAAAGTTATTTTATGAATTATTAACTTTGCTGAGTTTTATACTGTTTAGTTATGAGCAAATGTTAACTTTGGTATCTATTAAAAGGCAATATATTAAATTTAATATTTTTATTGAGTTAATAAATTTTTTAATTAATAAGTTTTCTCACTTCTTAAAAGTGTAATATTTAATGAATAAATTAAACACAAGGTTTAAATTTAAATTGGAGTTATGCTGTTATACCATACTGTACTTAATTATTTAAAATTTGCAATAATATACATTTTATAGCTGCTACAGCGTGTTTAAAATGTAATTTTATACTAGAATTTCCATTTAATACTTAAAAAAATACATTAAAAGATCTTTGATGTATTTTATTATATTATATACTAATATTATTATTATATTAATAAGCTATTAGTTCTGACATCTCACATTTAATCTACTTAACAAGATGCTTCCATTCTTCCTTCCTTTATTCGCATAACTAAATAACCAGTTTATTTACCAAACTTTAAATTCTCTTCTTTTACTTATTTAATGTTTTATATTGATAATACGATTATAAAATTGATTAGGTATATAATTTTAGAAACTGTCTCAAACATCTAGAAATGATTTTGAATAAAGTATAGTTGTGTGGTGGTAAATAAGATCCATTGTTGTTAAATCTTGTAAATAAAGCAAAAATAGCATCATTCATTTATTATAATCTGTGTTTCCTGCTGCCATTTAAACCTGGATGTTCATTTACAGCAACCAGAAACTTCTTATAAAATAACGATACTCACCACTTCCACATTTTAAACCTTCAGTGCTCGTATACTGTCGCTACTTGAAATGTCTGAAATATAAATGCGGATATAAATTTAACCACGCGCGCGAGACACTGAAAACATTCAGTGCTCGAAAATGGTTTTAGAGTAAACAATATGTTCTTATCACGGATATTCCAATCTCCGGTTGTACAAAAGGCCGTCTGTGCGTGACGTCACACCGACTGTTAAGTGGCATCGCGGAAGATCCTTTGAAAACCGACAGATCTAATTATTGTACGACATAAAGGGAAATCACATTTCAATGGTGACTCTTGTATTGGCTGGGGCTGAGATGTATAACGCATCAGGTACTCTTCAATAAATGACCGCCGAGTGTGGTGTTGACGCCGCCATTCTGGCTGGTTTTTTGTGTGTGTATGTGGGTAATTTACCCCTTTTGTCTGCTCGAGCTCATCTCCGTTTTCTTGAGCTCTACACACAATCACCCTGAGAGCTTATTTAGAATTGAAGGCAGTTTGAAGGAAAATTGAGATGTATGCCAGTTGCAGTTGGTGGCGTGAAGCATAAATATCTTGCATCAGTTTTCTGGAAATTGGAGAAGTGAACAACGGAATTTGTTAGACGTGAAAAATAGTTAAAATATGGAAATGTCGTTCAAGCATAAAATTGCAATATGTAAACCTTCATCATTATCATAAAAAAATTGAGATTTTTTATAAATACCTAATATTTTGTTAAGCATTAAATTTGCTGCAGTTGCGACTCCGCATTTTTTTATGAGTGACAGAATCCATAAAAGCGCACTCCATATAGGAACATCTATTTTTTTAGCAACAATCCCAGTAACAAGTATTTATTGATTATAACGTAAAACTGATCGAAAACACAGCTATATGCCTATACCTATACTACCTAAACCTAATACTACTTTCATAAAAAAACTCGTATATACACTACCCAAAAAACTTTATTACCAAAACATTTCCAAGTAGCAACGTAAAGCAACAAAAGAATTTTGGCAATAAAAACCCATCATAACGTATTTTGTGTTTCAAGTGGCATATCGTAAAATTTCAACGCAATTTTATCCGAATATGGCTGTAACTAAACCGAATGCAGCTCGGATATAAACTATATAGGTAAATGGGAAAACTGGAAAAAATACGGATTGTAAACAAAGACAAAAAATAACGTCATGTTGTCAGATACGTAAATGTTTGTTGGTGGAATAAATATAAGTTGAGATAAAAACTTTGTTATGAGTTAACGCGAGGGAGGATTGCAGTTAATATGTCTCTAACATGATTCTGAATAATATTTGCAATTTAATGAGTTGAACTTTTGAGGATTAACCAACGTTGGGTGCACGAGGGTTGAAAGGTATTTACGACCAAAATTATTTTATACTCGTAGTATTGCTACTATAATTAAACAAATTTCGAAGGCTGTCATCATGTTATTTTAATTTAGTTTTCCAAACATAATCATAGAGATACGATAATTGAGTTTTTGACTTTCGTCCAATAAATTGCACACACAAAATGTGAATTTCCATATACAGCCATAATAATCACAACACACACAGGCAATTATCAGCCGTTAAAGAATAAATCTTCATTATTATATGTTATTGAAACAGGAGCTATTATTTTAATATGCATAAATTATACATGTTTTTGATTTATTATCTACTGTTTATGTTGTTGAATTGTACGAATACCTAAAATAAATATACGGTTATTATGGTGAATTTACGTTGAAAATAGATTTTATAACTATATTGTTTTAAAATTATGCTGAACAAAGGGTAACAAAATAGTTAAATTAAAATTGGTTTGTGGGAAATGCTTTGTAACAATATAGAGGAATGTGCAATGGGAAAAAGGAATGTTTTAAAACTGGAAAAAACTTAATTTGTGTTAAAGAATTATATAATGAATAAAATTTTCCTTGCTGAACATGACGTTTTTTACCAGAGTATTTCATAGTTTAACAAACCATATTCTCTATGCAGGATGTTAAAGTAAAGATTAAATATAAATTATGTGTTTACATAACAAAATTCTCTGAATATTTATTTTTCATTTTATTATAATAATGTAAGGAGAGTATTTTAAATTTCATTTTTATTCTACAGGGTGTCCCGGAAAAAGTGGGAAATCTCTCGGATTCAGATAAGGCATGAAAAAATAAGATGACAAGTTCCTATAAAAATTTTTCCTACTGGTCCTCCCTACGAAGATATGTAGCTCTGAAGAGCGTCGCTGGAAATCTTTTTTTTTTAATAACTTTTAAAGTACTTAATAGAATTTTATAAAAAGTTAATATGATGGACACTACTAAGGACCTCTTGAAATAATGTCTTTGACACATATCTAGCTTGTTTAGTTTACCAGGGGCAGACTAAGCTTTACAACTTAATGCTTAAACTTTTAACACCCTGTGTGAAAAAGACTTAATACAACAAAATCAGGTAGCTTGAACCTTAGACTAAAGAAAAGCTACTCTTGTTTATTGTCGATAAAGTGGACCGTTTTCGAGAAAAAGAATAATAAACGAATAACTGTTTTATTAAGTCATAAAAAAAGTCTCATTCCGAAAAAAAATCAAAATTTAAAAAACGGCTGTAGGAAAAATTTTTATAGGAACTTGTCATCTTATTTTTTCATGCCCTATCTGAATCCGGGAGATTTCCCACTTTTTCCACCTAACATCATTAAACTAAAAAAAAATTTACTATATTCACAATATAAAATATCTTACACATTTTTTTACTTAAATATTTTCTTGATCAAATTCTTCCTTCATTTATTCCTGTAACTTAATACCAATTTATTTGAAAATCGCAACTTTTCCGCATTTACTATATTTTTACATCCGTATAATGCGATTAAATTGCCAAAAGAAATTTCGCATCAGGTGCATCGATGATACTAAACTACATCAAAGATGTTGAAATGAATTTCAATATAAACTAGATGTAAATTAAAGTCATCAAAGTAAAGGGTACCGGTGTGTGTGATAAAAGCACCCTTCCCGATGATTTTAAAAGCTTTTAAGATATCTAATACATTCTCCCGAGATATTGATCAAGCTGACAGGCGTTTTCAAGTCTAGTATAATATATAAGTATTTAAGCTTGAGTAAGACAGTATAAGAAAAATGAAGTTTTTTAAAACACAGTACACCAATCAAAAACATAAAGATAATAATTTAATTAAGATTGTTGTCTTAATGATACAAACTGAAATTAAGTTACACGATATATTTTTATAACAGCTTAACGAGCGTAATTGTTTATTTTTCATGAATATTTTATGGAGTTTGGGTGGCTTGCTGGTGGTAATTACCAGGCGGTGTGGTAATAGAAAAATAAATTGAATAGTGGAGACGACGTCAATCATTTATCATAGACATAAAATCTAATAAAACGGTTTATTGGGAACTAGTGGCGTGGTTGGTGTTCTTTCAAATGGCATTCCGTTATATGGAATGTGACAGCAAAATTCATGGAATTTCGATGAAAATTGAATTAAATTTTCTGTTTTATTAAACCTGTTCGTATCGTTGCGTTCATTTCACGACTGTTCTCCACCCGCTTGCCAAACCACCCAACATTCTACACCAACCGATAATGTTTACGAATTATATTCGAATATACATATAAATTAGATAAACTTTTACACATCGTTGTGTATAAATGTATATGATGCAGGTTTGGGTTCACTTACACTGTATCTGGATGTAAATTCCACTTTAGTGTTGCCTGGCGGCAGGAGCTTGAATTTAATACTATTTCCTGTACCACATGGTGACCGCTGTGCTGCCCATCTGCAGGACGAGAAACCCACAAAATTGAATTCATTAAAAACACAACGGCTCCTAGCCAGGCAACTGATAATAAACAAGTTGGACATGCAGTTGCAGACAAGCGACTTAATAAAATGTTCACCAGTGGACGAAATTGAATTTTCACTGTAACAAATCCCCATCATTGGATGTAGATGAGGTTCTTGGTTTGGTCCTTTTTCGTAATTGAAAACCTCATAATCAAGCTGTGGTTTAGTTGTGATTGCTTCGACGTTATAAGCCGTTGAGTGGATTTTCTAACACGCTTTAGATTAATTGAATAGGATTTTGTCAGTCGACTGAAATTGAGATCGCCTGAAATGACGTCTCCCCAACGAGAGAGAGTGTTTGTTTATGATAAGGTATTTTGGGTAATCGACCAGTTAATTGATTTTAGTTATTAAAAAGCCTTCAGCAAACAAAATTACAATATCCAACCAACCATTACTCTGACTATTCTATAATTTCAAAGACAATCATTTTAAGCACGTACCAGTTTTATTCTGTGCATATTATTTTCAATTTGTGTAACTGGTGAATTGTTTGCGAATAGACATCAATTTCCATGTACATTTTAGGAGCAGTTGGTGGCGACGATGACGGCGATGATAAAGAAAAGGAGGAAGAGGCCGAAAGAGAACGGCTGGAGGCTATCCGCGAGGCTGAGGAACGACGGAAAGAAAAACACAGGAAAATGGAAGAGGAACGGGAAAAAATGAGACAAGAAATCAGGGATAAGGTTAGAATTTCCTTTTATTACATTTTTGTTGATAATGTGAAACAGACAAATTGCTCATAGGAGAACTCTGATATATTATTTATATCTTTTTAACTTGTGTCATGTGTTACTCACGCTTTGTCGTATTTTTCATCTAGTCACATGTCGCTCAATCCCAGACCATCAAATAGAAATATTGCGAAAGTTTTATTGCTTCTATACAGAGCGGATTTGTATGTTATCAAAGAGTATTCCGGCAAAAGTCATCTAAATACAGTTTTCGCAATAAAAGCGTTTTCATGTGCTGGAAAAATAAAATCCGTAATTAAGAACTTGGCGTTTATCTCACATCGTGCATGTTTGCGTATCGCCCTCAGATAAACCGCACGAAGTAGGTACTTTTATTTACTAACTATTACATGTGGATAATTTTTTTAAGGAGATATCACACTAATTGTAAGAGAAACAAGAACTAGTTCTATGAGATATGAAATTATCAAAATTGCTGTTTAAATTTTGGCGAGTGCGCCGGTTCTAATATGTACCCTGGCACTTTACAACTTAAAAATTTCTGATTAATTTCTTTAAGCGATGACAGATGTAATAAAAAATAGTGGCATAAATATAATATGTGCCTATTACTTCGATGGTCCAATTTTAGATAGTTTATGCCCGATTCCACAAACCTGCATTAAACTCATAATTAACTATTTCCTAATTAATTTTATTTATATGGTCTCCTATAGTGGTCAATCGCTAATTTCTATTAAATTTTAACCAATAAAATCAATAATTAGTGGTTTCTCTAATTAAAATTTTATTTGATGTTTGTAAAATCGAGCATCAGTTTTACAGAAATTCATTACCTGATGCACACAAAAGAAGCTATTTGTTAATGTACAAAAATCTACCGCAGTATCATACAAAAATAGTTAATTAACGATGACTTTATGGTTGGACTGCTAATGAAATTTATAGGCACAATGCCAGAAAACCTTTAATTTGTGAAAATTTTGTTGAAATCAAACCTTATGAAATTGGTTTTTTAAAGTAAGTAAAATGTTTAACCTTCTAGAACTTTTTTGTCCTTAAAATTTTAATTATAAAAAAAAATTGCATTTAATAGGCAATTTAATTTAAAAACTTTTTGATCTCTTGTAAAGTCTTGATTAAACGCACCGTTAAGCTTTAAAAAATTAAAATCTTACAGCATGTTTTTACTAAGTTTCAAAAAAACAGCATCAAGAATACTGAGATTTAAAAATTATTGACGGAGTCACCCATCCTCAACGATGGATTGGTAGAGGCCCTGACGCTCCTGTTGCATGGCCTCCTCGTTCCCCTGACCTAAACGCAATTGAATTCTTTTCTTGGGGATATTTAAAATCAAAAGTGTATGCAACACCTATTCCTTCACTTCAAGAGCTTAGAAGGAGAATCGTTCAACACGCCAATGTTGAATCCATCGTTGAGGACAGGTGACTGATAGCCAATATGCTAATGTCGCACAGGATGTATTGGAGGTCCGTCCTCCGTCAATAACTTTTAAATCTCAGTATACTTGATGCCGTTTTTTTGAAACTTAGTAAAAACATGCTGTTAGTTTTTAATTTTTTAAATCTTCACGATGCGTTTAATCAAAATTTTACAAGAGATAAAAAAGTTTCCAAATTAAATTGTCTATTAAATGCAATTTTTTTTATAATTAAAATTTTAAGGACAAAAAAGTTCCAGAAGGTTAAAGACTTTACTTACTTTAAAAAACCATCTTCTTAAAGTTTGATTTCAACAAAATTTTCACAAATAAAGGTCTTTGGTATTCATTAGCAACTACCAAGAATTGGTTCTTCTCATTCAATTAGTTTAGAAGTTATTACCAAAAATTTTTTTTTTCTGAAACTTCAAACGCCTATTACTTTTTAGTACTGCATTTTAGTATAACAACTTTTTGCATCAATCGTTTTAGTTTTAGGCTTAGTATTTACAGGTAAAGAATGTCCCACTTATTGCGCTCACCCTGTATATTATAGTATAGTTCTATTATACTAACACAATCACTCATGGAAAATAGCTGGTTGTGAAAACCTACAGTGACTATTTAGTGAATCACCCTCAAACCCCAACCTGTATATTTTTAAAAGACAATTACACCAGCACTTAATTCCCATGTTCATGTTTCGTGGTTTCCCCTAATTGAACTAATAAATGTACAGGCATTGTTTGGCAAAATTACACATTCGCACACATACACGCATCCCGAACTAAACGAGGGATTACGGTTTGTAAATTATCCGTTATCATAATGACAAACGCAGACACATATTAGCTATATTTGTACAAACGGAATATTGTCATCAATCCATTTTGCCTAGAATCCAGTTATGTTCGTTTATGCTTATGCCAACAGATCATGTCTGGTAATTTCTCTGGAGAATATAATGAACCTGTCATGATATCGGATCAATGCCTCTCCATAGGCGTCGGTAAAGTAATTTTTATTTTAACATGCCTATATAGAATAGTGCGATGTGATTTATTGCAAAATTCTGTTTGGGGGTACAGCAAACGGGAAGTGTTGCGTGGAGTCACGTTTACAACTGACCGAAGTAGAGCCCGTATTTCAACCGGTTTGCCAGTGCATAAATTACACCTAAACACGCTCTGTTTGGATAATTAGGGAAATCCAAAGCCGTTACGATTCACTACAGAGCAAGGGTAATGGGGATTTATGACCATTTAAGAAAAACTGGGTTAACACCCAGTGCGTATACATACACCTCTCTCTACTGGAACAATATTTAAATGTGCTTTTAAAATGTTAAATATTTAAAAAGGTAACCCCGGCGCATCCACCAAAAGCTATAAATATCCCTTTGGAACATTATATTTATGCAATGGTTGATGGCACCCCATAAACCTTGAACCTAAACTGGGTAAAGTGTATTAAATAAATTTTTATTTGACATTTACTGTGAGCTTGTTCTTGACGAACCAACTACATAATATAGTATTTATTTTCAACATTGTCTGAAACGCTTTTCCTCATGCAATTCACCAGACCTTCGTGATTCAGATAAATCAATAAGTGGTAAATTATAGCTGTCTTAAATTTAAATATAGACAGGGTAAGACAAGTTCATTACTAGATAGTAGTTACTAGTAGAATGTGACAAGTTCACATCGAAATTTTACCATCTTAGACAGAAAATTATAGTAGATTGTTACAATTTGAAGTTTCTTAGTTTTTTAGTGAACTTGTACCTACTTAATTCATGTTAATGGTTATTATAGGTTAATTATACTGTCCCGAAGAGTGTGACTGTTAATTTTCTTGGATTTTAATTAAAAACACGCCGTCTTTATTATCGTAATTATTTTTGTTGGAAAATGCAAAAGAACAACACAGAGTTAAAAAGCTTTATTGCATTATCCTATAAAAACAAATATATACACAAAAGCTTATCCGGAAAGACGGACGGGCGGCAGTTTAAGAGTAATCGCCTTACAAACTCATCTTTTATATAAATTTGTACTATGATCAGAGGAAATTCATTGCACCAGTCTAGTGTAGTTTTTCCGCACGAGCAAAACCAATTTTCCAACAAACGCGTATAACAAAAACAAATGTATATAAGTATCTAAAAATATTTCATTTCCACCGGGTTTCTTTGTATATAAAACGCAGCGACTTTGATAAATAATGGTAATTGTACTGATAAAGTGCTGTTAGAATTGAGATACAGATTAAATTTGCTGTTTTGGCGAGATGCTTTGATATTATCAAAATGAAACGCTGATTTTTCATGTCAGCTTTATCCTTCCGTCGTCTCTGATTTATTTGTGAAATTTTAATTTTAACGTTTTACCATACCGTAATTAGTGTAATTAATTGTTTTTGTTGAGTGAAATATACAATGGCTTCTTTGTCTTAAAAGCTTGACAAGGGTTGTTTTTTGCTGTAAAAGGATTATTCCGGGTGTATGGAAAATTAAACAGTTTCATTTTCTGCGTATATTTAAAATTATCAAGATTATTCCAGGTAAATTTTCCAAAAAAAAATCACCTGAGAGATTTGAGAATCATACAAATCCCTGCAGTTAGCATTTAAATTTTTAATTTGTTTTTCCCACCACGTAAATCAGATAAATCAACTGCTTCGAAATTACAATATGTAAATGTGAAACGATTATATAAATTGTTTGGGGAGAAAAATGGTAAAGTTAGGGTTCTGATGCTACACAATACGAGTAAATAATTCATTATGAACTCTGAAACTGGTTCGTCCCACACTTAGTTTCCACGTATAGAACAAAAGGTACTTTTTACGGATTTTAAAATGCATTTCTCGCAAGTATAAAATGAATGTGGATGTGGAGAAATTAAATTTGTACAATTATTCAAGCGTTTAGATGTACAGAGTATGTATTATGTAAGAACCAAATGGCGTGGAAATACTTTTTATGGGCAGAGTCGCTATAATGTTGTTTTAAGTTGGGAAAAGAATTTTTCATTTTTTATACTAAACCAAGAGTAGGTACTTAAAGTACATTTTTAGAGCTAACTAATATCAAAAATTATTAATATAATTTTTTAATAAATATGCTTTTGTCATTCAAATATTTCGTCCTTTGAATACATATTTTATTAAAATTGAAATTTTCCTTCTAGGTCAACATAATTCTAGGTATATAAAAGCTATGTTCATTCTACTCGTACTATTGCAATAAAATAAAAGAAAATATCAATCTTTTCGCATGTTCTTATTTCGTGACAAGTTCAGAAGATAATAAAATCTTTCACAATTCTGCTATAACGTAAATTTAGATTCTATCATTTTTAAAGCGTATGGGAACTTTAGGAATCCCATTTCAGAAATAAATTTTAATTTTATTGTAGCTTGTTTATTGCCTATTAATAGAATCGCCGTCAAAAAAAGTTTGATTTGAATACAACTGTTTTAAAAATACAGTTCGAGGGAAATAGAAAAAAATAATGAACGCAAATGGTGCTCAAATCATTGAAACGGTGTGGAAATCATAAAAAATTACCACAATGGCAAACTCGTTAATTCAGCGTAAAATTGTTTTCCTCATATTTTTGTGTAGTAACTTTATGTTAATGTAATTAGAAAATAATATATATGTAGTCTATATAGATTTGAATGTTTGTATTCCAAAACACATCATGAAAATTCCATAATTAAATTAATTAACATTGGCAAACAATCGTTTAATTAATTTTATAGATTTCATTAGCCTGTTTATTGTTCTAAGTTTGGTACATGATCAAATTATTATTCAATACAAATAATATGGTTTTATAGCAAACATTGTAGCTGTAGAATTTCAACAAAGAGCCGACATTTTTTATCAAAGATGAAAGGTATGTAGTACATGTCTTTAGTTTTGTAATTTGGAGCGCTCTAGTTTTACCTGGCTAAAGCAATTATACTGAATACAAAGCCGAAAAAAGAGCATTTATATCAAAAAGCGACTGCTTTTCTAGTTCACAACCACCTCATTTCCTTGACATAAATAAAACTTATGAACGTGTAAAATAACTTTGAGTCAGCAGAAAAAAAATGCTTGTTCCATTCTACGCAACACTTGAATTTACTAAACGCCCCACCCTCGCAGCACAATTTTTTGTGTTTAACTAAACGCTAAATAATAATGTAAATACAATTTAATTTCATTTCATTTCATTAATTTAATGAATTGTCGTTTAGTGAGCAGAACGATTCCGAGTTTTGCCATCAGTTAATGCGGATTTCAGTTAAGTAGTGCGCTGGAAGGGGAGAACCAATTGCAATAAATTTTATTTCTTAAATTGTGTAAGTCGCCTCGAGGCGTTCTTGTAATAAATTTTCATAACATTTTCCGGCGACTCTTATGAAAATATGTTTCAAAGTTATAGCTTTTTTGATAAACGCATAACGCAACCAAGGCCAGTCAGCGAAATTATTTAATTTCGAAGAGGAATCTGAAACAGGAACAACATCCTGTTTACATTTTTTTCGTTCTTTCACATTTATAATAACTTTGGTGCTGAAATAAATTCATATGTAAATAAACTCAACTTCCTGAAATCTTTAGATATTTACGTTGTTTTGTCGACTTGTTCTTTTTGCTGCAGTCGAGCGAGAAATTTTCAGTTATAGAAAAACTCAGTGGAACATCGTAAATTACATACTGACAAGTTCATGAAACATTTTTAATTGCTGGAAACTTCCTGCAGATGTAATTGGAAATAAAACTAAATGTCTCTTTTGCAGGAATTTACCTATAGTATAGTAGTTTTTAATCACTAGAATATTATTGCTGAATATTCTGCAAAGTAATTAAAATTTGTTTCATTGCAGCTACAGTTATAAAAGACCTTTGATAGTCTTGAAATTATATATTTTATATACATGAGTTGCCTGATGGTTGAGGTATTTAACCCTTGTTATTTCAAAGTGCTACTTCACTCGTGTTTTAATCATGCACTTATGCAATTAAAGATGGCTGCGGTGGTCGTAAAAAATTCACACGCAACTTGTGCACGCATTTCCTTGCATGTGATAATTTTTAAATACATCATTTTGGCGGACGCTATTAATCGACTGTACACGAAAATTGCAATCTGTATGGCGTGTATTATACACAGTGCAATTCAAATTAGATTGATGTGGAAGCAGGGGCGTTTTTCGCCAGCAATTAGTTGAAAACTAAAGCCCTCAGTTATGTACAGCACTAAAATTACTGTAGCTGAACAAATTGCCCGATAGTGTAAATTGACTTTTTCTCTCTGCGTGCAAAAAATAACAACAAAGGAACGCGATAATTAAACAAAACGGTTTTACATAAAGTCGAATTTAGGATTATGACGGGACACAAAGAGGGTCCAAACTAGATGAGATAAACAAAATTTAACCAAATGTACTATGCATACATATGAATGCTGAAGCGGCTGTCCAGAGGAACAACAGGCATCGTAAATTTTTATGACCAACAGAAGGGGCAGATATAAAATCAACAATAAAACTAATTTGTCCAAACGGAATAAAATATTGTTGAGGTGTTATCTTTCAAAAGCAGTAAACACACACAATAAAAAAGTATGTGATGTACTTGCAACATTTGTAAAACGCTCAATATTATTCAGTTTTAGCTTGAAAACAAGTCGTAGAGTAAATAATACCACTAACCCTAAATAACTATGTATATAAAATTACGTTGCAAGTTTTTCGATAGATTGTTTCTTTTCCAATTATAAAATTTTGTATTAAACGTACAAAAAATATTTTGAAAATCTATTTTTGTGTCCTGGATTTGACCCTGTTTCATGCGCTTGAAATCCCCATTCGAAATTTTGCAATATTTTACGCTTTGATAAGCGACCTTTAGATTGTCATAGTAAAAGAAAATTCCGGGTTGCAACTCCCGTGGGTATGTCTGGAGCACCACAATAACGTTTGGCGATTTTCTCTGGACCAGAAGGCCAAGGGTTAATCGCAACCTACCGCAAACATATTATGGGTTCAACTATAATCTAGGTCTCAACTAGAAATATGTAGTGGTCGATGCAAAAAACGACAAATAGTTTTATAAAACAATTTTCCGTCAGAAACTGTAATGTTTATTACGGCGATAAAGTTTACGTACAAAATTATTTGTCCAGCACAAACATGAATATCTGTTTTATGTTGTATTGACCTTTCAGTAAAATTTGCGACATATACTTTGAAAAGAATTAATAATAGTAATACGAAAGAGGTCTTATATAAAATTTAAGAGCCACACTTTGCTTTATCTACTTTTTATAACCACTTCATTATATTATATCATAAAACCGTGTTAAAATAACAATCTGTATAACCTGCTAACAATTTCAGCGCATTCGCCATTTGTTCAAAGAACAACTGTGTAAACAGCCGGAATAAAGCTGCTATTATTTAATTTCATAACCAATTAAAAAATGACCTGAGACTATAATAAGCCATTAGAATAAATTAAGTGGAAGAAGCAGACAGCCGCTTACAGTGAAATTATTCAATTATATTTTAGATATCCTGCAGAATTAATTCTTTTTTCCCGTCGAGGTGAAACGAATTTAAAATGCTGTTTTAGGAAATTAATTGCCTTAGTTAGCTTTTTCCCTCTTTTTCCTTGCTGCTGCTGTACACACAATTTTCGCTGCGTGAATTTTTATGAAGCGTGCAATAATTATTAAAGTTATAATATCTGTAGATGATAGAAAGCATTGTTCCTGACACGATAAGAAGACATCTGATTAGTTTATTGGATGAATACTAGAAGGGGGAAACTTAATCGGGGTCAAATTGACTCTAGTAGGGAGTCCGTTAATTTATAGCGACTCCCTAACGGAGTCAGGTTGACTCCCTTTGAGGGAAATCTACACATCATGAAGAGCTGCAACGTATCCTCGAGAAGACAACTAATTATATGGTAATTTACCTTAAGGAATAAGTTTAATTAGTATAAATTTGTTTGTGTATTTAAGATCCACTAGCTGTTCAAGACTAAAACTAAATCTTTGTTAAACTGGCTTCGGTGCAGTTTTGTAACATCTTGAAGCCATATAGACTGATATACGATAGGTTTACTTGCAGGTGTTACAGTTGTATTTTTGTCTATAACACCAATAATAATAATAATAACAATGTAGTTCAGTTTAGAGAGTTCACATGTTACAATTTAGCAATGTTTAGTACTGCAACAGTGCAAGCACATGAAAACTTGCTATAAATTACATTTATCTCGGCGTTAAGTACAAGTACCCCACACAATTTTTCACCTACTAGCGAGTTTAGTGTTTTCTTTATATCTATAATATAAAACTAAATATAAAAATATCTCGTATATCTACTACAGCTGCAGAAATAACTAACCAAATTATACAAGTTTGATTTGAAGGAGTAGATATTTGAAATTTAATTAAAGCTTATAACTTTTAATAAGTGTAGGGAAGCAATTAAAAAGTTTACAAATATTTTTCGTGATTTAATAAATTTCCAATTTTGTAATCTCAGAGTATTACGTGATTAAGATGGGAGAAAAATTACAGAAACTACAGGGGAATTTAAACCAAATCTTTCTTTAGTTAGCTCATGTTATCATTGGCCAAGTTTTGTTGACAACTAGATTAATTTGAAAAGTGGATGGGTATTTGTTAATTTGTATAATGTGTACTAAAATTTGTAGTCCTGTTTGTATTTTGCTGATGCGCTAATAATTGTTAAATATTTGTTTGAGTAATTAACATTTAAGTCTACTGTCAACACGTAAATTTGCATGACTACATAATTTTTTGCATTAAATAATACAGAAACACTTTACATAATGTAGTTTACAATATTAAATAAATGATGACGAGGTAGCGGGAGAGAGTGTTTGAAAGCTTAACAAGAAGGATTTCTCGTTATGTATGTTTTTCTTGCGTGATTTAGTTAATAATTCAAAAGTACGAAATTGCAAATTGTAAATCATATCTGTGTAGCAGGTTGATTTCAATCCAAGCCAATTTTCCTTGCAAATTGAAACAAATACTTACACATTCCATGCTTGGGGGCGCCTGGCTCCTCTCCATATCCTAACAACCGCTTCGCACCGATTCACTGTCAAAAACTTTATCCAAACTATACACCGTTGGAGTTTTTGATGACTTCAATCCACACTGGTTGCCATAAAACTTATTTAAAATATGCAAATCTCATAATGAATATAATATTCGCTTTCTCTGTCAACACTTTGTTGTTTGTTATATTTCTTTTTATTAAATTTATGTACCGACGTAGCCACTTGGATTTTTACTCACTCTTTTTTAATGGAACTTTAAAAAAGTTGCTGCCCCTCTCGGTTGTCTTATTACCATTTTATAACTTAAAAGTTCTGTGTTTGTTACAACGGTTTTATCGCGCTATTATCCTTTATTGTATACCCGCAAAGATTTTACTAACAGAGCATATTATTTACTTCAAACACAATGTTGTTGTTGTTATTATTTAGTTACAATGTATATGTACGTACTTTATTGTGTATAAACTTTATTTAGATTATCTTTTTGTTACAGTACAATATAAAGAAAAAAGAAGAAGTAGTAGATCCTGTTCAAGAAGAACCGAATCCCTTAATGCGGAAAAAGAAGACACCCGAAGAGCTGGCGCGAGAAGCAGAAGCTGAAGATGAGGACGAATTTACAAGTGAGTGCGTAGGTCGTTTTAGACACCTGAAAAAAAGATGCAGTATAATGTAAACAAACCCCTCATCTCAAAAGGAAAACTATAATCAAAAATTTTTTCAGAAACTGTTCTAGATGTTTATATATCAACGAAATATCTTTATTGTTACTCATTTTTGACGTATTATAGGCACAATTTACAATTTTAAATGTTATAAATGTTTTATAAAACTATAAACACTAGTACTAAGTCAATGAATTTACCAATTTAACCTCCCAGTTGCCTAAGTACAAACCAACAATAAATAATGATGATAATCAAACTAGACACAATCTAAACTTGTAACCCCTGTGCCTTTTGTGGCCTACCAACTCGTATATTAAGACAATATTAGAGACGTATTGCCAAAATTGACGCCCAATTTTCATATTATGTAACTAACTGTTTTGTTATTTTTGTTTTGTACTTCTATTTTTTCTCTTGTTGTTGAATATTGCTGATCATCGTAATTTTTGGGCTATGTTCTGTTCATTGTAATATTTGTTTCATTATTTTTGTATTTAATAAACTTTTTTTGTAGTTTTTTATTATTTTTTTATACCCTAAGTTGGTTTTTTTTAACAACAAACCCGTAAGTATTCTAAGTTATTTATGTTCGTTATAAATTATTTAAGTTAAATTTTGTTTTAAATGTGATGAGTTTTCGTTAATTGGTGGTGATAGCACTTTCTCAAAATGAATTGGGGTGTGAGGTTAGATTATTTATATATGCAGTTTTTATGTAGTTAGGTTAGATAGGTTCCAATTTTCGTATAAAATCAGGATTTAAAACAGTTCGAATTATGGCGGATGCGCCGGTGTTAAAGAATTTTCTGGTTCTGTGGTTCAATTATGGAATAATAAATAAAAATGTACACAGTATTATTAAATACTTTCGTTTCTTTCAAATTTGTAATAATATACATGAAGATAATTGTCAATTTTTAATAAAATAATCAAAATTTTATCACTAACATTAATATTTTATTTATTTCGTCTGAATAAAATTTTCCACAAATTATTCGAAATTTCTAGAACAATTAATTTGTATTTTGTAACAAATTAAAACGCAAAATACTGTTTCTTTTTTTAACTTTTATGACGGCTCTAAAAATACCAAATCAAAAATTCGGAATTTTTGACTGATTTGTCTAAAATAAGAAATTTTGATTGAAACTGAAAATAAACTCTGTAGGAACGTTTATTTACCAATCACACCACTACTAATTAACAAAACTCAGTGACACAAAGACCTTACATCCGATTAATTTTTGTTTCCAAGGTAAGTTTTTTTTTATTTCTTTTTTATGTTATTTTGTATAATAGCTTAATCCCCCTGTATGTATATGTACAACTCTGCTCTTGTTGACTATCTATGCTCTATTAAATGTTGTATGGATTTTTAATTTCAGAATTGAAGAACACAATAGAAACACAAGTAAACGAACTCAAATCTCAAATAGAAAGTAAATGTGTAATGCAATGAATAGGGGACATCCACAAGGCACTTACTGCGGGCCGTCTACACATCACCGTAGGACATTAATGTTGATTAATTTTCTAGGCAAAAAACTAATGTGATTGTTAGAGTAAAAAATATATTGTTTTTTTACAGTATTATATTAATATCTATGACAAAAAAGCGGCTGTAAATTCGTAGTTTTTTATTTGATTATTATATTGCATTACATTACCCTCGACAACTAGTCAACTTTGTTGACGTGACCCGTCGGAACATGCCCTAAAAACAAAAAGAGACTGCAAAAAACAATTAACAATTAACAAAACTATTATGATGACGTGCCGCAGAATACAAAAAAACAAACCGAAATCTATCGTTGTCATAATATTTTTGTGGTAATGTTAAAACATTGTTACCAGGTTTTGTAGATATTAGATTAATATAGTTTAAACCTATTTTTGAACAAAAAAACAAACAAACAACGTGTGCGCAATTTACCCTCATTATCATTAAAACGACTTTAGTTTCGGTGCTAGTTTTACTTAAACGCATGTAGTACAGTTTTAATTACTTAGAAATATAATAAAAAAAATAATAAAAAAACGAAATTATTGAGGAATGTTTAAAAGCTTCTTCAGTCACTCACTCACACTTTCTAAAAACTTCTCACCGCATCTCCTAGAAAGCACACACTGTGATTGGTCATCCAAATTCCTTAATACCGCCTTTGATGTCCTCTGTATTTGTCGATAAAATAAAAGTACCAAACAAACAATGTTATTAATGGATATAAAACGATTCATGTGCGAGAAGATATAAAATATGGTTTCATTGAATATCTGGCGCCATAGATATAATATGGGAAACGGCAAGAGTTTGAAAGGAGTTTGAACCCCAAAAAAATTATTCTTTCATTAAGGGATTTGAAATTTACTATTAGAGCTACACCTCGAAAAAGTCTTATGAATTTACACTCCATTTTTAGTACCTAGAGAGAATTGAAATTAAAAATAATTGGTGGGAAATTTAAAATACGTTACATATATTCTATTCCGATCTAAGTCGCCATATTTTTTGTACTAATGTATAAAAAAATAGAACTAGCGGATTTGACAGCTTGTTATACTTCAATGATTTAGAAGCGTTAAAACTTTTGCCGCACCCTATATAAGAAATTATTTATAAATTTTTAATTTATCGACAAATCCAGCGCATTTGTTCTAATTTAAATTAGCGCTTTTACGAAAAAAGTAAAATTGAACACTTTCGTTGTACAAATTTTACTTTCTGTGTCTCTTGCCTCCCCCAAGTATTATTGCTCTGGAAACGTAATGCAATACGCTCCGATGATAGTCTTTTCTAGTTCACAATATGAATTTGATCCAGATTGAAATAAAATTAACTCGTTTTTGTATATTCCGTTTCTATAGCAAGTATGCTTTTTTGTTTCGGTGTCGCATGTCATTGGATAATTGTTCGATGTTTATTGTTGTTGCCCTTGTCTCTTTGTGGATCTTTCAACCAAACTCCGCGTCTGTCTGTCTGTCTGTCTTCAGATTATTATTCCTAACGACCAAATTTGTAACACCACAATAACAAAAATGAATATTCATTCATCTTCAATTATATTGTATTAATAATTATCTATATTCATAAAATATTTTACAATGAGATGAACTAGAGCCTTATAACTCTCCTATACTCTGTCCAGCTTGCGTATATCGGCAAATTATATTATAATAACAGATTGGACCAACTTTATGGTGAATCAGTCAAAAATATCAAGAAGGTGACTGTTCTATCTACATGCAGACTGGATATGGTATAGGAATGAATTTTTGGTATTGTATGGGAAAATTCCTTCTAACATCCTCACCCCCCGCTCTTTCACCGCAGTCTCAACCACCATTTCTTTTCAAGCCAAATTTCTTTCTATGTAACTGCACCGCTTCAACTCCTTGCACTTTTCTAATTAATTTAATCACCATGCATTTACAATCTCCAGTTCAGCTCCCACGCCATTATATTATAAGAACTTAAGAAAGACAATAATGCATCTAGTGGTGCTTTTGACTTTAAGGAAATGGCTATATAATAAAGTTCCTGCTGTAATATGAAGAAATTAAAGGGCCTCAAAGAATAAGCATCAAATCTCTCAAATGAAACCTTTAGTTAATAAAATGTACCTTCTGGAGATTGTAATAGCGTAATTTATGTCTTTCTTTTTGTCTTGACGGCCACTTCTCCCACCATCCCTGTTGTCTATGTGTCAATTAATAATCTATATCATAACTTTCTCTTACTATAGCATGTAGATGAATCTGTGTCTATCTTAAATCTAGATAAAGTAGCGTACTAGACTGTACTTAATTGTATTTAAACTATAGGTGTCGTTGCTCAAATGTCTTTAACAGTGTCTTTTTGGCAAAACGCAATGTTCAATGTGGAATTTGGGTGAAATCAACGTGAAATATTCTCCTTAAAAATATATATAAACCTATATATTAAACTATTTAAACTTATTATACATACATTATAAAATTACTTTCCTCTCGTGATATTTCACGCAAATGCAAAAACAATGCAACACTTTAATTAGTACATTAGAAACTCAATTGTTAACCCGGTTATCAAGGTTTCTTACATGATTCGGGCTGATTTCCTATCAAAATTCCTGCCTGAGATTGGTGACTATAGCTAGAGAGGCTAAATTATTTGGACCAATCAGACCTTAGGTTACAAGTGACGTTTTTGTCACAAAAATCGCCCTTCTCGTTGCATTTTAGCCGGCTTAAACTATCTATAGTCACGACAAAAATCTTGGACTTGTAAATTGTTTTGTAGGACAGTCCCTATCGATTGTTCCTACTTTGTCTGTTGTTGTTTATTATTATGACACTCACATTATTAAAAGTAACAACATAAGCAATGTAGTACGACTTAGACTGGTGTGATATTTTATAAGTGTGTTATGTTATTGTTTAAACCAACGTTACTTGTCTTGAACTGTTTAATTAACAAAATTTTCAGCAGGTTCTTGGCCAATCAAATCGTGGGTTAAGCTACGCTTCTAGTTTGCGGCGGAGTCGCGAAGTGGATACCTAGCTTAACAATTCAAATTGAAAGTAATAATTTATAAAATATTTAGATAAACGGATTTTTTGTTTGAAAAATGCTGAAGAATTTGTTAGATTAAATAAATGTTCTTAAAAGATCGATACCGCCGAATATCATCAACTAACTCAAGACACTTTTGTAACGATTGCGTTTGTTAATATCTAAATTTTGGAGACAACGACACGTATATACTATAATTCTAGCAAATCAATCTGTAATTTCTTATACTATAATTATGTAAGGGCTTTACAACTGTTTTGAAGAAAAACCACATTTTTCCCGAATCAGTTGTAAGATGTGACAAAGGAGTAAACTGTACAAAAAAGCAACAGTTAATTCAAACTCAATGTTCGTTTAATATTGGAATGTTTCTGTCGGAAGTTTCTTTATTTTTGTTTTCTTTTTGTGGAGTTTACTCCTTTAACATTCCGGCTTCTGCTTAAGTATAACATATATAAACAAAGCTAGTGATACCTTCATGCAAAAAAACTGAATCGTTGAGATCAATGTTGTATTGTTATAACAAAATGATATTCTCAGTATAAAAAATGTAATGTAGATAAATTGTTGTTGATTCGAAATTATTTAGTTTTACCAAAAAAAACCTGTTTTCTAGGTAACTCTGTAACTTTCAACTACATCTAAATATAACCTTTGTGAAAGATTTTTATATATTATATAAATTCTGGTTGTAAATGTGTTCTCTATCTTCTTGTATAAAATAAAAAAATAATAAATAATGAATAAATAAATAGCATGCAGTTTAAAATTACAGGTTACCAGAAAGCAAATTGTAGTAATTTTGTATTTATACACTTATTAACAGTAATTGTTTCAAACTGTGAAACAAACCACGTTTGTAGTTGCCTGAGTACCTATAGATAGTAAGGGCTGTTCACGTTGTTATATATTAATATTAATAATACTGATAAGTCTTAGTCGACCGACTTGATTGTTGTTAGTTGTAAAATTCCACCTGCAACGTTATTGTGAAAAGAAAGGACTAAATAAAATATTACAGTTTATGATGGCGTACACTTATTTCATTTTGTTTTGAAAATTTACCAAATTTACGACTGAAGTAAATCTTTAAAATTAACACACTGAAACAAAAGTCTGCTTGAACTTGTATGATAATTTTGAAAGTTGCCGGATGTGCCCCGGTGTCATAAACTTTCCTCGGTGAATCCAGAATGAAATTATTTCCTCCTTCAGAAACATTTATTTTGAATATATCTAAATGTTAAGAAAGCTATGTTCAATAGGTACCTTGAAGCCACAAAATTTAACCAAAAACATAAGAATATTTTAGTTTTTCGTACCTATCAAAATTATTAAATAATCTAATCGTTAATCGAATTAAAAATAGAAAAGAAAAGAAATTATTAAATTAAATAAATTAAATAAAGACCCAGTTTTTGTCACGTTTTATTAAGAAAAAAGTTGGCAATTAGGAGACTTTAGAACGTCAGAAGATTCACAGATAAAAGGTAAAGTTTCATATTTAATATGGTAGAATAGTTTGATTTAAAAAAAAACTACTAAAAATGTGCTATTTTATTATATTACAAAAAATAAAGTACAAGTTATAAAAAACTGTTTTTTACTTTGCTAACTACAAAAGAATACTTTATTCTTATTCTCTAAAAATATATAAATAAATAGTGCCACAAAATCCCAATTCTCAAATAGACAGATAATCCAGACACGTTTTGATTTTGTCGCCAACGCTTTTAAAGAACCCTGTCAAGTTATTTAAGAGCTTCTTAAACATCACCTCCTCCTCCCTTGACGGAATTCGCTGTATATTGCTTCGGCTTTGTTTCCTTCCTGTTATACTTGGCTTATATGTTGACACTATATCATATCTGTAGGCACTTTTAAAAGTTTCGGTATCGATGCTACTTTCAATTTCACTATTTTTTGTAATTTTATTATCAGGGTGTGTGTACTCTATATTGGTGTTGCCATTATTCTCGCTAATTTCAAATTTGTTATTTGGAAGCACTAATTGAAAGTCGCCTGATTTTTTGGCAAATTTGGGGTGGAGAAATTTAACGTCGTTCTCGATATCGCCCATGAAACCATCGATTTGATTTTCGAGGGAATTTACCCCGTCGCTTATACTTCTTTTATAAATATTTCTTTCATCCACTGAAGTTGATCTTTTAACGAATTGCACTGAGGGCATGAGAGAATTTTTATTATTCCTCTCTAGTAGCCTTCTTTCCTCTGCAGAATCATCAAGATGCTTTAAATGTTTCTTTAATAACTCACTCAGTTTTTTGTTGTGCTCTAGTTTCTTATTCAACGAATCAACTTTCTTAACTATAGCTTTCTTCTCTTTATCATCCAGCACATTTTGTTCCGTTAAAGTCGACAGCTTCCTATTCATTTCCGTTGCATCAACTTTTAATCGATCCTCAAGAGCCATGTGCTTCAAATCCTTCAAACTTTTCTTCATAACTTTTTTGTAATTTTTAATATCGTCTTTCGTGATTACATTGAGATCTCTTTTAAATAAACTGTGAAACCAATCGGAATCCATATCTTCATCGGATTTGGTTTCCTTGGATTTAGCTTTAGCTAATTTTACCTAAAAGTCAAAATTATATTTAACAGTATAGGCTACATCGCATTTAAACTTACCTTTGGATACTTTTTCTTAATATTCATCATTTTCTTCAATTTCGACTCCTCTTCCAGCTCTCTAAATTCTTCTTTGACAGAATCAGAGTTAAAATCTGAACCAAGGTATTCGTGAATACACGGAAAATCGCCTTCAAGGTCTTCAGATTCGTCCGATTTAGTCAAAATTGGTACGTCATCGTCAGTATCCTTCTCCTTAAATTGCGTTTTCAGTTTATGAAAATTTTCCATGCGGTGTATTATGTCTTTTTTGTTCTCGCTTAATGCATCACGATTTGGAGTATCGTCATAATCTGCACTATCTAATGGATCCATTAGTTCGTCACTACTTTGATTTGATTCGTTCATTACCACTCCTTTTTCATCTGATTTAGTTTTCGGTGTTTGTTTTACAGTTTCTTGTTTCATTTCCAATCCCTCAGCTTTTTTCTCTAATGCCTCCAAGTTTATATCTCTTTTACTTCGGTATTTCTCCTTCACACTCTTCAAATGTTGTGCAAACTCTTCTCTAATTTGTAAAGGACTTTTTACAACATGATCTTTCTGATTCTGATATAGCGATTTGCGGTTTAATAACCTCATGTTTATGTCACGTTTATGTTTGCTGGGATATTTTCGACTAGCTTTTTTGATGATCTCGTCCAGCTCCTCGCTAGTAAAGATAATATTTTTCTTTGCCGCTTTGGATTTGGCACGATTTTTTAAAACTGTCTGTACTTCATAGCTGCTTAATTGGAGATTTACGTTATTACTTTTTACTGGAACCGATTTCTGAATGGGTTTTTCCATCGTAGTTGTAACAACAGGGTTTTGTTTCATTCGAAGTGTTGGAGATTTATTGGAGAACTTATCCTGCTTATATTTGTCATTCAGTTTAGCTCTCTTTATAAAATAGTTTCTAGCATCAAAACTGATCCTGCGTTTTGGTGGTTCTTTGTCCACTGATTTTGCCAATTTTGGCACATGTCGCTTATAGTACTTTTCATCAGACTGCAATTCCTGCTTCATCTTAAATTGTATCTGTTTCAATGTTGGTTGTTTTCCGAAAGATCCTCGCTCTCCAATTTCGTGCACAATATCTTCGTGCTGATCTTCATCGATTTCTTCTAATAGTAAATTAAGCCCGTCTTCTTCATTAATACAAACAGGAAGTCTTGCACCGGGAAAAACGAAGAAACCAATGGATTTTGCAGGTACTTCCAAATCTAATGCTTTATTTGTTCTAGCTCTACGTAGTTTTGGTGTAAAAGAGATATCGGATTGTTCTAAAATTTTTTTGGTAAGCTTTTCGTTGTTCAGATAAACGTCGCTAAAACAAGATAAATAAATTGAAGGAAAATGAAGAAAATATAGTTAGTTACGTAGAAAATTGATCTGGAGACGTTAGAATATAAGACTGGACTTCAGTGCTTTTGCTGTGCACGTTTCCGACTCTTATCAAAGTTTTATACGGTTCAACACCGTCGTTAACTATTAACACTGTCATGGCACCACTTCTGAGGAAACTATTTTGCTTCCTAGTACAATGAGCAAAGACAGAACTATTCTTACTTCCAGGTGTAGTTTTGATATCCAGAACACTAATTCCCATTAGTTTTTTGTGTAAAAGCGATACCCAAAAAGTCTAAACAAAGAAAATTAATGATATTGGTTTTGTTATAGTTCGTAATTTTACCGGGGTGTCTGCAAACATTTCATGTAATCTCGGCTGTCGAAACACGACTTCATATCCAGACTTTGCAGCCTCGCCAATTTGTTTAGCCCAAAGTAAAGCCGAGGTAAAGGAAATTGGAGTTGTGGTTTTTGGAACTGTTGTCCAAAGCGCAGGACTTTTCATAGAAGTTTTCGGGATTTTATCCAAGGAGTTAGTTCTGTATAGAAAAAAAGTGTTTACTAAATATATGAAGGCAATTTACTTAACCTACGGTTCCCACATAACAGCTTCCACAGTGCCTTTTAGGTCTTCAAGAGTATTTTTGGCATTTTCCAAAGACACACATTTACTTAAATCACCTCCAATTATTTTCCACGCGTCCTTTCGTTCGGGAAAAGCGTCCAAAATATGTCGAAATATATTTAAGTCTTGTTTGTACTGTTGCTCAGATTTATTAGAACAATCTAAAACTCAACAATTTTCCAGCCAAACCTCCCAACAAATTAATTACTCACCATATCCCAGTTGCCAAAAACAGCTCACATTAAGTTTGTCAGATAACTCAAGCATTGGAAGGGTGGCTTTCGGATTCCAAACCCCCTTTGCGGTTTCAGCATCATTTATTCCAAAAACTGGTGTTAAATTGGCTAATTTAAGCCACTCATTAATACCGTACCACATAGACGGGGTTACTACAACATTAGTGGTTTCTTCTGATGAATGGTCTTTGGTATTATCGACATATTTTACAAATTGCGTAGATGGGCCTGCTACTCTTATGTAAGCTGGACTTAGATGTTGAGCTAAACGTAGAGAATTGTCACTGAAATAATTTGGATTAATTTATAGAAGGTTTAATTGGTTTTTTGGAAATTTACCTTAGATTTAGTCCCGCTACAATTGCAGCTGGATCGACAGTGATGCTTAAAAAGTTTTCATTAACTTTGTGAAGAGATTTTTTGCTATTAATTGTTGAAAATGTTTCATCTGCGTAGATTATAGGAAAAGATGCGACAAAAATCAAAATGAAATATTGCTTCATTTTTATCTAGGCATCAAGTATAATCGATGCACAATTAATTAAATTAAGGTCAACATAGCACATCAGCGAATTTTGCAAAATGAGCTATTATTACTTAGTTAAAGAACGGACTCAGCAGGTTTATTAAAGGTAAACATAATGATGTATTAAGCAATTTGTTACAATATTTATAAATAATCCTTTGCTAATAAAACAATTTTATTTGGTTTAAATTTACTTTGTTTAAAAGAAATTAAAGAATATTTAAATAGAGGAAATATCGTAATTTTTTTGTGTGAAAAAATAAATACAAATTTTGTGACCCCGGCGCTTCCACCAAAATTATTTAAAAAAATATTTTCTGAATATGACCATAGACATTATTTTTCTATTAGAACTAATTTATAACTGTAACCACAGACATTATTTCGTAACTAGAACTGATTTCGAAATGTCAGATAAAAACCACAGACATTATTTCGTAACTAGAACTAAGTTGTAACTGTCAGATGAAAACCATAGACATTATTGCGTAATAGAACTGAATTCGAAATGTCAGATGAAAACCATAGACATTATTTCGTAACTAGAACTGATTTCGAAATGTCAGACGAAGACCACAGACATTATTTTATAACTAGAATTGATTTCGAAATGTCAGATAAAGACCACAGACATTATTTCATAACTAGAATTGATTTCGAAATGTCAGACGAAGATCACAGACATTATTTCGTAACTAGAACTGATTTCGAGCTGTCAAATATGACCATAGACTTTGCTTTTCGAGTAGAAGTAATTTGTAACAGTCAGATGAAAACCACAGAAATTATTATAGTTTCAGTAGACTTCTCTGAAGCAAACCGTTTTGTTTCACTATTAAAATAGTTCTTACTTGTTATGTAATTGAGTAAGTTAATTTCGAATCAAATATCTTTGGATCTTTGCAAAAGTCTGCAATTCTACATATAATAATCCGGCTATTTAAAATTTTGAATCTCCCGCTTTAAATAATATTACTGGAGAATTCCGTAGGGATTTTATGTTTATCCCAACGTCACTTTGATAGATTATCACTTTCAAGGTTAAATCACTTCATAATAATATCAAATTAGATAGATATACGAAAAAAATAGCAAACATCCAATAATGATTGTGTCTTATCTCCAGTTCATTACCTGAATTAATCAAAGGAAATCTGTTGGAGTGACGTTATTTAATTCATTGATACATGTATCTGTGATATTCCCTTCGGTGCTAACAATGACAATGAATATGAAGGTTGATTTAAAAGTATGTGGTGTGTGTGGTGACAAGGCATTAGGATACAATTTCAATGCAGTTACATGCGAAAGCTGCAAAGCCTTCTTTCGACGGAATGCCCTCCTACAAAAAGAATTCAAATGTCCATTCAACAATCAGTGTGACATAACAACAGTTACGAGACGATTTTGTCAGAAATGCAGATTAGATAAGTGTTTTGCAATTGGCATGTGTAAGGATTTGATAATGTCCGAGCAGGACAAAGTGTTGAAACGCCAGAAAATCGAGGAGAACCGCGCAAAAAAGCGCGGCATTGGCGGTTTCAAATCGGGGTTTAAAAAAATTAAGAAGGAAGCCACCGAGACAGACTCACAAGACTGCGACACGGTTACCAGTGGATTTTCGGATTCCGATTCGAAAGACACCACAGGCTCCGAACCGCACACCCCAAGCAACGTTAGTGTGATAAATTATATGAGCGGTGAAACTAGTAAAGGGGCCCCCGTACAAGACGAGGCTAATTCATCTAGCGAAGCACAAGTTTCATCCACTGAAGACTTTTCGATGATAAGGAATATGCTGAACGGTTCAAACCAGAAACTGGCTGATAGTGACAAAAGCTTGTTATTGACAAATTTAATTAACAATAATGATGTAAACTGTAGTAATAATAAACCGCAGGTGTCTGAACAAACCTTGGATGTTACAAAGGATGTGGTACAAGATGTTCAGAGGTTGTAAAAAGTTTCTCGTTTTGAGAAGTATAATATTTACAAAGTTTCTAGATTGCATTCTGTTGAACCAAGCCCGATGGAGTCAATACTTTGCGAGGCTATTAAACTAGAATATGAAGCATACAACAGCTCCATAACTCAATGTACTTCAAATTCGAGGGAGTTGAACGACGCCGAAAGAGCAAAATTAAATGAATTAATTGTTGCTAACAAGGCGCTTCTAACACCTATGGATAACGACATAAATAGCCTCATAGGAGATGATTATAAATTCAAGGTAAATCAACTGATATTTTTATCAATAATCATTGTAGCAAAATTTTCGCTCGTTTATTGTGTTTTTGTCGCAAATTTATCTCCAAGAGATGAACTTTAGACCTCAACGATATATAATATAATAAACAAACAAAAATTATTAATAAAATTTTATTTTCTAGGCAAACCAACAATTGCCTTTGCCATTGTAGAATCTCATTGATGGTTTTTATGTAGTCTTTATTACAGGGTAATCCCCAACACGCCCTCGAAACAGATCCAGCCTTAGTAGATGTTATAAATCTTACAGCAATCGTAATCAGAAGACTAATAAAGATGGCCAAAAAAATCAACGCTTTCAAGAATATGTGCCAAGAGGACCAGGTAGCACTGCTAAAAGGCGGTTGCACCGAAATTATGATACTAAGAAGTGCCATGAATTATGATCCTACGAAACAAACTTGGAAAGTGAGCGTTTTTTTTCTTAGATATACTATATGTTGTGTGAATTATTTCGATTTTAGATACCACACTCTCATGAAAATTTTAATTTAAATGTAGATATTCTAAAATTGGCTAAAGGCAATATTTACAAAGAGCACGAACGGTTTATCACAACGTTTGATCCAAAGTGGCGATCAGACGAAAATATTATTTTAATATTATGTGCCATTGTTCTATTTACACCTGATAGACCACGTGTTATCCATCAAGATGTTATCAAACTCGAACAGGTGAGGATTTGAGAGATTACTTGAAGTATCAGGTGTTAAAATCGTAATTTTCAGAATTCCTATTACTATCTGTTACGAAGATATTTAGAAAGCATTTATGTTGGTTGTGAAGCTAAATCCATTTTCCTAAAACTCATACAAAAAATTGCAGAGTTGCATAAAATGAACGAAGAACTAATTAATGTTTATTTAGATGTTAATCCATCGCAAGTAGAACCGTTATTAATTGAAATATTTGATATCAAACATAGGTAACATTAGTTATTAGTGAAAGTTCTCAGGTATAGTTGTAATGTTTAGTATTAAGTCCAAGATTATATTCTTGTTTTTGCTTTAAAACCTTCCGTACTACATAGAAATTTTATTTATTTTTTGCTTATACAATTACTATATACATTATATTATTTTAACAAATAAAAAACGAAAACCAACATTTTTTCTTACATAATAATTTACGAATCAAGTAGATGACTAGACTTTAAACTTCGACCAGGTGTCGAGCCCATACGTTTTTTATTACCACTATTTTCCTTACGGCCCAGAATTGGACTAGAACCGGTTCCCATGTTCCGTATAAGATTCTTCAAACTTTTCCCTTGACTATCCACGATATTATTCTCCTGTGCTATTATGTAAAAATCATCTAATAAATGTGGCGGGGGCTCAACTGAGCATGGAGTCACACTGGATTCTGGCCCACGGTCCAGCAGTAAAGCTAGGCGATTTTTCAAAGATTCATTACGCTGTTCCAGTTTATTGATTTTGTTTGCATCTTCTTCGAAGTGCATAAGAGCGGGTGTAGGCATGTACTGTAAATTTAAATTTAATTATGTAGTTTCACTTTAATACCTAGTGCAGTAGTTTTTACTTGGAAAATTGATGCAAGGAAATTGTGAAGTGAAACCAGAAGCGTGTCCTGCCACTGTTTAGTGAAGTGCAAGGAAAAAGTCGGATTATCTTCCGGATTTTTCACATAAGGCAGAACTAAAACAGCATAGTTATAAACCAAACTAGAAGCGTTTTACATTGTAGTCATTACTAAACCAGTCCTTCCACTCAGTTTGATTTTGTAGTTCCGAAGTCATTTTAACAAAAAACTCGTTTACTTTATCCGGTTTGTTATTGATCACTGTGTTAACCAAATACATTTTCAATACAGCATTTTCCAGTTTTTTAACGCCTGCAACCAAATCAGGTCAACAAAAACTTGACTAATCTCCACTGCCTAAGTACCTGTTGAAAAATGGTTTTCCAGTTTGGAAAACATATAGCTATCCAAGTGACCCCATAATTCCCGCAGAGAATTCAAATCGTAATTTGCAATAAATTGTAGAACTTGATCGATGATTTTGTCCACACGAAAACTTTTTTCCTTGTCCACTTTTAGTTCCGCATCGAAAGCTTTTATAGTGGAATTAAATCCGCGAAATAGAAAGTATTCTCTTATTAATTCGTCCATGTATTGTACATGAGCCATAATGCGATTTTTGGTTGAAAATTACTAATTTCAGGTAAAATGCATAGACAACCTTCAAAATTTGACAATTCGTGTGAATGGAGTGAAGTTAGATAGAAATACAAAGAAAGCATAGTCGACCAGTGGAGGTGTCAGAAATTATAAATATTTTGTTTTTATGTAGATTTATGCAAATAAGGGGATGCTAAATGCAAATTATATAAACCTAGATGTTTTCTTGAATAATTCTGTAGACCATCGCCAACGCTTAAGCATTTAAAAAGAATTTTTAAAACGTGTGTATTACTGGTTGCCTAGGTCTAAAATGTTATTTGGCCGTATGTCATAACTTACTTCATGTTCAAAATTCAAAAACGGAAATATTTTATTCAAATTTGGTGTGGCATTTAGAAACATTTTCCAATATTAATCAAAACCGTTTAAAGAGAAGATGGTACACTATTCTTTTAATGTTTTTAATCATTTAGTCGCTTTCCATTTAAAAAAATTGTTCAAGACTATTTTAATTTATTATAAAACCACAAAAAATATGTAAATTAAAATTTAATTTACTGTGGAATGTTAATGAATCACTCTGATAAAATTACCTAATGTTGTGTGAACAAAGAAAATTTTAATTTAAATATTTTTAAATGTTATTTCTTGGAAAAAAACATTTCTTGTATTAAATTAAAGTATATTTCAAAATTATACAATAAAACGTATGTATGACGAACAGTATACACATATATTCATATAAAATAAGGAAATACAATAGTTTTAATTAATAGGTATTATTTTCATTATATAGTAATTTTCCTCACATTTATTTTAATAAAAAAAAGTCTCACTTTCTCGTTGTAATTTAACTTTAGTTTCAATAAATAACGAATGAAACAAAACGTAAAAAATATTGTTATAAAAATAGTTCTAAAGTAAATCGTTGAAAATGGACGCAGAAGAGAGACATCTCTAAAATTCATACGAATTATACAAAATATTATGTCATAGATTTATTATCGTAGAAAATATTTCTTTTGTATAGTATAATAAAAAATATCTGTAATTTTCAACAAAATATAAATTAAGTAACTAAAAATTATATTCGCGATCGACCACTTCCAGTTTTAATATCAAACAATTTTCGTACAAAATATACCTGAATAGCAGTGGTAGCAGCAATCACAATGATTTGTATAATTGACCAACGAACAACATACGAATTGTTGTCTTGCAATAAATTAAAATCCCATTCTTCTCTACCTCGGGAATGGTGGTGGTACTGCAACATTTCGTTTATATTTCTTTCCACTCCTACGATAGTCGACTAAAAAAAATGATAATTGAAAAGTGTAACTTTATTACTTCTAACCACAAGAACTCACTGTAAAGTTTTCCATGTTCATGTTAAGCTCGTCGATTTCTTTAGTGTACTTATCCCACATATCATATCGTACAACCGTAATATAAATATTGACTAATTTAGCCGCAAACCTGGAGAACTGATTATCAATGCAGACGGAATAATAACCTCCAACGGAGCTTTGGTCCTGGTACTCACTGTTGGGTTTCCACTGGTACGGATGAACGATTTGCCCAGCGGGGTGACGTACCGCAAAACCAGCCATACCATCGCCACCCCTCACAACCTACGAAAGCTCATTTACATCACCTGAAAAAGCAACATGTTTACATACCTGAAAACTGACATAGAATGTGGCCCCCGGGTTAACATATTGAAAGTAGCAGTCTTCTTTGCCCGGATCAATGTGGACTTTATAATCCATTGCAACAGCCGGAAGGTTTTCGTACCATGGTACTGTTGGTTCAGTGGCTGTATTATCTTCTAATATACACAAAATAATAAAACATGTTGATAAACACGAAAGTAACGTGCCACGACACCGTACCATGTTTAATGTATTGTGGGTTGCGCACTAATGACTTCTTTTGATGGCTCGCAAAAATGTTAGTGAAAGCACAAATTTGGAAAACAGGAGAGGGAAATTGGTATAATTTGTGGGTGTGTGCTAATACTGCTAATCGAAACCATTTTTTTAATAATTAGTACCTATAATAGAACAAAAATCGAATAACTAGATAATTTAAATAACATTATGTATAATTATATCACTGTATCAGTATTATTGTGGGTTTTGTACCGCTGCAGCCTCTTGCGAATTCTTATAAACAATCTCCAAAGCCGTGGTAATGGTCCTCACATCACCCTCGATAGTTTTCGCCCAATTTTCCACATCGCCCAGTTCTTTTAAGGCACTACTAAACGACTCCACCAAATTCAACCATTGTTGTGTTTGCTTAGAGAAGTTTGTTGCACTTGTGTGTAGTTGTTTGGCTTCGGCATCGAGTTTTTTCTGGTTTAAATACGCTTGAGCAACCCTAGAATCACTAAAATGTACGAGGGTTTCATTTGGTTTTGGGGGCTTACCCTACGTTGAGGTGGTCCACAAGAGCTTGGGTTAAATCACTTGCGGCCGCACAGGCTTCTTTTCGTTTGGTTTCTACAAATAAGTTGTGTTATTGGAGCAGTTTTAATTTTTGTTTATTTATTTACAAAGAATTTACCTTGGATTTCCTTTTTTACTGCTTGTTTTGATTGGTGCTCTTTAACCATGGACGAAAGCATTTTTTCTGTTTGTAAGTATTTATGTTTAGTAAAAATATTGTCAGCAATTAGCAATATTCAATAATTTATCTTGTTTAATATTTGTTATTAATCTCAAGTGTTTTGGTTTGTTTATGTAGTTTTGTTGGCAATCCTTTAATCGCAAGTACCAACTGAAAATCCAAATAAAACTATGATTTATCCCTAGAATTTTGAATTTGAAACGTATTGCGCCATCTAGTATCATAAAAATTAAACTGACATAATTCATGGTAAAGATTTCTTTAAATATTTGTAATTTTCTGAAAGATTGATAACTTAGTTTCAACATTAACGCAAGAGATGGAGTATCATGCAGGTGTTATTCGTGTATGTAATTTTGCATAACTGCAGGCGCAATTTTCAAATTAACATAAACAAAAATGCGGTTTAAATATTTTATGAAAGTTGTTCAATTAATTGCTACGTTTATATATATAAATTTTTTTGGCGTGGTTTCTAATAAAATTAATTTTAGATAGGATAAAACAGAAACTAAACATTAGGAATATTTAATAATTATGGTATTTAGCTAGATTTTTCGGCAAACTGGCTCCATTTAAGTTTACGCCAGGTGTCAGGGGCGAGAACTAATAAAATTCTGTAAAAGGACACTTAGGATCGAGATCTACAATAGTGGCTCTTATACAGGGTGTATCAGTTTTAATCGAGTAAACTTTAATGGTACATTCTCCTAGTCGTCCTGATTCGGAAAAATGTATATTATTATTATTATTATTATTAAAAAATCAAAATTTAAAAAACGCCTGTAGGAAAAAATTTTATAGGAACTTGTCATCTTATTTTTTCATGCCCTATCTGAATCCGAGAGATTTTCCACTTTTTTCGGGACACCCTGTATACCTCTATCTCGATTCCTAAGAAAGGGTGTTGAAGTTTATAAGAAAAAATCATTTTTTTGCAATAACTTCCATAAAAAAGCTCGATTCAAACAAAATTTTGCATGCCGGCCCTCCTCGCCAAGGACAATTTTATGAAGATATTTTCGATTTTGGGGGGCACCAATGGCGTGCAATTCAGTCATATCTCAATTATTTCAGGAATCGAGATAGAGGTATATAATATACATTTTTCCAAATCAGGACGACTAGGAGAATGTACCATTAACGTTTGCTCGATTAAAGCTGATACACCCTTATTATAGGAAGTGCGGATACCCAAAATACAAATATGAACAGATTAATAAAGCTTTTATTAAAGAAATTTTTACAAACCAAAATGCATTGAAAATATTTGTACTTCAAATAGGTAATAACATTTTCATAAACAAAATATTTACATAATTTCAGCGATGATGTTATTCTTATCCTTGAAAATTATTCGTTATTTAGTTATTTTATTAGTACCTAATTTATTATACAATTACAAATAATTATTATTTGCATGATGTATTTAGAAACTAATTTACTTGAGATACATTAACCATTTTCCCAAGTCCTATATAATCTTCCAAATTTGTTCCTATCCATTTAATGCATTTTAAAGCCTTTTCCTTATCGGCACTATCGATTTTACTCTCTGAAAAAAAATTACATTTATAACATATTACATAAATGTACTTATGTAGGTATCTTCATCATTACCATGTTCACTTTTTTCACATTTAGAAGTCTCGGTTGAGAGTTCGCGCAGTATAAGATTTTTATCAAATAATTTCAGAAAATTCTAAAACAAGCATTTTATGTACATATACTAACAGAAGTCAATTATTTACTCACCATATACAATTCGTACTCTCTTTTATGACAATGTAAGAAATCTACTATAGAAATATGAAACCTTGCAAGCGCATGTATATTCCATTTACCTGGAGCATTTTCCATTAATTTGAAAATGTAATCGCAATTTTTGTAACCGGTCTCATACAGCAGATTTGCCTCTGTTATCAGTAAATCATATTCAGATTTGCTGAAATCCTATCGACGTCGATATTAAAATTTTGGGTTAATAACAAAAATCTTATGTAGGTACTTACCTCTATATTTTCGCTAATACTATTCCAGAGTTCGTCAGAATATTTCACCCTGTATAAATCATTGTAGTTTACGTTAAATACAATCCATTTATTTCCAGTAGTTGTGTTTAGAATCACTAAGACATCGAAAAAATAATATGTTATAGAAACCACCACACGACTTACCTTCATCCATGTCTCTATCGAACCAAATTGTTTCTGTCTCATTATCTGTGTCGGTAACATAAGTAATGGGAAAACTCCACTTTGATCTAAAAATATAAAGCACTAAAAACCACTAAATAAAAAACTTAATTTTATACTTAGAAGGAATTAATTTATCCTGGTAGCAGCTGGATTGTCTTAAAATATAACTAAGATTATTGTGTGGGTCTTTCTCAACTGAAACTAATGGGAAAGAACTTTGATACAAGAAGCTTTCTAGCAGTGGTCTAACATTTGCTCTTGGGGCAATACTTTCCACTGTGGCAATAAAGTCATTCGTGGTGGCAGTGGTATATGCGTAAGTTCTTAAAAATTTCCGCACAATTTGCTGGAAAATTTCTTCTCCAACTAGATTTTCAACCATGAATAGGATGCTTTCCCCCTGAAATTTTATTTGAAGAAATTTTGTTGTAATGTTTTTAAAAGTGAACTTTTTGAACACTGCTTGCTTCCTTTTTGTACCTAGACTATTAACTTACTTTTTGATAAACTATATCATTAAACATCAAGTTCACGTCCTTCAACATATTGGCGTTTTGTACTACTGGATTCTTCTTTTTTTTACAATCTCCTATAATGAGATCTTCAAAGTCCGTTAGGAATCTTTCACGTTTCTGCGAGAACAATTTTTTAAACACTACGGTAGCTACAGGTTTTTAACTCACATTAACACCCTCAGCTGTAATTGCCTTATAGGAGAAAAATGTAGCAAACGCCTCTTGTAGCCAAAGATCATTCCACCATTCGTTGGTTACTAAGCCAAAATTTTTGGTTTTATGGCAAGGCACCCAATACCTTTGAGTTAACTTACCAAGATTTCCAAACCAATAATGTGATATCTCGTGGAACAAGATGTTAGCAATAGTTATATTATCATACGCCTTCTGTGTGTTTTCACTAAGCACTCCAACTTGAAATGTTATAAGGCCCCAATTTTCTGTGGCTATGGATCGTTGAGTTCTTTCGTACTCAATTAAATCTACATGGGCATGAGAAATATAATAAGTGATAAAGCGTCCAGTCTTCGAAAAGTTAAAATATACCTAGTTTATTTAATGGATAACTTATACCAGTATAATTCGTGTAGTATTGAAGAGCTTTCACGACTTGATTTAGCGCCTCACCATTATTTTCCTTACTAGCATTATTCGTATAAATTCTAACAGGTATATGTCGAGTACCATCTACGAAAATTTGTTCTGCGTATGTGTAACTTGTTATGGCAAACGATATTAAATATGTAGACATGGGAACACTTGTTGCAAAATCGTAAATAACCCCAGCAGGTGTTACAAATTTTTGCTAGAATAATGCATCGGAAAATTAAAAGTTTTACTCTAGAAACTTTTCGACTTACAATTTGTTCCATGTTGGACAAGGCAATGTAGGTCTCGTTTGGTGTTACCACTCGTATATTAAATCGTGATTTGAAAAAAGGTTGGTCGAAGCAGGGAAATGTTTTTCTAGCGTAGTGGGGCTCATAGTCGCTGATTACAATGTAGTCTGAACTGGGGAATAGATTTTGAAAATAACAGAAGGATGTTTAAAAAATAAATCGAACTTTTCGTAAACCCAAAATTACTCGTAAAATTCCTATATAATACTCACCCCGACGTGGTATTCTGCCGGGTCAAACCACCCTCCATTTTTTCAGGAACTAGACTTCCTTTAAATTTGATGAATAACCGATGCTCTCCTGGTTGAAACGGTTTGCATCCACAATTATTCAAAATAAGTTCTTGCTTTTTTTCACATATCTCAAACCCTACCCTCTCCTCATTAAAATTTACTTTGTCTATATCTAATTTGGCACTATTCAATACAATTTGGCTTTGGTGGGTTTTCAGGCGAATGTAAATGGCTACCTCGCCGATAAATGTGCTATTATCGATGAATGGTTGTATTTTAATAGAATAATGTGTAGGAATGACCTGGGGTGATAGTCTGTCGCAAGTGGTTTCTAAAGAAATATTTTGTTACATGATAGCTACGAGTATAGAGATGTTTTACTTACCTTTAAGAAATATTGAAGCAATTGATAAGATATAGATTATGAGTAAACTGTATTGGAGCTTCATTTTTCATGGACTAATGCACAAAAGTTAAATTTTAGTTAATGATATGTAAATTATAGAGTAACAAAGCTGTTTAAATCATGAATGATACTATTGAATTTTTATAAGTTTTGAGGTCTGCTCTGTATATTTTACAAATAATTACCTACTAGCAGGTATTTGCAGGAATTTTTGTAAATGTTTAGTTGAAAGTGTACAAATATTGATGCATGTCAATATTTATATAGTAAAATATTTTTAAAATTTATTGTAGAAGATCAGAAAGGTGAGTCGTTATGAACATTTGTAAAGTAAAAATAGCTTATTACAAGGATTTACCTTATAAATAGTGACATAACTTTACTAAGAGAAACCGCTGTTTCTATGTACTTTACTTTACCATAAAGAAATTATTTGATTTGTGTTATGGTTTTTTAAAATAACTATTATTATAAAGCTTACCCAACACATATAAATATTATTCTTTACAGCACTTGCACGTTGAATAATCAGTGTACTTTAAACTATAAAGTACCTACTCCCTACTCTAAATAAACTAAGTAGTGAAAATTGGAAACAAAATCTGTTTCATTGGGAAAATAAACAAATTTACTACATATACAAGTTAAAAATAAATTTGGTTTGATTACTCCCAATTCAAATTATTTACAATTTATACAGGGTGTCTCGGAAAAAGTGGAAAATCTCTCGGATTCAGATAGGGCATGAAAAAATAAGATGACATAAGTTCCTATAAAATTTTTTCCTACAGGCGTTTTTTAAATTTTGATTTTTTTTCGGAATGAGACTTTCTTTTTTTAATGATTTAATTAAACATGAATTCGTTTATTATTCTTTTTCTCGAAAACGGTCCACTTTATCGACAATAAACAAGAGTAGCTTTTCTTTAGTCTAAGGTTCGAGCTACCTGATTTTGTTGTTTTAAGTCTTTTTCACACAGGGTGTTAAAAGTTTAAGCATTAAGTTGTAAAGCTTAGTCTGCCCCTGGTAAACTAAACAAGCTAGATGTGTGTCAAGGACATTATTTCAAGAGGTCCTTAGTAGTGTCCATCATATTTACTTTTTATAAAATTCTACTAAGTACTTTAAAAAGTTATTAAAAAAAACGATTTCCAGCGACGCTCTTCAGGGCTACATATCTTCGTAGGGAGGGCCTGTAGGAAATAATTTTATAGGAACTTGTCATCTTATTTTTTCATGCCCTATCTGAATCCGAGAGATTTCCCACTTTTTCCGGAACACCCTGTAGATTAAACATTTCTAAAATTTCTGTTGTTTCTGAAAACCATTTTATAAACTCGTCTGTCTATTATGATTTTTTTTTATAGACCAACTAAAATTTATCATAAATTTGTAATTTCTGAACCATTTGTCGGATCTATATAATTTTTTTCTTGCATTGTGGGTTGATTCTTTAGGAATCCTTCAATTGTACCGATTTTCAGTTAAAATAAATTTTGTTTTATTACCGGGATATTTATCCGAAAATTCGTAGTGTCAACTTTAGAAATAACTTTAGCCTCAGCAACCTTTGGTAGGTTTTCCTTGGGACAACTGAAATAAGTCCATATCTCAATCCAATTGAGCATTTGCGGGATCTTCTTGGTAAGATTGTTAACCCCCACCTCTTTCCCATAACGATTTTGAAGCAGTATTGATAGAAATGTCGAATAAAATTGATGAAGATCAGATTAGGCGTTTAATTTCGAGTATAAATCGTTGTTATAAAGTTGATAGAAAAAGAGCTTCTAATTCTTTGAGGTAATTTTAATTCAATATTTCTATTTTATTTTTTAAAAAATTTGTAAAAAAGATATGCAAAGAACTTGCCAAAAATCGCGTTGTTCTTTAAATTTGTATATCTCCTCTAATAATAAAGATATCAAAGTGAAGCAAAAAGTGGAATGTTAAGAAAAGATGGGGCTGGAGTTAAGAGTGAGTTCTAACTTGTTCAGAATTTTCAGAAAACCCCATTTTACTGTTACACCCAGTAATCTAACTAAAATAAATTTTTACCAAAACTCGCTAGCACTGAAACTTTACTAAGGAATCAACCTACAATCGGCAAAAGGTTCAGAAAAAAATTAACATCGAACATAATTTTAGATGGTGCCTTAATTATTCGGCGTACTGTATTTTATTTCATTACCGCCAATACTTCAGTTCCTGTATAATTTTAGCATTGTTAAACTCCAAATTAAAAATTTCAATCAAGGCTACGTGACATGACTCTAGATAAACACCTTTATATTTTATTTATTAGCTTTATTAGATATAATTACGTGTATAAATAATTACATTATATTATCATATGACTTAATTAACACCACAGTGTATTTTATGCGCACACAATACTGAATTTTTTTACAATTTCTAAAAGGGTTCAACACAATCCCCATTGTGATCCATCATACTCCCATCTGGACATCGATCAGGCACATCAATAGCATGCTTAGTAGAAAGAGTTATATTTCTAGGTTTCGTTTCATTTACACTAACATTCACCATTGTTTTATTCTTGTCTTTATTTGTTTCACTCACAGCTTCCATTTGATCAGGAAATATCAGCGGTTGAGTGTCGTTACCACTAGGCTTAAAATACTCCTTGCTTTTGCTGGCGATGGTAAGGTTCTTCGTGGTATTTAACATTTGGTGCAGTATTTGGTCTTTGGGGAACACCACATTTTCACTGGATTTATTCTTAAAAAACACACAACAATGCCCGGTGAGTCCTTCTTTGGTTTCGAAAGGAATCATTTTACATTTTAGGTTTTCACTAGTTGTTTTGGTCACGGTGATGATTAGAATTGTGAACGCGTACAACACAATGATAATACTGTTGGTAAACATTTTTCCGGTCTTGACTGTTTCGGCTAACGTTGAAGACTGGTTTTGATTTTGTTTGCCTGTACAACACTTACCTTTACTTTAGCCATTAGTACTTGATTGATAAATCATTATTTAAATACCGGTGCATGCTAGGTACCTATTGAATGTTATGTCTTGAAAATGATGTAGATTTCTCGGTAATTGCATGTAATTATGTAACCGATGTAACCTTGGAGTATGTAGGAGGAAGCATTTTTGAATAGGTACTTTTTCACCGGAACTATAATGGAAACATCTCGACATTTTAATATTGCAAAACAACGTCAAATTCTGGTAATCGATTAAGTAATTTTCCTTTACTCTAACTGCGAAATACTTTTTACAATAAAGTACCGGTTTATATTTAATGAGCATAATTTATTGACCAATATAATACATTAATTTGTTTTCAATTTGATGAGGTAAATATTACTCCGAAGATGCTTTTTTTCGTATTATTACCACAATAATTTAAATATCAGGACTCATATAACCACAGCAAGGATTAGTCATTCAAGCTAAATCTAACAGATTTATTAAAGTAACAACACCGGAATGTAGATGAATAATTTATTTAATCAGCAACAAAGTTGTTGTTATACAATTAATCCTAAAAAAGATTCGTAACTCAATAAGCAACAAAAAACTATAAACTATTTACAACCTTAAATTTCTAATCCCTACTTAAAATAAATACTTTTTACATTATTATTTTTCGTCTCACGTTTGTCTCGTCATTGCATTATCAGTGTATCTCCCATAACCATTTTGTTTACAGTTTGCTCATCGTATTTATTTTATTTCTAAATTAACGAGTACAATTTATCAATTACTATTAGCTACATTTTGTAGTTATGGGATATTATCGCAAAAATGTATGTTATTGATATTTTATTCTTACAATTGCATAAACGTATATTTTATACAACATGTAAATATTTACATGTAAACATATCACTTTAAACAAATGTGCCAAATGAAACAAAGCAAGGAACAGATCAAAAAAATCACAAAAAAACTAATTAAGAATTTTTTCGATAACTACGTTGATTTTAGTGTATAAATAGATAGCAAAACAAATATTATGCAATAAATACCGAAAAATATCACAACATTTAAGTGTAAAAAAATACTAGGAATAAGTAAAAGATTTATAATATCAATTTGCTGTATTTACATATACACTAAAACTTATACAGAGACACAAACAGCAAGATTCATAATATAAGAGTCAATAAGTTTTCCAACTTATAAGGGCAGTTGCGGTAAATGCTAAAGAAATTTAGATTATTAAAGGTACTACACATTTTTTCTAATAATCAATATTAATTATATTATAATCACATAATAAATTAATATTTAATTATAATCACGAAAAAACATCTAGTAGCATAAAAACCTTTATATTGCACTTGAAAATTGTGCCCTACGAAAAAATACTGTACAACTCAGTAACGCCCAAAAATTCCTCTTAGGCAGATCTAACACATTCCTAACTCCCCCTTAAAACAAACCACCTTTCCTACCAAACAACAACGAACTCAATGTACCTAAAGTGGAGGTTTGTTCCGGTTCTGGTGCCTTTTTAACGGCCACCGTACCTAAATCAGATCGTGTTACGCCACCGCCTTGTCGACGTTGTTTACGTGAGCTTAATTGTTCTAATCGGCGATTCAAAGCGCCACTACCAGGTTGTCCGGGGATACCCAAGCCACTTGGAGGTTTTGACACTAAAAACATAAAGTTAGATTTGGTTTACCAAGAGATAATGGATTGTACCTGGTGATGTGACTGGCTGGACGCTTGGTGGAACTTTGTTTCCGATGTGTGTGATGTTTTCGTTGGTGTGACTAGGCAAGAGACAAGTCAGTTGGGTCATGGGACTGGTTAGAGCTGGTCTGGAGTACATGCCTGCAGATATGGATAAAGCATGGGGGTTTCCCATGATGTTACCGATACCTATTCGCTCGATTTTACCCACCAAACTCTGCAAAATACGACGATGTTATCACAATATTCATCAGCGAGTATCGTACAAAGTTATGCTTAGAAGTAAATGTCAGAAATGGTCAAGTTTAACGCAATTTTTTTATCATAGCACAGAATATTCGTAAATTAGGAAAATTATTAAAATATTTCAAATTTTAACATAATTATCTGTTGCTTCGATACTCACATCTTGTTTCTGTGTTTTTGATCGTTTTCCCTTTACAAAACTCGTCTTTTTCTTCACCGCACCAGTACCAGCTCCAGCCCCTACAGTATCCTTAAGAAACTGCGGAACTGAGCTAAGAATCAACTGGGGCAAACTAAAGCCATCCGGTTCAGGTGAACTACACCGCGTTGAATCTGGTGAACCATCCGGACTATTACACGGCGTTGCTGTCGGTGTAAAACTATTAACCCCACAAGGTGTGTTAAAATTTGAAGGAGTTGCTGCCATAATACCTGCAAAAAGGTTTACAACTTCTGTTTGCATAATTTTTAAAGGCAGCCTACCTCGTTCATTGAGCATTTTAGCCAAGCCAAAAGTCGTCGAAAAAGTGCTACAGGAATTCCGCCTGCTAAGCGAACTTGGTGTGTGTGGAGGAGAGTTTTGTAAACTGGAACAAACCGAGGCAACTCGACTGCCTCTTGTGCTGGGTGAAACGAATGTGCCATCATCTGGATGCATCACTGTACTGGTAGTGTATGTATATGTATGTGCAGAACTAACGAACATTTTACCAGGGTTGGAATATTCTTCGTCTTCTTCCAAATCGCTTAGTGCATACGATTCTAAACCCATTTCTTCCAATTCTTTCCCACCTCTGCAAAAATTCATAGTAATTTTCAACAGGTACTTTTATAAAGCTAGTTTACCTTATTTTTACGCCTGGACGTTCTTCTAGTAAACCTCCAAAAGTCGGTTGAGCTAATTGTGACCACACATGCAAAGTTTGTGAACCTTCTATGGGTTTAACTATTTGAAGCTTCTCAGGTAACTTCCATCCGGGGTAGTTACTGGAGCCAGTTGACATTAAACTATCAGGTGTGCGACAGCCGAAAGGCAAATAAGTATCGCCATCATATCTAATTAAAAAATAATAATATAATAAAAAAATAAAAAAATTACATAATTAGTTGTAAACTAACCCCCCATATGTCGGTCCTTGTTGTAGGTTAGCTCGACGCGCCAGAACTTCTCCAGGAGTTAACCGACGTACAGCAGCTTCTAATTCTGTAGCACCAGGAACACCCGGGATGCCTTTCTGAGGTAAACCACTGAAAAAAGTTGTGATCACATCTGGTCTAAGTGAGTGGATATAGAGGAAAAGTCTAGTAAACAGATAAACGTATTGTTCGTCTTCTTTCTACTATATATTAATAATACTTACGGATATCCTCCATCATCCGAATCAGTGTGAAGCGACTCATTATCCGAGTGTCCAGTGGAGTCCAAACTAGGATAACCCAACGAACTACTGCTGTAAATTGATCCCGACGACCGCCTCAACTCCATTCCATGAGGACGAACACTCATCCTTGGCCCACTGGACGAAGTACTGGTACTACTAATATATCCACCAATACCAGAATGAAAACTATCGGCACTGTTAAGGGAGTTTTGCGAAGCACAGCGGACTGTTTCGAAAACTTTCTTATACTGTGGCCTGTAACGAATACAAACTTAGTTTAAGTTTAAAAAAAACTTAAAGGGTCTTACACAACATCTGGATTAGATATTCCAGAATCTGCACTAAGTTCCGAGTGCATCGACATTTCTAGCTCACTTTGCAAACTGTCAAAGTGCCCTAACCCGGTTGCTCCTAGTGAAGAAAACAGCGATATCCTCGCACCAGGCATTTGTTTTTTACGCAGTTTCTTCAGTTGATCTTGTGCATCCCGTAGCAACGCCTCCACTTCGTAGTACCGGGCTTTAAACTCGGACAACTCCACCGCTAAGCTACCTTGATTATCTTTGGTAATTTGCAAAAGTCCACTTAATTCGTCGTTTTCCGTTAGGAGCTACAAATATGTTATGTAAGGATCCAGTAAAGATTTAGATTGCGGTACTCACTTTGTGCAATTTGGCTTCAGTCTCCTGGATTTTGCCCTGCAACGCAAGAATTTGTTCATGTTGAAATCGGTTCTCGTCCTTTTGGCGATCCAACTCGTCCTCTAGGAAACCCATGCTGGAGTTCGCACAAGCTGCAAGTAAATTTGTTTTATCACCTTCTGACGCGTTGTAAACAACAAATCTATTTAAACTTACTTAATTGTCCAGTTAAATCTCTTAACAATCTCTGCTCCTGTTCTTCTATATCATCGGTATCCTTCGCTAACCGGTAAAACTCCGTTTTTAAAGATTTATTCTCATCTTCCAAACATGCTACAAATAAAAAAAATATGTTCAAGACAAATCGTGTACAAGAGCGTGCAGATAATTCACTGCCTACGCAAAACCGTTCCGGAATGTAAAAATATTTCTTCGAGTGTTTGTATCACATGTAGTGCCAAAAATATTGTATGACATAAATCGGACAAGAAAAGGATGCTTACTGAATGGGAAAATTTAGCATAGTGGGGCACAGTAAAGATAAACAAAGCCTAATTCCTAATTTTATAAATAAATATTATCGAACAGTTGGCGTGACCTTTACGTTGAATGTTATGAACTTATACATTAATAATTCCTAATCAGTTTTCTTTGTTCTATAAAAACGTTGTCTATTTATGTAAACTACACTGAGTTAAGAAATTATTGTAGCAAATTTAAAAAATGTCAAGAGTTGAAAATTTTGGATGATATAATCTAGTAACTGTTAAATTATACACAGTATGCATTACAGATCTTGACGATCTATTTTTGAAATTCCTTAAACTCCTGCCGCACCCTGTATAATTTATTTCACAACACAATTTTACACTTACATATTTTTTTCTGCATAAGGTCAAGATTAATCTTTCCAGAGGAACCCGTTTCTATGCAGGTCGACTCATCCATATCATTGGTAAGTATCTGAATAAGTTCCGTTTTCTTTTGCACTTCATGACTAAGCTGTGTGATTTTTTCATGGGCTGCCTTCAAATCTATTTCCAGTGATGTCACAGTATTCTCGAGCTTATTATTGTTCTGCAACAATTCTTTGCCTATTCTTGCTGTCAATTCCAAATCTTTTTCTTTCTACAGAAATAAGTTCTTAGCTAGTACGCGTTGTATTTGTTGTTATACTTACTTCTTCCAGAAGCCGGGTTACTGCTTCTATGTCATCATAGGTTTTGGTCATTTGGCTTACGCGGTTACTACATAGAACTACACAAAAAAGAAATAATGCATTAAGTACAAGTACATACCAGTAATAGGTATTTATTAAAAGAGTGATAACAAAATTTGATATGGCTAACAGATAAGATTGCAGTGATTTGTCTGTAAAACCAAAATAAATAAACAAAAATGTGTGTCATCTTACTTCTATCCTTACAACGCGCAACTAAACAAAATTTGCAAAATATACCAAAAAAACAAGTAAAACAGCAAACAACTTACGAAAATAGTTAAGGGTTTCCCGGATTTGGTCCGGTGACAATTTTAAATCGGCTTCGTCAATTTGGAGTGCAGGAGCCGGTATAAACCAGTCCTGATTTTCGTAGCCTGTCAAAAATCAAAAAAAAAATCAACAAACCTCAACTAAAACTACAAAAATATACCAAAACTCATCACAAGACATGTCGCTAGGTGCGACAGTAAAAAAGGTAAGTAAAGTTCTGATATTCTACGATAACAACCGAGGACCTTGGGAAAAAAATTACTAACAAATAATAGGCGTAATTTTGTTAACAATTTTGTGGTTTAGTTACAGTAGAGTAGAGAGTCAATATTTTATGCTTTATTTACAAAAGTACAATGTCAAGGTTTGTTTTTTTGTAAGTTAAGATTATTATACTTCAACAAACAAGCAGCAATATAAATTGTTAATTAATCGTAGTGCAGCACTTTAGTTACCTGCTTTAGCAGCCTTCAAATTACAATAAATATATAAATTAATTAGATGTGCCCCAATTATCATTCAGTACATTATTAAAACTCTTTGATCTTACCTCCAAATTTTGTTAGTGTATCAGCCCTTAGTTTGTATCGAGGAATTTGCTCCTCTAACAGGCTAATTATCTCTACCTCGGGAAGAGATTCGCCACTGCACAGTTCTGTGGATAAAAAAAACAACAAATTACTCTTGTTCTTGTAGTTTAACACTAATTTAATTAGTTTAGTGTGGGAGGCTCTAACTTCTTTACACAATAAAACAAAGTAAATAGTTTAACAGCACCTTTATCAAGATTATTTAATATTATTTTGTACTATTTCAGATGCCTACAAGAAATTATAGAAAGCAATTCTCTATGGGATTTTCTTGGGAACCAAGGCGAGATTTATTCAAATTTATGTTAATTCCATTACGGCTATTGTGTTTAAACACATGAAAATGTTTATATTAGCTATGAGATTCTTCTTAACAATCGTATTCATTTAATTTGACGTGAGAAGATTTTTCCCTTCAATAATAATAATAATAATAAAACGCACACATCACACACAGTTAGAACACCTAAGCTGCCTGTTTCACAGGACCTTTGGCAACATATTTCAATGGGATGTAGGTCCGGTCATGTAGCGGTACATAAACATATGTATGCTAAACGAAAGGCATAATGTATTTCGTGTGACATTCACAGCTATAGTAAAGGCATTTCGTATTATTTATAGGAATTTATATTAAAAATTTATTACATAACTATAACTAGAACTAGAGTATAGAATAATTGCACTAGACCGAAGAAAGCAATTTTTCTAAATGAACACAATAATAAATAATTGAAATCCAATGAAGAGAAAACTAATCTGGTATTTTAATTTTCTAGAACAGTTTTACGTTGAATATATGGAAAAAATATCTCATTAAGCTACAACATAAAATCAAGCACATAAATTTGCGTTGTACATGGCTATAAATGAATAAGCACTTAGAAAATGCATTTTAATCAACTTTTCTCAGGTAGATATCAACATTTTTTTAGTGTCGCGATAACGGTTTATGTGTACATAAAACCAAACAAAAATGTGGAAAAACAGTTTTGACTATCGCAGAAAATAATTTAAAATATTAATAAGGATATTGTTCTTCTCGGGTACTAAAATCTAATATAGGTAATTAAGTTTAGTATAATTACTGTGGTCATTGTTTTGGTGTTGGTTTGAGGTATTTTCTATAAGAAATTAATTGACAAAAGGTAACGTTATATAATGATTGTTTTTCAGTTATAATAAACGCATTTGCTGTTTTAATATTTTTAACAGTACTTACACAAATAAAAGTGATAAAACACTCATAAATCCTAGCAAATATTTGTAGAGGAATTACAATAAAAAATTGCAGTGATAAAAATATTTCGCAGTTTCCAGGTTCTCTGATATAATTTTTATTTTATGTTGAACCACAGCTAAGGACAGGGTGATTCACCTTCAAATAAATTTAATTAAATAGTAGTAGTCACGGCAGTGGTCATGTTTAGATCAATGGACGTTCTGAAAACTACTGCTCAATTAAAATACACATCAAGGTGAATCTGACTCTAAATATGGTAAACACATGACCCATACATTATTCTTGTAAAACTGCATTAATACATAAAATAAAAATTCAAATAAATCTAAATAATTCAGGTTTTCAGAGATTTAATTATCATAACTGAAAACTAAGAATCTGCTATACAATTTGCAAAAATTTTTGTTCCTATTTGCAGTAAAGTAAATAATGACTTGAAATATTATAGCCAAATAAATAAAGCCTGTATTAAAGTTATCAGGTATCGATAGCAGAACCTACTCTTAAAATTTATTATAGAGGATATAACTAAAGTGATAAAAATCTCTCATAGTTATTTTTCAGTGAAGCACTCTGTTTAGAAAATGTACATTTTTATAAGTAAATTTTTTATCACATCTACAAATTTGGTTTTCTTATTCCTGACACCAAACAACTTATAATAAATAAATAAAACATTGTACAAGTTCAAATTACAAAGGTCAATAATAAATGTACTTAATTCAACTAAATATTATTTCAGAAATTATTCGACATAATTTTGCCAAGGCCAGTTAACATTTGGTTACCGCCACATCCAGGGACTAACCCACTGAACCTAAACTAACCAAAAATCCATTGGAACCTACTTTTCCATCTTGAGTTCTTGACACCACGCAATTTAATCCTAACCTAACCTAATTAAGCAAATGTTGCATTTAAACTAATAATAGTGGCGAAGCATGAACGACAACAAAAATAATCGTGACGTTAGTTTAGTCGAAAACCAACACGAATTGAACCACAGTCGTGGAGAAAAGCGCAAAAAAACTTACAGCTTTACCGTGTAGTTAAAGTTAAAACGACCGGAAATGTAATGAAACAAATAATATTGCTAATGCTCTGGGTTTCTGTTTATAAATAAAACGCTTAAAATTAGATCAAGCACAACTTACATTTCGGTTTTACTGAAGTTTTGCACCTCGTTCAATAAAACAAAAAAAAAAGAAATGGAAAACACCCTTTTTAATGAAATTAATTTTACTAGCAGCTGTGACGTGCTACACGTGACTAAAAATAAACATTTGTGTCTGTGTGTTTACCTATTTTATTAGCATGTTGTACACCTATAGCAAAATACCTTATGTAACAACAGTCGGCAGGCTTCTTCCAAGGATTAGGGTTAAGAAAAAGGGACAGTCAATGCACTGTCTGAATTATAAAAACTAGAGATTTAAGAAAAAGAAACTCCAGCTAATTAGCACACCAAAAGTATACGCAATTCTTTTCTGCTTTTCCTCTGCGTCTCATGGTATTCCATTTCGATTCAAAAAGTGAAAAAAGTAATAAAATATAATACAAGAAGTTATAATTTTATTCTTACAAAAAATCGAAGCAATTCGCTGCTGAAAATGATTAAAATCTACAAAAATATTGCGATTTTTCTTTCAGAATAACAATAACAATAAAATATCTGATGTGTCCAACACATGACTTTCTTATACCTACGGATAGTACCACAATTACTTTTCCTAAAGAAATTAAGTTAAATTGCTTGTAAAAGCGTGTTTCAATTTTGAGCGTTTTCAGATAATTTTTCGAAATCTCTCTCGCACTTATTGCAATGCGCATAAATCTGTCCTTGTCCCACTCATTTACGACAAAAATCTGTTTTATTTTTTTGACGTAATTTCAAAAAAAAAGTTCAAACAAAATTGGTTCAAAATTCAATTCTAAACCAATGTTAAAGAATAAAAAAATCTCGTAAATTGTTTATTTTTCAAGATATTCCTAAAAAACCTAAAAATGTCTTCAGGTAAGTGCCACTTGTGTTGGTGCTAGATGAAAAACATTTAATGTGGCACCCATAAATTAGTTCAAACCCTCAAAACGTGTAAATCCATCAAAATCTCGAAGTCGAAAAAAATCACGATTTCTATACTTTCTTATTACTTCGTATAAGAAAGTAAAAATATCCCAAATAACGAAAACTGACAATCCAAGTTTAAGGTTTATAATAATGGCTTTTTTCAGTTTCACCAAAATTTTTTATTAATGTTCAAGCTGAAACATGAAAACTCAAAATAATTAGCAAATCCTCATAAATTAACATTTAAAATGTACATAAATCGAAATTTGTTCACAAAAGTAAAAATTTTGTACATTAATTTAGAACTGAAGACTTTTAACCATAAGAACTTGAAAATTTGACGATTTAAAAATTAAAAAATACGCGCAAAATTACGTTAAAAATTCTTATAATTTCTTCATAATTCTCAAAGAAAAACTAGAACGAAGAACAAAGTAATTTTAACATAAATCGCAGTACTGGTTCGTATTTTACAGGATAATACTACATTTTTCTTTTCCCCTCCTGAAAAATGCAAGAGCGAAAAATCCCCTTTTCAGAAATTTGTAAATAGAAAAGAACATTTTCAAAAAAGCTAGAATATATAGCGTTTTTATGTTATCTTCATACGATTAAAAATCGCGCAAAAACTTCTTGGTTGATGTTTCTCTTTTGGAGGATAAAAAATTCCGGTGGCCTTCTAACCAACATTTCAGTTTATTTGAGGCAAAACGGCATTGAAAGTAAACACAATTTGTCTAATAATAATTACACCGATTACATAACCACCCAGCAATGATGTCAAAAGTATTTTTTTCTTGGCACCTATTTAATGAGATAGTAATGAATCGAATAGAAAAAAAACACCTGTGACCATTAAAAAACATAATATAAATACTCCTTACCAATACACAAAACTATGACAGACAAAAAAATCTTTGAACGCAACAGTTTGTTGTGAAGCGCGAACTGCCATATATTTCAGAAAAATCACTTGTATATAAAATCCTTAGAATTATCGCTTAACTGCATCTAGTGGAACCGGTTAAGAGATAGATGCAATTGGACCAGATGGGCGCGAGTATATCAACGGTATATTTCACTATTAACAAAAAAAAACGCGATAGGTTTGTGTTCTATGCAACCATTAAAAATACAAAATATTTGCACAATAATGAAGGCTCGTTTTCTGCGAACTGCGCTAATCGTGACAAAAATTGATCCAAGGTGTGCCGAGCAAATATTTATATACAAATCGTAAAGATCGATTATGATACATATAAATATTCTCATAAACTAGTCAGTTACAATTACGATTTAAGTTAGGTCAAGAACACATCTTACATTGTTTATATAACGAGTAAATAAAATCCCTGAGGCGCAACAAACCAATTACAATCCAATATTAATTTTGTTTCGTTTCCTCATTTAAAAAATACGAAGCAAGGAAGGAAGAGTCTAATCAACCTGCATGTTGATGATATGTTATTATTATTATAATAGCAAACAAATTACCAACGCATCATCTTACTCGCAAGATTTTCACAGATTTCATTGTTCTATAAGAAAAATGATATTTAGCTATTGTTTTTTTTTACTATAACTTTCCTACACACCAATCTCTTCAATTATGCGCCGTTTAAAAAATCATTAACATATTTGCAGCAACAAATTATCCGCATATATTCTATACCGGCATTTTACACATGATTTTTTCACTTCCTCCTAACAAACTGAATCAGTTTTACAATTAGCATACAATATAAACAATTACATAATGCTCGCGGTTAAAATTGTTGATATCATAGGTTAAATATAACTTATTGGAAATATTTGTAATTATTCTAGCAAATAGGTGTATGGTATTTCTGTTTATGGAAGAAATGTTATTAACTTTAATTAGCTTGCATAATTAAATATTATTTCTAGCTGTAGAGCGTAGTTCGTATTATAAATTTACGGTAAATTTTTATTATAGCGCATAATTTAACTAAATAAAGTGATTGCTTTTTTAATAACAATAATTGACTGTTTATCCTTAGTAACGACTAGCGTGAGATTCGAGGTAAATGTTAAAGAACAAAAAATTAAAAAGCACTATTCCGGATATTATCGCAATAAAGATCTATTTTTTGCTAATAAACAGACTTTGTTCTTGAGAATCTGATGGAAATCTCAAAAGGAACTGAAGATATATTGGTAAAGATAAATTAGTTGGGCTCGTTTTAGCCACATATTAAATGCATGTTAAATAACTGGAAAATCCAGCCAACAATTTTTAAAAGTTCCGAAAAATTTGGTACAAGTTTAAAAAAAGCTTTATGATAAACTTTGCCAGATGAAGATGTTGTATGAACATGGATCCAACTCACTTTCAGGTTTTTCAATTTTAATGTGTCCCGGAATCGAATTTATATTTTGTGACAAATGGCGATTTTCTAACTAAATTTATTTCGTGGCGATTTTGAGTTCTTATGGAAATTTATTTTCGGAAGTAGGAACAGTTGTTCTTATACAAAAAATTACCGCGAGTCGAAGACGTGAAATTCGTAGATAAAAAATCTTTCTTCTAGAATACAGAGGAGAGAAAACATCTTTTTATAATTAAATTAGCAAATTTAAATAATATGCTGTATAAATATTCAAATTCATTCTGCGACTACATAATTATTAAATTGATAATTAAATTTGTTAATTATAATAAAACATTTTGGCAATATACTAGTTTAAATACGAATTTCATATGGAAAATATCTGGCTATAACGATATAAAAAGTTTCTAAAGTATCTTAAGGTCGGTTATTCATCTTTCCAGTAAGTTTAACCACCAGATAAATTCGTTGACTTTCATTGTTGTAACAATATTGTAACCTAGAGGGAAATGGAACTAAAATATCTACCAGAGGTAAATAAATCGGCCCTTAATAAGAAAAAATAAATGTAAAGAACGAAAATTAGTAATAAATAATGTCTATCTACTTATGTATAAATTTATAGAAATCCGAGTACACCTACATAACAGAAAAAAGGTAAGAAAACATATTATTTTTCATTTACATTTTTTTCATGAGTCACAGTAGCAGGAAAATTTAATTGTCTTCTATTCTATGGCTATGGTCTTGGCAAAGATAGAAATTTGTACTATATTTGCCTTGGCAGTATAGAGTACGTTAATAAAATGATTTATTTTGCCCTAAGAAAAACCAAACACTTCACAATAATTACGATAAATTAAGATTTGCGAAGTATGAAATTTTATTGTGAAAATTACAGTTTTTTCAACTCTTGGCACAATATAATCTGATTTTTAACAAAATTTCTACAACTTTAGATAAAGAAGTTCTACGAATTTGCAAAAAAGATATAAACAATGTCTCGTTATAAGAAAATTCTTCGTTTCTTTAGATGTCATTACAATCAATCTGCCTTGGTAAAGAATCATGAACATTTTGAAAAATGCAATAAAGACTCCTAATTGAACTATAAGCGTGCATGTCATGAATAATTCCAAAAAAATGTCATACCCTTTTCTATTCACCCACAAACTCACTCAAGAAAACCACAACCAACAAACCAATCACACATCACACTATACTAGCAACCATCTACTACACGCTCCGTCTGACATTTAATTAGCTAATGATAATATTACAAACATTCAACCGGCAAAAGGTGAGAGAAATAACAGTTTACCATTGTTCCAGTTAGTTAACAACTCTCCCTGTTTCTCCCAGTCTTGTATATTGACTGATTTTCCCGCCCTCACACGTGGCCTCCCATTTGTCCGATGCATTTTATTTGTCTTCGTGTATCTAATTCAAGCATTATTATTACCGTTCATAACTGCGGGTGTTCCACAAGACACTGTACACAACAAGCCTACAACCGTCTTTTAGCATATGAATGGACACACTATAGGTTTAACGACACATACACCAGTAAATTTGGACGGGCGTCGGGACGGACCTGGCTGTTGGCCAAACAAAGCTGATGCATTTTTATTCCACTCGTTGAAGTTTCTGTAGAGTTCATGTGGTTATGACACTGAAGTTTACGATATTACTTATTCGATGCAGGTACCGTTTCGTGCTTATTGGTTTATACCGGATGATGGCTGTGTTAATTGTCATTGGAAAAGTCAATTTGACGTTGTGTTAACCTCGGCGGTCTGTGAGGCGTTTGAAATGTCTTAGGACGCCTCCTGCATGTAGTTGTACAATAATTAATTTATGTATTTAGAGACTAATTACTGATCATAATGTCTATTTAATTTTAAATATTAGTCTTCTAATTACAGAAACAACTAAGGGTCACTTCAGATAACATTCTTCATAATCGGTTATTTGTTGTCCCTAGTCAAGATACAATAACTTATAAAATCTAAAAGTGAGCTTCAATACCTAGAAAAGAAAGGTTTAACACCCAATTAATTTCATATAAATTATTGGCGTGCTTAGGAAATCTGCTCCTTTCTATCAAGCTATAAAAATTAATCTCAGCACTTGAAATATGGCAGAAAAATCTACAAACATGCAAAATGTGCTGGTCGGCCGCTTTCTGCATGTATTCAATTGAAAACATGTGTATAAAATGATCATGGAAGATCGTCGATTGACATCAAATATCTTTCGAATAATATGATTGGATAAATAATGACATCATTCAGGATCTCCTCCACAGGATAATGGTCAAATTTGTGCAAAATTGGCTACAAAATTTTGTGATTGCTTTGAAGAAAAAGAAATCAAACTGCCACTCGTAATCATCTTATACCAGATAACATTCTGATTCATAAGTCTTATGAACGCTTATGGGGGCTTGAATTTATGGAGAAGCCATCGAACTCTCCTGATCTAGCTCCTAGTGATGGCTAAAGGTAAAAGAGGGAACACAGTTTAAGAGCTGCGATATTGATTAAAGAAATGGCGTTACTACTTGAATATGGCAGACATAAATAACTGACAATGTTAAAATTCTATTTGTCTAGTTATTATAGAAAAAACATTTATCTTAAATATATCAAAATTATCTTATCAGCAGATAATTAGTATAAAAATAACATAATTTATTGCGTACCTACTTAAAAAACAATAAACAAAATTGTAGTCTACAGGTGGCATTTTTTTCAAAATTTACACAAAAATTTTTTACACTTACTAAATATAGAATTTTTTTTTATTCAGGAAATTTTCTTACTAAACTAATGCTGAAAAAATTCGATATTCATAACTGAGAGCATAATTTAGTTTCAGACCGACTAAAATAAAAATAAAAACTAGAAAATCTTCATGTGAAAATTATTTGGAGAAGAAAAAAGTGGGTAACTTTTTGAAACATCAGTTTTGATTATTAGAAAGCCATCTATTGGTATTTACAAGATATAACTCATACATCAGATAAAAATTCCGTATCGTTCTCTACCCAGTTTAATTTTTTTTACCGTTGCGATAGGCAATAATTATTCTAATTTCCGTTATCAACGTTAAATAAACACTTTAACCCGAAATCTTAAAATGACTAATAGGACAATCCAATAACGATCATCACACTTATTTCAAAGAATCACATACAGGTATGTACATATTCCGCTTTAAACTTAAACTAATCCACATTTTATCACTGTTTTATTTAACAAAACACTAATAATTAGTTTCCACTAAATTTCACACGCGCCACTATGTCTTTAATCACACTTAAAAGAACCCACACTAGACACCAAAAGAACTGTACATTAACAGCAACAAAAAACCATACAGTCTAAATTATGGTGTGCTTCTAAGCGTGGCGTAAAAAACTTATGAAATGAGGTAAAAGTTTTAGGAATAAATTTATTAATTGCCTTATAATTATTAACAATGTGCAAGTGTTTTAATGATATAATGATATAAACCTGACGCTACGGGAAAACACTGATTACTTTATCAAGTTTTATCAAATAATTTCGATTCGGGCAATCGTCATAATGACGAAATTATTTTGACACAAATATATCTAGATGTGTGAGAAATTCCCACGACAAGATGCAGGAATACGAACAAGAGTCATTACACCTATAGTTTTAACTAATAAAAACAGAATAACTTTATTTATTTTTATAAAAGTTCAAGACACTCTGGGCACGTGCGGTTAGGGTTCTAAAGGCATGGCGACGACGACGGTGAGAGTCCGCTATGTCTCCGGAATGACAACAAAAATAAAAACCACTTTTATTTTCGGATATTTTAAGATTTCTAAGAGAGGATGTTGCAGACTAGCACACACATAAGACACATCTTCATCTTTTAATTCTTCATTCAGGACAGTGGGGAGCTCGCCCCTGTATATGTGAACTTAACCTAATACCAACTGGTCGATATTTTTCCAGGCCAAAAATAGACTGGATTATATTCGATATCCTACAGCGAGCTGCTATAATTTCAATTAAAATTTTTACAGCACATTCGCTTAACTAATTTTGGGTAAGTATAGTGTGTAAGAATTTACAGGATGCAGCAGAAAAATCCAGTCAAAAATTATAATCGATATCTTACAGCAAGCTGCTATAATTTCCATTAAACTTTTTTACTCGCTTAACTAATTTTAGTTCCCAAGTTCAAAAATTAAAAAGTCTACAAGTCTACAAAATCCTTACCGGTTAGGGTTTCTTGATTACGTGTGGTAGGTTTGAGAGCACCCTGGGGGGCGCCACTCGAACCCTTGGAGGCTGCCAGCTTGAATAGAACTTTTCACTAATCCTTAAAAAAAACAAATAAAATTGTGAATACACAAAACAAATTAGGTGCAATTATTAGCAAGTACTGGTGAGGTGAACTGATTTGGATTTGACTACCCGAATATAATTCAAGTAGACTCAGAGGTATGATCAACGTCACGTAGCACCTTTTGCCTAACTCTAATACATATAATATTAAAAAAATTCAAAAGAAGGACCCCATCCATTTATATTGTTCTTTTCATTATAATTATACATGCAATTGAATAGCAAACATTTTTTTCGTTTTCTGAAATTGCAGTACGTATTATGACATTGAATTCCAAATATGGTAAACAAAACCAAAACATAGATTATGATGCAATGTACTTGACAATAAAATTATCAATGAGAGTCTACCTTAAAACAGAAGTAATTGGCGCACTGCCTTTAAGTATTTGATAAGGAAAATCGAAGAAATCACAATTAATTAACCATGTTGTACGCAAATGAGAAACAAAACGTTTTAATGTACGCAATTTGTATTCTGTTAATGTTTTTATCTAAATTTATATGATGGTGAAATAAACCCAGATAAGGATTGCGATTTATGTGAGTGATGCAGGTAGATAGCCCTAGCAATCATTATTTGACTAAAAACTGCTTTTTCGCGTGAATATTTTCAAAATTTGTAGTTATTCCAATATTTTATCATAATTTTGAAAGTTTAGGCATTAAATACTATGAATGATGAAAACTATATTTTATTGGAAAGACAATTTTATCATAAAATTGAACAATGGCCCTTCTAGATAATTTTGTATTGTCTGTAGGATTATCAAATGAGGGCGATAAAATATTTATAAATATATTGTTTGGATGTCCGAAATGCGAAATTTATAATCTAAAAAATTTGAAATACAGATTATACAATAAGTGGGACATGCTTTACCTGTAAATACTAGGCATAAAACTGAGACGATTGACGCAAAAAGTTGTTATACTAAAATGCATAACTAAAAAGTTATAGGCGTTTGAAGTATCAGAAAAAACAATAGTTTTTGGTAATAACTTCTAAAATAATTGAATGAGAAGAACCAATTCTTGGTAGTTGCTAATATGAATACCAAAGACCTTTAATTTGTAAAAATTTTGTTGAAATCAAACTTTAAGATGTTTTTTAAAGTAAGTAAAGTGGAACTTTTTTGCCCTTAAAATTTTATTTATAAAAAAAATTGCTTTTAATAGGCAATTTAATTAGGAAACTTTTTCATCTCTTGTAAAGTTTTGATTAAACGCACCGTGAAGCTTTAAAAAATTAAAAACTAACAGGATGTTTTTACTAAGTTTCAAAAAAACGGCATCAAGTATGCTGAGATTTAAAAGTTATAGACGGAAGACGGAGCTCCAACACATTATGCACGTCCTGTGCGACATTAGCATATTGGCTATCAGTCACCTATCCTCAACGATGCCCTGACGATGACGCTCCTCTAGCTCTTCTTTGCATTGAAAACCGAATTTTTTTAAAATATAAACTTCCTCTTGAACTTCATTGGCGTATTGAACGATTCTCCTTCTAAGCTCTTGAAGTGAAGGAATAGGTGTTGCATACACTTTTGATTTTAAATATCCCCAAGAAAAGAATTCAATTGCGTTTAGGTCAGGAGAACGAGGAGGCCATGCAACAGGAGCGTTAGGGCCTCTATCAATCCATCGTTGAGGATAGGTGACAGATCGCCAATGTCGCTGGAGGTCCGTCCTCCGTCAATAACTTTTAAATCTCAACATTCTTGATGCCGTTTTTTTGAAACTTAGTAAAAACATGCTGTTAGTTTTTAATTTTTTAAAGCTTAACGGTGCGTTTAATCAAAACTTTACAAGAGATCAAAAAGTTTTTAAATTAAATTGCCTAGTAAATACAAGTTTTTTTATAATTAAAATTTTAAGGACAAAAAAGTTCCAGAAGGTTAAACACTTTACTTACTTTAAAAAACCATCTTCTTAAAGTTTGATTTCAACAAAGTTTTCACAAATTAAAGGTCTTTGGTATTCATTACCAACTACCAAGAATTGGTTCTTTTCATTCAATTAGTTTAGAAGTTATTAGCAAAAATTATTTCATTTTCTTAAATTTCAAACGCCTATAACTTTTTAGTTATGCATTTGAGTATAACAACTTTCTGCGTCAATCGTCTCAGTTTTAGGCCTAGTATTTACAGGTAAAGCATGTCCCACTTATTGCGACTCACCCTGTATAATCTAAAAAATTTGAAATACTGGTTATAGAAATATGGTACATAGTAACATTCGGATTTCTTTTAGAGGCACCACACGGGGTTCAGAACTGTGTAGCAATTACTATTCTAAAAAAGAATGCCAGACTGCAGAGATATGAAAGGACTATTTCCGCCTACAACATTTTTAATAGAATGCATTTTACAATAATTGGTCTACACAAATAAATCCACCTGAAATTTTCATTTTCAAGTTCGAAAGGGCAATAAACTGTAGTTTTTTGTGCATTTGATTGCATAATAATAGCGAAATTATTTATATGAATAGAAATCGCAGTTATAGTCAAGTCAAGTACCGGTACAACTTTCTTTATCAATAATTTCTAATTTAAATACCATAAAAAGCTGTTAAAAACGATTTTTTCAAATTACAATATCTAACTGTACATAGGGTTGTTAATTAACACTCAGCCTTTTAAATTTTAACAGAAATTGCAGCTAATTTCAATAATTTACATAAACCACGTGCAAGAGTTCAAGTACCTAAATAAAAAAAATTTATTTATTATAATAGATTAACAACACATACGCACTTTAATTCCATTTGTACTGTGGTGTACAATTACAAATAAAAGTTATCACCCAAATTATATGATGACATTTTACAGCGTAATCAATTTGGCATTGATGCTGTTAGTACGTGAGTCATGCAGATTGGACATTGAAGCCTAGCTACTATCTTATCAATCAATTATTGTCCAACACACTACAAAAACCGTTATTCAAAAGAGTTATTGCAATTTATTTAAACTAATTTATAGAAAAATACTTACTTTTTGACATTTCATATTTCGAAAGTCAATAAAATCTAAAATAATTAACACTAATTTAACAAGAATTAATATCGATTTTAACACAGTCGGTTTGGGAGAATTTTAGTAACTTAAATTAAAGTAGTTTTGGCAAATTGTTACTTAATTTTACACATATTTTCAATAATTAGTCTTTTTGCACAGGGACGATACATCTGTCTTAAAATAACTGTCAAAAGCTTGGGGAGCCAGGATAGCCAACAAATAAATAAAACTGCCAACTGTAGTTTGTTCAGCTTTGAGCGTATGTCTTAGATAAATTTTATTTAATATTTTTTGATTATTTTTCGAATAGTAGTGTGTTTTCAAAAACGGGTTTATTGTTTTAATTGTGTACAAGTAAATTGTGGATTTTGAGCCGGTATTTTTGGTTTTTGAATATAAATAGAATGGTGGTGCCAACTTAAGCACAATAAAATCCCTTAATTGTACAATGTAGAAATTTTAAACATTTTATTTATTTATTTAAAGATTGTTACAAGTTGTTCTTAAACGGACTAAATTTAGATTGAATCTGTTATGTTCGTTTGTACTTTTTGTATTTTTCAAGCCTGATTCAACTCATAATTTGTTGTTAAATAAATTTTATTAAAATAGTTTAACATTATTTTATATTTGTTGTTAAATTTTTCAAAATCGTGCAATGAAAAAGTTGCTTTCCAACAATTTTCACAGTTTTTCCGCCGCGAATTAGGGAAAGTTCTTTTCCTTGGTTGGCCAAAAGAAAAGACACACACATATTGATTAAAATTAAAAGGTAGTTTATTTTTACGTTTGAGATGAGTGAGATGAGGTTCCATTGCAGCTTCAGTGCGCCAAATTCCCGGTGGCAATTTTAAGTAAAAAAGTGTTTTACGTGTTATTATCCTTTGAGGAAATTTTGTAATATGGCATTAGGCGAAGATCAACAATTTTGTTTGCGATGGAACAATTTTCAAGCTAATATTACTTCACAATTTGAAACGCTCCGAGACGATGAAGATTTTACCGATGTGACCATTGCCTGTGATGGGCAACGGATGCAGGCACATAAAGTTGTGTTGTCGGCATGCAGTCCCTTTTTTAAAGATCTATTCAAAGTGAGTTTGAAATAATTTGGATAAAAAATACCGAGGAAGGCGTCCATTGTTTTCCATCGTGGGGTTTTTTGCGCGTTACGTTGGGTACGCTGTTTTGGCGGATTTTGAACTCAAAAATTACGCTCTATCTCAAAAAAAATTTAAACTGAGGTTCTTTTGTAGTTATTCGTTGAACTTTTAGGTTAATTAATAAAAACGCTCAATAAAAAGATTCGAAATAAAATCGTATGGAAAAAATAAGTACGATTTTTTCAGGATTATTGGCGTAAAATTATCAAAATTTAAACCATAACCTATTAAATTTCGGTTTGAAATATCCGTGTATAATATTGGAGTTTTTATAACATTATACAGGGTGCATCAGTTTTAAGTTTTAATCGAGTAAACTTTAATGGTACATTCTCCTTCTCCTGGTCGTCCTGAATCAGAAAAATGTATATTATATACCTCTATCTCGATTCCTAAGAAAGATACAGAGTGTTGAAGTTTACAAGAAAAAAATATTTTTTTACAATAACTTCCATAAAAAAGCTTGATATAAACAAAATTTTGCATGCCTGCCCTCCTCCATACGGACAATTTTATGAAGATATTTTCGATTCAAAGAAAAAAGTATGCCACTGTAATTTTAAAAAAATATTTTTTATCTATCGAATTCCTTATTCAATTTAGAGTGAAATTTGCTTTTACAGAACAAAAATTGAAGTTTTAATTCCACAGATAATTAATTTTTTCCAAAGACGTGCTAACTTCAAATTACAAAAAAATCCGGAAATGATGACAGATGCTGTTAATTCATTAGTTCGTCGTTGTCAGAAATGCATCGAGGCTGGCGGGTTGCATTTTGAACAGTTGCTGTAATTTTATATAATTTTTTGTTACTTTTTGTTTTTTAATAAATTTCCTATTTGATTTGTGACTAATTTCAAATTGGCACGTCTTTCGAAAAAACTAATTATCTCTGGGACTAAAACTTCAATTTTTGTTCTGTAAAAGCAAAGTTTACTCCAAGGAATTCAATACATAAAAAATTTTTTCTTAAAAATTACAGTGGCATGCTTTTTCTTTGAAATAATTGAGATGTGGCCGAATTGCACGCCACTGGTGCCACCCCAAAATCGAAAATATCTTCATAAAATTGTCCTTAGCGTGGAGGGCAGGCATGCAAAATTTTGTTTGAATCCAAGCTTTTTTATAGAAGTTATTGCAAAAAAATGATTTTTTCTTGTAAACTTCAACACCCTGTATCTTTCTTAGAAATCGAGATAGTACCATTAAAGTTTGCTCGATTAAAACTGATACACCCTGCATACAGGGTGTCCCAGGATAGACAAGAAATATTTTTAGGTGTGATTCTCGAATAAATTCTGCATTTTGTCCTGTATAATTTTTTTATCCCCAATTCGGATTAGGTTTCGAGCAATCATCTCTTGAATGTTGAAAATTGTAGACTGAAAAAATAAAACAGTGTTGAATAAAAAGAAGCCAGTCTGCTAAACTTATTGAATATCGAAAAAAAGTTATACATGAAATTTGTAGCTGAGATGATTAGCGATCGAAAGTTACTTGTAATTTTTTTGATAGTGTCAACCGTTAAAGAATTATTAGTGTTCAAATTTGGAATTACTCCGAGTAATTATTAAATTTGCAATGACTTTACATGAAAAAAAAATTAAAAAAGCACGGATTGGAGATAAAAAAATTATACAGGATAATGCAAAATATATTTAAGAATCATACCTAAAAATATTTCGTGTCTATCCTGGGACACCCTGTATTATTAAATTTTTGGATTCTACATTTACGTCTACATTCTACATCTTATCCATCACTGATTCTTTTTTCCTTTTTAGAGCAATCCGTGTTCGCACCCAATCATCTTCATGAGAGACGTGGAGGCCCGACACATAGTGGCCCTAATGGAGTTCATGTACGCCGGCGAAGTGAACGTAGCTCAAGCCCATTTATCAGCATTTCTCAAAACTGCGGAATCGTTGAAAATCCGCGGCCTAACCGACACCGAATCCGAACTAAAACGCGATGAAGACATGCTATACCTCAATCCGCAATCGTCTTCGAGTAATAAAAATAAACACAAACCACATATATCCTCATCTAGCGCAGTAACTTCTAGTCAAGATATCCCAAATAGTTCTAGTCCTCCAGCACCAAAAAGACAATGCAAATCTGAATCTGATTTGCCACGATTGCGACAAAGCAAAGAAGATGGCTTGAATGTTAATCCTTTTGCTTTACAACAGACTGACAATAAGAATCAACTAGAGTTAAATAATAAGAATTCTCTTCAGCCAAAGGATGAGCTTCCTGATTATCTAAGTGATGATGGGCGTGATGATAATTTGGATAATCTGTCGAATTTCTATGCGGCTACAGATGTAACCGAACTGCCTGGTAAGTTATGAAAACTGTTACTAAAATAGAGTTTTTAAGAAAAGTTGTTTCAGGAGGAATGGAAATAATACCGCAAACTTCAAATTTTAACACGAAGGAATCGAGTCAAGATGGACAAGGTAAGGCAGAGAAAATGTTAGAGTTTTGTTTTCGCATGATTTGTTTTGCCCCAACTTTTTCGTTGAATGCTATTTTATCGGGCTGGGATCCAGCGCAGTCTACAATTATACCAAAAATACATTGGCTTTCAATTTCTTTATATAAATTTTGATGCAGGATATACCAAAAAAAAAAAAACGAAGGGTAACTGTTTCCATGTTTAATTATTACTGTAACCCTTGAGTGTTTTTGGTACAACCTGTATATAATAATTGGTTTGTTGTAGGCAACGACAACCGTAGACTGCACTCGTTGGATCCCAGACCATGTGAGCAGTGTGGAAGGGTCTACAGTAATTTGTCAAATTTAAGACAGCACATGAAATTAATTCATTACCCGACCTATGTGCAATGTCCTCTGTGTGAAAAACCCTTCAAAACTGACTTGTACCTGAGACGGCACCTTATCAGTGCCCATGATGGTTTAAACAAAGGTCTAACTAAGAGTTATTTAAGTGATCTCAAGATTGTTAGCGTATCGGGTGGAATTGATGTCAGGAATGATCACTATAGCGCTAATCTTAAATATAATCTAAGAAGTAGTCATACTTAAAATAAGAACTGTATAATAGTGGCACATTTTGGAGTGAATCTTTTATTTTATTTATAGTTTATTTTCTATAATATTAATAATAAAGGTTTTTAGCTTAAACTCTATCGTATGTTTTTCATCAATCATCACGCAGTATAATAAAAAATTAAAACCTAAATGATGTTAAAAAATTTTATAAAGGGGTTAGTGAGCTATTTTCTGTTGTCTAAGGACTGCGTCTTACTCGCTGGCACTCGTCAGACCAATGGCCCTTTAAGCTACAGTCCAGTCCAATCGAAGACCCCGACGACCTGACGCTTCGTTTACGCGAAACCCGCGAAGGAGACAGAAGAAATAGACTGGTACCCAAACAAACCCAAACTTAAAAACTTTCATCATCAATCTGACTTTTACAGATAAAACTTGGCGAAGGCATAGAAATCTACGAGGATCAATTACGCAGTGTCAAATGGAGTGACTATCGGAAATTGACCAGAGGATTGGCCACAATTTTATTTAGTCCTGCCGAATTGGCCACGTGCTCCGTAACTGGACAGCGATGGAGCAGGGCTGGAAGTGGAGAAAGGCCTGTGAAGCCGGCCCTGGATAGAGCCAAAGTACAAGCAATAATTTGTAGGTATATTTTTTGGTGGAATTTTATTGGAGAATGTTTGGGATGTTTTTTTTTAGCGTACGTTGCCACTAGGTTTCCCATGGTGGAAATAAGCAGAATTAAGCAAGTTTTAGCTTATAAATGTAAAGAAAATTCAACAGCTTTTAAAATGAAAGCTGTTAGATATAAATTAGGTGAGATTGATTACAGTCTTTAGGTAATTGTTGTACTTAAACTTAAAATATTATTTTGTTGTAGAGCCCCTGAACCCTTAAAACTACTCTAGTAAAAATTGATTGTGTCAAAAGTTATTTGTAGCAATTTTAGAAAATAACAAAATGTATAACTACGAATATGTAATATTTTAATATGTTTTTATGACGAGTTATAATATATACGTGATAGCTATATAATTTATATTTGGAATTGTTTCTAACTTGTTTTTTGATGTTATGTTATTATTATTATTATTTATGTAATAAAGTGTATTAATTGAATTGCAAAATCTAGTTTGAATATATTTGGAGTTGGAGAATTAACAGATTTCTACTTGCTGGGTGATGTTACGTAACTCAGTTTATTTCTAAAGATTGTCGTTAGATGACGCTGATGCTGATCGTACCGGAAATCTTATATTTTATCAGTACCTAAATATAATTATTATTATTATCAAATTCACTAAACAATAAATGTTTAAGTCGCGCTTATCGCATTAAACAATTTATTTTAAACAGTAGCTTTATCTCAAATGGGATTGTGGTAAACAAAATGCTTTGTTCATAGGTAGGTAGGGGAATCCCCGACTGTACAGAATAATTTCTATCTGGGATTTACACAAACCAACTAATCAACATTCATTTACACTAGTGCAGCTGTTGGCTTCGGTTGTGTTATTCCTAGGTGGAAAATATTGAAAAATTTTGGTAAGTAAAGTAAACGATGATTGTTATTTGGTGTATAAATTGATAAATAACTCTATCTATAGGATTGGAGTATTATTACGTTTTTCGATCGTGTTTGAGAAATAAATTTTCGCTACGAGCTTGTTTAAAACAGTTTTGCTATACTATAATACTTACAATAAAAAATTTCATGATTTCGCCGATGGATTATCAAGTTTACATAAAAATACCTCTATTTTGACGCTTTTCCATTTTTCTACTATGTACTTCTTTATATGGAAACCCCTTAAATTGTACTTTTATCACAAATAAATAATTTGTAAGCGTAGTCTTAAATCTGAAGAAAAAAACTGTTAATATTTTTGATTTTTATGGATTTTGTGTCTACATATTTGTATTCTTGCAATAAATTATAATCCATATGCTTGACCTTGATAACTAGCAGTGAGATGTCGATAAGCCTATGATATAAATGAAGGAAAATAAATATGTAGGTATATAATTTATACTATAAATAGCAAGGCACTGCATATTGCATACCCTGCAACAGCGGAATTTTAAACTAAGCACGCACCTACCATCACAAAAAAAATAAAGAAAACACGTTTCAAGTTTCGTCTACTTATACCAAATTGGTTTCGTTGATTTTATTACCCTTTAAATAAATATTAGTGAAGCTAAACCGTTTTCCTTGCGAAATTTTATTAATAACTTATAAAAATACTGATATTTATTATTATCAAATGCTTATTTCGTTTTCCTGCCGAACTGCGTAATTTTTGATAATGGAAAATGATCTTTATGAACTGTATCCTGTATCAGGAGGAATTTGTGGAATACTTAAGTTTATGCAGTTGAAGTTCTTATATGCTAAAATGTTTAAAACCGGTTTAAAATGTATGAATATAGTTTAATGAAATTGTTGTTTTAAAATTAAGCTAGTAGAATATTTTGCTGTATTAACGTATTTATAAAAGTTAAATATTGATAGTGGTGATAAGATAATATGCGAAAATACTTATTTATAAACCGTAATTATCACTATTCGCATTTTGCATGAGTTTTCGTATTTTTCAGCGCTTCTATCACAAAAATCCAAGTTCACTACATTTGACCACAAGCACAAAGGGAGAGAGGATTATAATTTAAACACGTAAATTCATGAAAAGCAAGTGTGCCTCCCGCAGAGCAGAGGTAAAAAAATTCTTTTTTGCCAAAAAATTTTGCTTGATAAAAAATGCATTAATACTATACAGAAAACTAATCTCTGGTCTTGTCAAAAATTAGAAGACAAGAAAATTGTTCAAAAGTTATCTAAATGAACTTCCATAATATTGATGGTTTTTTCTGTTATAATAGTTATATAAAAACGTAAATTCCATAAAAATCCGCATGGTGGTTCCAAAACTGTGGCACTTTAACCCAGCAGGATGGGAAAATTGTAGAAACAAAGAATTATTATTTTCAAAACGTTGGATCTAGTAGTCGGATTTTGATGAAATTTACTTTATTGCAAAGCTGGATGTTGGTTTTCCTTACAAAAAAGTTACACAACTATTATTTGGTGATTTTAGGAATTTGTCGGAGCTTCAAAGTAGCACCTTTAAAAATGTTAGAATTTTCTAGTAACTGTTTTAAAAAATCACAGTTTTGAAACCGCTGGTTGGATTTGTGTCAAAAAACCTTTAAATCAAAGCTCAATAATCGTACTAAGTATATTGAAAAAATCCTGAAATGTTAATATGATTTTTTTTGCATTTTTTTCGAGTTCCACAGTTCACTTTTCAAAAAACGTGTTTTTTGAGGGTGCTACCTACATTAAAATAATCACAGTTTTGGAACCGCTGGTTGGATTTTGGTAAAATTTACTTTATTGCAGAGCTGGATGTTGGTTTTATGTACCAAAAAATCTCCAAGTCTTTATTTAGTCATTTTAGGCATATTTTGTAGCTTTAAAGTTGCACTTGAAAAATGTGACGTAATTTTCTAACGACTGTTTGTAAAATATGACAGTTTTGAAATTGATTGCTGTATTCGATACATTTTATAAATTTTTACAATTAAAATTAAATCTGAATACCATGTGTAGCACATCGATGTATTTGGAAAAAAAAGTACTATCCGATGATGTGAAAAGTAGAAAGTGCGCCCATAAGAAAAACTGAAGTAGGCGTTCAAAAAACAAAAACGAATCGATGTTTAAAGAAACGACGATCACTGATCGATAGAGCATAAAAAGTTGCTTTGAGAATGTTTTTACAGATTAGAAAAATGTCCAGAAATAAAAAAGTTATGGGCGATTTTCAAAAATTGTAATTTTTAGTTTTTTTCACTTTTTCAGAAGACCGTTCAAGATAATTCAAATTTGTCTTAGGATTATTACTGAGCACTAAATTTAGCATGTTTGCCAAATTTAAACCTATGGTCTATCTATTATAATAAGCGAGATCCCCATGCTGGAAACGGAATTTCAGCCACCCTGTATAAACATGCAAATTTTTCTTTACCTACTGAATATTACTACATAATTTTTTTTCTACATTCACGCTTATACTCTGAATTTCTGTTGAATAGAAAAAAGATGGAGGACGATTTGGCTGAAAAATTGAAAGGAACCAAGTTGTCGAGCGACATAAATGTGTTGCTTTTGGGGGAGAGTGGTGTCGGAAAATCCACATTCATCAACGCAATAGCAAACTATTGCCAGTATAAACTCTGGAAAAATGCAGAAAAAGCTGACTTAAGCATCTTAATCCCGTCAAAATTTAACATTAGGGATAAATGTAATGATTATCATGAGGTAATCATGGGGAAAATCAATTCAGATAAAAATGAGGTTTTAATAACTGGTGAATCAGCAACACAAGACGTAAAAACTTACGTGTTTCCATTATGGAATGGAAAAACGCAAATTCGTCTTATAGACACGCCTGGTATACCAGATACGAGAGGCATAAAACAAGATGACTTAAATTGTGAAAATATTTTAACGTATATTAGTAATTTGCATGAAATACATGCAATATGCTTCATCTTCAAACCGAACACTTCAAGGATTTCTATTACATTAACTTATTGTGTAAACCAGATCTTGTCTCGCTTAGAAAAATCGGCAAGTAACAATTTGATTTTCGTTTTTACCAATACCAGAGGCAACGATTACACACCCGGAGATACAATATCTTGTTTGAAAAAAATTTGCGATGAAATACACGAGAAACCTCCACATGTTAAAATACCTCTTGATAGGAACATCTTCTGTTTCGATAACGAACCGTTAAGGTATTTAGCGGCGGTTAAACAAAAGATCCAGTTTGAGGATTCTGTAAAACAACGGAATATTGAAAGCTGGAACAAATCGGCGGATGAATGGTGGCGGTAAGAAATTCTTTTAAATTCGAATTTATTTTTTAGTACACTGTAATAAAATTAACATAATTTATATCTTAAAAAATATACTTACATATGCAAATTACCTTAAAGTATCTAAACTGTAATTCTCCAAATCCAAGACAAAACCACCAAGTGATTAATGTTTGATTTCAGCCTAATGAAATATATTGTTGGTGATGCTAATAATGCACCATTAGTACCACATTTTGTTCGTAATACGTTAGCCATAAACGAAGCACGAAGAGCTATAATCCAATTATCGCAACCTTTGGCAGATATAAGCCAGTTGATAAACGATAATCTAATACTTTTGAAAAGACAAGAGGACAAAATTAAGGTCGGAAACCAGAGCCTGAAGGAAGCTAGGAAAAATCTGTATATTCCAATCGTTAATTTAAACACCACCAAACTAACTCAACCTGTGACTGTCTGCACTAGTACAGATTGCTCCGAAACCTATTCCGTAAGTGAATTGAATTGTTTACTTTAATTTACAGTCTTAGTATAATTTTATTTTTTCATGTAATGAAGATTGGGGGGTTAACAAAATACCATTACAAACAAAGATGTCATGATCCTTGTTACTTGACAAATGTCCCAAAAGAAATTATCGGCAGTCCAGAATTGATACACTGTGCAGCAATCAATTCAAGTACAAAACAATGTATACAGTGTATGTGCGATTTTAGTATCCATATGCATATTTACTATATGACTGAAACATTCAATGATACTAAAATTGATGAAGCCGCCCAAAGAAACATAACAAACAAACAACAGCTCATCAGCGAGCAACAACGTGTGTTGCTCCAGATCAAACAGCGCAAAATTGAATATGAAAGAGAACAGGCCCAAGTGATTCACAGTACAGCTACTTTTAGCCTTTTTCTTCAAACGAATGCTATCACCCCGTTTAATGATTCTTATCAAGAGTACATTAAATACTTAATTGAACGGTAGGTAGTCCGTCTTTTTATTGTATTATTCAATAGTTAATTATTTTTCTCTCAGGGAAAGAGCCCTTGGTCTTAATTGTGAGTTAGAAACCATAAACTATTTCCGCCAACTACTGAGTGAATACGAACAAATCAAAAATATGTTAGAGAATGGTGCAAAACTACAAAAACAACTGGGAAGAGACGATTTTGTGACTCCTCAAAAAATTGACCAACTCATCAAAGATTTGTTCAATTTGAAGCTGATTGGTCCAAAGGTTAGGGAGCTCTACAATACCCAAAAATCATGCCGAAAGACGGAGCATAAATTTACGGAATATGTTCACAAAGCCATACCTCCGATGACAGATTCGAAAAAACTCAAGAACAAAAGTATGTAGTAAAACTAGTAAAGAATGAAAACTTTAACTTTGCATCCATTATTTCCCGTTTTAGATGCACAAGATAAAAGTAAACATCAGAAGGCTGGAGCTCAAACTACAGAAGCAAAGAAAAGTTATCTACCGTCATATGAGGAGTCTGTTGGTGCTTCCACTTCAAGGCAGGGCTATCCGCCAGCACAAAGACCACCTCAATTTGTGCCTCCATATTCGTCATATGGTCCTAATCAATACAGTGAACAGAGTCATTACTATGGTCCTCATCAATATGACAGAGGCCAACCTCATTATGGTAATCAACTTATTCATAATTTCTAAAAAAATACCTTATTTCATGAATTTAAAATATTGGTTTTTTACAGATCCTCATGCATATGAACGTCAACCTTCAGCAAGACGCTACGAACCACCTCAATCACAACAGCCCCCTGGTAGCTATAATATTAATTTGACACTAAACAACCCAGAGCAACATACTGCTCCTCCTCGAGATTATTCCTATGATTATTCAAGAGCGGCATATCCTCCACGAAATACTTTCTATGATTACCCACCTACAACTCCATACGGGCGATATCCACCACCGCCACCCCCTCCTAATTATTATCCCGGACCTCAAGGCTATAATATGCCACTTGGTGGTGAATACCGTCCAGGTCCTGGACAGCATATTCCTGGTAATCAGAGATTTCAGAATCCAAGAGGGCGTGGTGGAGCTGTTCGTGGAAGCCGTGGAGGAGCTTTTCGTGGAAACCGTGGAAGTAACAAAACCACTTTTAAACCACAACGTAAGGGAGGCAAGCAAAATAAACAGCGTAAAGATGATGATGTTTCCTCTACTAATGGAGATTCAGACAACTGAATTATTTTCGCCAATTTTGTCTTTACGTTATATAGTTAAAAAGTTACTAAGTATAGGTTTAATTTCGTTTTATTTTTTTTTTGTTTACTTTTAATTTCTCATGCAGATGCAGGGAGAAATGTATGTATAGAAGTAGTGTTATAATATCCTTGGAGGTTAAAAGGATACATTATGGCAAAATATTTTCTTGAAATACGTTTGTAAGACAAATTTGGAGATGACGAAACTCCAAATTTGCGGAAATTTTTCTGAAATTCGGAACAATTTGCATGTTTACGATTTTTTTTACTGAAAATATTTTAGCCAAAAAAAATATGAACTGCTGAGATTATGCAGTCAGTTTATTGTTTCACGACTTGAGGCATTTTGTGACCTTTTTATTAAATATCAGTGTCTTTGTGGTAAAGATACTTGGCGTTAAAAAAAAAGTTGCCTTCTGCAACACATGACGGTAAAATTGTATAATTTCTGGTTATGGCCATGTAAAGGTCCTCGAAAGATTGAGTGTTGACTCAAAAATAACAAGTAACTGGAACGTCGGACGTTCAGTTTTTATTTAGAATAAATCATTCTACAGGACCTTAAAATATATGAAACAGGCCACAACCTATTTCAGTGCCTGAGCACCTGGGCGCCAAAAAATTGTGTGGGTTTGTGCGCCCCAAACCCCAGGTTGATTTTTACTTAATCCTTATGAAAAGTGAATTTTTTTAGCTCCCAAAGATGAGCGAGTGAAAAATGTTCTCCCTCTTGGGGCGCCATCGTCAAAGCTCTGCACAGGGCGTCAAATCAGCTCGACTCGGCACTGGTTGTGGCCTTCATATTTTTGTTTCATTATCGTTATCGCACCAGTAATTTTAATAATATTTGGCCTACCGCAATAGGTTTGTTTTTGTCAACATACCTAAATTCTAGTTATAGAAATTTTTTTAATGCTTTTAACAATAATTAATAGACTAGTTTCATGTTTTTATGTAACTGCATGTGAACAAGTTTTTATGTTTTATTTTATTTGAAGACAAAATTGGCAATATTTTCTATGTAATATGTTTATGAAATAAATACTTGATTTGGGAATTGTTGTTGTTATTTATTACCATTCATTATATTCTTATTCCGAATTATATTATTCTTTCGATATAATATGCTTCTGGGCATCTCTGTAGTAATAGTCAATTTTTAATAACTGTTATAAATTACAAGTTACCTAAATAAAAATAAGTTCATTTTAACTTTTGTGTCTTAATTGATCAATGAAATCACCCCTGTTATAGGTATAGGCACACCAAAATACACAGCATATTTTAAACTTGCCTATATGTAAGGCAAATTGCATTCTAGTACCACAGATATCTACAGGGTGTCCCTGAAAGGTCTGTTCACAACATCAAATGCTATTTTGAATAAGTTCTCAAAATAGGCTTTGATACATTTTCGAGCTCTTTTAGCCACGAAATTAATCGCTGCCAAGACTTGATGGCAATTTTCCGGATTTTTCAGACTAACCGAAATTTTCTTCAATTCAGCACAGCATTTGATATTGTGTTTCCAAACCTTCAAACTCAAATATCCCAAAAACGAAACCTTAAATTAAAATTTGTCGAGAGTAAATTAAACAAACAATTCAAAAATTGTATTTTCCTCGCAATATATCCAGTGCCGCTCGGAAAAAATATTTTAAAATTTTAACCCATGAGTTAAAATTTTTATTTTTAAACTGCTCAACAAAATTGACCCCAAACCTAAACCATCTGCTCTGACTTGTTCTAATGTGCTATATTCGGCTCTCATGGGTTTGGGTTTAGGTTTGGGTTCAAAATCTCGAAGTCGAAAAAAATCACGATTACTATACTTTCTTATTACTATGTATAAGAAAGTAAAAATTGTTCACTTCTTTCAGGGATGAAAAATGCCTTTTTACTCATTTCGGTTGCAGTTATTAAGAATGCGTTACAATAATTGTTATGCTGCCTTAAAATTTTAAAGCATTTATTAGCTATTTAGTTTTTATTATCATTTCCTTCCAACTTTTCTATAAAATAGCACAATTGGACGCATTCTTTTGGAAAGTATTTACCAATTTCTGAGCAATAATCGTAAGAAGAAATTTTTGTACATAATTACATTTTGTACAACATTTACTATTAGACCAAACCGTCTCCAAAAAAAATTTTTCATTTCATTTCAAAACTAGCCTCGATTCTCCTTCTAACACATTAGGCGAAGATCCTCATAGTTTCATTGCATTTCTTCTTAAATTATCTTTAATAGAATCCAAAAATTATATGAAACAGTTTCTTTCTTCAAGAACCTATAGATATCATACCGACTATCACTTTTAAGTCGTCAAGTCGTGCCTATTGTCACTAAGGAAATCACTCAACTTTGATATCAAATCTTGATTTACTTCAGTCTATTGTTATTCTTAATCTTAACATTTTTAATCATAGTTGTACAATTCATCGACAACCTACGCATAAACCAGATCTTTCCAGCTTCTTTGTTCATCACATTTGCAATACTTCGCTGGTACCTACCTACTAAAACTAATACATGATTTTCTTTTGAAACGTATATCATTTTGCATTTCGGATAAAAGATAAAATACCCAGTGTTTAGACGAGTTTTTCTAATTTAACGATTTTACTAAGATATATAAGATTTAATGTAAATAATTCATGTCCGGTTTACGTGCAGCTTTACTTACAAAAATTTGTATATTGTACGGGCCCCTTTAAAATGAACCTCATCGGCAAAGACAGAGGCACTTGAAGTAAAAGCCACTAGCTGTGGTATTGGATTGGTATGCTGTTCAGTGTATAGTCTGTTGTTTTTCAATGCATTGGCCCCCTCCCTGTTCCCTGCGGCCCCCCACAGGGGCTTGGAGATGTTTATAATTACTATATCCTACAAGAACACACACTCATCAATATCTTTGTGGTTCTTTTTTTATTATTATCAAGCTCGAGATAATACTTACTCTGGGTCCCATTTCTTTTTTATAATGCATTAAAGTCTTAATTGATTTAAAATGAATAATAGAATACAATTTTATTCATACGAATTTATTTTATAAATAAACATTAACTGCGTGTAAGATTACCAAAAAATAAGAAATAGTTGTGTTGTAATTAAATAATAATGGAATTATTGTTTCAAAGTTATTTTGTCATTTCGTGACAATAAGTCGTAAAATATTTTTAATTTGCAAAAACTTATTCTTTATGATTCCACGAACATAACTTTGAAATTGAGAGAAATCATTGAACGAAAGAAATAATAGATTTTTAATTGTATTTTGTTTTTAATTTTTACTAATAGCATGTTTGCACTTGCAAAGAAATTTAATATAACCGGCATTTCTGAAAACCGCCCATGACAGTTGTTGCGAATATTGTAAAAACTACAGCATATATAAAGCCTTTTGTGTTTGTATTGAGTACTGTGCCCCTTCGTCAGATTCTAGTATATCAAAAATAAAAGCATGTAATAATATCATGACTGGTTTGTGGTTTCTTCTCATCAACGCTAAACAGGGCCATAAAACAAAGCACGAAAAGTAAAATAAAAAAAGAACTAACTGCTCTGTTTGGTTTAGTCAGACCCCGTGCTGTGAGATTGGTCTGGAGTGGACTGTGAATAAATATACCGCGCTCTCCACATGGATTTTACCTCACCAAATATTAATTAATCACATAGATGTTTGATGACAATGCACTAAATATTATCCTAACTGCCTTTAGTTCCACCGACACAACCACATAACAACTAGAAAATATAATTTCGTAAAATAAAATACAATTTTTGATGTGGTACTACTGATTATACGAGCCCTAAGAACTAAATGTTCGGACAAAAGTAAATTTGATTGTCTTTTTTCCATACGCGTAAAAGTTATCTAAATTAACTTCCATAATATTGATGGTTTTTTCTGTTATAATGTCAACATTTAGTTATATAAAAACGTAAATTTCGTAAAAATCCGCTCGGCGGTTTTAAAAATTTAACATTTTAACCCCGCAGGATGGGAAAATTGTAGAAACAAAGAAATATTATTTTCAAAACGTTGGATCTAGTAGTCGGATTTTGATGAAATTTACTTTATTGCAAAACTGGATGTTGGCTTTCTTTACAAAAAAGTTACACAAGTTTTTATTTGGTGATTTTAGGCATATTTCGTAGCTTTAAAATTGCACTTGAAAAATGTGACGTAATTTTCTAACGACTGTTTTTAAAAAATCACAGTTTTGGAACTTGGGGAAAACGAAATAAAGGTGCTTTCATGGCCCTCACCCAGTCCGGACTTAAATGTCATTGAAACTCTTTGGCATAAAATTAAACATATTCTACGCAATAATCCACCAAGAACCATTGGGGACTTAAAGACCAAAATAGAAGAAATTTGGGACAGTTTCACGCCGGAATTGTACCAAAATTTGATAAATACAATGCCTGCTAGAATACAGGCAGCTATTAAAGCAAAAGGAGACGTAACCTCTTATTAATGGTCCTGAATTAAAAATTATCCCAACATTTAGTTGCACATTAATTTTGTTAAGTTTGCTAATTATTACGGTTAAAATATTGTTAAATCCAATAAATAATTTTCTTCCATGCATAATATTGTTATTAAGGCTTGATCTTATTGTATTGTTAGGTGTTTACTAATTATTTGCGTAAAATTTCCAGTTCTCCTTTCATACTTCGAAAATTTACTTTTGTCCGAACATTTAGTTGTTAGGGCTCGTAGTACAATTCGGTTCAAAGAAATATAAAGAAATATTTTTCATTTGACTACTGAATTCCAAGTACAAACTAATGATCCTCTCCTACAAGATTTTTTTAATTGCAAATAACAGAGAGTATATGCAATTTATTTTATTTCACAATATAATTACAAAAAACAAAATAACTTTCTCACAAGGTGTTTGTTAATGGTGTGCAACATATTTTTATTAGCTCATCTTACTGAATGACTTGGCAGAACTAGTCGTAAGGTAGATGAAAAGTCGTACCTGGCTTTATTTTCAAGTTATTATTAATATAAATCAACCACTAAAGCCGTCGATTGTAGATAACATTCTTTATTAAGAATGCAAACAATTTTTGTCTAATTATAATATTATTGTCTTTTCGTCTTCCACTACGTTCTAGTGACTTTTCCTTAGCTGATGAGTTATTAGAAAAAATACGCTTTTTGCAAGGATGCTAAAGTAATTGAGGAAATAATTACTGCACGCATGGAAAAGAAAATGCATCCGTAAGTATTAGGAATTGTTTTCCGTTCCCTAGAATACAACATCCGTTGATACCAGTTAAGATATAGGAATGAATTAAACAGGAATTTAACATTTCCTGGATTAAATATACATGTAATAGAATATATTTACTACAAAAACATACATCAAAACAAGTTCAAGGAATTCAAAAAGAAACATCGAGGAATAATTTTTAATTTATTTTAAATAAATTGGATAAGAGCCTAGAAATAATTTTGTATTATATAAATAAAATTTGAAAAATATTGTGTATAATTATTATTGGCAATAATATGAATGAAATTTATTATCACATTGTATGAAATATTTGTTTTGAAGTGTAGATATTCTTCTAAGAATTTTGATACAGAGGATATATTTTTTATACATTTCCTTCAAATTCATTATTATTATCTCTTCGATAATTCGGGAATGCAGCAACCAACATATTTTTAACATCTATGACAAATTGGATTTATAAAATGTAAAAGCAAACATACAATTATATTAATTTATAATTATTGTCAAACGATAAATCTTTATTTTTTCATTAAGTATTTTCTTGAGTTTTATAAAATGTTATACGGCAACTATTTTACCATATCCTCATTCATTGTACCCCGAGGCACTCCATATTAAGAACTTTTAGACGTAATATATTAATTAGTATGCTTATTTGACATACCTATTAGGTACACAGATAAATGGAAAATTATTCTTGACACCACAGTATCATATATCAGATTTGTATATAACAATTTCATTTGCAATTAGTCTAACCAAATACTATCGCAAATAAGAACTGTTTAAATTTTTTATAATATTGAAAAACTTTGGAATTTAAGTTGCAATTTTTATATATCTAACGAGTTACTCCACAAAAAACAACAAAATGGAAATTTTTGATCATCCTGAAGATTACTATTGCTAATGCAAAATAATTTATTATATATATTTTAAAACAGTTGTAAGTATATTTATTTGCCATTACAATCTGTCACTCTTTTTATCCAAACCACCGATTAGCTTCACCGACATTTTTTGTCTCCCATTCTAAAATGACATGTCCACTTGTCCAACAACGACACTCTTCGGGTTCGGCCCAATGTCCCTGAAACAATTTCTAGGTGGTCCTGAACCGCAAATTTGCCAAAAAAATAAACAACGCCATCCAACAAATAAATATAATATGGGAAAAGAATGTTTTGTGTTCGTCGACCATCAACTGTATAATTTTACAGGTTTTTTACGAATCAAATCCAAAAGTAGAAAATTTCTGAGAACCAATAATAATCTCAGAGATAAAACTGTCATTACAAAAGTAACTCTATAATAATAACTACCCCAGGATATGTATAGTCTACCTGATAAAATTAGTTTAGATTATATGGGGTCCATTTAGTGATACCTGTCTTTTAATGGAATAACAATGTCGAATGTCCTTTTCGGTTGATAGTGGTAATTATGTTCAGGAAATCCTTAAAAGCCCCTATGATATACTTATCGCACGGGGAATGTAATTTTTAAGTGTAGGAGAGCGTGGAAACCAAGAATTTATGTTCTGTTGTAGTTTTTTATTGCTTTTTATGTAGGCTGAAAAAGAAATCATTGATAAATTTAAAAATATTCATGTCAATTTTGACTCATTTTTGTTATCCTTTTTCATATACAAAAATCGGTTTAGTTGAAAAAGTATAATTTGTTAAATTTAGAGTTTTTGTCAGAAATATACAGGGTGTTTCACGACGAGTTGAGAGCAGGCATTACTGAGAATACTGAGTTTAATTTATATCTGAAATCTGAAAATTAGCACACGTCTTTTAAGTATACAAAACGATCTCTTTAAAGAAAATATTAGACAATTTCTAGCGCTTTCGGTTATATAAATCTTAAAATTAATCAAATCTTCAAGTTCCTTCAAAGGCATCTTACTTTTTCATGTAAAATGTAAAATTCTTTCAGTCACCTCCAATATGTAATCTAACAATAGAAATGTTTTCCTTAGAACGTTCCTGAAAAACTCAAATTGTCCTGATGAAAAAATTCCTGTGTGTGGCCGCTTTAATGACTCATGGGAAGATGAGAAATATTAAAAACCAATGAGGCTTTCTGCGTTCCTGGAGCCACTCAAGCTCAAGACTGGTGCTCAAGCACACACTGCACATGCACACAGTACATTTTGACGCTTCAGGAACAAACAGAAACAGACATTCGGCCGCTTCAGTAGACTCGAATCGTTCGGACTCAGAGTGGTGCAGTGGTGCAGTTCTCGATCTCGACTTCTCGAGGAGTCAGTTCATTTCAAACCGTAGTGAGGTTCAGTCGATTGCGTTTCCTACGGTGACAAATTCACGTGTTTATCTGACAAGCTAAAAATGTTACCTCGATAATAAAATCAATTTGATGTTGTTTTCGTATTGTCGAGTGCTTTAACTGCAATGCTGTTAATAAACTACACCAATAGCTAAACTAAAATGAATATTATGTACTACTACTGCTGCAGCAAGTTAATTTATTTACAATTGAGAGTTTGTTTGAACTAGTTGGCGCCGCGCCGTACCTAACAACGAGACGGTGTCTAAAAAAGTGTGTAAAAATAAACACATTAAAAGGGTTTCTTTAGTAGTCGTGGCTGTGAAAACGACTGTTAGTGACTATCTGTTTAAATATTGTTTTAACTATCATCAGTATCATGTTTGAGCAGTTTTTAAAAATTAGTGGGTGCCTGAAAATGACCATTATCTACTTTCTCGCTGTGATATTATTGTTAAAAGACCGATCTGTGAATGCATTAGAAGAAGAATCTATTAGTATAAATAAACCGATTCTTCGGGATCGCCAGGAGCAGTCTTCCTGGGCACACTTCTCTACAGGTAAACTAAACAAATTTATTGTATAACTGTTTAATATTTTCGGTGCGCTTCCTGCTGAAGCTGAACCTGCTGCTGGTGCTAAAGCACGCGTTAGCCCATATTTGAAATAAATTCCAATGCAATTACAGTATACGGATAAATAAGTAATGTTGTCGTTTTTGTTGTTTTATATCGCTTAATTGAAGTGCGCTTCCTATCCTAGCTGCAAACTGAATTCTAAATTGTATACATTAATATATATTATTATTATTAATAATTTAATGGGTTTTGATTTATTTATTGATGTCAGCCTATCCCGTTATACCCAATTAAAATCCAAGATATTAATTGACATTCCGGACAATTTTGTCGTATGTATTATTTATAAATTTCACTTTTTGTTTGGGCACACCAGGAAATGCTTCGTGCGCACGTACGACAAAATTAACCACGAACGAAAAATATTTTATTTTTGTTGCAATCATTTAATAATCAGTAGGTGAAATTGTGAAAAAATTTCATAAGGCAACACAGTAGCTATCTAAAAGCAAAATTTTCTGGTAGGTACATAATTATCTCCTCCGAATTTAGCAAACAAATATCTTGAAACTTTATGTTTTCTTTATAGTACTAATATTTGTTTTCTATAATATACAATTTGTGTTGATTTAATATTATTTGCGCAGATAAACCAGTTTATTCCATTATTTACCATATTAATACTTTTTTAGAAGTGTTCTGTAAAAAAATACATAATCACACTGGACAACTTCATATTAAGAATCAATAAATTAACACTCCCCGTCGATAAACAAACACAAAATAGATAATGATGTTTCAACTGTAAATTGAATTATCTGCATGTTTTGTACAATATTATTATAATGATTTCAGCTCCAATCTGCCTTTTTTTCTTATCTAAAACTCACGATTTAAATGAAAAAAGAAGTTTCTGTATCATATGTATGTGATTTTTGTGTTTGCGTTTTTCTTTTTTCATTAAATTAATATAAATTATCCCTAAAAATTGTTAATTTTGTTGCCCTATAACATTCTCTATACTTTTCCTTGTATCTTTCCCAGGATAATTTACTAGTCTGCTAAGTACAATCTATTAATCCACTAGACTTTTTTTTCTTTAATCAGTCTTCTAAAAACTTTTTCATTAGAGACTCTTGGTGGATCCCCAATAATTTTGTAAGATTCTTCTGTAGACCCAAGTTTTGAATAGGTATACTAAAGTATTGTTTACATCCACTTAACTTAACGTAACGTACGAAAAATTAGTAATTAAGAAAAGTTGGAACTCATTCATTAAAAAATTTATGGAATTATAATTTCAAAAATTTACGTTACGAGCTCTAACAACTAAATGTTCGGACAAAAGTAAATTTTTGAAGTATGAAAGGAGAACTGGAAATTTTACGCAAATAATTAGTAAACACCTAACAATACAATAAGATAAAGCCTTAAACAATATTATGCATGGAAGAAAATTATTTATTGGATTTAACAATATTTTAACCTTAATAATTAGCAAACTTTACAAAATCAATTTGCAACTAAATGTTGGAATAATTTTTAATTTAGGACCATTAATAAGAGGTTACATCTCCTTTCGCTTTAATAGCTGCCTGTATTCTAGCAGGCATTGTATTTATCAAATTTCGGTACAATTCTGGCGTGAAACTGTCCCAACTTTCTTCTATTTTGGTCTTTAAGTCTCCAATGGTTCTTGGTGGATTATTGCGTAAAATACGTTTAATTTTATGCCAAAGAGTTTCAATGACATTTAAGTCCGAACTGGATGAGGGCCATGAAAGCACCTTTATGTCGTTTTCACCGAGTTCCAAAACTGTGATTTTTTTAAAAACAGTCGTTAGAAAATTATGTCACATTTTTCAAGTGCAATTTTAAAGCTACGAAAATTGCCTAAAATCATCAAATAAAGACTTGGGGATTTTTTGTACATAAAACCAACATCCAGCTTTGCAATAAAGTCAATTTTACCAAAATCCAACCAGTGGTTCCAAAACTGTGATTATTTTAATGTAGGTAGCACCTTCAAAAAATACGTTTTTTGAAAAGTGAACTGTGGAACTCGAAAAAAATGTAAAAAAAATCATATTAACATTTCAGGATTTTTTCAATATAGTACGATTATTGAGCTTTGATTTAAATGTTTTTTGACACAAATCCAACCAGCGGTTTCAAAACTCTGATTCTTTAAAACAGTTACTAGAAAATTTTATAATTTTTAAAGGTGCAACTTTGAAGCTCCGATAAATGCCTAAAATCACCAAATAAAAACTTGTGTAACTTTTTTGTAAAGAAAACCAACATCCAGCTTTGCAATAAAGTAAATTTCATCAAAATCCGACTACTAGATCCAACGTTTTGAAAATAATAATTCTTTGTTTCTACAATTTTCCCATCCTGCTGGGTTAAAGTGCCACAGTTTTGGAACCGCCGAGCGGATTTTTACGAAATTTACGTTTTTATACAACTAAATGTTGGCATTATAACAGAAAAAACCATCAATATTATGGAAGTTAATTTAGATAACTTTTGCGCGTATGGAAAAAAGACAATCAAATTTACTTTTGTCCGAACATTTAGTTGTTAGGGCTCGTATAACGTAACATAACAAAAAGTTCAACCAACATGTCACTACCTAATGTTCGGTTTAAGACGCAGATTTTGGGTATAAATTTAGATTGCGAACCACTTTAGTCTAAATTATCTAAATATAGTTGTGTTTCTAATCAGATTTTTTTGCAAACCTTTCCTCTAAATCTTCCAGACCAATTTTGATAATGATCGTCCCACAGTCACACACTATTATGAAGATTATACCCACGTTGTTTTTATAGTTTTGTTTAAGAAACCGCCATTTCAACCCCCCAATTAAATTATCCACTATGTTTGGAATGCATTAAAATTACAACAAACCACTGAGAGGAGCATTAACTATAATAGTAATGAAAACGAAAAATGAAATCAAAAGGCAGCTTGTGTATGCCTCGTACAGTATTATTATTAAGCAATTATACGTTCGCCTAATTGCATTTAACGAGTAACCTTAAGGAATATGGGTCGTAACAGCCATCCTGGCCAGGTAAATAATAATATAACGAGCCTAAAACCTTTTCTGTCTGGCTTGACCGCGAAATTATAGGGGAGGCATCCGATCTGGAAGATGCAGCTATTCATCGTTCTTTCATATGAGTAGTTTTTTTCCTTTTGTCGTAAATATAGACTATACAATATTGAAACTATGGGAAAGTTTCACGCAACCCAAAATGGGGTGCCAACACTCAAAACAACTTGCAATTTTATATCGAGCATTATGTTTGATTTAAGCGCTTCGTTATCATTCAATATAAATAGTTTGGATTTTAATTATCGGCTTGTTGACACACCGCCGATAACAGATGCTTAAAGTATGCATCAGGCGTCAGACTGAAAAAGATATTTTTTGCAATCTGACGCAACATTGTAATTTTCCAACAAATTTTGTGACATCAACAAATAAATACCACCAATCAATCAGCTCTTGTTTCTACCGGTCGAACTGTACAAGTACAAGTCTATACCTGTCGATTTCGAGAGGGTGCAACAATGACAATTGCAGACTTGTAATTTATGGCCAGAACGAGGTCTAACGATAAACTAGAGGAAAGTGGGGCCCTGGTCGGAGTTAGACTGGGCCTGGCGCCATAGTACCATTAACTGCAATTAAAGTAGGACTGGTGTACAATTACCCTGCACGCAGAAATCACCCAAGCAAAACTTTGGGATGGTTCGGTGGAATTTATAAAAACATATGTATGTTATGTCGGTTTTAATTTGATGTGTTGACAAATTAGTCGGATGCCGCAGGTATTATTTGTGGCGGTTGAGTCCTTTGAAAATTACTTGAAATTGGAAAATTATGGTACGGGATTTTTGGAAATGGTTTCAAAGTGAATGTCACAAATATTTATTATGTGAAATTTTATGACAAAAAAATTTTAGATTGTAATTTATTTTGTACAATACTAAAGTTGTAATAATTTCTGACAACTTTTGTCTTTTCTGAATTATTCTATTTCTAAACTAATCAAGTTGTAGAAGAATGCACCAGAGTTTTGTGTAGGTATCTACTCCAAAAAGTAAAAGTAGCAATAATTTTTTAAAATTTCCTAATTTTTCTCCAGTTCTACTGTCTTTATTAAGTCTAATTATTTATACCCGACTTATACAAATATTTAATTAGAACCCTCACACAGCCAGGCAGATGCCATCAAATTAATTAACGATAATGAATAATAAAAAACCTACTCTAAAACCATTATCAGCAGATACTTTTAAGACCAATACACAAAGTCAATTACCACACCGGTCATAAATTGTTTGTTTGCGTTACAAGCTTATCTATGAGATGGCGGGGTTCTCTTTTCTCTCTTCATTCTTAAAACGCAGCATCCATTATTTTTGTTACCTGAGAGTGAGTGCTTTACCTTGTAAAAGATAGCGTAGTTTTTGCCTTATCGCGCGCTTGGGTCTTTTACAGCATCCGAACCGAACTTGAGAGAGAAGTTTATCTCATCTCATGGTGCATACCAGCAGCGACCGACGAGACCATCAGGTTCTGCACTTATATAGAAGGGCGGTCGGCGGAGTTTCGGTCCCGTATCTCTACAAACAGTTTGTTTTCTTTGGGTTTTTTTGCGAGTCGCTTGGACCACCACTTTAGCTTGGACGACATAATTTGTTGTTTGCTTTAAATTGAAGCAGCTTTTTCCGAGTGCTCTCGGTAATTAATTATGAGGAAAAGAATGTGCGGTACGGGAGGTTTATTGGGGTACTTGACAATTAGTTCAGATTGTGGTTGATGATGGCAATGTTGTTATAGTTATGACCACATTCCGTGTGGCATTTGCAAAACAATTTTTTTTGTAATCCAGAACTAGCCACATATTTCTCGATGATGTTGAGTTGATAATAGAAAAACTAGTTTATTTTTATTAGAATGTTAAATCTGAAAGAAGTAAGCTAGGAAATATAGCTATTAGCTTTGATAATAATTCGTTGGAATCCAGATTATAGCAGCATTCCATATGTTAGAGGAGAACAAGCTTAGTTATAACTTATAGTTTATCGATTTCAATTCCACGACTTTAAATTATACGCATTTGATACAAAACCTATTAAAACTTTGTCATATGATTCAATATGTAATTTGGTAACAAAATCCGCGCGCAACTGAAGAGTCCAGTTCACTTTATTTATACCTTATCCAATGACAGATTGAGTTAAAATAGCTACTTTAGAAAACAATTTAAAGCGTATAAAAAAGGATTGAATCCGTTTATGCTTTCTTCGGTGTGTAAATAAACCTCTTGGCCCGGGCCAAACAACAATAAAAAACCGCCGAACCATTCACAGTAGACCCCCAAATAGCTTTTGTCCGTTGCTGACATGATGACAATGGGCATTTCTCATTGTGCCTTTTGATGGTTGTTTTATTTTCGTCTTGTTAACCACCCGTTGTTCGAAACTTGACCACAGTTTATATCATTTTCATTTTTTTAATATTTAATTATGGGGCAACTTATGCTTTGAGCTCACAGGAGGGTTCCTACTAAATATGCGTTGACATTGTAAGCCGGTACCGAACTGGATAAAGTTAATTAATTAGAATAAATGTCTACGTGACAAACTTGTGGAAAGAATAATACGGGGGGTTTCGGTATAAACAAGTTCGGTTTAAATTGTGACATTTCCAAAGTGTACGAAAAATTAGTTTTGTATTCCAACTTTTAGCTTGGTAATAGGTGGTATTTATAAAAATGAAGCATTTACTTTAAAGTATAAGGTAGAAGTAAAAGCTTTTGCTTCAATTCGTATTCACAATCTTTACCTTTTCCTTGCAAGGAAATACTTCAGATAAATGAAGTAAAAGGTGCAGAAGTTTCGCGATTTCAGACATGTGTTGTAACAATCTTATAGTTTAGTATGTGAAATTTGGACAATTTTTTAAGCGAGTCTTTAGTAGGCTATAAAATCCGGAATTTTTAAAGGATTTTCATTCTGTTTGAATTTTTTAGTAAAACTAACTTGAGTCTTTGTAAAATTACAAACCTCAAAAAATCTGTCAATTTTTCGAAGTTTTATGACAGTTTTAAAGACACTAAACTGAAATATGGACATTTTTTTAAGCGAGTATATTGTAGGCCATAAAATCCGGATTTTTTCAGGGATTTTCATTCGGTTTAAATTTTCTAGTAAAACTAACTTGGTTCTTTATAAAAAAACAACCCGTACGTAAATTTGTCAATTTTTCGTAATTTATGTACCTGAAAATTATACAATTTTTTTAAGCAAGTTTATAGTAGGCTATAAAATTCGGAATTTTTGAGGGATTTTCATTTGATTTTTCTAGTAAAACTAACTTGGCTCTTTATAAAAAAGCATACCGCAATGCAATCTGTGAATTTTCCGAAATTTTATGACAGTTTTAGAGACACAAACCTGAAATTTGGACAATTTTTTAAACGAGTTTATAGTAGGCTATTAAATCCGGAATTTTTGAGGGATTTTCATTCTGTTTAAATTTTCTAGTAAAACTAACTTAGTTCTTTGGAAAAAAAGCAAACCTCACGGAAATCTGTCAATTTTCTGAAGTTTTATGACAGTTTTAAAGACACAAACCTGAAATTTGAACAATTTTTTAAGCGAGTCTATAGTAGGCTATAAAATCCGGAATTTTTGAGGGATTTTCATTCGGTTTGAATTTTCTAGTAAAACTAACTTAGTTCTTTGGAAAAAAAGCAAACCTCACGGAAATCTGTCAATTTTCTGAAGTTTTATGACAGTTTTAAAGACACAAACCTGAAATTTGAACAATTTTTTAAGCGAGTCTATAGTAGGCTATAAAATCCGGAATTTTTGAGGGATTTTCATTCGGTTTGAATTTTCTGGTAAAACTAACTTAGTTATTTGGAAAAAAGCAAACCTCACGGAAATCTGTCAATTTTCTGAAGTTTTATGACAGTTTTAAAGACACAAACCTGAAATTTGAACAATTTTTTAAGCGAGTCTATAGTAGGCTATAAAATCCGAAATTTTTGAGGGATTTTCATTCGGTTTGAATTTTCTGGTAAAACTAACTTAGTTATTTGGAAAAAAGCAAACCTCACGGAAATCTGTCAATTTTCTGAAGTTTTATGACAGTTTTAAAGACACAAACCTGAAATTTGAACAATTTTTTAAGCGAGTCTATAGTAGGCTATAAAATCCGGTCTTTCGAGACTTATTTATTATTTATTTATATGGGGTGCTACACTAACTAAATTTATTTCTTACCACAAATATTACCTACAGTATAAAATTCTAATGCACTTTTCAAGAAGCATCCCACAACTAGCTCACACTTATGCAGATTATTCTCCCACTTGATACCAACCCACAACCCAGTTTCTCTTCGCAAAATATTTAAAAAATTTCCTGCGTGCATACGACAATAAAATCTTTATTTCAAATGCCTAACTATCGATTATATATGCAATAATAGTCTTAAACTGGTTTTTAACATCCATATTTGAAAGACACTTTATGACTTTTACAGCATATTTTACCATTATTTATTATAATGAGGAAGTCCAATAAATAGAAAATGTATAGCGTTGTGACAAACATTACGATTTGTTAACTTGGCGTAAATACTTGTTTCTAAGCATGTTTGAGAAATTTTCCTTGGAATATTTAGAAGATTGGTTAAAAAAAACGGTAGCAATCTAGCGCTTTTTGTCCGACATCAGCTCCTATAATAGTACAATTAAGCAAACTGTATTATGAAAAAACAAAACGAATTTAGCATATAAGAGCAAGACCAAGACGGTGTTCGCCGTATCAATCCGTAAAGCTTAAAACCAGTATTTAAATGAAGCCACATAAAGGCATAATATTAAATTTTAAAGTGGCTTTTTAAGTTCCGTCGTTCGACCATCACCATCATCGCATCCACTGTTGTTGTATTTTCTAGATAAGCAGAATAGTCAATAAAAACGGAGGAATCCACGCGGGGCAATTATAAATGACTTAGCAACAAACTGTACACCGGATACACTGGTAAAACTTTTAGATAAAGACACTTAAGCTACATAAAGTAGTACTTTACGGCAGACGGGCATGGCGCCAACGTTATCTGTCCTCGTTGCACCACCAGGCTTGGGGTTTGTGGCGCTTTGCCGAAAATGAGCACGTACATAAAAGAATTGTGGGCACACCGGTTAAATTGTCAATGTTCCAGGAAATACTTGTCTGACAGTCTGGGACCCAGCTCTTAAAATTAAACGCATCCCTCTTGAGGTTGCACTTAGGATGGGGAAGTTGGGTATTTGTTTTTGAAAGGAGGGAGGGTTTGGGTTAGACTAAACTATAGAAAATAGAAAGCTTTTGAAATAAACTAATGCATTGTTCAAAAGATTAAATTTAATTAACTTCTTAGAAATTAGAATATAATAAGTACTTATATTACATGTTTTTTAAGATAAAACTTTTTTGACTATTTTTGTAAAATAGATTTTTTTCTTGCAGAATACGTCCGATGTTTCTGCAATTTACCAGCCTGTGTTTCTACTGGTTACATGTGTAGATCCCGTGGAGGACGGTGTTTCTCCGATCTTTTGGAGCATTCTACCCCTAGATCCCCAGTTTATAGAGGCCGCCATGGTTGCTTGGAATTGCTAACTGACAAGTAAGTTATTTTTTAATGTTCCGAAACTTCTAAATGGGGAATTTTAGTGATCTTAGACATTTGGTCACTTACAAGTATGAAAATTATATCAAAATTTCATTTTACTTCGAGAAATGTGTTTACTACAGGATTATAAACGGACACTTTTTAATGGTTATCAAAATATGATATTTTCCGTTGAGTTTTCCAGACCTTGAAAATGTTGAAAATTAAATATTTATCTAGAACAGTTTTTGATTTCAATTCTGGAAAATTCTTATATACTTACTTTGTAAATTTAATAATAATATTCCTCAAATAACTAAGTAAATATAAAAGCATTAGGTACTTTTAAAAAAAATACTCTTTTCTGTACGATTTGCTGATTTGCAGGAATAAAGTTATCTTATCTTATTGCGGTTCTTACCATCAGATTGATGATATTTTTACCGGGAAGCGGTTGTGGTCGCACATTTCATTTTATTTTATAACACGAACCTTTTGTAACGGTTTTATATCCACAATTAATCACATAGGAAGAGGTTCTCTTTGTAATTTTGAACTGTACTTACAGATAAATTCCTTGATCTACGAATTTGCAGTTATACATATTTAGTTAAACTGTTAAACTCTCTCTTTCTGAGTAGGTACAATATAAAGAGATTTAAAATGTCTGCAAATGGTTTCGGACAATCAGCACAAATATTTTATTGTACGAATGCTTCGTAAACATCTTGTAAAATCCTGAAATCCAAACCCCTTCTTCAAATGACAAGAATTTATAACTTGCAATAGACATAAAAATATGACTCATTAAAATTCTTATGGCAAGCCTAGAATCATGTAGGTTTTACACATTATAGCCAAAGCTGAGTTGCATTGTTAAATAATTTTTGTTGCCATTGATATACAATACCTTTATGTAAAAAATTGTGTACATTTCTGAATACATTTTGCAACGTTGTGGGAATTACCAGCAAAACACATTTGACCTCAAAACTTGTGTTGCCACATCTAAACTAAAAAATCAAATTAATATTAAAAGTAAAATTATAAGATTGCTTCTACTGAAACTGAAGTAATAATAGCTTTGGATGATTAGGACAAAAAATCAACCTTGTCCTCTTAAGTTTTGTCTACCAATTACTTGAGTATGTAGAAAAATATTATGAAAAATTCGTGACAAGATTGACCAATACAATAACATCAACAACATGAACCGCTATAGTCCGCAACGTGCGGCATATTTCAGCTGTTTTCTTTTACGCAGATACAGGTGCAGATTGGAATGAACACAGGCCGTGGAACCTGTTGCAAACTGGGACATGGCGATTTGTATAAAAGATATTTACTGTTTATGCCATTACATAATAATCCCCGGTTATTTACTCTTAACTAGCTGTGTAGAAATGCCATATTTAATAAGGTTTTTAGTCACAGATTTTCGAATTTTTTAACACACAGTACACACGTATGTTTTTGTATACTCGGACCCAAGGAAAAGACCGTCAAATACACGCGTAGAATTTATAATAAGACGGTGATTTCATATTAAATAGTATTTGAAAGTATCGCCGCGTGTGAATTGTAATATCCTGAACGAGTCTTGCATAAAATCATATTGTTGGTTGTTTTTTTTTAATGTAATTTAAGCGAATAGCTGGCGCCAATAATTACCGTTCGTAAAAGGTTCACCTCAGAAATTGTTGATTCAACCTTCAAAATATATAGCGAAGCAATTTTATGCGACAAAAAACTGGAGACAAAATCAAATAATTGCGGTTAGCACTAATTAAAGTAGATGCAAAAAATACTAATACTTATTTACTGAAATTATTCAGCAGGTTTTGTAAATTATCCACTTAATGATTTTGCAGGACGACATCATAAATTCAAAGTTTTGAACAATTTTATTTGAATATTATACAGGATATATTTTTTGCCTTTATAAAAATCAAAGGCCAATAACTTAAAATCTGTATTTAGAGGATAAAAAAGTGCTTTTTTGGTACTATAATTAATTGATTGAGGATTCTTGGATTATGGATTAATTCTCCACCATAAACCTGACAATATCATAGGCCAAAAGAATATTTTCTTAAAAACTTCAAGTGATTTGAATTTTTTATACTTTTTGTTGTTCAAATTTTTCTTTAGTTTTGACATAAAAATTTAAGTTTTTAAATGCTTTACTTCTATGAAAATGTAACTGTTTATTGCTTTTTTATTAAAAAGTTTGATGTATTGACAGTATTTTCTAGGGTCATTAAAATGTTGCTAATTTTACAGAGTTCACCCAAAATCATATGAAAAACGTATCACACCCGAATTATCTTACTAATTTTCATAAGTTTCAGTTAATTTTGTCATCTACAATTTTTAACTTAATAAGCCGAGTATAAAACAAATTTAGTTTTCTTCCAAAAGTTCCGGAATATCTTTAATTTTAAGCATAGACAATATTTGTGGGGTCTCCAGTTGAGAAAAGATAACGTAGCAAAAATGGGCTTCAGAAGAACCGAAACTGAAAATTCTCACGTGTTTCTAAGTTTACGATTTATCATAAACTTGATTGCTATTAATGTTACAAAGCTTACAAAGAATGTTTTTATAGTTGTCGTAAAAAATAATCAATTTATAAACTAGATTTCTCGAAAAGAGGTAAAAATTTTGAAAATTTTCGTGGTGTAAAGATTTTATCAAAAATTATGTGTGGTCTTCCCAAATAAAACAAACCGATTTTGTTGACTATGATAGATTTACCAGTGAATTTAAACATTGCAACATTTATAATCTTTCTTACACTTGTTGAATAGAAAAAAATCAATCATAGAAGCGCATTGTCAAAGTGCCAGCAGATACGTATCTATAATTAATATTATTACTGCTATTGCGTAAATCAGCCATCTAATGAGTTGGATTTTTTCCGTGCGTTCATTTAGAAGAACACATTGGATTGGAAAGCTCCGCTTCATTATATTTTTATTAAAAAAAAACCAGCGAGTGAAGAACGGTTCGAGAGTGGAAGAGCAAGAACGGAGGTCAAGCAACAAGTCAATGCAACTTATATAGTCACGAATTTGCCGGCGCAGTATCTTTTAATTTCCTATAGACTCATAAAAAGACGAATAATTACGCGAAAAATTAATAGCAAGTTTATGTGCGAGAGGATCGCAATAAAAGTTCAATTTATTGGACAATGGTATTGTTTTTCTCATATTAGTTTTTATGGAAACCGGGGAAATGGACTTTGATTGAAATTTGCGCAATCATTCTTCGGATTAATGGCTTTTGATGTTTTGGTTATTGTTTAATAAAATGAGAAATTAGAAGAGTTAATTATGTATCTGGAAAAAATGTGAATAAATTGCTTTGGGATTTTTCCTTGAGCGGCAGGATAAAACCGCCGGTTTTCAATAAGCTATAACTCAAGATGCAATAAAAATAGTTACTAAAGAAATTTGCACGTAGACGTAGGTACATACAAATGAAATAAACACTTTGTACATATTTCCTTCGATTTATTCTAATGTACAAAAGTACAAGATCGGAATTACAGGTTTTATTAAATACCTATTTCTAATTAACTTTGTCAAATTAATGTAACTTCTCACTTCTCAATTTGTCGTCAGTTTAATATAATGTAAATATTTGAGCTATTTTCGCAAGAATCATGGCGTAATCAAAAAGAAGATGCCCGAACCTAAATAACACAAATTTGTAACTCCTTGTCGTGTGGTCTTATCCAAGAGAAAGATGTTTCCTAACAAATTTATTATGTGTGCAATTTATCGCTTCAACTCCACTAATATATCAGATTTAATTCAACATCTCCTTTTACAGCAGATTCATGGCAATCTGGGTCAACATTTCGTACATTTTTTCGATCATTATTAATTTATTTTGGAGCTGCATTCCACGCGTTCTTTAAATCGTTTGGAAATGTGTATTCATTAATAATAATTATTTGGTAATGCAATTAATAATGTCGGTAACTTGAAACAGACAATATAATATTAATTAGAAAAAAATTTGATAATATATTCATAATGTTGTTATAAAAAGGTTTACTAAATAAATAATAATATTGTTATGATGTAGATGAAAAAATTATTTATCTATTAGGTGTATAGGTACCTGGTTTGACATTTAGAGTTCGTGTTTGGATTTTCTTGTTGGTTTTTTTTTAGTTGTTTTATTAGAATAATTTTATAATAAAAATCATCAAATCAAACGACAGGTATATAAAATATTTGATTTTATGTCTTTAACCTATTCTAGTTTTATTTGACGAAGCAAACAAATCGAAGGAATTTTATGGACCGTTTTAATAATTATTTGATTGGATTTGTGTTATAAAATTTATTCAAATCGTTCAGTCTATTTCTGAAACGAAATGTTAATAGGACAATTTGTATTATTTGTTAAATTATGGCGAGTTATTTTTATAGCTGGTGATTTTAATTAAAATTTATAAAACCTCAAACTAGTTTAACTGTAATACGAGTATTACTTACTATTAATAAACGAAAAAAATATTATAGATATCTGTATCTATTTTCTAGCGTATTTATGGACATAGACCAGTTATTTACACATATTTTAATTAGTAATTATTTTGTACATACATGACAGAAACATAAAGGAACTAGCTTATCTCGTAACTGTAATATTCCGATATTATTATTAATAGTGTTATGTACAGTTTATTTATGTTTGATTTATCACATTATTTGCATTACATTATAGTTTGTACAGAATTTATTAAAGTGATTGAAGTTAATTAATTTTGTTTATATTTTTCAGGGAACAAAGAAAATGGTGCAAACACGATAACGAAAACACCAGTTCACCACCAAAAAACAAGAAACATCCCAAGTCACTGTTTCTTTGTTGCTATCATGATATGTGCAATCACGTCGATAGCCCACAAACGAAAAATTTAATCAACAACACATTATTAGGTAAATGATTGTAAATGGCTCATATAAAACTGTGATTGCCTAGTCAAAACTCAAATGGATTTTTCTGCTTCACAAACTATGACACTTTTGACCATTTTATAAAATCAGTTAATTAATTATAGTGAATTTTCGTATTAAACTTCCCAATGACCGCTCAAGTGATGATTTTTTTATAGACATTTTGGACGACTCAAGTCCAACTAAATCAAATGGAAACCGCCCCCAGCAGCACTTATATTCAAATTCCGAGGTTTGGTTCAGAGCTGCAACAATCGCAGTACCAATCTGTGGGGCTTTTATCCTCTTCTTCCTAATGGCACTAGCTATAAAAATTTTAAGAAACGAAAACCAAAACTCCAATAGCCACAAGTTACAAGGGTAAGTTTATAAAACTACAAATTAATATTAAAACAACTTCTACGGATTCCTCTTGAATTTTTCAGAGCTCCAATGTACATCCATCACGTTTCAAATAAAACAAATTGTCAAAAGTACCAGGAACATCTGGATGGCTTACGACTAAAACAGTATCTGCCACCAGTCCACAACCAAAACATGTATGTGTTCGATGACGTCCAAAGGCAAATCCAAGTACCACTGTTGGTGCAAAACGAAACATCCCACACTTGTGACAAAAACGAGACAAACGCCAAGTTGAACTTGATGCACTGTGAGGAATATTTGGGCTCGCCCAAAAATATCATTTTGGATTTGGAAAAGGACTGTACCCAAGTGGATATTGTAAATAATACGAAACGCGCTGGGAATGTTGAGAAGTTCAGTAAAGATGCAGTTTGAAACTGTACTTTTTTGTCGTTGTATGTACTTATTATGTTTAATTAAATGAAAAATGTGTACTGAATTTGGGGATTAAGCTACTAAGGAATTTAGTTGACATATAGGGCGTTTATCAATAATTATTTGACGATATAAAGCGAATTTTCCTCCATATTATATTGTCAAGGCTGTGAAATTTTTCATGAAATGTAATCGTAAACTAATTGATTAAATTTAAAACGAAAGTCTGTTTAATAATTAATAAACGAATAGAAATGTGATTTTTATATTATTGCTAAAGCATCGATGACAATAAACGAAGGACTGCTCAAATTGTAGCTATTATAAGAATATGCTTATTTTGTAAATATGTATAGATTTGTACTTATTTTTTACTTGTCTTATATAATAATAATTATAATAGTATTTTGTGTAAATTGCATATTTATTGTATCCTATTTTAGGTTTTGTACCATTTCTAGCTTGGCATTTGCTTTATTTAAATATATTATTTGTAAAAAACACTGTTATTTATTTAGGTAAAAACAAACCAAAAAGATTTCAATACTTTATTGAAAATGTTTCATAATAATCACAAATATGATACACTGAAGATAAAAACGAATTTTAAATTATTTTTACAAATCAAGATTGAAAATATCACTGCTTTTAGTACTTGTACTGTATACATATATAAATATATTTCGATAACATCTCCTAGGATAATCTGATTTAAAAAGAGGTGAAACATTACAAGTTAATTTAGTTCAACAATAATTATTATCACTTTTTGCACACAGTGCTGACATACAAAGCTAAATGGAATAAAAATGTTGAACAGATTTAAAATAGTAAAATTTCAAATTTAAAATAAATAATGGAATTTATAACAAAAGTATTAAGGAACTGAGTTTTAAAATATGCTTATACAATAAAAACCTCGAAGAAAAATCTCAGTTTTAATTACATGTTATTATCGAAGTTACTAAAAAATTTGAACTGGAAACTTTACAAAAAAAAACATTTAACACGCCGTATATTAAACATTGTAAATATGTATACTTAATATACAATAATTAGCATATTGTAAGCATAAACGTTTGTCTAAAAATTGAATATGATTTATCAAATGTTTTTTTCTCTCTAGCGATACTTAGGCAAATTGTACTGGAAGCTACAAAAAAGATTTGGGTACCTGACATTCTCCCTTGTAGTTTCCATTGACTGAGTTGCTATTACTATTAAATATTTACAAGAAAAATTAACTCAACAATGTATTATTTACTACCACATAGGTACTGTGTCAAACAATAAGAAAATAAATTATCTCCTAGTAGATAGGTTCAGTCAATGTAGGAAAAATATATTATTAGTTTATTCTATGTATTTCCAATGTGTTCCAACTTTAGTCAAATTTATAGTTTTAGCTCAAATTAACAAAAAAATACTACAGTGGATGGAAGATTTAAATAAGAGATTTACTATTATTAGAATTTAAGTTTACCCTTTCCATTATGGAACTTACATAAGCCTCATGTATCTGTTTAGTAAAGTCAGAATTATTCTTCAACAGATAAATCAAAGCTTGCGCTAGCTGCTTTTCCGTCAGCAAATCAACTTGATCCAGCTTCTCCTCAACAGTAGCCGCAAATAACGCACTGGATTCCAATTTCTCTTTGGTATTAGGTGTTGTAAACATCATCGGCGTCATCAATTGCGGCTTTTGCGAGCTGTCCAAGAACTGCGCAAACGGCGATGTGTTCAACAAATCGGTATGTTCCTCTGGTACCACAACGACAGGTTCGGGTTTCTGCATGAGAAAAGCCAACGGTGACACAGCGGCGGGGTTAGCTTGAAACGGCGAAGCCCCCCGAAAACTTAAACCATTTTCAGGACAGTTGAACGTTTTTTCCACGGAGCCACTGGGGAAGGTGATTGGAACGCTGCGTCTTTCGGTACTCGGCGGGGCTTTTTGTCCGAGATTAACCTGCTCCTGGGGGGTGATGGACCGCTGTTGTTTTTCTATGTGCTCAACACTATGCGCCGGATTGGACATGAGCCGTTGTAACACATGGTGTTCACTAGTAGTTGCTGAAACAATGGGTTTTTGCGTGGATTTAGTGCTGGCTTTAGCGAAAAAGTCCATAACACTTTGCGATGTTACATCTGGGATGCGCGGCGTTGACGAAAATGTTGTCGGTATGGATGTGTCTTGTTGTTTCGTGGGGGTTTTATTAAAGTCTTCCTGTGCCTTCGAAAGCATACTGAAGATATCAACTCCGTTTTCCTTCTTCTTTGACTTCTCGTCAAAGTTGTCCTTTAGTCCTTCCATTAGTGATTCTATCACGTACGTTATACGGGTGCACTCTTCACGATTGAAAAACCAAATACCAAATATTTTGCTCTTTGAGTTTCTATAAAGCAAAAAGGGTACTTGCATTTGATAGTCGAAGTCTTTTACAATTGGTTCTATTAGATTATCAGTGCTTAGTCGGTTCATAACCATAATGCTGTGAAATGGTTCCCCATTTCTACTGTATATAAACAACGCACCTTCTGTTTCAGTTTTCTCCCATTCGTTATTAGATGTGTTGAATTTGTACAAAGCAACGTGTGTAGCAGTTGCTAAAATGTCTTTAACATATGGATCTACTCTTTTAATAGACGTAACACTCATACGCAACTCAATAGAATCAGCCATGATTTAAAACTGATGTCGCCAATGAGAATTTTCATATCGGTAATATCGCGCACATTAATTTGATTTTACGTTATTACGTTTACCAACGAAATTGTATGCTTAAGCGCATTAAACACACAAGATTTACACTATAAAGGACAATTATATCGCATTGAAACACCAAACCATTTCATTTTCGGTTACATTGAATATTGTCAAAAGAATAGTTTGTTTGTGATAATATAGATTTCTGTATTAAAACCGTTAGGAAAAGCGCATATATTAAGCTGCGTATACACCATCTACTTATACTTTAACAGAAATTCTCAGAAAAATCCCAAAAATTATTGAAAAAATTTAAACGGAAACTGTCTAATTAACTATAATTAACAATTCGATTGCAAAATTATTGATTAAAACTTTGTAATTAAACTAATCCCTAACTGTATTTTGGGTTGCCTAACTTGTGCCTGTTCCTCCTGTCAGTCTGCTTCAATCGGCGTTTATTAAACATGGCGTCCACCCTATTCAACTAGATTTATTTACGTATTTAAAAGGTTATTTATCTATTAATTAGGTAAGAAACACTTGGAAACATGTCCCGATCAATTCGTGCTGAAACCCGCAGCCGAGCCAAAGATGATATCAAGAAAGTTATGAACGTAATTGACCGTGTTCGCCATTGGTAAGTGAATACATTAGAAAACTAAAACACAAAATCCGTTATTTTGAAAAACCAGGGAGAAGAAATGGGTGACTATCGGCGATACCACAATGAAAATCTACAAATGGGTTCCTGTGGCTAGCAGTGAACCTACGAAAAAGCACGGTAAACACAAGGATGCCAATAAGGAAAACATGGCTAGGAAGAATGCTGTTGATACCTCGAATTCCAACTCTAACTTTAGTTTAGCGGATGATTCAAACACTTGTGAGATTCAGATAAAATATGTTGCTTTGGCTAATAGTCTAATACATTGTCGTGTGTAGGTTTTTCCACTGTAAGTGATTCGCAAGGCCCCACGGATTTTTCCTCGTCCCATATGACTTTTTCAGACGATTCCAATTCCCAGAGTAGTGAAATGGTAAAGAGACTGAAAACAGACTGATTTATTGAAAATTACTGTTTTAAACGACATTTTAATAGAACTGGCTGCTTAATTTAGTCAGTATTATTATTTTGAGATATACACTGTGTCCCAAATTGGTGGCTCCACTATGGGTAACTTCTTTATTATTGGAGATACAAAGACGGTTAAATTAGGAAAGTTTTTAAGAATTTCAAGGCCATTTCAGATTAGCTAACAGATTTTGAATATCTCTTTTCGTTTTTGAGATATTCGGGAAAAACCAAAATGTTGCATTTTCTTTAATGCTCAATATTTTTTTTATTATCCATTTTGTGCCGTTAAAACTTTGACATTCTTCATGCACTTTTTTAAGATACTTCTAACGGTGTTGTCAGTTTTTTTCCAACTCTTTTGTTTTTTGAGATACTGTTACTAACTTTTGTTTTTCTTATAGACGTCAATGGTTTTTTGGCACTGTCAAATAGCATTTTTTATTACCTTTCCGACGATGTATCACAACATGACGAAAAATTCCAATTTTCACAAGAAAAATCAAAAAATTGTATTTTTCAATGAAAAAAACAAAAGAAATCCCAGCAATGAATAAAAATCAATCCATCTATCGATGCATAATGAGTGTATGATATCTCTCTTTATTATTTATATCATAACGATTGTCCCTCTTTTGTTCAAATGGTCCAAAATTAATCAAATTCGTGGCAAGTTTTCTGAAATAAGTCGTGGGGTTGTCGTTCAACTGCAGTGTTAACATTTCAGTTTGCCCGTATGTAAGTCACGAGCATACAAATACGCTCATCATGCTCATGCAGCGATAGAGGGATTGATTTTTATTCATTGTAGAATGTCTTTTATTTTTTTTTGACAAATAAAATTTTCTGATTTTTCTTGTGAAAATTGGAATTTTTCGTCATGTTGTGATACATCGTTGGAAAGGTAATAAAAATGCTACTTGACAATGCCAAAAAAACAATCGCCGTCCATAAGAAAAACAAAAGTTAGTAATCGTATCTCAAAAAACAAAAGAGTTGGGAAAAAACTGTCAACACTGTTAGAAGTATCTTAAAAAAGTGCATGAAGAATGTCAAAGTCTTAACAGCACAAAATGGATAATAAAAAAAATATTGAGCATTAAAGAAAATGCAACATTTTGGTTTTTCCCGAATATCTCAAAAACTAAAAGAGATATGCAAAATCTGTTCATTAATCTGAAATGGCCATAAAATTCTTTAAAACTTTTCTAATTTAACCGTCTTTGTATCTCCAATAATACCGAAGTTACCCATAGTGGAGCCACCAATTTGGGACACAGTGTATTTAGCAATAGTTTTTGTATTTGTATATAATTTTGTTTAATTACCTGTAAATTTTAGTTAATAAATAATGAATAAATTAGAAATTGAGAGAACAGTTGTTTCGGTAATAAAACTAGCTTTGAAAGTTCTAAAACGGAAGGAAAAACTGTTGGTTGATTTTTATGGAAAAGGCAAAGCCATGAAATGATATGAAAATTCATTTTATTATATTAAACCAACTTGTATACATATTATTGACAAGAAGACATATGGAAGATTACAAACAGACCGTTTAATACTTGATAACTATACAAAGACGAAAACTTAAAACAAAAATAATACAAATCCTAATTTTCAATACAACAAACATGGACGGTCATTTTATGTATTGTACAAAAAAAGAACATAAACCAATAATATTATTTCTTAGATTAACAATTTAAACAAAATATTCAAACTATCGCATAGCTAAACTATGTTATATCAAATTATGTGAACTGGGCGAGAAACTGTTCGTTGAATATCTTGTTACTTATGAACCAGTGGTTAGGAACGATATACTCATGATGAAAACCAGAAGATTAAATGAATGTTGTTGCTATAGCGTATCTCATTTTATTTACTTAACATTAAGAAGCTGCAAGTTTGTCACAAACCAAATACAATAAAACTCGTAATAATAAATTCAGTTCAAATTCATTTTTGGAAAACTGGGACAAAAGCTGTAGAATTAATAAAAATGCTGTGGCCCTTTATTGGAACAGCTTTGGTCTAAATTAGCAAACAAAGTCTGAGACAGGCTTTATAACCATAGCACAGTCTTTTGTATAAATTGTTTTTTCTAAACAAAATAAAGCGTAAACCAATTATTTACATGAGTATAAAATATAAATTTTGTTTAAAATACATTGCCATACTTTAGGCCACGATTAACACTTTTTGTAGACGTTTCAACGATCTGACTAGAAGAAAAAACAATCAAGGAAGACGGGACCTGACCTACTTTTTATCAAAAAGAGGCAACTTTGACCGCACAGCACCCTCACACACCACCAATCTGGTGCACTTTGGCCTTTGAGGAGTTAAATGCGAATTAGAGCTGGACGAAGAACCACCATTATTATGCTTTTCTAAAGAACGCCGTAAGGCAGCTATACGTGAACTCAGTTGTAAGCCACCTCTCACCCCTCCGGGATGTCGTAAACTGGCACCTTTCTTCTCAAAATACTCTACGATTGTCGATATATTTGGCTGTAGATCCTGCGCCCAATCCGAACCAGTCAAACTGGATATATCTTCGCTACTGTCCGTATAAATAGACGAAGCTCTTTTGCATAAAGCATGCAGTTCGGCGGGTTCTAGTTCATCTAAAGACCGCAGCGAACTAACGGCGGTCCCACTGTCGCCCCAGAGGCTACTGGGCGACAAACACTCACCTACACTCGAATAAAACCCGGACTCACAAGAGCCGCGTCGTCGCAACACTGCCGTAGGAGTCTCAGTGTTGACAAGCTCTAAAAGATTAGTGCTTGAGCCACCTTTATAGAGCGTTTGTACGAGTAAAGGAGAGCGACTCGGATCGATTTTGCGGATGGCAGTAGGCGAACCCGGTAATGATTTGGGTGACTCAGTCGATTCAACGAAGGGCGATGGCATTTCGCAACAGGACGAAAAATTACCAAGGAACTTTTTTCCACCACGAAATTGAGCTAGAGCCGCAAAGGGATTGGTAGTGCGCGGTTTGTAATGCGGATCTTGGCGACACATTATCAGGGCATGTCGGCGGGCTTTGTCACTGGGCGTTGCAAACATTGAAATCGCCAACATCGACACGTCCTCCGATAACGACCTCCGGTGATGGACTGAAAATACAAAGCAAAACACATTAGAAAAGTCTAGGTATTTATTATTCCTATTATAATAATATATCAACTAATTTATGACATAGTATTTAAAATGGTAGGAAAATGAATTGAACAATTTATCCAATTCCAATACATACTTTTGCGATGTTGGGGCGCTGAGGCTTGTAAGCACAACACGGGCAGCTGTTCCTCACTTTTAGCTGCACAGCTGGCAATTCTAGCTTGTTTATCCGCCATATCAGTCAATATATCACTCAACAATTCTTTATTCTCTGTAAACTTCGGACGACTTTTGGGTTCGATAGCACAACATCTAAAAGCTAATTTTAAAAATTCAGGTACTACATTTGCCCCACATAGTTCGGTGAATGCCAAATAGTCCAGGCCAAAATTGTCCGTTCTTGGTAGGTAATCGGGATCAGCTTCGACACGGGATATCAGCTCGCATAAAACTATCCCATAGCTGAAGACGTCACTGCGCTCATCGTAGTATTCACCTTTGAGGCACTCTGGTGACATCCAGTACGGTGATCCGACTGTGCACAATTTGGTTTTGCCATCTGGTATTGTGGTGGATAGGCCGAAGTCACCTACCACCGCCTGGTGTTCTCCAGAGTCAAGGCGTTTTATTAGGACATTCTGCAAAACATGTTTTTATTATTCTAAGGGACAAGAAAATCATATGTGAAAGAGCCTGAAGAAGTTTAATTAAAATAAATGTACTGTTATCTTGAGAATTCCAACGTCATTTTAAGTATTGCTTACTAATTTCACCGGAACAAAAAACACTGAACCGATGACCTAAGAAAACCGTCATTTTCTAGGTAGGTAATCTAATCGAATCGTAAAGAAAATCATTTTTCAAACATTCCAATCGATTTCTCATTAATACTTATGAATCAACAAGTAAGGAAATATTTACCTGCCACAATTGGCAAACCCATTTACAGTTACAACAAAAATAAATCTGATAAAGATAAGTGCCAACAAAAACAACAATAAACCCATTTAAAAAAAACCATACATCAGCACAAAATATTTGTGGAATTTACAACGAATTTCATATCATCACTTTCTTTTTATATACTAGGAAATTTAATGAAACTTCCGTTTTACATCTTCCTTACCTTACTAGTTAAATCTCTATGGAAAACACCTTTCGAATGCAGATACTCCATACCAGTGGCAATATCCAATGCAATTGACACGCGTGTCTTCTGCGGAAGGTCCACATTCCTGTTTTGAATGAGCTGATCTAGAGAACCACCGTTGATGTATTCGGTGAGCGCATGCAACTGACCCTCGTGCACACAGACACCCCTCAAGCCCAAGATATTCGGATGCGACAATTTGTTCATTAATTGGACCTCTTTCAGCATGTTGCGGCGATTGGAACGTAGCAGATTCATTTTCAGGACCATGACTTGGCCCGTGACTCGATGGGTTACCTAAACAAAACATTATTTTATTGGTATTGATTACAAAATTTTGTATTAATCTATTGAATTGTTTTTTCATATCAGTGGATTAACGATTTATGTATGTTAGTAATTTCGACAAAATTCCTTGGTTATCGTAAGAAAAGCGCGCTATAATAAAAACATAATACAAACAACATAATTGATTTTTTTATAGGAGGAAAATAAGTATTTTATAGGCCATAAGCTTAATAAAAAATAACTTGTGGATAATTTATTGAAATAGGTAGATAAAAATTTGACCACGATAAGTCATTTATGAGGTCAGAAAAAGTTGTAAAAATTACAAAGAATCTGGTTCAAACCGAGTGAAAAGAAAAAGACAGACCCGAGGAGTGACATTTTTAACGAATTCTGTTAGCTATATGCATCATACTTTTTTATGGTTACTTTTATAAACTTTGCTTCAAAGTAAAACGAAAATTTACAACACGATAATAATAAACGTCATTTATAACCAGGTAGTAAAAAAGTTCTTATAAAAACATTGAAGCCGAAAAATACAAGCATTTTATGGGACTATAGACAAAAATTAAAAACACAGAAATCGATTACATATTGTAAAATATTTCGACTTAAAATTATAAACAACACATGGAATTCTGGTTTTAAATGCGTCTTCCTTTCCTAGTTACGAAACACTAGAAAAAATGTTCGTTTTACAGAAGGAATTAAAAGTTCGTTAACTTTCTTTTTAGATAAAATATAAGCCATTGTTCGTACATCTACAAATTTTTTCCAATGTTGGAAATTTATCTACACACTACTGTGCTTAAAAATTTTTCACACCTGAAATGTTTATTGATTATGCAGTTAGATACGAAACAAAAATAAATTGGTAGGTAATAAAATTGCAATTTACGAATCAGTTTTGTTTTGTTCAAAAACAATTACTTATCTAGCTATAACCATAGGGAAAAATATTTGATTTTCAAGACGTACCACAAAATTAAATTAAATTCCAATAAATTAAGTAGAATAAAAATATGTTGTTACAGTTTTTGTGCCAATTCTTCGTCATACATAGGCAGATTATTTATATCTGCAAGTTTCTAAATCCGATTTTAGATTGTAGGATAAAAATTTATGGAAAAAAAATTGTATAGTCAAAATGTAAAGCGTATAATGATTACACAACAATTTTCAGCATTTGCCCTTCCGAATATTAAAAACAAAGTGCATTTTTTCGATAATCTAGGCAGACATTTTTTTATGTGATTTTAGACTTACTTTTTAGCCACTTGCTGAAAAAATATGACCAAATAAATTTAAAACAAAATTTAATTTATGGCATGCAAATTTTGTTTACACACGAAAAAACCTTACAAAATTTGTGCCATCCATTCTAAAGGATATGCTATCATAAAACAGTATCTAATTGTTAATTTAATTTCATGGTCCCTTCTATTCAATTCAATTTTGACCGGTTCGATTATAGAGTGAGAGGATTCAATATAATAAGTACAGTAAATCTGCGTTATTTGCAAAACTAATATCCTGTAATTACGCCATGCGCAATGTCACAGCAACAAATTCGTCCATTCCCATCGTCATACATGCGTTAAAGTTTGCACCATATTATGATTATTATTATTAGGAAGTGGTGCGTCGAATGATTAATTAATTCGTCGAAAACATTCCTAAATTAATTTATGGCAGCAACGGATGAACACTTATTTGATAGGACCACATTCTACATCCTTCATCAAATTTCACCCTGGTTAATTGCAATAAATCAGTTAGTTCGGCTATTTTTATCAAAAAAGAAAGTAAAAGGAATTATTATGGGGGGCACTTGCCCCATATATTGAAATGGTGTCTTATCCGTGAGAACTAACAATAAAATCCGGTGAAATCATTTTAAACACCGATATGATTTCTTTCGGTGAAATATCAAATTACACAGATTTATCGGAAGCTAAAGCAAATTAATTAATTGGTCAGCGCTTGGCGAGTGCTTCCAAGATATTTTTGAGGTATGGCTGGCCAGTCCACGGTCTACATGTCATTTGGGGAATATTAGAAACGTATTCGTCTGAGTACTTTCACTTGTGTGAGTGTTGCACCGAAATTATTTGGATGCTGGACGCGAATTGCCCACGCAACCCTAAATTAGATTTCGGTGTAAACAGATACTTTTCAGATTATCATCTCTGGAATATACCTAAAGGTTGCTTCGTTCGGATGATGAATAATACATTTTTTGTCATACTCATTAAATTACCTTTCTTATATTATTTTAACCAGCGGTTCCGAACCAAAAATGCAATTTGGCTCCCCAAACAAACGCAGATAAAATTCAAATAACAGTCCGTGATTTTATCCAAAATTAAAACCTTTGCAACAGAGTTAATTTTAAAAAAATCCAAACAGCGGTTCCAAAACTGGGTTTAATTTTGAAAACACCTAAAATCCCCAGAAAAAACTGATTTTTTTGATGAATAAAATAAATTTCACAACAAAAATAGAAACAGTATGACATTGTTTTTTGTGTGTACAATTTTCTATTATTTTCCTAGATTAGTGCCACAATTTTAAAATTGCTGAGCGGATTATGACGAAAATTTGCGTTTAAAACAAATTCAAAATTTTAATTAGGTTAAGTTTGTATAAGAAAGTCATGAGATCATCATCAGATATTAATTTCTAAATGGTTGCCACTTGGCATTAATCAGCAGGTAAGTGATGAGATAGTAATGAATGTAATTATTATTCAGCAGTGATAAAGCGCTCAATAAGTTTTCAAGTGTTTTGTACAGATAGCAAGCATCCAACAAAAGCAATATTGTTCAATTTTCAAAGCGACAGCTAAATTACTGTAGAATGGTGGATTGCTGGAATTGTATCTTCCTTCCATTCAATTTATTGATAAGATGTTCAACATGATAAAAATCCGCGCTATTTCACTGCAGCAATTACTCTCATTTAAATTTAATTTGTTCACGTTCACTTTTTCCTTCAAAGGAATAGTATTTTTTTATACGATGTATTGTGTGTGTGGATACACCTTGATGTTTTTAAGAATTTCTCTTAAGGGGGCAATGTGATTTTGATGAAGTTTACGCTCTGCTGCTCGACCAACATGATTCTCATAAAAATAACAAGAAACCAACGGATTTTTTCTTGAGCGACATCTGCATGTCAACACCGCCTAAATTCTTTTAAACAGAGTTACGGTGGTTTGTTGAAATATTAATAGGGCAATTATGCGCTCCCCCAACGATTTACGACGCAGCTTAATTATTAATGGCTTGTTTGAGGGCGAATGTAATTTGTATATGACTAGTTAGTACACACCGTGGTGGATATACGAGTATTATTTTTGTTCATGGAGTTGAAAATATTATTTATGCAGGATACACCACAAAAACTATTTTTTAAAGCGTCCTCATCAGGATTAATCCAAAAACCTTGGAAACAGTTTGTCTTAAAACATTGTCATTTTGATCTAACCACCAAATGAATTAATTTTAAACATTTAAATTTGTTATACAATGTTATGCAAAAAATGGAGCAATTGCTTCAGGTTATATGCATAAAAAAAGCGAAGGAAAAGGTTTTGTTTCGAGGCGAGAGATTTTGCTTCAAAATAAAAGCTATTACTTTTTTCGTATTTATAAAAAGAAGTATTTGCTTCTAAACTGAAGGATTTGCTTCTGAATAAATGCATCTAGTTCGCAGCAACTTTTTTTGCGAGAATCTCACATTTTTTATGACTATCTTGAAAAATAAACAAATTACGAGATTTTTTTATTCTTTAAGATTGATTTAGAATTAAATTTTGTACATATTTTGTTTGAAATTTTTTTTGAAATTCCGCCAAAAAAATTTCAAAAAAAAAACGAGATATTCCTAAAAATTGTGCGAGTTGAATCAGACGGCCTAGATAGACTATTGGCATAATAAGGGCTTGGATCCCAAAGTCCTGGGTTCGAATCTCAGAAGGATCACTCTTTGTTTTTTACTGGTTTCTATGATATTGATACCAAGTACATAATATAATTATAAATAATATAAATCGATTTTATATTAATAACGTGTTGGATGTGGACTGTATGATTTCCGTGAGGTTTGCTTTTTTACAAAGAACTAAGTTAGTTTTACCAGAAAATTCAAATCGAATGAAAATCCCTCAAAAATTCCGGATTTTATAGCATACTATAGACTCGCTTAAAAAATTGTTCAAATTTCAGGTTTGTGTCTTTAAAACTGTCATAAAACTTCGGAAAATTGACAGATTTCCGTGAGGTTTGCTTTTTTCCAAATAACTAAGTTAGTTTTACCAGAAAATTTAAACCGAATGAAAATCCCACAAAAATTCCGGATTTTATAGCTTACTATAGACTCTCTTAAAAAAATGTCCAAATTTCAGGTTTGTGTCTTTAAAACTGTCATAAAACTTCGGCAAATTGACAGATTTTCGTGAGGTTTGCTTTTTTCCAAAGAACTAAGTTAGTTTTACTAAAAAATTCAAACAGAATGAAAATCCCTCAAAAATTCCGGATTTTATAGCCTACTATAAACTCGTTTAAAAAATTGTCCAAATTTCAGGTTTGGTCTCTAAAACTGTCATAAAATTTCGGAAAATTCACAGATTGCATTGCGGTATGCTTTTTTATAAAGAGCCAAGTTAGTTTTACTAGAAAAATCAAACCGGATGAAAATCCCTCAAAAATTCCGGATTTTATAGCCTACTATAAACTTGCTTAAAAAAAATGTATAATTTTCAGGTTTGTGTGCTTAAAACTGACATAAAATTTCGAAAATTTGACAAATTTACGTACGGGTTACTTTTTTATAAAGAACCAAGTTAGTTTTACTAGAAAATTTAAACCGAATGAAAATCCCTGAAAAAATCCGGATTTTATAGCCTACAATATACTCGCTTAAAAAATGTCCATATTTCAGTTTAGTGTCTTTAAAACTGTCATAAAACTTCGAAAAATTGACAGATTTTTTGCGGTTTGTAATTTTACAAAGACTCAAGTTAGTTTTACTAAAAAATTCAAACAGAATGAAAATCCTTTAAAAATTCCGGATTTTATAGCCTACTAAAGACTCGCTTAAAAAATTGTCCAAATTTCACATACTAAACTATAAGATTGTTACAACACATGTCTGAAATCGCGAAACTTCTGCACCTTTTACTTCATTTATCTGAAGTATTTCCTTGCAAGGAAAAGGTAAAGATTGTGAATACGAATTGAAGCAAAAGCTTTTACTTCTACCTTTTACTTCTTAGTGCTACCTTTTACTTCTACCTTATACTTTAAAGTAAATGCTTCAATTTTATAAATACCACCTATTATAGGCAAGTTAATTTTGTTCTGAAATAAATCAAGGATTTTTTTGTAAATTTCAGGTATGTAATGCAATAATTAAGCTTTATGTACATAAATTTTCATATTGAACTGAGAACGAGAATGCAAAATATTTTATCTTTATGGGTTTTGTAAGTCTACCGATAATTTAATTCGCCTTTCATGAAAATTGATCCTAGAATATCCTTTTTTTTACGAGTAATTTTCGGTATAAAATAAAGGGCTTAAAATTTTAACTCCATTTATTACTCCATTGCCAGTTAAATATGTACCTAGTCAAATTTTGAAAAAGGGTACAAAAAAGGAGAAAATGTTCATTTCGCCTCCAAAGTTTGACTATTTAACCCAGTAACATCCTCTATAATTACTAAATAATTATGTTTAAAATATTTTCATACAGTTTGGCAGAAAAACATTTTGAATTATTTCTTCGGATAATTTGCTAACGCCAAAACAACAAAAAACCGGTAAGTTTTTAACCCCATGACACAATTTTTCTACACTAACGATTTCCAACACAATGGTACTCAAAACCCATTCTGCACGGCAGGTACCACGCAATCCACCAAAATTTCTTGTAAGATAGATAAATTATCGGAAATGACACAATCTCCTAACCAGCAACAACAAATTTCGATTTTCAAGCCAATTTAGCCTAAATAACAATTACTAGAGGTGACCTTAGAAAAATCACCGAAAAAAACCAGCAGTTTTATTACGAAATAAGCAAACACCGCAAATTTTGGCAAACAAACACAATAATAAGAATAAGTATTATATTTTTTGTTCGTGCCATACATTTTAACACAATTTACATATAAATGACAACAAGTTATAATGTGTTTGTTTGTCTCTTTGATATTATTTAGCTTCCCATCAGAATTTGTTGCACGTAAGCGACCAACTTGTACATTATTTTTTATTCCGGTACTTTAACGTGACCTGCAATTTATTAAAATGTACTGTCGACCTTGTAACATCGTTAGATTACCCACAAGGTTTTTAAATAAGGTATCAACAATTATTTGCCAGTGAACCTTATCATTTTGTTAATATAAGGGACAAATATTTGCCTTGGATTTTATTGTAAAACAAATTTTACCGCGAAAATTTGTTTAAATTGGGGTCTCGCAGGGTTACATCCTAGCACCAATTTTCCCGTTTATGGGAGTTTATTCGAAACAACTAAATAGAGACAGGAAAAGTTTGCAACCAAACCAAAACTTGTAACTGCTTTCCATTTTCGTAAAGTCAACAAAACATTAATCGCATGCATAATACGTAGACCGCCTTACGTAATAACCAACCAAATTTGTACAAATTAACCAGACAAAGTCTAAATAAGTACTACAATATTACATTATGGTAATTATGCACGTTTTATTTTACAAGAACACCGGGTAAGTTGAAGTTTTGTACGTCATTTTCTTGTTATTTGGATTCACGTTTGTACAACTAAGCAAAAAAATTCACGTACAATAAGTAAAACACGCAAGTAATACGTGGGACTGTAATAAATAACTTGTTAACTATAATATTATAAAACTAATAATGTTGATAAACTAAAATCTTATATCGATATCGTAAAAGTACGAATATAATCTTAAAGTCTTGCTTCCCAAAAAAGTCATACGAGCCCTAACAACTAAATGTTCGGACAAAAGTAAATTTTTGAAGTATGAAAGGAGAACTGGAAATTTTACGCAAATAATTTGTAAACACCTAACAATACAATAAGATAAAGCCTTAATAACAATATTATCCATGGAGGAAAATTATTTATTGGATTTAACAATATTAATAATTAGCAAACTACACAAAATGAATTTGCAACTAAATGTTGGGATAATTTTTAATTTAGGACCATTAATAAGTGGTTACGTCTCTTTTTGCTTTAATAGCTGCCTGTATTCTAGCAGACATTGTATTTTTCAAATTTTGGTACAATTCTGGCGTGAAACTGTCCCAAATTTCTTCTATTTTGGTCTTTAAGTCCCCAATGGTTCTTGGTGGATTATTGCGTAGAGTACGTTTAATTTTATGCCAAAGAGTTTCAATGACATTTAAGTCCGGACTGGATGAGGGCCATGAAAGCACCTTTATGTCGTTTTCCCCAAGTTCCAAAACTGTGATTTTTTAAACACAGTCGTTAGAAAATTTCGTCACATTTTTCAAGAACAATTTTAAAGGTACGAAATATGCCTAAAATCACCAAATAAAGACTTGGGGATTTTTTTGTACATAAAACCAACATCCAGCTTTGCAATAAAGTAAATTTTACCAAAATCCAACCAGTGGTTCCAAAACTGTCATTATTTTAATGTATGTTTAGCACCCTCAAAAACACGTTTTTTGAAAAGTGAACTCTGGAACTCGAAAAAAATCCAAAATAAAATCATATTAACATTTCAAGATTTTTTTAATACAGTACGATTATTGAGCTTTGATTTAAATGTTTTTTGACACAAATCCAACCAGCGGTTTCAAAACTGTGATTTTTTAAAACAGTTACTAGAAAATTTTATCATTTTTAAAGGTGCAACTTTGAAGCTCCGATAAATGCCTAAAATCACCAAATAAAAACTTGTGTAACTTTTTTGTAAAGAAAACCAACATCCACCTTTGCAATAAAGTAAATTTCATCAAAATCCGACTACTAGATCCAACGTTTTGAAAATAATAATTCTTTGTTTCTACAATTTTCCCATCCAGCTGGGTTAAAGTGCCACAGTTTTGGAACCGCCGAGCGGATTTTTACGAAATTTACGTTTTTATATAACTAAATGTTGGCATTATAACAGAAAAAACTATCAATATTATGGAAGTTAATTTAGATAACTTTTGCGCGTATGGAAAAAAGACAATCAAATTTACTTTTGTCCGAACATTTAGTTGTTAGGGCTCGTAATACCGCGATTTTGTAATACTAATTTCGCAATGTAGGTGACAACTTTTTTACCAAACTAACAGCTAAGTTGCATACTTTCAAACAGGATAATTGGTGCTGTCGATGCATTCTAATATGCAAATATTTATTGGGAAACAATATCCACCAATAATACGAGTTAATTACCCACATCGGATAGATGAATGATTTTTTACACAACTAGCATCATTGCATGAGGACGGGAAGTCTTTTTTATTGTTTATTTAAATGATGAGTTGCATTTTGCTTAGAATAATCTCCAAATTGCAATGTTTCACAAGTCGTAAGTTTAAAAATAAACTGAAGATTTGAGCCAGATTATTTCGAGTTATTTACAGATATTTGTTTACCTGGTATTGTTAACACAGTTAACAACAAAATTAAAATAATTCAAAATGTAGAAGAGCTTCCAAAAATAACTGCAATGAAATCACCGGGCTTAATTGATTGCAATTAGTTTTAATTCGATACCTACCTACGCCTGAAAAAATGCGTTTTGGTAAATGATCGGGTTTTTCTTAAACATGTCGTCGAGATTCCAGTGCATAAAAACGTTCTTTTCAGAGAGACCTTACAAAACCATGTGGAGACGAATTGTACCACCTTAATCTTAACAAATATGGTAGCATCGAGGTTATCCTTACTTTAGTAATCATTTTTGACCCAATTCAATTTTACAAATGTGTTTAATTACCTTGAACACCTCAGAGAAAAACCCCGCGCCGATTTTCTCCTTGTGGAAGTCGTCGAGACGGTGAAGGGCTGCCACGGCATGTTTAAGGGCTTGACAGGAGCTGCCAGTTTTCAGTCTATCGCATCGGGCCCTCGGTGGTTCGGACAGTTCGTTATTTGGACAGAACAATTTCTCATAATCGTTATCTTTGGGGTCACATGGAGTGTCATATATACACGAAATTTTAGAATTAGATTCATTTTTATTAATGGGGTACATCATATTCTTCAGTTGACAATTATGTGATGTTAACCAATTTCGTACATATTTGTCGTGTACGATTCAGGTGGGATATTTGAGTCTTTCTGTTTTTACACATACTTTGAATTTTTTAAAGGAACATCAAAATTTTCTGTTGGTTTCTGTGATTCACTTGACATAATCCTATTAGATCAGAAAAACTTGTTTACCACATCTAAAGTACTTGTTTTAAAATTCACCTCACTGCACCGTGTATTAAATCGAATTATGTAGGTAAATATAACGCGCAAGTTTAATTCTGTTGGATTTATAATTAAATTTAGAAATTCTTTACACACTGCAGTAGTACATAATAAATAGTACGATAACACTTGGTCACTCTTAAATGAATTTCCTATTTAATTAGTCACTTTAGATTAATTCCGTAAACAAACTTAGAATTTACCCACTGAAACATTCAAAAACTACAGCGAATGCAACATTTTAATTTGAAGTCTTGCACGTAAATAAAAAGTTAATAATGACATTCAGGCTAAAGCTTTCTCTATAAAATCAGTCAGCTGCCATTACTTTAAATATAATGTGCAACGACGTACGTCTCGTGTTTTCCCAATTATCTAAAATAGCGAACTATGGTGGTTTGCACGTGATAACTTACATCATGTTATTTTATGCGTGCGCACAAGCAAAAGCGCGCCCTATTTAAAAATTTATATAAAAAATAAACTCACTTTTAAACAATTATTACTAAATTATTTATTCAGGCAGGTTAAAAATTGTCAATGGGCTATTGTTTTGTCTAAAATAACTTATCTGAAATGTGTTTTTGAAAAAGTGAAAATTTCCCATAGCGGAAATGTATTTATTTCACATACTTTCTTTTCTTCTCCATAAACACAATTGTTTTAATAATTAGTTTAATTATCATAATGAAAGTGGCATCTCTTGTAATTAATTGCCAAATAAAGTTTTATTTTATAACAATTTAAAAGTCCGGTGTGAAAAAGTTCTATTACCAAAATTAGAATACATTATTTAATACGTGTACGAGCTAATGTAATAAAACCCACTGGAATTTCTATAAGAAAGGCATTTTAAAACAAAAACTATTATATTTAAATACCTACTACTTCCATACAAGTTTCATTACACAATTCATTTTTTTACATATTTTAAATATTTATTTGAGTCGAACGAATCTTCAATATCCTCTTCAATCTTAACTTTCTTTTTGGGTTTTCGCTGGTCCATTCTGGCCTTTCTTTCAGCTTCACTCAAAGTCCACACATTTAACGGCATCTAAAATTTATTTCTTAAATACTTAACATACAATTAACAAATTTTTTTTAAGTGCAATTAACCACAGGAAGTAACTGCTAAAAGGTAAAGAAACTAATAACTACTAGGTACCTTAATAATTTGCCTAGGCTCAGGATAACGAATTGTAATAGATGAACCATCCGGATAAACAAGAAGTGTTGGATAAGTTCTTGTATACGTTAACCGGTGAGGTCTTGTAATTAAAGCAGAAAGCGAATTTAAATATCTGATTTGTTGCAATCCTTTGAGAGTTGCCATGCTAATTAAAACTAAATTCTGCAAGGGACTGTTAGTTTTCGAAGTTATAAGACACTATTTTGTAGGTTAGGAAATGTGTCAAAATCAAATATTTAACCGTGGGTATGCAACCACATGTACAACTTGGAGTAATGTGGGTTGCATACTCAAACAGATAGCCATATTTGGTTGGTGTGTGGATGTATAATATTTCAAATAAAAATGTGTGAATACTGTGGATTTTTAATACAATATGATTGTTCTAATATCACTACTAAGGACCTCTTGAAATAATGTCCTTGACACATATCTAGCTTGTTTAGTTTACCAGGGGCAGACTAAGCTTTACAACTTAATGCTTAAATTTTTAACACCCTGTGTGAAAAGACTTACAACAACAAAATCAGTTAGCTTGAACCTTAGACTAAAGAAAAGCTACTCTTGTTTATTGTCGATAAAGTGGACCGTTTTCGAGAAAAAGAATAATAAACAAAAAGTCTCATTCCGAAAAAAAATCAAAATTTAAAAAACGCCTATAGGAAAATTTTTTATAGGAACTTGTCATTTTATTTTTTTATGCAGTGCTTATCTGAATCCGAGAGATTTCCCACTTTTTTCGGGACACCCTGTATAAACTTTGACTTCAGAGTTCAGGGGGTGATTCCTGAGATCTTTCTAAGAAAAAAAGTTCATATGAACATAGGTCCGAAAATGTTTACCCACTGAGTTATAGCCCGTTAAAGTTGGGAACCTGAAGAAGGTTTTTATTTATTATCTCCGAAACTGTTCAAGGTAAAATGATGAAATTCACCACATCCATTTAAGAAAATCTATATTCCAACAAGTAAAACGTTATTTTATCTCAATTCATTTCAAAATCTTATTAAGCATAGAAACATTAGTGGATGTGGTGAATTTCATCATTTTACCTTGAACAATAATAAATAAAAACCTTCCTCGGGGTCCCAACTTTAAGGGGCGGATAAGAATTTTCTTAGAATGATCTCAGGAATCACCCCCTGAAATCTTTCGCAGTACTTTTGGACTATCTTGTATATGTATTATAGTCAAAGGTATAAAGTTCAAACCAATTTGAAAATAATATACCTACAGGGTGTCTGTAAAAGGTCTTAACGCCCTGTAACTCAGTAAGGAATAACTTTTGACTGAGGTATGTTTGGTTCAAACGACATATTTTAAGCCCAAAAACTTGTGGTAGGATTTTGTAAAGACCTTTTACAGACTCCCTGTATTTGCTCCTATAAAAATTTCATATATTTACAATGAATTACATCACATTTTCAATAATATCATCATACTCACTCTGATCTTCATCATTGTTATAATTAATTGAAATAATGCCGATACAAGTTTCGTGATTTTTTTACAAATAAAAACAGTATTAAACTACAGAAAACTGAAAATTTGACTAAAATCTGACCAGCAGTACCATAACTGTGATTTTTTTAACACGACTCCTTCAAAAATTAGCTAAAATAGAAGATTGAACTTTTATTGCGCATAAAAAATTGAAATAATGCCGATACAAGTTTCGTGATTTTTTATAAATAAAAACAGTATTAAACTACAAAAAACTGAAATTTTGACTAAAATCTGACCAGCAGTATCAAAACTGTGATTTTTTTAACACGACTCCTTCAAAAATTAGCTAAAATAAAAGATTGAACTTTTATTGCGCATAAAAAATTGAAATAATGCCGATACAAGTTTCGTGATTTTTTTATAAATAAAAACAGTATTAAACTACAAAAAACTGAAATTTTGACTAAAATCTGACCAGCAGTACCAAAACTGATTTTTTTAACACGACTCCTTCAAAAATTAGCTAAAATAGAAGATTGAACTTTTAATCCGCATAAAAAATCCATTTCTAGTGCCCAAAATTGAGTTTAATATTTATAGTTTCATCCTGTTTCTTAACTTATTCTTATAACAATATTCATTTCACAATAAACCCTGTACACCACTATTTTTATCTAATTTTTAGACAATAATTAAAATGTTGGTAAATAGCGTTTTAGAATGTTTTTTTATACAAAATTAATTGAAAAATGAAAGCTTCAAATTAATGTCTGCTGCATCTATAATCCGGACTTAAAGAGTTTGATTTGGTTTTACGGTAGTATATTTTAATTCTATGGAAATATATTAATTATTATTTATTACAATAGTAAAATTATCAAGAGAAGGAACTCGCGTCAAACCTTGAACTATATTAAAGAAAAAGTTTATTCATTTTTATTCAAACCACACACTTTTTCTTTATTTTATTATTTACAGTATTTTGTATTTCTAATAAAAATTGAAGCAAAGAGGTTGAGTTTTGTAGTACTTTTTCGCTTAGCTATAGTTTTGGTTATAATTTCTTCTTTTCATAGTTGTAATTTGCAGAAAAATTATTAATTATTGAAACTAAATATTTCGTATAGATTTCTATAAACTAAAAATAAACTTTTTTCCTTTAGAACTGCCTAATATTTTCAAATTTTCTATGTTAAAGATTTCTACTTGACACCAAGAAGTACATTTTAAAATTATTAAGGGTATGAGTTTTCCAAAATAGTTGTCATTATTTTGCATGCCTATACTTACCCACTTTAAAATACAGGAAACATGTTTACGTTTTGAAATACTTATCTATAACCATAATAATTTAGATAAAGTACGCTTATAATAGTACCATAATATAATTAATTTAAAGTTTTCGATAATCCATAGTATTATGTATGATTATGAAATGAAACAGTACTTTTTTTCAACAATTATTAAATTATTTATCTATTTATTATTTGGATCCTTACTATGAGTATTTAATTAATTACTTCTAATTTTTTATTTATTTAAAATTTAAATTATCACAATAACAATACTTAATCTCAAGTTAAACCCACATAGATACCAAACACAAACTATATAAATACAAAACTAATTAAAAAGTGTAGTCAGTTGAACCGCACACCTCTTGCACGGTCGCACAATGCTGTTAACAATTTTATTTAGCGCTTTATTTGTGCTTTGTCAAGGCGGGTGAGTTCCTAGTTCCGTGTACAACTTGCAAAAATTATCAGAATTTTTTAAACAATTAGTTTGCCTGGTCCAGCGGTCATCCAAGTAACACCACCAGTTGACCACTCAGAGGGGCCTTCTTGGGACGGTCGAAAAAATATCCTATACTACGTGGACATCCACTCACGTCGCGTCCTAAGCTACAATTACGACACTGGCAAAATTAACGCAATCACATTAGGTGGTGATGTTACACCTGCGGTACAATCAAAGAACCCCAACCTTCTTATGGTTGGAGTGAATCGCAGTCTAGTGGCAGTTGAATGGGACGGGGAAAACGGTGCTGGAGAAACTCAAGTACTTTCCACAATTTCCGAACAATTTCCCACAAGTAGGTTCAATGATGGCAAGGCAGACAAGCAAGGACGCCTTTGGTTTGGTAAGTCTTAGTTGTGGTTTCTTGTTGATAATCAGGAAAAAAGTTTTATGGAGCGTTCAAGATTACGCAAGTAATTAGTGTGTTTAATTTCGTAATAATCTGTAAACTAGTTTCAAATTGATTAGCGAACGATTTGCTCCGCCAAGGTCGTTGCGCTTATAAATGCTTATATTTTGAAATTTTATATGTATTGTTTCTGAAATTACTACTATATAGGAACAATGGGCTATGAAGATGCTAATGGAGTTCGTCCAAACGAAGGTGTGTTCTACAAATTCACCAAAGATAATCTAAACAATCCCACTGTAGAAATCGCTCCAGTTAACATTAGCAACGGTCTAGCTTGGAACAAAGCAAATGACAAGCTCTACTACATAGACACGCCAACAAGAAAAATCGTCGAGTACAACTACGATGACGTAAAAGGTGCAATCACCTACAGCAAAGTAGCGTTTGATTTAAGCGAACACGAATCCATTGGTGGTTCACCTGATGGTATGACCATCGATGAAGATGATAATTTATGGATTGCTTTGTATGGGGGTGGCGCAATCATCAAAGCTGACCCCCGAACTGGAAAACACTTACAAACTGTTGCCATTCCCGCAGAAGATGTTACCTCGGCAATGTGGGGTGGACCAGATTTAGATATTTTATTTGTTACCACTTCCCGGTATACTTTAACTGAAGAGCAGAGGAAACAGCAACCTTCTGCTGGAGCAGTTTTTGCTGTAACGAATTTGGGAACCAAAGGCTTGCCAGTTTTCCAGGCTGATATTGTTGATGGTATTCAAAAGGTAAGCCGAGGAAATGTATGTAGAATTACAACTTTGTCTTAATCTGTCTGTTATTAAATGTTTCATTTTCCAGAATCCTTTAACAAATTTTATTGATTTATTATCGTCTTTGTTTTCCCAAACTATGCGGGAAACTTCCTTCACTAGGTGTGAGTGTAAAACCATGTGATAATTCTTTTTGGTAGCACCTAAATGCATGTCGTTTTTATAATCTTGGCTATAAAAATATTTACGCTTTATTAATCTCACGTTTCACTTAATTAATTTAATACTTATTTATAATCACACAAATACGTCACAGCTATAATACCAATTTAGAGATTAAATTTTTTCTTGACTGTAGATTTTAATGTCGCTTTTTTATTTGTTTTAGCACTAAGAAGATTTGATCTACGAAGATTACTAAATTTTGTACCATAAAATAAGCCAAATAAAACTTGCACTGGTAAAAGACTTTCGTTTAATTTATAACTTAACATTCATTGTTTCAAATGATATTAGTAACAATAAGACGTAAAATATAGAATTTTAATAAAAATCAGTACAATGATTTCAAAAAACTACACATAAAAACTATTTGTTGATGCGTTTGAATCCAAACCAAAATCCTCCCTCGGAGGCCAAAGTGAATTGTTTCTTGCACACTCGTAGAGGAATCGTGCTCTTTGCTATTGGAACTATCTCGAATTGTTTTAAAATATGATAGAAAACGGCTTTGGTTTCCAATAAGGCAAATCGAGAACCGATACAGTTTCTGGGGCCAACTCCGAAGGGAAGGTATGTGTAGGGTCTGATGTTAGCTTTGTTTTCATCACTGAAACGTTCTGGATCAAAACGCTCTGGATCGGGAAAATATTCAGGATCTCTGTGGATCGCATAAATTGGTAACCAAAGGAGTGTTCCTAATTCTATGTGGACGGGTTGTTCGTCTTTGGAAGTTGGTTCAATTGTGTAAGGTTTGGTGCATATGCGGTCCGCTTCTACGGCGTTGGGCCATTTTCTAAGAGTTTCTGAAAGAAGAAATAAGTAGATATTAATTTTAAAAGTTCAGGGATTATGACTATGAGAAATTAGAAATCTTTAAGTTTATAACATTTTCGCCTTTTTTACAAAATGTTCTTATTGGCCTTTTTAAATCCATTTCTGAAAAGTAGCTAGTGGTACCCTATAAATTCTATATCTCACTACAGAGAACAAAAAATAGAGAAACACTCTTAAAGCAACATTCCGAAAAATCTTTATTCAGGTACTTACCAGATACAATTTTATCCATATATTTCATACTCAACAATGCCTCATATGACAGCTTTCCCTTGCATTCCATATCGGTATCCATAACTTCATCTCTCAGTTTATTTTGAATATCTGGATTAGCAGCAAGTTCATAGGCAATGAAGCACATCAAAGCCGAAACTGAATCGAAACCAGCGAAGAAGAACACCACAGCTTGAGCTGCGATATCAATATCAGTTATCTCAGTCTTTATTTTGGATTTACCAATTTCGGATTCTTGAACAGTAGCAAAACCAGCATCTAAAGTTTCCTCTTTATCTTCATGTTTATCGCTGCCCTTTCTAGCTTCCAAAAGCAGATTGATCATATCTGGTCTGACGATATTTTTTTCCTGTCTCATTTTGATTGTGTCCTTAATCATACTGGTGAAGAAATCGTTAACTGCTTGTCCCAATAAAGTGAGATTGAAAAACTAGGAAATAAAACAGTGACAAGAAAATTTTACAACCTTTTATAACACGTTTTCTTACTTTGTGCAAAAAGGGGAATACGAAGAACACGATAAACTTGAAATTCTTCCAAAAACCTGAAAAATCCGTAGCCTGTTTGCCCATCAAGTAAAACTCATTGTTTTTTTCCTCTAGGGAATCAACTTGAATACCAAACGCTGTTGTTGCAATAACATCGTTAGTAAATCTTGTGAAAGTGTCCTTCATTTCGATTTCGATAAGGTCCTCATTTTGTTTGTTGAAATAACGCACGAAATTTTCAGCCGATTCTTCTATTAAAGTGAATAAAATTCGCATTTTGCTGCTGGTAAACGATGGACTGAGAGTTGCTCTCATATCTCGCCATCTCTTTCCTATTAAATAAATTTGTTAAAGAGTTTGTAAAATTTATTGGGGGAAACACGAACCTCTTAGTGAAAATAAGTTTTTACCCCATATAGGATCAGAGTCTTCAGGGATAAAATTTAGGTGATCGGTAAAGTGATCGAAATCCTTCACGGTGATTTGTTTGATTAAATCGGGATCTCTTATTAGTAAGGTGGGGGTAGTCATTTGATAAAATCCACAATATCTGTTAAAATATTATATCTTTGTACAAGTATTTTGTTATTAATTTATAATAAATAATCAATGTTTCTTGGAAATTGTATCGGTCTGTATCTCACCTGAAAAGCGAGATAGAGCTTTTGTTTATATTTACAATTCCAAAAATAATCGATTCCTAAACTTTATTACCATCAATAAAAAATTATAGGCATGCCAATAAATAATTACTGAATTAAGACAACTCTCAGTATATGTATTGTTTTGTGCCACTTAGGAAATTATTTTCATTATTCTATTTTCTATTTACCTTTTTCCAGGCGCGATATCATAAACATACTGAACAAATTCAGCAAAGGATTGCACTTTAAAGACAGTACCCCAACTATCCCCCCAAATCGGCACAGGTTTTCCCTGCTGCACCCCCAAATTCCGCCAATATTTAAAGGGTTTGGTCAATAAATAATAAACCACTGCCGCGACCGCCACAAAAACTACATACCAAAACATTGCTACTTGGTATGTAATCAAACCTTAGTTGAATGTGTTATGAAGCGCAATTTCCTATCACAATAGGTTATATAATCGTGTCTCATTTACACTATCATTAAGCGACCTTGGACACTCAATTTATCAACCAGCCAAAAAAAACAAAAACAAATTTATCTGGACCAATTAAATGAAATTAAAGAATATATTTATACGATGTACTCATAAGAGATTGGGGGATTAAGTCTTGATCGGTACCTGTAGATAAATGGTAAAATGGTAACGGGCATTGATGGTAATAAAATTTAATGAAATTATACGTTGGAGATGGATATGTGCGAATTTACAGTGCGCCATCCAACGTTATTTTAAATATAAATAAAATAATACTCCTAATTTTATTAAACATGTCGCAATTTGATAAACAAAATGTTCTGTGGAAACTGATAGTTTAGTTAAACAAAAATACCGCACATTTAGATAAAAGGATTACAGGATTTAGTGACATCTGATGTTTAAAAATGCCGCAATAAATCTATAATTACTTCCAAAACACAAAAAAACTCCAGAGATAAGAGTAGAAAGTTTTTCCCAAATATTATTAAAAAATAATCGTATGTAAATGCATTAGAATCTCGAAGTCGAAAAAAATCACGATTACAATGGTACTTTCTTATTCCTTATATAAGAATTTCAAAAATAAAATACAAATAATAACAATCTGGAAATAGTATAATTTAGTAATACAGTTATAAAAATTTATTTTTTAATGCGTTTGAATCCAAACCAAAATCCTCCCTCGGAGGCCAAAGTGTATTGTTTCTTGCACACTCGTAGAGGAATCGTGCTCTTTGCTGTTGGAACTATCTCGTATTGCCTCAAAATATGATAGAAAACGGCTTTGGTTTCCAATAAGGCAAATCGAGAACCGATACAGTTTCTTGGGCCAACTCCGAAGGGAAGATATGTGTAGGGTCTGATGTTAGCTTTGTTTTCATCACTGAAGCGTTCTGGATCAAATCGATCTGGATCGGGATAATATTCAGGATCTCTGTGGATGGCATAAATTGGTACCCAAATGAATGTTCCTAATTCTATGTGGACGGGTTGTTCGTCTTTGGAAATTGGGTCAATTGTGTAAGGTTTGGTGCATATGCGGTCTGTTTGTACGGCATTGGGCCATTTTCTAAGAGTTTCTGAAAGAAGAAATAAGTGAGACATTAATTTTAAAACTCCAGGGATTATTACTATGAGAAATTAGAAATATTTGAGTTTATAACATTTTCGTCTTTTTTACAAAATGTTTTTATTGGCCGTTTTAAACCAATTTCTGAAAAGAAGCTAGTGGTACCCTATAAATTCTATATCTAACTATATAGAACAAAAAATAGAAAAACTCTTTTAAAGCAAAATTCGGAAAAATCTTCATTGAGGTACTTACCAGATACAACTTTATCCATATATTTCATACTCAACAATGCCTCATATGACACCTTTCCCTTGCATTCCATATCGGTATCCATAACTTCATCTCTCAGTTTATTTTGAATATCTGGATTAGCAGCAAGTTCATAGGCAATGAAGCACATCAAAGCCGAAACTGAATCGAAACCAGCGAAGAAGAACACTACAGCTTGAGCTGCGATATCAATATCAGTTATCTCAGTCTTCACTTTGACTTTACCAACTTCGGATTCTTGAACAGTAGCAAAACCAGCATCTAAAGTTTCCTCTGTATCCTCATGTTTATCGTTGCCCTTTCTGGCCTCCAAAAGCAGATTGATCATATCTGGTCTGACGATATTTTTTTCCTGTCTCACTTTAATTGTGTCTTTAATAATACTGATGAAGAAATCGTTGACTGTTTGTCCCAATAAAGTGAGATTGAAAATCTAGGAAATAGAACAATGACGAGAAATTTTTACAACTCTTTTCTAATATGTTTTCTTACTTTGTGCAAAAAGGGGAATAAGAAGAACACCATAAACTTGAAATTCTTCCACCAACCTGAAAAATCCGTAGCTTCTTTGCCCATCAAGTAAAACTCATTGTTTTTTTCCTCCAGGGAATCAACTTGAATACCAAACGCTGTTGTAGCAATAACATCGTTAGTAAACCTTGTGAAAGTGTCCTTCATTTCGATTTCGATAATATCCTCATTTTCTTTATTGAAATAACGAATGAAATTTTCAGCCGATTCTTCTATTAAAGTGAATAAAATTCGCATTTTGCTGCTGGTAAACGATGGACTGAGAGTTGCTCTCATATCTCGCCATCTTTTACCTATTAAATAAAATTGTTAAGAAGTTTGTAAAATTTGATGGGGAAAACACAAACCTCTTAGTGAAAATAAATTTTTACCCCATATAGGATCAGAGTTTTCAGGGATGAAATTTAGATGATCGGTAAAGTGATCGAAATCCTTCACGGTGATTTGTTTGATTAAATCGGGATCTCTTATTACAAAGGTGGGGGTAGTCATTTGATAAAATCCGCAATATCTGTAAAAATATTACATTTTTATGCAAGTGTTTTGTTTCTTAAGCATATACTACTCGTATTTATAAACATAATACATTATGTATTGAGTAAAGAAAATAATTATTGAATTAAGACTTAACTCTGTATATTGCAATTATTTTCATTATTTTATTTACCTTTTTCCAGGTGCTATATCATAAGCATATTGAACAAATTCGGCATAGGATTTCACTCCAAATAAACTATGCCAACTATCCCCCCAAATCGGCACAGGTTTTCCCTGCGTCACCCCCAAATTCCGCCAATATTTATAGGGTTTGGTCAATAAATAATACACCACTGCGGCAGCCGCCACAAAAACTAAATACCAAAACATTGCTACTGTGTGTCTGATCACAACGTAGTTGAATGCGTTATGAAGCGCAATTACATATCACAGTTATATAACGTGTCTCATTTAAACTATCATTTAGGAAGCGACCTTGGGCATCAACCAGCCAAAAAAAAAACTTATTAATCTGGACCAATTAAATGAAATGTGATATACTTATACGAAGTACTTATAGAGGATGCTGGGTTGAGTCTTGATCGGTACCTGTCTACCTGTAGATAAAAGGTAAAATGGTAACGGACATTAATGGTAATAATATTTAAAGAAATCATACGTTGGAGATGGAAATGCGCGAATTTACAATGCGCCATCCAACGTTACTTTATATATACATAAAATAATACTCCTAATTTTATTGTAACTATTATTATTTATGTCGCAATTTGATTTAAAAAAATGTTCTGTGGAAACTGAAAGAAGTTAATTGAAATTAAATATTTAAGTGTTTTTAGTTAAACAAAAATGCCGCACTATTTTTTAGATAAAAGAAGGATTACAGGATTTAGTGACGTCTGCTGTTCAAAAATGTCGCAATAAATCTATAATTACCTCCAAATCACAAAAAAAAATTACAATTACAAATGGTACTTTCTTATTCCTTATAATATAAGAATTTCAAAAATATTAGATATAATTAATAACAAATTGAAAACAGTATTATAGTTATAAAAAACTATTTGTTTATGCGTTTGAATCCAAACCAGAATCCTCCCTCGGAGTCCAAGGTGTATTGTTTCTTGCACACTCGCAGGGGAATCGTGCTCTTTGCTATTGGAACTATCTCGAATTGTCTCAAAATATGATAGAAAACGGCTTTGGTTTCCAATAAGGCAAATCGAGAACCGATACAGTTTCTTGGGCCAGCTCCGAAAGGAAGATATGTGTAGGGTCTGATGTTGTCTTTTTTCTCATCACTGAAACGTTCTGGATCAAAACGATCTGGATCGGGATAATATTCAGGATCTCTGTGGATGGCATAAATAGGTAACCAAAGAAGTGTTCCTAATTCTATGTGGACGGGTTTTTCGTCTTTGGAAGTTGGTTCAATTGTGTAAGGTTTGGTGCATACGCGGTCCGCTTCTACGGTGATGGGCCATTTTCTAAGAGTTTCTGAAAGAAGAAATCAGTGAGATATTAATTTAAAAAGTCCAGGGATTATTACTATGAGAAATTAGAAATATTTAAGTTTATAACGTTTTCGTGTTTTTTACAAAATGTTCTTGTTGGCCTTTTTAAACCAATTTTTGAAAAGAAGCTAGTGGTACCCTATAAATTCTATATCTAAGTACATAGAACAAAAAATAGAGAAACTCTCTTAAAGCAACATTCCGAAAAATCTTCATTCAGGTACTTACCAGATACAACTTTATCCATATATTTCATACTCAACAATGCCTCATATGACAGCTTTCCCTTGCATTCCATATCGGTATCCATAACTTCATCTCTCAGTTTATTTTGAATATCTGGATTAGCAGCAAGTTCATAGGCAATGAAACACATCAAACCCGAAACTGAACCGAAACCAGCGACGAAGAACACTACAGCTTGAGCTGCGATATCAATATCAGTTATTTCAGTCTTCACTTTGACTTTACCAACTTCGGATTCTTCAACAGTAGCAAAGCCGGCATCTAAAGTTTCTTCTGTATCATCATGTTTATTGTTGCCCTTTCTGGCTTCCAAAAGTAGATTGATCATATCTGGTCTGACGATATTTTTTTCCTGTCTCACTTTGATTGTGTCCTTAATAATATTGATGAAGAAATCGTTGACTGCTTGTCCAAATAAAGTGATACTGAACATCTAGGGAATAAAACAATGACAAGAAAGTTTCACATGATTTTTCTAATACGTTTTCTTACTTTGTGCAAACTGGGGAACATGAAGAACACGAAAAACTTTAAATTTTTCCAAAAACCTGAAAAATCCGTAGCTTCTTTGCCCATCAAGTAAAATTCATTGTTTTTTTCCTCCAAGGAATCAACTTGGATACCAAACGCTGTTGTGGCAATAACATCGTTAGTAAACCTTGTGAAAGTGTCCTTCATTTCAATTTCGATAAGATTCTCATTTTGTTTGTTAAAATAACGGATGAAATTTTCAGCCGTTTCTTCTATTAAGGTGAATAATAGTCGCATTTTGCTGCTAGTAAACGATGGACTGAGAGTCGCTCTCATGTCTCGCCATCTTTTACCTATTTAACAAATTTTTAAGTTTGTAAAATTTGATGTAAAAAAAAATTCCGAACCTCTTAGTGCAAATAAATTTTTACCCCATATAAGATCAGAGTCTTCAGGGATAAAATTTAGGTGATCGGTAAAGTGATCGAAATCCTTCACGGTGATTTGTTTGATTAAATCGGGATCTCTTATTACTAAGGTGGGGGTAGTCATTTGATAAAATCCGCAATATCTGTAAAAATATTACATTTTTATACAAGTGTTTTGTTTATTAAGCATACCTACTCTTATTCATAAACATAATACATTATGTATTTAGTAAATAAAATAATTATTACTTATATTAAACTTTAGATAATGGCATTGTTCATTAGATTTTCTATTTAATTAAAATTAAAACATAATTAGAGATATCAAAAAGGCTCGAAATACAAATAAGTGTAAAATAAGTACCTACCGAAGGTCTGCTTTTGAAACCGTTCTTATTATCGACTTATCAATCGATGTTTTAGCGAGATAAGTATTTTGTTTATATTTACAATTCCAATAATAATCGATTCCTAAACTTTATTGGTTTATTACCATCAATATAAAATTATATGGCATGCTAATAAACAATTATTGAATTAAGATTTAACTCTGTATATTGCATTATGGCACTTAGGAAATTGTCTTCATTATTCTTTTTACCTTTTTCCAGGTGCTATATTATACACATACTGAACAAATTCGGCAAAGGATTTCTTCTTTCCAAGTATAGTACTCCAATTATCCCCCAAAATCGGCAGAGATTTCTCCTGGTGCACCCCCAAATTCTGCCAGTATTTATAAGGTTTTGTCAACAAATAATATAAATAATACACCACTGCGATGGCCACCACAAAAACTAAATACCAAAACATTGCTACTTTGTATGTAATCAAACCTTAGCTGAATGCGTTATGAAGCGCAATTTCTTATCACAGTTATATAATCGTGTCTCGTTTAAACTATTATCATTAAGCGACCTTGGACATTCAATTTATCAACCACCCCAAAAAAACAATAACAAATTTATCTGGACCAATTAAATTAAATGTGATATATACGATGTACTCTTAAGAGGATGGTGGATTGAGTGTTGATCGGTACCTGTAACTAAAAGGTAAAATGGTGCCAGTCATTGATGGTAATAATATTTAAAGAAATTATACGTTGGAGATGGAAATGCGCGGCTAATCAAAAAAACGTTCGGGTGGAATGTGATGCCCATTGAATTCTAATCCATTATTAATCATCATGTCAAGTATGTTTTTTTTATGACGAACAAACCTATAAAAATTTCCCAAATTTTCTTCATCCAGCAACTACTCATAAAAAAATGTCTTCAGGCAATTATCCCTTGTGCTGATACTTGAGGAACCAAAATTTAAGATGTTATTCTTAATTTAATTTAAAATCTTATAAATACAAAATTAGAGTAAATTCCTTTTTGAGCTATCGTGGATACAAATGAAATGCACATCCTTAAAATGTGTAAATCCATCAGAATCTCGAAGTTGGAAAAAATCACGATTACAATGGTACTTTCTTATTTCTTATATTATAAGATTTTCAAAATAATTAGATACAATTAATAACAATTTGAAAACAATATTATAGTTATAAAAAACTATTTGTTAATGCGTTTGAATCCAAACCAAAATCCTCCCTCGGAGGCCAAAGTGTATTGTTTCTTGCACACTCGTAGAGGAATCGTGCTCTTTGCTGTTGGAACTATCTCGTATTGCCTCAAAATATGATAGAAAACGGCTTTGGTTTCCAATAAGGCAAATCGAGAACCGATACAGTTTCTTGGGCCAACTCCGAAGGGAAGATATGTGTAGGGTCTGATGTTAGCTTTGTTTTCATCACTGAAGCGTTCTGGATCAAAACGATCTGGATCGGGATAATATTCAGGATCTCTGTGGATCGCATAAATTGGTAACCAAAGAAGTGTTCCTAATTCTATGTGGACGGGTTGTTCGTCTTTGGAAGTTGGTTCAATTGTGTAAGGTTTGGTGCACATGCGGTCCGCTTCTACGGCGTTGGGCCATTTCCTAAGAGTTTCTGAAAGAAGAAATAAGTAGATATTAATTTTAAAAGTTCAGGGATTATGACTATGAGAAATTAGAAATCTTTAAGTTTATAACATTTTCGCCTTTTTTACAAAATGTTCTTATTGGCCTTTTTAAATCCATTTCTGAAAAGAAGCTAGTGGTACCCTATAAATTCTATATCTCACTACAGAGAACAAAAAATAGAGAAACTCTCTTAAAACAACATTCCGAAAAATCTTTATTCAGGTACTTACCAGATACAACTTTATCCATATATTTCATACTCAACAATGCCTCATATGACAGCTTTCCCTTGCATTCCATATCGGTATCCATAACTTCATCTCTCAGTTTATTTTGAATATCTGGATTAGCAGCAAGTTCATAGGCAATGAAGCACATCAAAGCCGAAACTGAATCGAAACCAGCGAAGAAGAACACTACAGCTTGAGCTGCGATATCAATATCAGTTATCTCAGTCTTCACTTTGACTTTACCAACTTCGGATTCTTGAACAGTAGCAAAACCAGCATCTAAAGTTTCCTCTGTATCCTCATGTTTATCGTTGCCCTTTCTGGCTTCCAATAGCAGATTGATCATATCTGGTCTAACGATATTTTTTTCCTGTCTCACTTTGATTGTGTCCTTAATAATACTGATGAAGAAATCGTTGACTGTTTGTCCCAATAAAGTGATACTGAACATCTAGGAAATAAAAGTTACAAGGAAGTTTTACAAGACTTTTCTAATACGTTTTCTTACTTTGTGCAAAAAGGGGAACATGAAGAACACGAAAAACTTGAAATTTTTCCAAAATCCTGAAAAATCCGTAGCTTCTTTGCCCATCAAGTAAAACTCATTGTTTTTTTCCTCCAAGGAATCAACTTGAATACCAAACGCTGTTGTGGCAATAACATCGTTAGTAAACCTTGTGAAAGTGTCCTTCATTTCGATTTCGATAATATCCTCATTTTCTTTATTGAAATAACGAATGAAATTTTCAGCCGATTCTTCTATTAAAGTGAATAAAATTCGCATTTTGCTGCTGGTAAACGATGGACTGAGAGTTGCTCTCATATCTCGCCATCTTTTACCTATTAAATAAATTTGTTAAGAAGTTTGTAAAATTTGATGGGGAAAACACAAACCTCTTAGTGAAAATAAATTTTTACCCCATATAGGATCAGAGTTTTCAGGGATGAAATTTAGATGATCGGTAAAGTGATCGAAATCCTTCACGGTGATTTGTTTGATTAAATCGGGATCTCTTATTACTAAGATGGGGGTAGTGATTTGATAAAATCCGCAATATCTGTGAAAATATTACATTTTTATACAAGTGTTTTGTTTATTAAGTGTAGGTACCTACTCTTAATAATCGATTTATCAATCAATGTTTTTTAGAAATTGTGTAACTTTGTATCTCACTTGAAAAGAGAGATAGGGTTTAGCTTATATTTATAATTCCTTATAATACAATTCTAAACTTTATTTCTTTATTATCAATAAAAATTATATCGCATGCCAATAAGCAATTTTTGAATAAAGATTTAACTATACATATACGTGATTCGGAATGAAGAATCAGGGTTAAGGACCGAAATTGAGTTATCAAGAAAAACAGTGTGGAAGGTATTCAACTTTGACAAATAATATCTTGCCTATTTTTAATCGTACAGTTTTGGGACCAAATTCAATCGATTTCTCGTAGGTACCTTTTTCTACAAAGATCAATTAAAACTTTTCGATCTATATAACACTGTTTCTTCATTCCGGACCACATATACCTAGTATACCTAGACACCTAGGAAATTATTTACATTATTCTATTTACCTTTTTCCAGGTGCTACATCATAAACATACTGAACAAATTCGGCAAAGGATTTCTGTGTAAAAACACTACGCCAGCTATCCCCCAAAATCGGCCCTTGAGGCACCCCCAAATTCTGCCAATATTTATAGGGTTTGGTCAATAAATAATATAAATAATACACCACTGCGGCGACAGCCGCACAAACTAAATACCAAAACATCACTACTTTGTGTCTAATCGAAACGAGGTTGAATGCGTTATGATGCGCAATTTCCTATCATACTTATATTATATAACCTGGTCTTGTTCAAACTCTCATTAAGCGTCCTTGGACAATAATTTTATCAACCAGGGAACCAGATAAAAAAAATAAAATTATCTGAACCAATTAAGTGAAATGTGGCATATACGATGTACGAGGATGGTGGGTTGAGTCTTGGTAGGTACCTGTAGATAAAATGGTACCGGTCATGGTAATAACATTTAAAATCATCTATTGTCCGGGGCAGCGAGATACCTAGAGCCGGCCCTGGGTGGGTTGAGTCTTGATGTCTTGAACTCTTGAATGGTACTTGTACGTGTACAGTGGTGTCGGAACCGGAGGGACAGTGGGAGCTCATTTAAATTCATCTAAACTAAACAGCTGAATACGATATAATATAAAGCTCAATTTCCTAATTCTTATATATAACAATAATTATAATAATAGCGTTCTGTTTAATTTATGATTAAAGCGACCTTGGAAACGCCAGTTATAAACTAGGTAGGTACTCAAAAAGAGTAAAAACGAATTTGTGTGGATGATATCAGGAATATCAGCCTATTTTGGAGATGGAAATAATGCGCGAATTTACAGCGCACTGTTCAATAAATAAATAAAAAAAATGATATAATAAACATGACGCAAATTGGTAAACAAACAATTATGTTCATCGAAAAAAATATTTTTGTTTGTTACCTAAAAAAGCCGCACTTGAGTGGGTTACTTAAACCTGCACAATAAATAAAAGATTACAGGATGCAGAGGCGCCAGCTGTTTAAAAGTACCTCAATAAATCTATAATTACCTCCAAAACATAAACACAAATTCGTCTGGTATAAAATAATAGAGTTTTTACTTGAATAAAATTCAAAAATAATCATTGCCAAACGCCTGTAGGTATCATTTTTGCCATGTCAATAGCCGCGTTTCAAGGCTGCAATGGGTAAACACATAATTATACAACATATGCTCAGATATATCTATACGAAATCACTTTCAGGATGTTGCATGTTGGCATGTTGCATTGTAAATTGAACATTTTTGTTAACGTGACTTTGTGCTACCTCGTAAAGTGAGAGACTTTATAAAATAGATGCACCATATCATAATAAAATAATCTTTACAATCTACAACACAGTGATTTTGAAAATTTATCTTTTAAATTTTGATGGTTTCGTGTGAACTTTTTAGTATCGTACGCGAAGTATAAAGTTGTGATTTATCGGGAAAATAACACATTGCTTCAAAATGTTGCTGATTGTGGGTGCCTCAATTTTCCTAGCGTTTTTAATCTACTACTATGTTTTCAAATCGGTTAATTATTGGGAAAAACGTGGAATACCATATGTAAAGGGTTTACCAATTGTTGGTAATATGGGTAAATTTGTCACGAAACAAGTGCATTTGTCAACTCTGTATGAAGACATGTACAACTCGCACCCGAATGACCGGTAAGTAACTGATTATTTACATAAAATATATTTTTTTAAATAAAAAAAATTAAATTTTAATGTTTCTTCTAATTTCTTTTTCAGCTACGTGGGCTTACATCAATTTTCCAACCCATCACTCCTCGTCAGAGACGTAGACCTCATCAAACAAATGACCATAAAAGACTTCGATCACTTCGTCGACCACAAAATGTTCTTTACCAGCAAGTCCGACGAATACCTCAACAAAATGCTTTTCAATTTAACTGGCAATGAATGGCGTGAAATGCGAGCCACCCTCAGTCCAGCTTTCACCAGTGGAAAAATGCGCAACATGTACCTGTTTATATCGGAGTGTGCCCAAAATTTTGCAAAATTTTTCACCAAACAAAACAAAGAAATTATCGAAATCGAAGTGAGAGACCTCCTATCCAGATTCACGACGGATGTGGTTGCCTCGACATCATTTGGTGTAAAATGCAATTCGTTGGAGGAGCCAAAGAATGAATTCATTTCAACAGCACGAACTTTGATGCAGTTTGGTTTTATCAGGAATCTTAAGTTAATGTGTATCGCTATTCTACCCTCAGCTATTACCAAGGTTAGAAATCGCTAATTTTCTTATATAAGTAAATAATCTAATGAAATTATTTTTGCATAGATGTTGAAAATCAAAATGTTTCCAATGGAAACTACCATGTTTTTCAACGACATAGTCCACGATACAATAGCCCAACGCGAAAAACACAACATACTTCGTCTTGATTTGATCCATTTGCTAATGGAAGCTAAAAAGGGAACATTGAAACACGAGACAATCACACAAGATCAAGATGCTGGTTTTGCGACTGTAGAAGAGTCGGATTTGGGGAGGAAGCAGGATAACCGCAAGAAAGAATTGACTGATCTTGAGATTACCGCACAAGCTTTGCTATTTTTCTTTGGCGGTGTTGACACCACTACAACTACCATTGGTTTTCTATTATATGAATTAGCTTTGAATCCTGATGTACAGAGGAAGTTACAGAGGGAAATTGATGGGGTTAAGAAGAGCTCTAATGGTGGCACGGTGGCGTATGATGTGCTGTTGAAGATGAAGTACTTGGATCAAGTTGTATCAGGTAGCTTTTTTTGTATATAATTCTCTGACCAAAGGTCGAAAATTTAAAGATATAACAGAATTTTAAATTATTGAGTTTTTTTAATAGCAACGTGATGTAGTTCAAAGGCATCCAATAATGGTTTCCAAAATACTTTACTCTATTTCTTCCATTTTTGAAGAATTATTTTCAACTTCTTTTCCAGAAAGTCTCCGCAAATGGCCCCCAGGTTTCTTCTTGGACCGTGTTTGTGTAAAAGACTACAAAATCGAACCATCAACTCCAGAAGAAAATTCTTTAATATTGGAAAAAGGCGTCCAACTCATTATACCAGTTATAGGAATTCACCACAACCCAGAATATTATCCTGAACCCCAGAAATTTGATCCTGATCGCTTCAGTGATGAAAACAAACACAAACTTGTATCAGGGTCTTATATTCCGTTCGGAACTGGACCCAGAAATTGCATAGGTATGTAACTATATCAGATCAGATATCACCTAAACCTAAAATAATCTACAATTTTTTTTCAGGCTCACGTTTTGCTTTGTTGGTGGTCAAAGCAATAACTGTTGAGTTGCTGTCAGAATTCGATTTGGTTCCAGTGGAAAAAACACCGATTCCTTATAAACTGAATCCGATGCAGTTTAACATGGTTCCTGAGAATATCTTCTTGGGCCTAAAACCACGAGAGGCTTCAGACAAGGACGAAAAATAATCAAAAACTAATCCGCTACTAAATACAACGCTTTTTTAGATAAAAATTACGCATTAATTTTTTTTTATTTGTGGTTTGATATGTACAAATAAACTTTTTTAACCGAAAAGTTTCTTTTTATTGTAATTGATAATGAAGTATAAAAGATTGAATCACATTTGATTCACCCTGTATACTATTTACAGGGCAATATAATGATTATCATTATTATCACCTTAACAGCTGTTTTTTTTACAAATAGGTAGATAACAAAGGTACTTAATAGAAAAATATTTCTGGTAAAAAAATTTTGTCATTTTCGGCTGTTATATCTCGTAAACTATTAATACTAAAAGAAAAATGCTTAAACAAAAGTTTTAAGTAATTCAATTCTACATAAGATTGATGTGACTATTTTTATCGTAGACGCAACTAAACTGTATAAATTATTAAAAATCAAATTCGCTTCTCACTACAGGGATCTCAGAAACGGTAAGAGATACAGCTTTGGTTAAATTGGGGCAAAGTTGCGTAATATGGTGGCCAATAATAAGCCATTAAGAAATCGAAAATATCTTTTGTAATTCTGGAGATTTTTTGAAAAAACCAAATTTTTGCCTTTTCGTTTTTATTTTTTTCTGCTCCTATTTTTCAAGATATCGAAAAACCAAAAACACTTTGCCATGGACACTTTTTGTGCTTTATAAAATGACGTTAAAATTGTCCTCATGCGACGTTTTGTTTTTCCGCTGACGTCATCAACTCCATTTTTTTAAATACGGCCCTGTCTTTTTTTCATTGTTTTAAGTAGCATTTTTTATGCTCTATGAAATGGCGTTTAAATTTTTTCCATACGACGTTTCGTTCTTGTGTAATCATCGGATCATTTTTTGAATGCCTACGGCACTGGATTATTTTTACAATTTCATCAGTATTTTTTTTCATTGTACAGCCCATCATCAGTATTGACGATTTCATAAGTGTTTATTTCATAAAATTATTTAAAAAAATTACTTCCATTGATCTTATTATTACTACTAACAATAAATAATAGGTTAGTTTGATTTATTATAAAAGAAAATTTATTATTATTAAAGTTTACCAAAATGTGTGGATATGAGGAAGTGAGGGAAAATACTGATGAAATTGTAAAAAAAATCCAGGACCGTATTTAAAAAATGATCTGAAGATGATTGCACAAGAACGAAACGTCGTATGGAAAAAATGTAAACGCCATTTTCTAGAACACAAAAAATGCTACTTAAAACGACAAAAAAAGATACAGAGCCGTATTTAAAAAAATGGAGTTGATGACGTCAGCGGAAAAACGAAACGTCACATGAGGAAAATTTTAACGTCATTTTATAAAGCACAAAAAGTGTCCACGACAAAGTGCTTTTAGTTTTTCGATATCTTGAAAAATAAGAGCAGAAAAAAATATAAACGAAAAGGCAAAAATTTGGTTTTTTCAAAAAATCTCCAGAACTACAAAAGATATTTTTTATTTCTAAACGGCTTATTATTGGCCACCATATTACGCAACTTTGTCCCAATTTAACCAAAGCTGTATCTCTTACCGTTTCTGAGATCCCTGTAGTGAGAAGCGAATTTGAAACAGCCTGTATATTGATTTTAGAAAGTTATTTAATTGTTTTTATTTTAAAAGGCGTCGTCATCCAAACTTTATATTTTACGTTCAGCGAGACGTCCTCAAACTGAAACTCCTATTTTACCTGGTCTAATAATGTTAACAATATTTTTCAAATTTTCAAAATAAAATTATTAGAGAGAAACTTTCATTTAAAACAAAAATCCGCTGGGTAATTTCATTCTTACTAAATTTTTATTATTCATAACTAGTTTAGTGAGTACTCAATTATTAATTATTCATAATTTATTTTTATTAGATAAACTGCAGTGTTTATCGCAATTTACTTGACCTCAAAATTTGAATACTCGATTTAAAATTCCGCGCGTAGCTTCATCTAACCTGAACACCAATAAAATGCAGCCATTTGTATATGTACTGATTAAACAATTTCCCATTGGCAAATGAACGCGGGTAAACCAGCGTGGTAGCGTTCGATTGGCTGACATATCAAACATATCAACTCTTCTCTGTTCTAGAACATCAATTCCTGTCAGTTGCGTGCAAATTGTTGAAAGGGGAAAACAGACCGCATCAAGGAAAAACCGGCTAGAAAAACCACATAAGATATTTGATGAATTACTGGATTTTGTAACTGCGAAAAAATGAAGCAGTTAATAGTTATTACTGTTGCATTGTTTATTTTATTTGGTAAGTTTTGTACAACATTTTATTGTAGTTTATAGTTTTTTAACTGAAATTTTAACTGCAGGAGTTGCAAGAGCCCAGGATGATGATGTGCACGAAGGAACTGTGGATAAAATTGACTTGGATATAGGAGCAAGTCGCGAAGGATCTAGAACAGGTAATTTTTGACTAAGTGCGATTTTTTTACTACTTGACAACGTGTCCACTTTTGTCTAGTTTCTAATTTTTGCATAATTCATTAAATGTTCCTTTATAATTGGATTTGTGTTTTTTGCATGATTTAACCGCCTGTCGGATCGGTCCATATCAGTTAAAGAAATTTGATACCACCCATATCTACAATTACAAAACCATCCATTATAAACTTTATACTTAGTAGATAGTTTTCCAGAAATTTACCGTTGGTTTTCAGTTAAAGGTCTTTGATACTTCTCTCTAGGTCCCAACACTTCCAATTCCTTGAAATTTTTTCTCACATTTTCCAAAAATTCCTCGCATTCCGCTTCTTGTTTCACGTAGAATTTCGGTGTTACCACAGAAGCTACAAACTAAATTCTTAGTTATGAAAACAGACGTAATTACATACATACGTATTGATAGCGGTTTATTAATTTGTATGTTTGATCGCCCCCGCACTTTATTTTCTACAAAACACAGTTTAAATGGCTTAGGTTTCTCACTATCATCCACAAATCTGTCCTCCATTATTGCAAAGTTTGATCAATAATCCCATTTTCTGTTTTATAGACGATGAGGTCGTTAAGCGAGAGGAAGAAGCAATTAAACTAGACGGGCTTAACGTGGCCCAAATGAGGGAGCTGAGAGAAAAAGCTGAAAAGTTTACCTTCCAAACCGAAGTAAACCGCATGATGAAACTCATTATCAATTCTTTGTACAGAAACAAAGAAGTAAGTGATACAGTCTGGGATACAAACTCAAATATTAACCTTTCCTTCTACTTTCAGATATTCTTAAGAGAACTCATTTCGAATGCATCTGATGCCCTAGACAAGATTCGCATGCTCTCCCTAACAGAAAAAGGTGTCCTCGATACAAACTCCGAATTAAACATCCGAATAAAAGCAGACAAAGAATCGGGAATGCTTCACATAACAGACACTGGTATCGGAATGACGAAACAAGATCTAGTTAACAATCTTGGTACCATCGCAAAATCCGGCACAGCTGAGTTCCTTAGTAAAATGCAAGACGCAGCCAATCCTCAGGATATGAACGACATGATTGGTCAATTCGGCGTCGGTTTTTATTCAGCTTTCCTAGTAGCGGACAAAGTAATCGTCACCAGTAAACATAACGATGACCAACAGTACATTTGGGAATCTGACTCAGCCAGTTTTACCATCGCAGATGATCCTAGAGGCGATTCGCTTAAACGAGGCACAACCGTCAGTTTGCAGCTGAAGCCCGAAGCTAAAGATTTCTTAGATCACGAGACTGTACGTAATCTAGTCAAGAAATATTCGCAGTTTATCAACTTCCCGATTTATTTGTGGACCAGTCATACCGAACAAATTGAGGAGCCAGTCGAGGAAGTACCAGAAGAAAAACCGGAAACTACTGATGAGGATGCGGCTGTTGAAGAGGAAAAAGATGAGGATAAGCCTAAGACAAAAAAAGTTGATAAAACTGTTTGGGACTGGGAATTGCTTAACGATAGCAAACCGATTTGGACTAGGAAACCATCTGAAGTGGAAGATAAGGAATACGATGAATTCTACAAAGCATTGACTAAGGATTCTAAAGAACCTTTGTCTAAAATTCACTTTGTCGCCGAAGGCGAGGTAACGTTCAAAGCCTTGCTATATGTACCTACCGTCCAACCATCCGAAAGCTTCAATAGATATGGCACAAAAACCGATAATATTAAACTTTATGTACGCAGAGTTTTCATCACTGATGAATTCAATGATATGATGCCAAACTATTTGAGTTTTGTACGAGGCGTTGTGGATTCCGATGACTTACCTTTGAATGTCTCCAGAGAAACTCTCCAACAACACAAGTTGATCAAAGTTATTAAAAAGAAACTCATCCGAAAGGTCCTGGATATGTTGAAGAAAATCCCACAAGAAGACTACGAAAAATTCTGGAAGGAATTCTCCACCAATATTAAGTTGGGGGTTATCGAGGATCCCTCAAACCGCTCCAGACTAGCAAAACTCCTGAATTTCCATTCATCTAACAGTGAAACCATGACCTCTTTAGCGGACTATGTTAAACGAATGAAAGCCAAACAAGACCGCATCTTTTACATCGCAGGTGCCAGCAAAGACGAAGTCCAAAAATCTCCATTTGTCGAACGTCTCCTGCGCAAAGGCTACGAAGTACTATACCTAGTAGAGGCCGTTGACGAGTACACAATCTCTGCCATTCCAGAATTCGAAGGCAAGAAATTCCAAAACGTCGCAAAGGAAGGCTTCAGTCTAACCGAGGCGGAAGGCGGCAAAGAACAACTAGAACTCCTGGAAAAAAGCTACGAACCACTCACCAAATGGCTAGCTGATGATGTTTTAAAGGAACAAATTGGCAAGGCCACAGTTTCTGAGCGTCTTAGTGACTCCCCCTGTGCTTTGGTTGCATCGATGTTCGGCTGGACCGGCAACATGGAACGCTTAGCCAATGCGAATGCTCATCAAAAATCCGATGATCCTCAACGTTCCTACTACTTAAATCAAAAGAAAACCTTGGAAATTAATCCCAGACATCCATTGATGCGCGAGCTCTTGAAACGTGTTAATGATGATCCTTCGGATCCCACAGCGAAGGAAATGGCGTTGATGATGTATAGAACTGCCACGCTTCGCTCTGGGTATATGCTGAAGGAAACTTCTGATTTTGCACATAGCATTGAGGTTATGATGAGAAAAACTTTAGGCGTTCCACTGGACGAACAAGTGGAGGAAGAGGATGATGTACCTGAAGATGGCATTCCAGAGGAGGAGGAAAATGGAGATATCAAGGAGGATGAAGAACACGATGAATTGTAAATAAATTGTGTGTACGTGTGTGATAAATGTATGAAAAGGATTTTGTTTGTGATCCTTGTAAAATATTAAAACAAAGACTGTTCTATAATTTTTGTATTTGTATTTAAATTATAAAAAATAAAATATATAATAAATCCTACTAATGTTTATTTCACTAATGAACATGAGAAAAAATTATATAAATTAAAAATTAACACTGTGCTATTAAAGGAGCTAATAACTAACTTGAATCATATACAAAAACTTCTAAAAACACCTACATCATAAACTTATCCTTATTCTCAGTCAAAATTTTAGCCGATGACTTTGCATCCAAAAACAGCGAACTAACCTCCTCAACATCAGTTTGAATTATATTACTCCTTCCATTAATTTTCGCAGTCAGGTTAGCAGGTGTTAAAAGTTGTACAGCAAATCTCAGCGTAGCCCTAACTCCAACTTCACCCAGTCGCGTAATGGCCTCTTGTTCAATATCCAAATTTTCAGTGTGTGCCCGGAGTTTTAAAATTTGTTCCATATCCGCCCGGCCATAGGGCACTGTACGAATTATCAACAGACGATCCAGTAAATCCAACGGAATACCATGAGGAGAGAAAATGTCGTCTGTGCCGCGGATTAGACATCGTCCTCTGTTGGTGGCGAAGATAACAATAGGAGCAATGGCGCTTTCTAAGGCGCGGTGAAGGTAAGTAAATGTTTCGATGTCCAGCATGTGGACTTCGTCGATGAACAAGACACCAGGGACAAGCTCGGCTATACCCTGGTCGATGTATTTGTCAACCATTTTATTTATTTCTCGTCGAAGTTTGTCTGTGATTTCGGTTTTTTTCGGCTTAAGCAGTTGACCCATCATGGAGAGCACGTCTTGTCCACCTTGCGGTTTAGCGTTTGCTGCATCCAAGTCGTGCAGGGTTACATCCTGAAACGTATTTATTTAGGATAATCTTAACTAAGTCCAGACAGACCAAATGCATGAGCTGTTTAATAATTTCTACATCTAATAGTTAATTCATGAAAAACTTACTTGCACAACTTCCTTTTTCTTGTGAACATCTCCCTTGGGAAGCGGCACATATTCCTCAGCTTCCAAATCGAATTCCGTAGCAAATGCATCAGATCTACCTTGTCGCTTAACTGCCCCACTATTAGCTTCAATGTATATAACATCTCCAACCTCAACTTTTTCCTTTTGCAGTGCTTCGTAAATACTGGGATCCAACTTGAGTTGTTTACTACCTTTAGCTGTGCGTAAGCCAATGATTACATGACTAACAGTTTTTCCATAACCTGCACATAAAAAAAAATCATTAGTATAACTGTTTTCTATATGGATATTTTGTAATTACCTCCAGTTGGGTTTTCTGTTTCAACCGGCGTCAACTCGCTAACCTCTCCTTCATAAACTTCTTTGGTTTCTCTAATCCGCAACCCTATAGCTCGTCGGAAGTTCTCCATAAGTACTTCGGTTTTCTTGATTTCCGAGCTGTAGACTTCTGAACCAACCATGGGGCAGAACGGTACTTTATTGCCCAGTTCTTGGGCGATTGCCAAAGCGATGGCGGTTTTGCCTGTTCCAGGTGGACCAGCCAGTAAAACAGCACGTCCAGCCATCTTTTTACTTCGGATCATATCAACAACGACTCCCGCAGCCTAAACAACATTACTTTTAGGAAAATCTAAAGAAAATTATAACCTAACCTCACCTCGCGCGCTTGTTCTTGTCCGACAAGTCCTGCTGCTGATTGTATAGCAAAACCATTTTCGTCCAAACCCAGACCTTTTATGTGACTATGGGCACTGATACGCTGAGTTTTCACTGTGCTTTTTACCTCTTCTACTTTCATTTTTGCAACTGGACTCAAACGTTTTTCGCACGTTGTTTATTATTTGATCAATTTGATTTTCATTATTTGCATGTTGGTATGGTAACCACTTGAGGTTTGGGGTATTTTGTGTATAAAAGGTTGGTAACTATGGTATCCTTGGTGATGGTTTGTTTAGGCGGGGTTTACAATGGACAGGTTCCATAAATTTTATTTTAAAATCCAGTTTTTATTTGACAAGGTAAAGGTGAGTCAAGATTTTATTATAGAAATCGTATATAAAAAGAATTACGCATAATAGGTATTTTCCTCAAATAAACATTAGTAGTTATTATGAAATTAAATTGCAAATTTGCGTAATTTTTATATAATTTATATTTGTTTGGTTGTGATTAGACAAATAAGTAAAGAAAACACGGTAATTAATACCTACCGCAAATTTAAAATTAATGCTAGGTAAATGTAAACTTTCCAGATTCATGACGTTATGTCACCTCACTAACCTGGTGGCATCTTTGTCTACTACGATAATTTGCTGATATTCTGTTCTATTCTACAGTAATCATCCGACAAGAGGCAGGCAGAGAAAACATTATGGGCCAAAGTTTAGTACGAAGTGAATAAGCAAGTATTGCGTTTGTTCAAGTCCAGAATACAATCCATTTTTGAGAAAATTTTATCGGAAAATGTGAATAATGGCACCAAACTTTAGTAAATATTTGACAAGAAACAATGCCCTCGTGTCAGCTGGGGCATTAGCCACGATTCTATTACTAGCATCTAGACGAAATAAGGGAAAAATTTCCAAAGTTGACAGGTAAGTTTTCTCTACAATTACCCCTTAAAATACCAAAAACTTCAATTAATTATATTATACCAATAAATCTTTCAGGAAACGTATTAAAAAGGACGTGGACGATGAGGTGAAATACTTGATTACCGAAAAAACATCAGAAACCAAAGTGAAGGCACATGTAGACCGAAAATTCTTGAAGCAATTACGGGAACTGTTCAGTATTGTGGTACCTGGATGGGCCTCACAGGAATCGGGATTTTTCTTCCTGATAGCCTTAAGTTTAATAGCTAGATCCATGTGTGATTTATGGCTTATAAACAATGGCACTAAAATTGAAAGGTATGTTTTACGATGTGCTAACTTTGGCCATTTAACAGGTAGCGACAATTAAATAGATTGAAGAAAGATATACAGATAACAGCACTACTTGTTCATAAATAGTTACTTACTAAATATAATCGATATAGACTGAAATTTATGAACTTTGATTTATCTTATTGAAACTCTATTTTCATAGATACAAGACTCTAGAGTTATAATTGCAATTAAAACGTACTCAGTTAAATTATTAAACAATAATAATCTGCCCATGTTATGATACAAGTATTAAATTTCGTGATAAAACATGATTGTATTTTAATATTCAAATCTAGCATTTGTAGCTATCACCGAATTAATTAAAGTTCCGTGAATAATTATCATTATATGTAGATTCTAGTTTGTCCGGCAACAACCTTTTATTTTAAATTACTTGCATTTTAATTAGGTTCCGCGATAATGCACTTGGTTTACACTTAGCCTTTTACATGTTTTATAAAATTAGTTGATAATAATACGACTATTTTAACTGTTATCGTGATTTACTAGACAATAAAACTGTTGGCCAAAGGTGTTGTTTAGAAAATTAAAAATTAAATGTGAAATTTGATTTTTATAGAAACTTATTGTACAATTTTCTAATGCAAAAGAGGTCAATGACGACGATTATAATTATGTAACTGATATTTAATATTTACTAAGAAAAGAACCATTACCTATTTATGAGGCATTAAATATATATTTTCAAAAGTGTATGTGAAATTACCGGGGCAAATTGTACAGGGTGGGCAAAATTCGATGTTTTTATAGCGTAACTTTTAAACCATAACAGATATTGAAAATCTGACCGCGCATCGTCGAGCTCTTTTTTTGAGAAACCCTTGACAGTGAAGTCAAATTTTAGCGATCGTCGTTTGTTTTCGAGTTATGGCCGAAAATTCGATTTTTTGAGATTTCGATTTGAAGCTATATTTCCGTTGTTTGTGAATTTAGAAAAATGGCGTTTGCACGTTCTTAAGGCACTTTTTTGATGCGAATGCAATGGCGTTAACAGATTTTGAAAATGTCTTTTCATTTTTAGGTTATGACATAAATTTTATTTTTTTATATGGAAGTCATAGTGGGCTATCACTTTATTGAAAAGAGCATTTTTTTCTCTTTTCAAATATATATAATATGTAGGGGCTATTTCTTCAATTTCTTCTTGTAAAATAAAAAAATCTAAATTTTTGAAATTAAATTAAAAAAAATCTTATAATAAAAATGAAAATACAACAAACGAATTATATATAAACACGACACTATCTAAAATTAATATCTATATAAAACAACTCAAAGAAAAAGTTCAAAATTACGTCCATTAACTGCAATACACTTTTCATGACACTTCTGTGCGCATTCGAAATGTGAATATTTGACACGGAGTTAAGGCATTGCGTAAACTTGGCTTTGAGTTCTTCTGTATTTCTACTTTTAGTTTTATATGAATTATCTTTAATATGTCCCCAAACGTGTCAAATCAGGCGACCTTGGTGGTCATCTAACTGGCCCATTGGTAATTATATCCGAATTTTGGTTAAGCAATTCTCTAGCAGATCTCGTATTATGAGGTGATGCACCATCGGGTTGTAAGAAGAACTGACTTCTATCGCTGAACGATAAATTGTCCAAATATTCATCAACAATTTTCTCATTTAAATATTGGTAGTACCGTTCACCAGTTAGATTTCCCTCATAAATCTAATACGCCAAAACTTGATTTTTTATTAAGGCACACCAAACACTAAAACCAAACCAACCCCGATTTTGGATCTCAATGGCGCGCCGAGGGTTCTCATCATGACATTCGGCTACTGCGATAAATATGCGAAATACATATTATTAATTTCAAAAATTTGGATTTTTTGATTTTTTAAAAAGAAATTGAAGGAATAAACCCTGCATATTATATATATTTGAAAAGAGAAAAAAATGCTCTTTTCAATAAAGTGACAGCCCACTATGACTTCGATATAAAAAAATAAAAATGTATGTCATAACGTAAAAATAAAAAAACATTTTCAAAATCTGTTAACGCCATTGCATTCTCCTCAAAAAAGTGCCTTAAGAACGTGCAAACGCCATTTCTCTAAATTCACAAACAACCGAAATATAGACATAAATCGAAATCTCAAGAAATCGAATTTTCGTCCATAACTCGAAAACAAACGACGATCGCTAAATTTTGACTTCGCCATCAAGGGTTTGTCAAAAAAACAGCTCGACGATTCGCGGTCAGATTTTTAATATCTCTTATGGTTTAAAAGTTACCCTATAAAAACATCGAATTTTGCCCACCCTGTACTATAGTCGTTAAACAATAGAAGTAGTTCCTTAAATTGATTAATACTTAACCGAACCATTCTGTTTGAGCAATAATAGTAAATTCAGTTTTTTGTAAGAATTACCAAATGTACCGTGAAATTAAAAAAAATTAATTACTTGGTATCATTTCATTGTTTCAGTGCTATAGTGTCCATGGACCGCAAACTCTTCCAGCGGCGCCTGCTCAACTTCTTCCTCGCCATTCCAATAATCTCAGTGGTGAACAACGTCTTAAAATACTCAATAGGCGAACTAAAAATCCGCCTCCGTACAAACATGACACGCAGACTATGCGACGATTACCTAAAAAACTTTACCTACTATCGCATGTCGAATTTGGACAATCGTATTTCCAATGCTGATCAATTGATCACCACCGATGTGGATAAATTCTGCGAGGGTGTGGCCGATTTGTACTGTAACACAGCCAAACCGCTTTTAGATATAGGTATCTACGTATACAAGCTGTCCTCAACGTTGGGTGGTGGTACCCCAATGCTTATGTTGGGGTATTTATTTATTTCCGGTGCAATTTTGACGCATCTACGTAAACCAACTGCTAGACTAACGGCTTGTGAACAAAAATTAGAAGGAGAATTTAGGCATATTAACGCGCGGTTGATAACACACTCGGAGGAAGTTGCGTTTTATAATGGGAACCAGCGTGAAAAGGCCACGCTATTATCCAGTTACAATAAGCTACTTAACCATTTGAGAAAATTTTTGAAGTTTAAAATCGCAATGGGAATTGTTGATAATTTCGTAGCTAAATACTTTGCTAGTATTGTTGGGTTCTGGGCTGTTTCTCTTCCGTTCCTATCATCTTCCCATGATCTTGCCAAGGGACCTCACGACGAACGCTCGAGGCTCTACTATACTTACGGAAGAATGTTGGTGAAACTAGCGGAAGCTATTGGTAGGCTTGTACTAGCCGGAAGGGATCTAACACGACTGGCTGGTTTCACATCTCGGGTAACCCTTCTAAGGGACGTACTAACTGACTTGAATCAAGGCAAATACGAGCGGACCATGGTGACGGGTGCAGCAAACTTAAAACCAAACGCCGGCAAACTAATCTTCCAAAACAACGTGATTAAATTCGACAAAGTACCGTTGATTACACCCAACGGTGACGTTTTGATTCCTGAATTATCCTTCGAAATCAAATCCGGAATGAACGTGCTGGTTTGCGGACCAAACGGTTCTGGCAAATCGTCTTTGTTCCGCGTACTCGGCGAGCTCTGGCCGTTGTTTGGCGGTGAGTTGACTAAACCTCCGCGAGGTAAACTCTTCTACATCCCTCAAAGGCCCTATATGACTTTGGGGTCGCTTCGGGATCAGTTAACTTATCCGCACTCAGGGGCTGAGGCGAAACGACGTGGAGTCACTAATGATAAGCTAGAGGAGCATCTAAACCGCGTGCAGTTAGGGTACTTACTGGAAAGAGAGGGTGGTTTGGATGCGGTGGCTGATTGGTTGGATGTGTTGAGCGGTGGTGAGAAGCAGCGAATTGCCATGGCGCGGCTCTTCTACCATCAGCCGCAGTTTGCAATTTTGGATGAGTGTACCAGTGCAGTTTCGGTGGATGTGGAAGGGAGCATGTATAGGTATTGTAGGGAAGTTGGTATAACTTTGTTGACGGTGTCGCATAGGAAATCCTTGTGGCAACATCACGAATATGTTTTGTATTTAGATGGGCGGGGTGCGTATAGTTTTAAAGAAATTGAAAGTGGTACAGAGGAGTTTGGTTCATAGGAAATGTGGGTAGTTTTAAGTAAATGAGTGAGGTAATCAGGATTGTGTTTTTGTTTACTTTTATTAGTGTATTTAATAAGTTTTAGGGACAAAACTTTTAAAATAATTTCTTCGTCTTAATGTAGTTGACAAAGCACACATATTTATTCCCATTTGCCCATAGAATAAAACCATTTATTTTCGTTGATTAGTTTCTAAAATTATAATAACTTCTGATGGTAATTAGAGAAATAAATGAAAGTCCGTATGCAACAAGTTTAAACAAAAATTTTCATCGGTACCTAAAATTGCCTTTTTCAATGAAATGAATAAAAAAATTATTTCAAAAATTAAATTTTGAAGTTAAGAGAGTTCTGAGTTTTGCACTATTTTTTAAACAAAGTACAGATCACAGAAAAAATCCTGACTTGTATCGACCTATGTATTTGAACTATTCAATATTTTTCTTGTTTTTATGTACAGGGTGTCTCATTTTCGACACTTTTGGGGGGTATTGGCGTTATTATCAAAGATAGAGTGTTGCGGTTTTCACCTTCCTGTCCTACTTTTTTACGAAACGAAAGATTCCGGGGTCAAATTTGTCATGGCTCTCTTAGTTTTTAATCTACAGAGTGATTCTGAAAATCTTTGTTTTTTAGACACCCCTCGTATCTCCGTTATGCGTCTGCTTATTAAAAAGGTGAAAACTGATCTTGATAGAGTCTTTTACGTAGAATTCAGTGGCGTAGGCAGTTTTTGTGTAAAACGTTTAGTTTTTGAGATATTGCCCAACCTTATGTTTTTTTAAATGGGACCCCTATATATTATTTTTTATATTGATTAAGCAAAATTTGAGCTTTCCAAAAATATATAATACTTAATATTTATTTTGAAAAACAAGATCAAAATTCGATATTTTTAATAATTTTCTTTATTTATAACAGTAGGCTATGGCTAATTTTTTAGAAACAAATTTAAAATTTTCACAATGAGTAATTATTCTAAAGCTAAACACTTCAAAAGATAATTTTAATGCATTGTATAAAACATACCAACATATCATACTTCTCATAATTATCATTAACGGCCATTGTAATAAAAAATTAAAAGTAAAATAAAAACACCTACGTATGAAAAATATTTCATCAATAATGAAAATCTGACAAATCTGTCAAATTTTGCATTTGTTTCTAATAAACTAGCCATGGCCAACTGTTATAAATAAAGAAAATTATTAAAAATGTCGAATTTTGAGCTTGTTTTTCAAAATAAATATTAAATGTCGAAAATGGGACACCCTGTACAGTAATTCTGTTAGGTTTTAGATTGTTATAAAATAACAATTTTTGTTGGTTATTGACTTTATATTTTATAACATCTTTTAGGAATATGCTAATATTCTACACTTCCCTGTTTTTTTTTAGAAAAATGTGTAATGTAATATAACTAACTTTGAAATTCGAGTTTGGCTGTGACTTGTGAAACTAACAGAGAAAAGTTTGTGCCTTATTTTTATGTCTGTGTATCTTCTTTATACTTTAATTTAAAATGAACACAAAATTTGCATGAAGTGGTTCTATATAGTTATAACTATTTGCACATACTAAATTGTTCTTTATAGTCGTTATATTAATGTTCTTGTTTAGAGGAAAAATGTAAATAACTGTTTGTACAGATTTGACATTACCTACTTCTGAATATGTTACAAATTATGGTTGCACAATTTACTGCGAAATGTTTTATTTGTAAAAACAGCGTATATATTTTTTATATTTAAATTGAGTGTACACAATGTAAAACGGATGTATTTTTATATTATATTGTATAATACCAACTATCAATAACAGGGTTACATGTGTGTATTTATTAATATTTTATATATTATATAATAATAATGTTATCGTATTTTTTTAATTACCTGGAAAATATTTCTATTGATTTATTATTTTGTCCCTTTGTATTGATAAGATAAGCATACTTTACCTGTTGCTTAATTCCGAGGATTTAATTGATAAAAACGTAAAATATTTCAATATTTTATTAAATCAAGCTAAAACGTTAGAACACTTTTATGTTACAAAAATACTTTAACAGATCAATTTTATTTACAATAAATTTCAACTGGTATACAACGAAAATAAATTAGAGAACAAATATATAATCCAAAAAATATCACATGGTCAATTTTCTAATGTATCCAAAATCTTATACAGGGTGTGATTACATATTTTGCGTAGCACTGCCTACAGTAATATAAATAAATTTGGTACATTAAGTGGAAACACCCCCTGCATAGGCCAGCGTTAATTAATATTAACTTTAGGAACGGCAAAATAACTTAAAGCTAGGAAAATAAAAGCTAACAGGCTTTGTAAGTATACAATTTGCAAATGATTTCTCGGGAAATTCAGTTGAGGAATTTCCAATATTGCAATTTATTTATTTGGCATGTACAGGGTGGTCTAGTTACGGTGTCCTCGTTATTATCTCAGGAACTATTGGGCCCAGGAAAAAAAGTTTTATATAGAAGTTGTACAGTCTATAGTATTCTACATTTTTGAAAATATATTACTTATACAGGGTGCGTCATTTTCATGTGGCGATATAAAGTTTCATTTTTTGAATGGAACACCCTGTATTTTACCCGAAATTATGATTTCTCGTCCAATTTATGATAAAAAATATATAAGGTTTAATATGCCTATTATTGATAGTTTCCAAGATATTCGAGAAAATATCGGGAAATACTATGATATCTGCCTGTTTATAGGAGCAATGTTAGTTCTATTTTTTAGCTAGAAAATTTTATTTCTGGTCTTAAGAATCAAGTAAACTTTAAATTGATATCATATGTAAGAAAAAGTCGTAGTATTTGACAAAGAACTATTATTTTATAGAGTAGACCTAAAAGCTAATAATAATGTTCTGTCAGGTAGGCATTGGAAAATAGTTAAATTTTTTTAAATATTTTGTTTTTTATTATAAACTAACTAAATAAAGAATATGTTTTGGTTGAGTATTTTTGAAATTGAAACAAGTAAAATAGCTTGCTCTAACACACCTGGTGGAAGCTACACCCACATAATACAATATTATTTTTCAAAATATTTTCTCGAATATCTTGGAAACTATCATAAATAGGCATATTAAGCCTTATATATTTTTTATCGTAAATTGGATGAGAAATCATAATTTGGGGTAAAACACAGGGTGTTCAATTTAAAAAAATTCAACTTTATATCGCCACATGAAAATGACTCACCCTGTATAAGTAATATTTTTTCAAAAATGTAGAATGCTATAGACTGTACAACTTCTATATAAAACTTTTTTTCCTGGGCCCAATAGTTTCTGAGATAATAACGAGGACACCGTAACTGGACCACCCTGTACCTATAGATAAGGGATTGTTGGTTTGATTCTACAAAATTAAAGAGAAATCACTTTGCAGATAGTTTACATTATATCACTAATAAACTCATTAGTAAAACTCATTTTCCTAAATAATTATTTGTTAATTAAGGGAAATCCGATTGAAATCTAAATAATAATGAGATACTAATGTTTGGAATACCTATTTAATGGCTCCAGCCCTTCGTGAGTCTCTTCCACAAGCTAGGCTTGTCAATATTGGCAGGTGGTGGCTGATCGTTCTTAATTTGTTCTAAAAATCCGGCAGTCTGGTTTTGGGAATTGTCCACAGTGGTGGCATCGCCAATTTCCCGTAAATCACGCATCATTTTCTTCCTAATTGTTTTCTTCATACTTAAATGTCTTTCTAATGTTTTGTATTTGTGTTTGGTACGATTGTCTACATTATTTTCTATTTGTATGCGAGGATTTTCTTTGTCAGCCTCCGCACGATTCCAAATATCACGCACATCTCGGATTTTTCTGTCGTTGACTGAAGTCATTTTTCATGATACTTTCTGAAAGGAAATCAGATTGGAAATCAGTTAGTTTATTATTGTGATATCTGCATCAGCGCAGCATCTCTTATTACTCACTGCTCATCCATGAAAAAGATTTATAAACATAGAGTGAAAGTCAAACACAAAGGAAAATAAAAACATTGTTTGGTGTTTGCTGTTTTTATTGTTTGTGGTTGAAGGAAATTCAAATTGTTGCCAAATAAGGACTTCGCTGTTTCCTCTTTTACATTAAAACTGATTTAATTATATTAATAATTTAGAATAATAGAAAGCTAATTAAAACTTATTCAACAAGTTATAACATACAAAAATACATTAATATTTAAGTACTTACCAAAGTGCATTATTATTGCATAATTCTAAGGAATAACCCCATGAGAAAATTTTTGTATGTAAAATTTGAACCCTTTTTGATTATATGAATAAAAACACTATTTCAGTTTCAACCGCAACAACAATTAAGTACTATTTTTCTCTGCACTTAAAAATAATAAAAAAATATTGATGCAGAGAGAGAATAATTGAAATTATTATTTAAAACTGCTTACCTCATGTTTTAACTAAAATCTAACTATACTTGCAGCAAAATATAAAAGACATAACAGTATAAGTCATTCATATTATGTCTTTCAGCTTCAAGGTAAACAACTTCTTTGACTTTTTACAGTTTTTACGTAATTTGGGCAAATTAAATTGAAAGAAGCGTAAATGGTGAATTTACTAAAACACACTAAGAAAAACTCACCCTTTTAATTGTAACACTCTAATTTACTACAGTTAACACAAATGTAATACTATTTAAGATTTGTACAGTGAATGACTAAAACTTTTACTTTCAAATGTAGGTAGGCGATCAAGTTTATTTCTTTGTATTCAAAGTTGATCTTTTTACTTTCCTTCTTTTGTAAAGCGGTCCTTTTAAAATTCTGTATAAATTACCAAACTGTATAAAGCATTTACCATACAGAAAATCAATTTTTTTAAGGTGAGGATCCTTTAATAAAAAAATTTAACGATCCAGTTAAATTATGTAAAAATTAATCTAATTACTTTTATGGGGATTGAAATACTGAAAATTATACCGTAATTACCATAAAGAAATTCTACCAAATGCATAAACATATTATACAAGTCCTTATCTAAAAATTTAATCATCATTTTGATAAGAATTATATTTCAAATACCCGCCACTTGGGAAATACTTGAATTCAACCAATCAGACAACTCCAGCTGTACGTCGATAGACGAAGACAGTCGTAATCGGTACCTATAAGACGTAGCACAGTCAAAGTGAGATAGCAAAGCCACGTACATGGAGTGTATGACACTATCCACCAATCAAAACGTTCCATCTGTCGTGTTGCCTATCTAGTTACGAAGTACTAACATCCTTATCAAACTGTGTTTTGTATAAATAAAACAAAGACAACAAATATAAATTAGTTTATTCTAGTAGCATGTTTCTAGAGTAGTATATACAGGCACGGCGATATTTTTTGGCATTTGAAGAGTGTTCGTGGCGAGTATTTGACGCAAATCGGGGAATTATTTTGGTAAAAAGTGAAAATGAAATCATATTTATTATTAATTGTGATATTTGCGTATGTGTATGCAACTAATGGTGATGTATATCTTGAGGAAAAATTCCAAGATGGTAAGTTTGCATGTTTTGGGATTAAATTGTTTGTCACCGGTTCAGTTGGGTTGTTTGACTACCGGTTTTGGGGAACATCCGAGTTATAATATAACAATTTTCTGTGTTGCTTCTTTTTAGACACGTGGGAGAAAAACTGGGTGTACAGTAAACATCCCGGTAAAGAATTTGGTCAGTTCGTAAGGTCTGCCGGAAAATTCTTCCATAATGAGGAGGAGGATAAAGGTGAGTACGCCTAGTTTTCATGTTACGAAAAACTAACATGCAATTTTGTTATTGTCATTATAAAGGTATACAGACATCGCAAGATGCACGTTTCTACGCCCTTAGTAGGAAGTTCAAGCCGTTCTCAACGAAGGACAAGAATTTAGTCGTCCAGTTCACAGTAAAACACGAGCAAAACATTGACTGTGGAGGTGGATATGTTAAAGTATTCGATTGCTCGCTAAATCAAGAGGATATGCATGGCGAATCCCCCTACCGTCTCATGTTCGGTCCCGACATTTGCGGCCCTGGTACTAAGAAAGTCCACGTTATCCTTAACCACAAAGACAAGAATGTGCTCATCAACAAGGACATCAGATGCAAAGACGATGTTTACACTCACGCCTACACGCTCATCATCAAACCAGACAACACTTACGAGGTTCAAATCGACGGCGAGAAGACCGAGGGCGGTGAATTGGAGGCCGATTGGGAACTCCTTCCCCCAAAGAAAATCAAGGATCCAGAAGCCAAGAAACCCGAAGACTGGGACGATCGTGCCACCATTCCAGACCCAGATGACAAGAAACCAGAAGATTGGGACAAGCCAGAACACATCGCTGATCCAGAAGCCACCAAACCCGATGACTGGGACGATGAAATGGACGGCGAATGGGAGCCTCCAATGATCGACAATCCAGATTTCAAAGGCGAATGGCAGCCCAAACAAATTGATAACCCCGCTTACAAAGGGGCTTGGGTTCATCCAGAAATCGATAATCCCGAATACAGTCCAGAACCCAAGCTATATTTGCAAAAGGAAATCTGCGCAATTGGTTTCGATTTGTGGCAAGTCAAATCTGGCACAATCTTCGACAATGTTCTCATCACTGATGACATTGAATATGCCAAAGAAGCTATAGCTGGACTAAAGGCAACTCAGGAAGGTGAGAAGAAAGCAAAGGAAGAATTGGATAAGGCTGAACGAGATGCGGCTGCTACTGAGGAAAAGAAGGATGATGCTGATGAAGACGATGAAGATTTGGATGACGATAATGAGGAACATGCGCCACAAGTAGAGGTAAACAAAAGGTTTATTGTCACATGTGGCTTTGCATTAATTCTTTGGTCTCTTTCAGGAGAATGATCATGATGAGTTGTAAGAAGTTTGTGTGAAGAAGTTTAAAAAAATATAAAAGACATTTTTTATATCATACAGTGTGCAGTGTTTTGTTCGATAGTGTGTACTGTTTCTTTGACTGATTTTTGTTAATAATAATTGTATTACTTCTAATAAAACACAAAATTCTGAAGTTTTGTTTTTGTATTCACATTTTATTTGTACAAAATTTATTAAATTATTATTGTAATATATTTTCCATTGCATTATTTTCTTTAATTGAAAATATTCAAAATATTATTTGTTTTTTTTTTGTTCCTAATGTTCCCATTAGTTAGTTCCTTGGAAAGTTTGGCTTAGTCATTAGATATAGATATTATTTACACATTAATAGCCAACCAAGTTTTAAATTGTAAAATGTATTAGCAATTTAGTTTATATTAATGCTTTAAATATTTTTTTAAAGTTACACAGTCTATAAACGCTAAATATAAAATTAATATTCCAGAGTTTAAAAATCTGATATCTGATAAAACTACTAAAATCTTTAAAAAAAATTTGTCAATGTTTCCTAAAAGAATTTGTTTGTTATCTCATCGAATTGAACAAGTTTATCATATTTAAAATTTGAAAAATGAAAAAGAGCTGTATAAATAGCAAAACAAAGCTGTGTACTCGATTTTATGTAGGTACCTATAGCCACGTTTCTTGGTAATTAAATTTGGAAAATAATTTATATTATAAGTACGCTACTGAATTTTTTGATATAACACTATCACATTATATTTAAAAAATAATTCGGATGTATCTAGGTCCTGAAACTGTTCTATAGATACATAATATACCCAAGTACTTTTGAATATAGGTGAACCGAATTTACTGTTTTAAGTTGATCTTATATTTCTGACTCGCCCTTGTACAGGGTGGAGCATTTTCGATGGGATTACAGGGTATCTAGGGTTTCTGTTGAAGTTAGAAAAAAACGGATAGCACATTTTTGGGTCAACTTTTTAAGACAAATTGAATGGTGAAAACACGAAATGTCTACCTTCTTTTGTTTTTGAGTTACAAGCAAAAACTGATTTTTTACCGAATTTCTCAAGTCAGTGTATCTCGGTTAATTGAAAAGTTGCAAAAAAAATACTTTATATGTTTTTTATAGAGATTTTAATTTGAAAATAGAATATATATTCAAATTTTAATTCCGTTCAATTGTTTTTGAGTTATGACATAAAGTTGTCTCAGCAAACTAGTATTACGAAAACTAAAAATTACAATAAAAGAAACATTTTATTAAACAAATAACCAAACCAATTTTAAATAGAAACAACGTAACAAAAATTTAAAAATAATAATAAAAAATAAAAAAAGTTTTCGTAACAAGTTAGCTGAGACAGTCATTTGTTTCACAAACAGATAAATCACGGCACACCTATAATAGATTTATTCTTTTTTAAACTGAAAATATGCAATAACTTCGTTATTTATAAAAATAAATATATGATGTTATATATTTTTGGAAAACTGAGAAAAAATCCTTTCTAATGAATCCATAGCCAACTATGGTTTCCATTTAAAAAAATACAACTTTATGTCATAACTCAAAAACAATTGAACGGAATTAAAATTTGAATATATATTCTTGTTTCAAATTAAAATCTCTATAAAAAACATATAAAGTATTTTTTTGTAACTTTTCAATTAACCGAGATACACTGACTTGAGAAATTCGGTAAAAAATCAGTTTTTGCTTGTAACTCAAAAACAAAAGAAGGTAGACATTTTGTGCTTTCACCATTCGATTTGTCTTAAAATGTGCTATCCGTTTTTTTCTAACTTCAACAGAAACCCTAGATACCCTGTAATCCCATCGAAAATGCTCCACCCTGTATACTAAAGGAAAAGGAAATATTCTAATACTGAGTCTTGGGTACTCAAAATAAACGTCACAAGTAAGCTGATGAGGTTGACCGAGTCCTCATCATTAATTTCAAAGAGAGTCCAAAAATTCCTCAAGGTTTTTCATATTAATTTATATCCACTAAATAAAGCTGCTCTTGAACATTTCCAATTTTAAATTTAATTATCTGCAGTTATACATATTTCACATTTTTTATTTACACAAATTATTCAATTATTGCTATCATTTTATCGAATATTGATAAGTTAGACAAGAAAATTAAATAGGTGTGTTGGTAATTTGAAAAGGTGTTCATAATAAGTGAGACCATGGATGAAAATAAGGTAAATATAAAATTAAATTTTTAAAATATTATTTTAGTAGATTTAAAAACAATCCACGAGTTTTATTATTAAGTTCCATAATTTATATTCATATCAATGATATCAATAAATATTTATGTAACAAGTAATAAAGTTTAAATTATCTTTTTGGGTGTGGAGTTGATTTTTCAACCACACTTAGTGAGAAAATAAAAAAAGAAAATACAATTAGGTACATTTATTAAGTTTTAAACAATTAATAAGATAAGTATATATGGTCCAGTTATTTTATTTCAAACAATTTATCAGTTAAAAACATATAAGGAAAAAAATTATAATATGTATACTTACAGAGGGTGTCCCAGGATAGACACATAATATTTTTAGGTATAATTTTTGAATACATTCTGCATTGCCCTGTATAATTTTTTTATCTCCAATTCGGTATTTTTTAAATTTTTTATTTTATTCAACAGCAGGGCCGGGGCGTCGGCATTAAGGGCCCCTATAAAAAAATTTTGGAGGGGGATTGGGGATTGGGGATAAAAAAATTATACTAAACAATGCAGAATTTATTCAAGAATCACACCTAAAAATATTTCGTGTCTATATCCTGGGACACTCATATTGTATAGTAATTATTGAGTCTAAATTTTCTGGATGCATTTCGTCTTTTTCAGTCGCCCAACAAGTTTAAAGTGACAAAGTGTCCAAATGATGAACTGTCCCTCCAAAACTGTGTTATTGTTAATGAGGACGATTTTCCGGAGGTGTTAGGTGTTAAGTATTTACCTATAGTAATAGTTATGTGGCAGCTGAAATTAAAGGCAGAACTGTTTCAGACATATTACAGTAAACACAGGCGGTGGGGCTAACTTTGTATTCTCCATTAAACGCCATCCAAGCATTCCTAAAAGCCATGTGGGATTCAGCCTGCCCCAGCGAAAATGGGCTGTACTTTCCCTTAACCAAGAAGTGCAGGTGGACCGCTACTATTTCAAAAATAAAATATTTTCCATTGTTTTTGATACTGATTTTGTCCAAAAGAAAACGTAAATGTAAAATATTAAAAAAATAGTACATATTAGTATCTACAGTTTTTTAGGGTGACTCAAGATTCTTATGATACTGAGGAAATGGCTACGGATTTTAGGACTAAATTCAAAGAGCAAATATTCACTGTTGGGCAGCAATTGGCTTTTCAGTTCAACGATACAATAACGTTACTTCTTGTAGTGAAAGATATAGATGGTAGTTTAGTTTCTGTTGAAATATATTAAAATAAAAATATCTATAATTGCTTTTGTTAGTGATTTCCAAAAATGCGAAGGACGTCGTCAACTTGACTCTAAAGAAGGGTAAAATCGGACTGTTGTATAACAAAACCAATATACAGTTCGTGAGAGCTGCGAATTCGTCCCTAATTTTGACAGGAAAAAATGGGTAAGGGTTGCTTTTTAAATTTACCTGTAAGATTTAGGTTTTAATCCTCTAAAATTGGACTTTCTTAATAAAAGTTTTTCTTTAAGAAAAAAATTTCTTATAAAATTGTGTTTGGGGCATAACGTAAAAAAATTTCAAAATTAAATATTTCCTAAATAAACTGCTGGCCAATTGAAACGTACCAAGCGAATTTTTAGGTTGAATTTAAAGTAAAATATTCTGAAAAGGAGAAAAGATATCAACATGAGGTTTTCAGGATTCAAGAGATAATTTAATTGCGAAAACAATAGAGTGACCGGATTTTTTTACTTTGAAGTACGTTACTATCTACAGGGTATGAAAGAAAGTCGTCTTTTTTTCTCAAACTTTATACCTACCGGAATTCCACAAAAAAATGTTTATATTTTTTTTATGTCGATTTTTATAGTCCCAGGTTAATGAGGAAAAAACCAATTTCTCAAAATTTTTATATCCCTCTTATTTTATAAGATACCGAATTTTTTTATTAAATTTAATATTGCTGAACCGGTTTTTGCAATAATAATTATGCTGCCATTTTGAAAGCAAATGTCATCATGTGATATGTCGATAAAAAGGTAATTTTAAGTAGAATCTAATTCTTATGGAAAAAAATCTACAGGGTTGTTTTCAAAAAATTTGAAAGTTAGTAGGTGGCCCTTCCGGTGAAACCGGAAGTGTCATCAGATTGTTTTAAACGTCAAAATGATAATTCCTTTCAACAATCAAACCATGCAAATTTCAAATTAATACAGTTAAATGTAACAAAATGGTGGGGGTTGTAAAACGATTTCGTAGCCACCCGGTATACACGAATATGAGCAAATTTTTGAAAAAGTGAAAAGCCCGTTTCGAGTATATAAGTCACTTAAACCAATGGTGAACATGAACTAACTAAATTCCATTCTATTCCATTAAGAAAATAGCCTCAAAAAATGAATTGAAAAATTTACCAATTAGCGAACGTGTACCGATTTTTGATAAGCCACTGGTTACCAATAAATTAATGAAAGTACAAAAGTGTCCTTTTTATAAGAAAACCATTCATAAGGTATTATAATCAACTACAGAGATTGGTTCTTTCAAAAGACAATACGGCCGAACGACAAAAAACAAAGAAAAAATCAAATTTTCAGCAAAAATTCGGTATCTTATAAAATAACAGGGATATCAAAATTTTTGAGAAACAGGTTGTTTTCCCATTAAGTAAGGACTAAAAAAATCTACATCAAAAAAATATAAAATTTTTTTTATGGAATCACGGTAGTTATAAAATTTGACAAAAAAAAGGAGACTTTCTTTCATACCCTGTAGATAGTAATGTACTTCAAAGTAAAAAAATGGGGTAACACTATCGTTTTGTCAATTAAATTATCTCTGAAATCCTGAAAACCGCAAGTTGATATCTTTTCTATTTTTCAAAATATTTGACTTAAAATTCAACCTAAAAATTCGCTTGGTGCGTTTCAATTGGCCAGCAGTTTAGTTGAGTTAACGAAAATCTAACTTTTTTGACCATATGTTTAATAATTTATAATAATTTTTTCGAAAGTTCTATTTCCTAAAATAGATGAGTCAAATTTCATAACTCCATCTTAAACCGTTCTGGAGTTGAGTAAAAAATTTATTGAAAAATTTTAACACCCTCTGTACCTCATGTTTAGAGGTACCAAAATTGGTCGCATTAAATTTCCCTCCAACTAATCATTTATTTCAATTTGTATATTAGGGTACAAGTTCAACAGAGGATTTTCAATTCAGAATGGGATTTAACTACAATGGGCATCGGCGGTTTAACCAACGAATTCAACAATATCTTCCGTCGTGCTTTTGCTTCACGTATTTTCCCTCAAGAAATCGTCCGGCAATTGGGGTGCAAACACGTCAAAGGAATTTTATTGTATGGTCCACCAGGTACAGGAAAAACTTTGATGGCTCGCCAAATTGGCAAGATGTTGAATACTAGGGAACCCAAAATAGTCAATGGGCCACAGATTTTAGATAAATATGTAGGCGAGTCCGAGGCGAATATACGTCGACTTTTTGCTGATGCTGAAGAGGAGGAAAAGAAGGTGAGTATTACGATAGAGTAGGAAGGAGTAAAGTTTAATTGTTTTAGGCTGGGGCTAACAGTGAACTTCACATAATTATCTTCGATGAAATCGATGCCATTTGTAAACGAAGAGGTTCCGTGGCTGGCAATACAGGCGTTCATGACACAGTAGTAAATCAACTACTTTCGAAAATTGATGGCGTAGAACAACTTAACAATATTTTAGTTATCGGTAAAACTTATCTATATTTCAAAATATAAAAATTTCATTTACATTTACATTGTAAAAGGCATGACTAACCGACGAGACATGATTGACGATGCCTTGCTTCGTCCAGGTCGTTTGGAGGTCCAAGTAGAAATGAGTCTTCCAAACGAAGAGGGCAGAATCGAAATTTTGAACATTCATACCGCACTCATGAAGCGTTTTAAAAAAATTAGCCCCGACGTCGATATCAAAGAATTGGCAACGCTTACAAAGAATTATTCTGGAGCTGAATTGGAGGGACTCGTGCGAGCTGGCCTGTCAGTGGCAATGAATCGCTCGATTGATGCCCCGAATATAGCGGTAAATACAGAGATTGCTAAGAAGTTGTTGGTGACCAGAGCTGACTTTATACATGCTTGGGAGAATGACATTAAACCTGTAAGTATCATGAATAAATATTCCATTGAATAAGAACGAATAAATCCACTAAATTAGTGCGATTTTGTAAACTATATTTTGAAATATAGTCATCCAATTAGAATATATTTAGGCTTTTGGTACGGCTGAAGATATCTTGAAGGAATTTGTGGGCCGAGGAATCATCAACTGGGGTCCGCCGGTGACAAGTATTTTAGAAGATGGCATGCTGTCCATTCAGCAAGCCAGAGCTACTGACACTTCAGGTGAAATTATTTGCAAATCTTCAATTAATATTTGCAACTTATTAATAAAATTTGATTAAATGTTGATAGGCTTGGTGTCAGTTTTGATCGAGGGGCCACCAAATGCTGGCAAAACTGCCTTGGCGGTCAAACTGGCCAAAGACTCTGATTTTCCCTTCGTCAAAATATGCTCACCGGAAGAAATGGTTGGGTTTACCGAAACCGCCAAATGTTTTCAGGTTAAAAAGGTATTTTTTTCTATCAACTATTTTTCCCTAAACTTTAATTATTTCTATGTAGGAGTTTGACGATGCTTATCGCTCTCCTCTAAGCTGCATTATAGTGGATAATATCGAAAGATTGTTGGATTACGGTCCTATTGGCCCGCGGTACTCAAATTTGACCCTGCAAGCGCTTCTGGTACTAGTAAAGAAACAACCACCACCAGGAAAAAAATTACTGGTTTTATGCACCACTAGCAGAAAGTAAGTTAAAATTGTAGCGAGTTATTCCATGTTTAATGCTTTTCGCAGACAAGTTCTGGAGGAAATGGAGATGCTCTCCGCGTTTACCACGATTATCCATGTGCCTAATTTGACCAAGCCTAAGCATTTGCTAAATGTACTAGAGACTTCTCAGGTGTTTACCGATGAAGATTTAAATCAAATTAAAGACCAGATTGGAAATAAACGGTAAATCTGTTCATATTACTTTTGATTCTATTGAAAAAAATTTTTTTTAGTATTTTTATTGGTATTAAGAAATTACTGTGGGTTATCGATATGGTGAGGCAGATTGATGGGTCGGCACGAGTAGCCAAATTTATTTCTAAACTAGAGGAAGGTGGTGCTCTGGAAAATCTAGAAATTGCTTGAAAAGTTGTATTTTATGTAAATATAACGCACTTTTTTCTGCAATAGTAGGTAGTAGGTTTTATTTCATAGAAAATACCTCGAGAAGTACATTTAATATTAGAAGGTTTAAGCAGAAGAAATAATAGTTTATGCAACGAGGTAGGAATTAAGAGATTCCGACGAGGCAGAATCAATTCCTCCCGTGTAGCACAATCTATTTTTTCTCATACCTGTACGAAAATGGCCACTTCTTTTGATTGAAACGCGCGAACAAATTATAACAGATAACACTGACATTTTTGCGACTGTGCAGTGAGAAAATCACCTTGACAACAATAAACAAACACAAATAACTCCCGCATATCAGTGAGGGAATGGCTATCCAAGTGAGAAATGTTACCCCCACTCCTTATTTTCCGCGACTACCCCAAAAAGGCGACTTTCTACCCGCATTTCACGCAAATAAAGTAGCCATTTTCGTGTAGGTACGAGAAAAAGACTATTTCGCACAAATTCCCAAATTGATTCCTGAAAAATAAATCGCTAGCGTTTTTACCGCAAAGTGTGAATGGAGCTTTAGTATTCATGACATCATCACAACATAACCTTACTATTATAGTACCAAAAAAAGACAACATTTTAAATATGCTTATCTACGTAAATTATTGTTAATAATTAGGACGACTACTTCAACCTGAAATTTCGGAAGATACGTTGGTATTCCAATATCTTATCAAAATTTTAAGGGTTGTTCAATCCCATGCAGTTGACGAAGAAGAATCTAAAGCTGGCAGTTCTGTGCTCAACAACTAAATATTGATTTCTTAAACTGAGTCTGCATTGCAGTGTCCTAAAAGTTGCTAATTTATAAATAGAAATATGGTACTGTTGCTTTTCTAGTTATTATTTTCTGATATTTTTTTGCATGAGTTACTCATAGGTTATACAATTTGTAACCGCTTACAACTCACTGCGGTGGGTGCATTTTAATCTTTTTTAGGCGTTTAAAGTGGCAAAGTGTCCAAACGATGAACTGTCACTCCAAAACTGTGCTATTGTTAATGGAGCTGATTTTCCAGAAGATGTTAAGTAATAATAATTATTCCAGTGTGACTACTGAAACTTGAGCGAGAATTCTTTCAGACATATTTCAGTCAACACAGGTGGAGGGGCTAACTTTGTGTTTTCCATAAAGTGTCATCCGAGCGTTCCCAGAGGTCATGTGGGATTCAGCCTGCCCCAACGCAAATGGGCTGTTCTTTCCCTTAACCAAGATATCCATGTGGAACGTTATGAATTCCGAGATTATATATTTTCCATTGTTTTCGAAGCTGATTTTATGCAAAAGAAAACGTAAAAATCCTTAGATTTTACTGACGTGGTACCTAAAGCTTGTTTGTAGGGTAACTCAAGATCCGTATGTTACTGAAGAAATGGCTGTGGAATTTCAGGCAACTTTCCACGATCAAATGTTCACTGTTGGTCAGCAACTAGCGTTTGCGTTCAAAGATAAAAAGATGTTGCTTCTTATAGTAAAAGATATAGAAGGTAGTTTGGTTTCTTGTGGAAAATCACTAAATGTTGTAAGAAATGTTACTTGTTTTTAGTCATTCCCAAAAATGCACATGACACGAAACCTAAGAAGGGAAAAATCGGACAGTTGTTTTCTAATACGTCCATTCAGTTCGATAAAGCTGACAATTCATCGCTGAATCTGATAGGAAAAAATAAGGGGTACATTGTTTTTGAAGATTATATTCGAACAGTAATGACTAGCTTATCCACTAATTATTTTTTGTTAAAGATCTAGTTCAAAATTTTCCATTAAGTAGCACAATAATTGACTGCTATTTTAATAAGTTGATTTTGCCTTCTTTCCCAATACTTTGGAAACTCTTATTCTTATAATCCAAACTGATCACTAAGAATTTGAAATTCCTTTTCCTTTGACTAGAAAACAAGTTCGACAGTCGATTATCAATCCAGATTGGGACTTCAGAACAATGGGCATCGGCGGTTTAAGCAACGAATTCAATGCGATCTTTCGTCGCGCTTTTGCTTCGCGTGTTTTCCCCCCAGAAATCGTCGATCAATTGGGCTGTAAACACGTCAAAGGTATTTTGTTGTATGGTCCACCAGGTACAGGTAAAACTTTGATGGCTCGCCAAATTGGCAACATGTTGAATGCTAGAGAACCGAAAATAGTCAATGGGCCACAGATTTTAGATAAATATGTAGGCGAGTCTGAGGCAAATGTACGCCGACTTTTTGCTGATGCTGAAGAGGAGGAAAAGAGGGTGAGGATGCGAGGTTAAGATAAAGTAAGGATAGGAGTGAAGTTTAATGGTTTTAGGCTGGGCCTAACAGTGGACTCCACATAATTATCTTCGATGAAATCGATGCCATTTGTAAACAAAGAGGTTCCGTGGCTGGCAATACAGGCGTTCATGACACAGTAGTAAATCAACTACTTTCGAAAATTGATGGCGTAGAACAACTTAACAATATTTTAGTTATCGGTAAAACTTCTATAGCAATTTAAAAATATAAAATCTCAATTAAATTTGTTTGTAAAAGGCATGACTAACCGACGAGACATGATCGACGATGCCTTGCTTCGTCCAGGCCGTTTGGAGGTCCAAGTAGAAATTAGTCTTCCAAACGAAGAAGGTAGAGTCCAAATTTTGGACATTCACACCGCACGCATGAAGCGCTTCAAAAAAATTAATCCCGACGTTGATAACAAAGAGTTGGCAACGCTTACAAAGAACTTTTCTGGAGCTGAACTGGAGGGACTTGTGCGAGCTGCACAGTCCACTGCAATGAATCGCCTGATCAAAGCCTCGAGTAAAGTGGAAGTCGATCCGGAGGCTATTGAGAAGTTGTTGGTGACACGAGCTGACTTTTTGCATGCTTTGGAGTATGACATTAAACCTGTAAGTAACAAGAACAAAGTGGCGGATTCTGCTAAAAAAAATTTATTAATTAAGATGAAAAGAACAATCAATATTTTACGTTTAGGCTTTTGGTACGGCTCAAGAAATCTTAATGCAATGCTTGGCTCGAGGTATAATTAATTGGGGTCCGCCGGTGACAAGTATTTTAGAAGATGGCATGCTGTCCATTCAGCAAGCAAGAGCTACTGACACTTCAGGTGAAATTATTTGCAAATCTTCAATAGATATTTGCAATAAAATTTTAAATGTTCTTAGGTTTGGTGTCTGTTTTGATCGAGGGGCCACCAAATGCTGGCAAAACTGCATTAGCAGCTCAACTAGCCAAAAATTCCGATTTTCCCTTCGTCAAAGTATGCTCACCGGAAGAAATGGTTGGGTTTACTGAAACTGCCAAATGCTTGCAAATTAGAAAAGTAATACTGGTTTTGGCGTCTGATTTTTTTCCTGTTACTCAACTTTTCTTTCTGTAGGTGTTTGATGATGCTTATCGTTCTACTCTAAGTTGCATTCTAGTGGATAATATCGAAAGATTATTGGATTACGGTCCTATTGGCCCACGCTACTCAAATTTGACTCTGCAAGCGCTTTTGGTACTGTTGAAGAAGCAACCACCAGCAGGCAAGAAATTATTGATTTTGTGCACCACAAGCAGAAGGTAATAAGATGCTAATCGAGTTTCTTCTATGTATGTTTAATTATGATTTTAATAGACAAGTTTTGGAAGAAATGGAGATGCTTTCGGCCTTCACTACGGTTTTGCATGTGCCTAACTTGTCCCAACCCGAGCATTTGTTAAATGTACTAGAAGCGTCTGAGGTTTTTACCAATCAAGATTTAAAACAAATTGCACATCAAGTTTACAAGAAACGGTACGCAACTCACTTTGCTTTTGGTTCTATTGTACAAAGTTTTTTTTATAGTATCTTCATTGGTATTAAGAAATTACTGTCGGTTATCGATATGGTTAGGCAGACTGATGAGAAGACACGAGCAGCTAAACTTATTTCTAAACTGGAAGAGGATGGTGCTCTGGAAATCCCTGGAATGGCTTGAACAAAGTGTTGTAATATGTATTAACGCACTTTTTTCCTGCAATATTTTAGTCAATAGCGATATATATTTAGTTATATAAACAAAGAAAGTACTTACGCTAAGAATAAATTGCACACTGAAAGTGTCAAACTTATCTGTTGAAATCACTTCAGATAATATCATAAGTATTTATTGGTTTGAGATTGAGAAGCTATTCTTCCTAAAGCTGGTGAACTTTCTCGCATTTTTTTTCAAAATGTACACTATAATCATAACACGATGTATTTAGATCTTAAAAACAACAATTTATTTATTTAGTTTCATTCCTTTAATGCATGCATTTAAAAATGAATGTTGTTTAGATATACATATAGTAAAATTGTTATTACATCTTAACATTAAATTTATATTATATTTTGAAGAAATATATTGAATAAATTCCACAATACACCGAGTTCCCAAGCTAAAAACAATGTGATATGTATATTCTTCAGGTTTCACATTAATTATCTTCGTTGTTATTGTTGTTTTTAAGCCCATCGATGATATTTTTCCCGGTGATACACACTTCGCCCTAAAGGTGTATATTTGTAAATTGTGGAAAATAATTAGTCAATATTTATTGATAGCTGCAAATAGTATTTGATTTTAAATAATTGTTGTGTTGTAAGAGATACATATTTATAATAGTCAATTAAGAAATTAATAAATTAACTGATTCAGTTGGCTGTGCCAGTAGTACGACGATATAAACAAATATCTCATAATTATTTGTTTTTTCAGTAAGCTAATTTGATTGGTTGTTTATCTATCTACAGCCAATCAAATTGATGTATTTTAAATTTTTTGAAACTTTACTGAAAAAACGGGTGATAGGGTCCTTGTTTTTCGTCTGTAGGAACCTTAAACATTCCTTATTCAAGTTGTTCTGTTTCCGTTTACTGGTTAGTATTGAATGTTAGCAGTGTACAGTGTTGATGCTTAATCATTGTTAAGAATAAATAGTATATCGTAAATTAATGAAGGCGTTTTTTTACTGACACCTTTTCATAATAACTAATACTTAGATTATAGTTTTTTACGGGATTTTTATCCCTAATCTGCAATAATACTTCACTATTTAGAATTCGAAGTTACGTACTATATTTCCTCTAAAATTCAGTTTTCTGCTGGAAAATTTGATGTTTTTTTTGGGTTACTTATACCCTTATTTCAATTATTAATTACGCAGTAAATACACATTTTAAATAATAAATTTATTATCTTATAATGATTAACTGAACAGTTTTGTGATAAGCGGAAAAATGTTCTGAACATCAATCAGTCCACTAATGTCCAGAATTTGAAAGATTACAACAGGGTATTTTGTTTGCATAAAATATCAGTTTGTCCTATACTTGAAAAACGGTGTTATCCTCTGACTCAGCTGATTTCATTACCCGGCACCCTGTCTAAATGATTACGAAAAATTTCCGGGGTTTACTCGATCGATCTCCAAAATTTTTCTCCAAACTTCAACCATCAACTAGGTCATTTCGGACTTTTCGTCTTAGACAAGCTCTGGAATCACCCACGTGTTTGTAATGTGCGATATCAAATTTTAAAAATATCACAATAAAGTAATCAATAAAGCAATTTTTCCGTTGTTTTTAGATATAAATAAGAAATTATTTTCCTGGAAATCAAACCTTAAAACGTGTTATCATTGTAATTAAAACATTTTCGGTCATATCTAGCATTGCAGGTTTTATCAACACCAATATTAGTTCATATGCATAAGCAGCATAAGCGTTCGACTATACTAACAAAGACCATGGTAAAAATTGAGATAATAATGGATTTTGACTTATTGATTTACTTATTCAGACTTTTGTACAGGGTACAGTACCTATCTAACTATAGATAAATTTTTGAAATTTTGTATTAAAAATTTGGACCTTTACTTTCGGACTTATGGAGCATTGAATTTCGAGCAAAGAAGTTGCTTTACAAAAAAATAAAATATTTATCAAAATATGCTGATGATCCTGAAATTTTGCACAATAGAATTTTTCCAAGAATTACAACACCCTATATATTGTAAACTAGGCCATTTAGGACGTCTGGTTTTAGATAAGCTCTGGAATCACTCCCTGAAATCTTTCATAATCATTTAGGACCACCACCACTTTTACCGGGGGAAATAACACAGGCCGACAAATTTTTCAGGGCGCAAATTTATCTACTCTACCTCAGCGCAATTATCGAAGAAATCCAACATTGATCGAAAAATGATGAAGTTTTAGAGTTGCATATAAACGGAAGTATCAGCACTTGACGAAACACGAAATATTTTTAGGTGTGAATTTGTGATTATTTTTATTAGTGTAATTTTAATGGACGTAATTTTTTCAAAACGATTTTACTCGAAAACTGTTCAAGATTCAAAGATCGACTGAGACTATTTTTTTGTGTAAAAATTAACCAGGTTGAAATTTGACAAATAAAATTTAAAAATTATCCACACAAAAAATATGGGACATAATTTACCCAACACCGACCCTGTATGTGACGCCCCTGGCAAAATTTCTGAAAATTAAAAAAACAAATATGTGGCAAATTATAAAAGCTTCCAACTGACCAAATTTCATGAATCTACCTCAAACAGTTGCAAAGATATTACAGAAAACTCCTCTTTGGGGTCCCCCTTTCGGAGGGCTCTAGTCTCCTTGGTCCTTCGAGTCATGTTAATATAAACTTTTCGTCATATTTTGATAAGTACAACCTGTCCTAGAAATATTGCACGCTAATTTTGGGACACCCTGTATGGAAATTTTTTTTTAAAAATACCCGGATTGGAGATTAAAAAAATTATACAGGACAATGCAGAATATATTCAAGAATCATACCTAAATATATTTCGTGTCTATCCTGGGACACCCTGTATGTATACAGGGTATTATAATTATTTACACTTTTTCATTTTTTTTTTCAAAAACAGATGTAAATAAAAATTCAAATCTTGACAAAATGATACGTTTTTTCTAAAAATTTTTTCTTGTGTTTGAAGTAGGAATATACAAGAAATAAGCTGATGTAGTTTTGGAAAACTTGCTTTATACAGGGTGTTAGTGGTTGTCCGTTAACTTTTAAAAACTTCGATCAATGATAACTTAATTTTTTTAAATGAAACACCCTATATATTTCTAGATTTTCGTATTCTACACTTAATTCGAGACATAAAACTATGAAGGTTGTAAGGTCTTAAAATTAACGGTATAACAATTAATTACGTTTTTTAAAAATTAACGGTCAATCACAAGCACCCTGTATAAAATAAGTTTTTTAAAACCATATTACCATGTTTCTTGTACATTTCTGCGTCCACTAAAATTTGGTTTATTTTTTGAAAGAACGTGTCATTAGTAAAATATGAAAATGTTTGACTCTAAGTTTGAAGAAACATAATTAGGTACTTAATTATAATAAATAAAATAAATAAATATAAATTAAATATAATAAAGAACAAATTTTAGTCGATGTAGAAATGTACAAGAAATATGGTAATATGGTTTTGAAAAACTTATTTTATATCTTATGGTCGATCGTAAATTTTTAAAAACCTTGGAAATTGGAAAAAACGTAATTAATTATAATAGCGTTAATTTTAAGACTTTACAACCTAAATACTTTTACGTCTAGAATTAAGTGTCGAAGTCGAAAATGTGGAAATATATAGGGTGTTCCATTTAAAAAAATAAAGTTACCATTGATCGAAGTTTTTAAAAATGAACGGACAACCATCAACACCCTGTATAGAGCAAGTTTTCCAAAACTACATCAGCTTATTGCTTGTATATTCCTACTTCAAACGTAAGAAAAAAACTTTGGAAAAAATGAGTCATGGTCAAGATGCGAATTTTTATTTAGGTACATCTATGTTTTTGTAAAAACAAATGAAAAAGTTTAAATAATTATAATACCGTTAATGTCAGGACCATACAACCTTAATACTTTTATGTCTAAAATGAAGTGTAGAATGTAAAAATTCAAAAATATACAGGGTGTTCCATTTAAAATAACAAAGTTTGTGTTTACTTCCGGTATAACCAGAAGTACCAGAAAGGTAGCAATATTTTCATTAAATAGAGCACATTGTATAATGGGTGTGTACCAATTTTTAGAACCAAATTGTGTTTAGTAATTGAGTTATGTCTACTGTCAACTCGTCGTGACACACCCTGTATATGGAAAAAAAAATTAAAAAAATACCCGGTTTGGAGACAAAAAAATTATACAGAACAATGCAGAAATATATTTAAGAATCATACCTAAAAATATTTCGTGTCTATCCTGGGACACCTTGTATACAAGGTGTTTTTGAAATAGGTGGTCAAAATTTAGAAGCATGTAGAGCAAGTCAAATGATGAAGAAAACCTTCATAAAATTATTTTCTAAAGTGATTTCTAAGGGAGCTACAGCCCCGTAATTGTAGGCCCTTAAGAATGTTTTTTATTAAATATCTCCGAAACCGTTTAAGATATAATAATAAAATTTTGTACAGCCACTAGCTCTTTTATGCTTAACAATGTGAAATTAGTATCATCTGCAAATTTTGTTCAAGGGTGTGTCAAGTTGGGGGGGCGAGGGGTAAATATGATCCCAACTTTTTTGTATATACTGTTTTTTTGTTTTTGACATGAAATTATTAAATTTTATAGTTTTTTATAAAAAAATAGTCCGCTTGTTTAATTTCGATGCAATGCGCCGTTTTTGAGTAAAATCGATTTGAAAATTTTTAACATACACTGAACGTGAAGCGTTTTTTTTTGAAATTTTCGAAATGAATATACAAAATTCAGGAGCATGTAGAGCAAGTTAAATGATGAAGAAAACCTTAATAAAGTTTTTCTCTAAAGTGTTTTAAACGGTTTCGGAGATATTTAATAAAAACCATTTTTAGGGATCCACCATTAAGGGGCTGTAGCTCCCTTAGAACCACTTTAGAAAATAATTTTATGAAGGTTTTCTTCATCATTTGACTTGCTCTACATGCTCCTAAATTTTTTACATTCATTTCGAAAATTAAAAAAAAAACGCTTCACGTTCAGAGAATGTTAAAAATTTTCAAATCGATTTTACTCAAAAACGGTGCATAGAATCGAAATTAAACAAGTGGATCATTTTTTTGTAAAAAACTATTACATTTAATGATTTCATGTCAAAAACAAAAAAACACAACATACAAAAAAGTTGGGATCATATTTACCCCCCGCCTCCCCACTTGACACACCCTTGAATACAATTTTCAGATGATACTAACTTTATATTGTTAAGCATAAAAGAGCTAGGGGCTGTACAAAATTTAATTATTATATCTGAAACGGTTTCGGAGATATTTAATAAAAAACATTCTTAAGGGCCTACAATTACGGGGCTGTAGCTCCCTTAGAAAGCACTTTAGAAAATAATTTTATGAAGGTTTTCTTCATCATTTGACTTGCTCTACATGCTCCTAAATTTTGACCACCTATTTCAAAAACACCTTGTATATTCAAGAATCATACCTAAAAATATTTCGTGTCTATCCTGGGACACCCTGTATGTATATGATTATCCTGCATAACAAAAAATCATCTGCAGAAAGGGTGGCAAAAAAATTTGCCCAAGGCGACAGTTTATGTAAAAATGTATATCTGTATATGATGAGCTAATGGTTTCGTAAACATATCTGGCGTTTTTTATTTTTTTATATAAGAAATTTGGTCTATTGAACAATCATTTGTGTGACTCATTTAGAAAAATGTAAAATTGTCGGTACACGCATTAAAATTTTTACCTGATGCCACGCAATTTCTAAAGGAGAAATTTCGGCGCACCATATTGTAGGTAGGTATTTCCCTAGTAAATGAGCAAACATTCCATTCTTTAGATATTGCCAATAAATTATCTTTCATTTGAAGCTTTTACATTACTTTACGAATTCAAGGTACGGAGTAATTACAGTAGGTACCTACAGTAACTCAAGAGCAATATAATTGTATTGTGTTATACAAGGCAGGTGTGGTTACAAGTAGTAACAGGTAAAAAGCGCAAGTGGAAGTGGGCGACAAAGCTTCAAATCTCAAACCCTTACGTCCGGGTAGCAAGTAGCAAGTCTTCGGCAATTCGCCCAGTAATAATATACCTGCTTTGCATAGAATATAATTGTTCAGTATCTGTAGTAAACATTAAAGCCGAGTTTTGAGAAATTCCAAAAGGCATTAATAAGTTGTGAAACGGCTACAGCGCGCGCACTCCCAACCCTGCCTGCTGGTGTCGCAAAACGTATATATTTCTCTCGGACGGATAAAACCAAACCCGTGCGATCGCTCCAACAGAACGCTATCTGTGCAAGTGCGTAAACCGAAGCCGCTCCGTGTTATTGACGATTATCCTCAGTTTTATAAGTCGGACTAAATTAAAAACTAGTTCGAATAATAGCTGAAGAATTTTCCGAGGGATTGTGCTGGATAATCCGTGGATTCATCAGGGATAAACAACGCAAACAGGTAAAATACAACAGCGAGTTCGTCGTTTCGTTAGTTTAGTTAGAATACAGCGCGCAGTGTGTCTATATCTCCACATAGCTCGCCTCGCAGTTTATTTGTTGCATTGTCTGCAAAAGATACCCAGATTCAACACCTGAAGAAACTTAACCGGCAGTTTTCAGCTTGTTTGTTTTTTTTGTGGGAGCAGCGCGCGATTACTTGGGAAATTCGGTGGTTTTAAAGAAAAATTCACGCAGCAGTTTTGGCTACGCGTGTTCAATCTTATTCATGCGGCGTTTAATCGAATTTTTTCGGCATTGGCTGGATAAATAATGCAGCAGTTCCAGTAGCCAGTTTTCCTCTATTAGTTAAACATTAACTCGAGTTAAATGCTTTTATCTTAAATCTACAAACGATAATTTTGTATTAATATATATAGATAAGTTTATTTTAAAAGTTTTGATTAAATATTTATTTGTTTTTGTTATGTGTAATAGAAACAGTCGATATAATGACTACGACCGTAGCGGAGAAGAACAAGGAGCGCATTTTAGAAGCGATAGACCAACTTCGCCACCGCAAAGCCCGTCCGGACATCCAGCGAATCTGCGGGTATTTATTCCGAAAATTCGGCACAAATTCCGCCGAATCCAAAGCCGATTTGCAGTTGTGCGTTGAGAATAAAATTGTCCGGCGAGTGGAATACAAAGGAAGCACAAGTTATCGAAATGCACTTAAAAAAAATTACATCCCATCAACCCGAAAACAAAAACGTGAGCGCAATAACAGTACAACTACGATTTTTGACAATTTCCAAAACAACAAAGTTCATCATCACACGAAATTCAGCGAACTTTTAATGAATGTTTTGGGCGAGCTTGTGTTAATTGAGCCAGATTATTTGGAGTTTGGCGTACCAGCGTCGAAAATAATCAGTAGTATTCTAGCAAAAGACAGTGCTCGCTACACGGAAAAATACATCAGCATTTTGTTGGACAGAGAGGTGGACAATGGGGGTGTAGTCAAAATGCAATGTGGCAATTACCAACTGGGCCCGCAGCCCAGCACTGAATCGAAAAAGCCTTCACAGCATTGGCAACATAGGGATAATGTGAGTGGAAGCGAAAATGAACCCAATGTAACAGGTGAACAAAGTGACGTACTGAGTGAACGACGGCAGCATGAATCCTACATCATACAGTTGAAGCCCAGAAAACGGCCAGGACCTAAACCGGGTTTTAAAAAGGAACGTTTGGAAAATAACATGGACTCGGACGAAAAGAAGTCGGACAATGGGAATTTGCGAGTAGGGGGGAGACGCAAGGTTAGTTTTTGAACTTTCTCGCCGTACCAGCCAGTGAGCTGTCAAAAAATTACAATATTACTATGTGTAGTGGCTATTTTTGAATTTTTTCGCCCCCAAGAATATGTCAAAATACAAACCGGTAATACAAATTAAACCAACACAATCCCCTTATTATAAACTCAACAAACACCTATAATTTACACAACAAAACACCAAACTATAAAATATCACTCACAATTTTTCCTAGTTTAAACACCACCCAAATACAAACACCAAATAAACAAAACACCCAAATTATCCTCGAAATAACCACCCACCTAACCTAACTTTTTTTTTTGTAGCGAGCCAAAAAAGTGTTCGATCCATCCGACAGTCATGTGCCGAAAAAACGTGGCCGTCCTGCTGGTTCCCTTAACAAAGCCACAATTGAAAAGCAATTAGCTAGATTATCAGATGAGTACCGTCCAGATTCCCGCACTTCTAATACTAGCGGACGTGACCATGGTGGTGTCTGTTCTGTATGCCATTTGCAGAATAAAAAGGGGCCCAATGAGCGACTAATAGCGTGTAGAGAATGTAGTAACAAAGGTAAGGGTTTTGCGTAAGGGTTATAGTAAAGTTTGTTTAAAATATGTTTTTTTAGCTCATTTAAGTTGCTTAAATAATGGTGATGATATGATGCTTAAAATGTATCCGGATAATACGTGGCAGTGCCCCCATTGTAAAACTTGTGTTATTTGCTATGAAACATCGGATGCGGTAAGTCAATTTTGGAATTGTATGCTTTTTTAATAAACTGTGCAAAAAAAAGGGTTTCGCTCATTATAACTGTTAACTTTTTGCAGGGATATTTAATCGTGTGCTCAGTCTGCGCCGATGGCTACCACGTAAACTGCCACAAGCCCAAACTATCCGAAAAAATGCGCAACATCCACCAGTGGCTCTGCCTCAACTGCCAAACGCCCGACGAACTAAAAATTAACGAAATTCAGTCAAACATTGGCAACAGCTTTCCCTCCAAAACGAGCTTATGCGATGACAATGAGAACTCTTCCGGTTCGAATTCCTTCGCTTCCACATCAAGTCAATCGGCAACTCCATCACCTACACCACCACATTTGAGCCCACAGATGATTCTGCCAGAATCGCAAGGTGCTTCGGACACGCAAAGTAACCGGGACTCCGAGAATGAAAACAAGGATGATGATGATCCTAATATTGATCCGAATATTCCAGATGCTACACATTGGACTGCTGAGGAAGTGTACCAGTATTTTGTACAGTTTTTCCCTGAGGAGGCAAAGGTTTTTAAAGAGCAGGTTGGTGTGCGAATTTTAAGATTTAAGAATTGTCTTAATGCTGGATTTGATTTTAGGAAATTGATGGAAGGTCTCTGTTGCTGCTTACTAGAGTTGATGTATTGGAACATTTGAAATTGAGATTGGGACCTGCATTGAAAATTTACCGGCATGTGACTATGCTGCAAACACGTAGAGATGACCCACGTCTCTATTGGATGTAATTATGTGATTAATACTTGTAAATAACTTTTTTAATCTCGTATTTATTCAATCATATTAATTTAGATATTTTAATTTTAACGTAATGAAATTCGATACAAATACAAATACTATTAATTTTGTAAATGTATCTAAAATACCTACACCCTACACTGTTATTATTATGATATCTGTTGATTAATTCAAATAATAAAATTTGTTAAATTACATAATTATTTAAACCACTGATATATTTTTGGTAACTACATTATTTATTTTTATCACATTGTAATTATTGTACTTTACATAATCATAACACCCTCGGCTAAGGCTAGATGAAATAGAAAATTCTCCATTTTTGGTTTGAAATTTTTCGACTTCAAATCCGACATAGTTATCATTTTAATGTTGTTCTCATTAATAAAACTGCCGAGTGGTTTCAGTAAATTTAACACCTCAACAGTTTTATTTGAGATTTCTTTAATAACCGCGTCTTCTTTTAGCTCTTCTTCGCACAACTTCATCAAAAAAGTAGCTACGTCTTTCTGAACTTGTGTTATGGAAAATACACCTGAAAATCAAACAGAAGTAAAAATAAAATTCGCGTTTAGGAGAAACCTTTAGATTTTTCGGAAATTGTGATGTGGTTTGATGGTAAATCAACAAAAATATCGTACAAGTCCTTAGTTTTGTCTTCTGGATTTAAGGTGCCGGCTACAAAGAATTTCAACCCCTAGAAATAATCTCAATGAATGAATAGAACTAGCAAAACATTTTTTACCTTTAGTTCTAACGAAACATTATCAATTAGAGGGTGTAGATATTCGTTCAAATTTCGCTGGGGAACCAAACTACAAATTGCCAACATTTCCTAAAATCACTAGATTTGAAATAAATGTTTTTTCATCTACTTGTACTACTTACCTGCTGTAATTTTTCTACATCGTTGTCATAAACCAAAACCCGGCGCTTTAATAGAATGGCTGTGTAAATTATGATAGTTTCTAATCCATAATTGTTTATAAAATCTATAAAAAAGCTTATAGTGGGCGTGTCCGTTGCAATGTTGCCAATAGTACAAACCTACAACTTTTGTTTCCTGTTGGTAATTTCGCAAATCACATGGAATAACAACCGACCCATTTTTCTGGCTATCACAAAATCCTATTGTGAATAACTTCAAATACAGTTTAACTAATTCAACTGGATCTCTCTTATTTGCATAATTCTCACTGAAGACATGACATAAAAGTTTATATTTATTCACATCGTATTCCTCGGTTATTAAAATAACAGCAAACTTGCCATCTCCATTATCACTTTGTTGGATATACAAATAATTTCCGTTTTTTCGCAAACAAAAGTACGCATTGTTCTGAAACAGTGCAAAACTCTTCGTCTCCAAAAACAGCTTTAGATCGTCGCTAATAGCTGGATAAGTCCATGTTATTAAGTTGCGTCTACTTTCTCTTTCTGCGGTATAAAAATATTTCAAATATGCGAGGAATTAACGGCTTAAACTTACCCAAAATATGAAAAGAAACCAGTTTCTGATTGGACATAATAACAAAAAAACCGCTTAGTTGGTCAACATGTGTTAAGTTATAAATTTATTGTCCACATTCGGTCATGTGACGAAACCGTTTAATAACCGCACCGATTAGCTTTAGTACTATTTGAAATTGAGATTAGAATGTGTTGATAAAAGTGGGGGGAAAATTGTGGGAACAAGGCTAAAGGTCATCGAGGTACAAAACAAATAAATAAAATTGTGCCGATTTAACTAATTAAAAGTTGTTACAATAATTTATTGAAATAAAACAAGCTATTCATATAAATTAGTTTTATTATTTTTTCAAATTACCTTTTACCAAATGATTACTGTATGTATACACAAAAATCACATATTTCTTATGTACATAATAAAATATTTAAGCGTTACTTGCATTGCAGTTAAGTTTATCTCTAGAAAAAATTCTACAAAAGTTTGTGACGCTAAAAACTATCACGATTTTCATTGAGCCGAAACGTAATTTTGTTGAGCTTTTTTATATAAAAAATGTTTGTTTCGTAGAAAATTTATTGTAGCAAGCTCTATGCCGGTTAACCTGCTATGGATATCCGATCCTGAGATATTTCTGATAAATTACACATATTTACAAGGAAACCTAGACTAATAAATAAATATAAAAGGTTTTGACAAAACTGCTCATAGAGAAAAATAAATAAATTTTAACAGTACACAAAACATTATATAACTAAGGTAGGATGTGTTTGCTTTTCGAAAACATACAATAGAAAAACATATTAAATGGTTTAGAACACGTTAAAAAAGTACTATTCACAATTAAAATAAATTAAAAAATATTAAAGTTATATTAAGATTATTATATGACTATTTTGTTTGAATTTTTAAACCATCTCTTCAAATCACCTCACTAAATTCACTCACTAAGTATTATTGATTGCAAATGAAATTTATATAGTTCAAAGTAGAGAAAGTAAAAACTACAAATTTGGCGACTGTCAAAGTTCTTTTAATAAAGCTGACTTAGCATTCTTTAACTTATCTAATCGTTTTAGTAAATGGGTATTTGATGTCTCCAATTCCTCAACTCGATTCTGCGCATCTCGAGCCTAAACAAAAAAGAAAACAATGCAACAAAAAATCGCAAATTACAATATCAAAAAGCAACATTAAGTAAATACCGAAGAAAATCAGTACATTATAGCTAAAACTAAACTGTTCTAGATTATCTTGGTTAAATCAGATCAATTTTCTGCACATTCCGCTGCCCAAAACCTGACATCACTTATTAGAAGAAAAGACAACACAACACTGCTTGCGATATTCATTTAAACAAAAATAGTTGCAGGATTTGTTGCCAAAATCTGATTGAAAACAACAACAAATCGCATAGTTTGTTGTAAATGAACATGAAGCAAAAAACAAACAAGCGTTATTTTGATTTTCTTTTGTTAATTCAACGATACCTCCAACTACAAGCTTTCACTATCGTCAGTAGAATCAGTTAAAGAATCCTGTAATTAAATGCAAATAATAGAAAAAATAAACTAAAAAAAAACTGTAGAAAAACTAATTCTACCACTAGCATGCTATCACCAAACAAAACAATACCAACCTCCCGTTGCAGTTTCCGTTTTTCCGCCTTCAAAGCCTCTTCGGATTGTTCCGAAACCTCAGACGCTGTTTTATATCGGATAACCTGACTTTCCAATCGCGCCACTGTCGCCTGTAATGTTGCTACATCCTGTTCAGCTTTCTGTGCTCTAAATTTAAAATCTGCTAATTGTTTAGATGCTTCTCCTGGAACCAAGTCAAAATTTCAGGACAAAGTTATAAATAAATTCGATAGGAAACTTACGTTGCACATCATCTAAGTCATAATCGGAGGATGGTCCGTTTAAGGTACCAGAACTGTATTTCCGTCGTTTGCAACGCTCTTCCTCTAACTCTAATTTTAAATGGCTAATTTGATCCTGCAGTTCGCTTTTTTCTTTGGCGAATTTCGCCAGCCGTACGTCTGCAACAAGAAATTAATTTCTAAATATGAAGCACTTGAAAATACGCGAATTAATTAAGTGAAAATGGTGCCCCTCAGCTCTCATAATCTACGCACATTGGACACATTCCTCGCTTACTGTACATAACCATAATTACGCTCAGAAATCACTGAAGTATGCAAAGACTCTCCTTGCGTTATTGTTTCACATCATTGGGAGTTATAACTGCGAAGAACTTTTTAAATATAAATAAATGTTTCTCACCTAAACTTCCATCGCCGGCCTCCTGTAGCAACTGGGCATTTTCTACACTAACTAACGCCTTTTTAGGGACGTCTCCTCCATCACTCGGCACATCCTCGCCGACTATCACCAAGCCTTTTTCAGCAATCAGTCGGTCCCGTTCTTGCAATTCCGCTTTACTCACAGCCAAGTCGTCCTTTAATGTTGAGCATAGTCTTTTTAATTGTTCATGCTCCCTACATTTTTCACGATGTTCCCGTTTTAATTGCGATTGTTCTTCTTCTAGTTCCTCTAATCTATAGGGACAATACAATGAGTAGTTAAATAAAATTAAAAACTATAACAGAATAATATTACCTATCTTTCAAAAGTTCTAATTGGTAGGTTTGGGCTGATTTATCATTGTCTAGTTGGGCATTGGCTATCATTGCCTTTCGGAACTTCTCGTCCAAGTCTTTAAGTTCATGCTGAAGAATAATAAAGTTTAGTTTAATTAGGAAAAAATTTTTACTAAAATTTTTTAAATCTAGATTTGTCCTTAATGTTGTTAAATTAATTTTACCCGCATTTCTCGGAGACTTCCTCCATCTTCCAGCGAATCCTCGGAGGACCTCCGACTTGATAAATAGCGATTCGCCGTGCTGATAGTACGTGGAGTTCTGACCAACGGTTCCGCCAACATATCGAACTGCCTATCAGCATTTTCTTCCTGTTCTTTCTGTTGGCGCTCCAATTCCCGCATACGGATTTCCCTGGCTTCAGCTCTGGCTTGCCTTTTGGCCCACAATCGTGCTTCAGCCTAAAATACAGACAGAAATTAGTTGTTTCAGTACAAAAAGTAAAACTATAATAAGGGGATTTTTTTCCAGAGGATGTCAACATTATGAGGAAAAATTAAGATCGACCATATTTTCCTGCATAATACCTAAATCCTGACCATCCTGCCAAATTTAAAAATAAAATTTTCACTTTACTTATTAAAGAATTTCATCGAAAGTCGGTCTTTTCAATTTTTGCGTAATAATAAAACTAACTTTTTGTACAGACGTGTCTTGTACATATTTTTATCATATCCAGTCCACAATAAATAACAATTCAAATACCAAACTAGGAATGTGATAAAAGTACACACTGTTATCACAAGAATTTTTACTCCTCATTTTTGCCCATAAAAATTAGGTACCTACTTCATCATTTGTATTTTGCATAAAACTAGTTATAACATCACACACATTCCCATCATCACCGATTTGATCATCGCCACATTTATCTTTCAAGTTTCCATAAAAACTTTCACTACCCACAAAGTCAACACTCTCAGTTTCGGTAACACCATGCACTTTAACATAATCGTTATTGTTCGTGGAAAATTGTTCGGCTTTTTTTCCAGTAGAATCTACATCCATTTTTCCTTCCATGCACACCACGCCTATTAGGAATTTGTCTATTCCATACACAACTACCAAAATTGATAAGAAAAGAAAAATCTGTTTATATCTTCAACTACTTGTAGATAAGAAAATTTCACTTATGTGTAAACATATTTTTATAGCACAAATAGCGATTTGTAGAGGGTGAATCACTAATTTAAAATTTTGCCACGCCTCAAAAGTGGCATTAAATAATGATTATTGCTGACCCAAACGATTACTTCTACAACAATTAGCCTGATGGTTAAATTCTAAATCACCGATAAATTCAACTCGCCACTACCTGAGCTTGTTTACTTTGCTATTTTGCTAACTATTTGTTTAACCTCGAAGCGAAATATGAGGATTTATTTTATTCGTACACAACCAAGAACCTCAGTCATATCAGTATTTCCGCTTCAGTTTTTATCGATACGCTCTACATTTATTTATAAATAAATCCGGAAAAAATCAACATTTTCTCACCTTCTTTTTGCATAGCGAAATAGTGGTAACAAACACAACATGCGGCCGGAAGACATCCGCCAGGCAATCGCTTATAGACGGACTTTTAAAATCCAGCTGATGCCATTTGGCTTCGAAGGAAACTTTCGGCACCATAACCATTTTATTTAGCACCGTGTCACGCGACACATAACATTGAAAGCCCACAGCCACCATAAGTCAACAACAAATATTTAATTTGTTCCAAAAAAACGTGATTGCGTTAATTACTCGCTGGATTCGAAAATGAAAGTGCTCTGGCGACGATGACGGTGTAGTTGGAATGACTGGAGTATGAATACATAAATACCTAGCTGCACCAGTTAAACCCTCTCATAAGCACCAGACGAGTTCATTCGCCCAAAATTCCAATGATTTTGATAGATGTAGATTGTCGAGTTTCTTGCAGATGAGCCCCAGATTAACGCGCCTTCGCTCTCTCGGTTTGTTTGGAAAATTTCATGCTTTTAAACAATTAAGCTTTCTCACGCAGATTACCCTCGATGTGTTAACACAACAGTGATTTCAAATTAATTTCAGCTAATTAAAAGTGTTACAGCTACTGAAGTTATGTAACAAATTTCTCAGGCGATTTGCAAGGATGAACGTTGTCTTTGATGTAGATTGTAAATTTTGTTAGCGAAATTAATACTTTCAAAAAATGTTTGGCGGAAAAATCGACGAATTATATTTCCATAAAAGATTTATTTATACAGGGTGGTCCAGGTTAAACGTCATTAATTTTGGGAGGTGATAGAGCATCAAGAAAAAAGTAGACTTTTATTAAATTTTTTCAAAAGTAACTATCTTCTCTAAATTGTTATGACAATCCAAAAATTGAATTTTCTTAGCAATATTACCAGTGGCGTCGAAGATTGGACGGGAAAAGTGGAACGGTCCCCCAGTATCTACGCTACTGGAGAATTTTTTTATAAATGAGTATCATCAGTATCTAGAAATGTACTACATTACTCTGTATGCGAAATTTAATGGAAATCCATCGAATGGTTTAGAATTTAGAAATTATGTTAAGAAAACGAGTTTTTATTTTAAACTTTCACACCCTGTATCTTTGTTATAAATCATTTTTGAGCAAAGTTTTTTAATAAAAGTCTACTTTTTTCTTGTTGCTCTATCACCTCCCAAAATTAAACCTGGACCACCCTGTATAATTAGCATACCTACACATAATTATGCTATTAATAATTTTACAAATGTTTGAAATTTTTGGAATTCCCTAAAACAAAAAAAATGTATCCGAATGACATAATTAGTGAATCTTCCGGTTGATTGTGGTTAATTGATAACATTTGACTAAAAATGACTAAAATTAGATTACAAACATGGTATACTTGTATTAAAGTATCTTTCTTTTTTCGATATTTTGTGCTCTTATTATACAGGGTGTCCCTAAATTAGCCTGCCAAAATGTACCAGCTGATTCTACGTTCAAAAATAATGCAAAAAGTTTCAATAAAATATAGATTGAAAAATGTTTCCTAAGGAGGCTACAGCCTCCCTAAAGGTTTTCTGTAATATCTTTGCAACTGTTTGAGGGAGATTCATGAAATTTGGTGATTTTGAAGCTTTTATAATTTGCCACATATTTCTTTTTCCAATTTTCAGAAATTTTGCCAGGGGCGTCACATACAAGGTGGGTGCTGGGTATATTATGCCCCATATTTTTTGTTTGGATAATTTTAAAAATTTTTATATCAAATTTTGAAACTTGGTTTATTTTTACACAAAAAAGATAGTCTTAGTCGATCTTTGTATCTTGAACCGTTTTTGAGTAAAACTGAAAAAATCACGCCCATAAAAATTACACTAATAAAAATAAGCAAAATTCAGGGGGCTGTAGCTCCCTTAGGAAGCATATTTCAAACTATATTTATTAAAACTTTTTGCATTATTTTTGAACGTAGAATCAGTTGGTACATTTTGGCAGGCTAATTTTGGGACACCCTGTAGAAAAACAATAAAACCAAGAAACCTTTATAAGAAAATATAAATAACTTAAATTTGGTAGGTATAAAAAAATTCTGAAAATAAATTGACGATAAGTATTTATTTTTTGAAAAAAAAACAAGCCCGAACTGAATCACTTATTTTTACATAATATCCTGTACTAAACAATATATGCATTAAAATTAAAGATTTCTCCGATATTATTATCTGCATTCTTCAAGTTGAAAAGATAAAACCACACAAAGCTGATTTTTCTCCTATATCATTGCTTATCAACTGAGAATGTTCATATAACTGCATTAGAATATATTTGCATTCTTTACATAATATTTCCTTAGAATTACAATTATCTTAGCTAAAGTTGTTTCTTGTACCTCTACTTCAAATTAATTACGACAATCCTGATGGCAAGCTCACATGAATTTATAACTAATACACACGCAATGTCTTTGATTTGAAATAAAATCTGGTTTAGGTACTAAATTATAATATATCATAATATCATAATATATCCTCTTGGCGACATGCAAAATGATAACCGAGAAATAAGTATTAATAAATAGTACTAAATAAAGTTTAAACAAATATTGAATAAGCTTGCCTTATCAGACAATAGAAAAAAATACAAACTTCCAGTCAGGTACATACTAAACAACCTAACAATATCACCAAGTACAACATACGGTGAGGGTGTATGTTCTGCAAAATTATCTGCAAATTACGGTAAGTAATTAGTTAAATTTAAGGCGCATTACACAGCATTCTACTTTAGTAAATTCAATGTTTCGAAACGTTGTTCCGGAAGTCTTCCCACCCCCTAGTCGTAGTGCATTTTAGTTCCCTACGGATGCAGACGACTTTGAAATAATGATTTTCCGTCTACTAAAAATAGTTTGGTTTAATACCTTTCACACTAAAATAAAACTTGGAGGTAAATGTAAAAACCGGGGTGGGCCAAATGACATTAAAGATATCTCTTGGGGTTTTCAGCTTAGTCTACTAGGTACCAGTAACTTTACTGTTAATACTAATAGTAAAATAAACATTTATTATGGGATTTGTTTGTACAAGTTCCCTTTGTTGTCTCAGTCTCAACCTTAAATCGAATTATATTAATCATTTGGCTAAGCTGATTGTGGACTAGATTATAGTAATAACCGTATGGTGTATATTTAGAATTGTGAAACGGATACATAAGGAGAAGAGAATAAAATATGCGTGTCGCGTGTGTATCTATATTTATAATGGGAACTCCAAGAAACTTTGCATATATAAAACCTTACCTCTTTGGCAATTTGGTCAAGTGCTTGATCCTCTGCGGATGACTTGCTTGCTATACGTCGTCGGCCACCAACGCCGTCCATGGCGAGGGGTTTTGGCAGACAATACCAACACTAGACCTGGGACGACACACAGAAAAAACACGTCACAATCAAGCACAAGTATTACAAAGAAAATTCGTGATTTCTTCCACGGTTTTTTCCACAAACTCAACGCAATAAAGCAGCAGTTAGCTATTAGCCAAAAAAGGACATTGTTACACATACACCAAGTGATTATACAATAATGTAAACAAAACAGACGGTGAAAAGAAAAGGCAATTTACAGGGCTTGGATTGTTACAAGTTACAACAATAATAATAGAACAGATAAAAAGTAAATGTGATGATTGGTTTTTGTATGCTAGGCGTAATTTGCAAATTATATAATAATAAACAACAAAACATAACCGGATGATCCCATAAAATCCTACAAAAATACACATTATCTGAGTTATTGCGTTTGTATCAGAACATAAATTCTGTTAATCGGTAAATCCAGCTTCTGCAGTTTGCTATGTTATAGCCCAAAAATAGTATAATTAATGGTTCTTCTTCCAACAACATTGTAAATTGAAACCCGACATAAAAATAAATTGCCTTACTAAACTATTTAGTCGGAGAATACTTTTGTCTCTACAATAAAAATAGAATCTATTTCGATAGTTGATCTAGTTAAAACTTACACACCGATTAAAAAACCAGTACACAATTCCAAATTAGGCTTTAAAGTACTTTTCCAGCTCCATGTTATTGTTATTATGCAGTTTACGCCAGTTGTAAGAAAATATAAGCAAACCATTTCAATAATTGATCACATCGAGCAGGTGTTTAGTGGGTGTGCTTTATATTACTGGCAATCAGCCAAATCCAAGAAACCACCTAATACTTACTTAAAATTATAGCGGTTCATCTAATATCATCTTGATTAAACATACTCCTTTTGTTTACTAGCCGGAACAAACCAAATTGGAATTGATTGACCTTTTTGGAAGACGATTTGTGAGGGGTGTTAACAAGAATCCAAATGCCCGTCACACTATCTTAACACAAATACACTGAAATTGAAACACAACACCTATCACTTTGTTAAATAAAAACAGAATTATTATTTATCTTATCACAGCGGTTTTTATAATGCCGTATCAATTATAATGCGAAATTATACACATGTGTAAATTTGTGACGACATTTCTTTTTCGGTTCGCCTTTGCGTACACTGAAGCCAACTGCTTGTGTATTTTTGCTAATGTCCCTAAACGGTGTCACACCTGTCAAAAATAAAAAAAGTACTGCCAACCTGACGGTTTTTTTTTGGGTCCAATTCAAATTTATTTATAGGATTTGTGGATAATTCAACATTTCACACACAGCGTAAAATAGATTTACAATAGGCCTCCAGTAGAATAGAACAGCGACAATTTGTCGCATTTTCCGTTGGCAACTTGTGGTCTAACCTCAAAGTTTACCAAATATCGAATAATAAAAAAGTGCCGTATCATTTTATTTTTAGTACCCCCACAAAAATCTGCTGAAAATGTCTGCGAAGGTAAATATTTACAACATCCAGCAAATATAATGTGCTAATTAATAACGGATTAATAGGTCGATAAGTTTGTCAAAACTTACAAATCGCTTTGCCAAATCCCCTCGGTAGTTGGAGGCCAGTTCCTTGGCACTGATGTCATACTTAGCTTATGGTCTCAACGTAACTTGGAAAGGGGAAAAGTCACTAAGTTTCTTCGCACATTGCCCGCTTCCCCAGACTCTGAAACTACCACATACTCGCCTCCAGTAGATGTTAGCAATGAGTAAGTACAACCAACTTTCGCACTATATTTTAATGCACAATGTTATTTAGATTACTGGTCAAAATCTCCCCATGTAAAAAGTTACGAGCTGTGCTCAGAGAAGTGGACACTAACCAGTTTTTAGAAGTGTGGCAAAACTACAACTTAATTCGCACGGTCGATTTTAATGCCTTGGATATCCATGGGTCCGTGTATACCGACGGTGAGATTTCAAACTTTAATTAATCTCACAGATAAATAACGTGGTAGTTTCCATCAGTTGAATTTTCGGCCTTGGAGTGGTCGCCGGATGAGAAGAAACTGTTATATGTAGCGGAAAAGAAGCTTCCAAAAAGTGATCCATTTTACAAACGAGCTGCCAAGAAACCCGAGAATGAGGACTCGACTGATGCCCCAAAACCAAGAGTAGATATTTCCTATGTAACTGTTATTTAGGTTATAAAACTATGCTGTTTAAGGGGGAAGAATATTTGTTTGAACAAGACTGGGGTGAGCAACTCGTAGGCAAAAAGAAGTCCATTTTGGCTCAGTACGATGTGGAAAACGACCAAGTTGAAATTTTGGAAGGTATTCCAGATTCAATTTGTGTTGCCCAGCCAACATACGCATCTGATGGTACTTATATAGTGGGAATCGCGTACGAAACCGAACCAAGAAAACTGGGGTTGATATATTGTTCTAACAGACCAAGCAGTGTGTTCAAACTGAATCTAACAGGAGAATATAGTAAATAAGTTAATATAATACAGTAGAACAATGTAGAAAAATTATATTTTAGTGCAACTTAATTTGAAGGGACAAGCGGTTAAATCACCTCGGTTTACTCTTGATGAGGAATCTCTAATATGGCTTCAGAGGAAATCTGGAGGGCCCCATGCTTGTGCCATGAGTTTAGTTAAAGTTGCTTTGCCCCTACAAGAGAATGTATAATTCAGAACATTCGTATAAGATTTTTGCTGAAATTCCTTTGCATTCTAGTCTTCCCCAACAGTAATTGTTGATGTGGTAAGATCTGAAATCAAAATTAACGGTGGCAGATCTTTTTATGGACTGTACAACACTGGTTTTCCCAGACGTTGTTGGGCAAGTGGGAATCGCCTAGTTTTTAGTACAGCTCAGAAAAATACGATTAATTCCTATGTCGTTGATATTGGTACGTATTTTTCTAGGATATTGTACAAACTTCATGAGAGTAATTTGTAGATTCCGGAGCAGTAACTGAATTAGAATTTTCTGATGGAAGTCTAGTTATATTGGATGTATTCAAGGACAATATTTTAGCAGTTCGTCGAAATTTCTTTGCGATAGACCAGTTGGTGATTGCTAAACTACCAGCTAAAAGCAATGAGGAGACGATTTCCTGGGTGGAAATTACGCCTAGTAGAATTGTGCCGGGATTGGAAGACAAAATGTACAAGTATTTGGATTTGAACCAACAAGAGGGCAGTGTCAGTAAGTAGAAATAATAAGAAACATTCAATAGATGAAAATAATACAAACAATAGTTCAAAAATTTATAAAAATAATTCTGTTATTATTTTATGTTAATTAATCTAAAATATTGAACATTATTTTAAACCTTATCTTGGACTCTTTCAGGTCAATTTTCCGCAATTTATATTGGTCCAAAATCAGGCAATAACATGGAATACCCCTTACTCGTGTGGCCCCACGGAGGTCCCCACAGCGCCTTCTCCAACTACCTCTTCCTAGAAGCAGCCATATTTTTATCATTCAGTAATCACAGCCCAAATATTATCCAAAAAAATACCCTAGGTATTCTAACCGTTGATTTTTAGACTATGGAATCCTCCTAATAAACTTTCGAGGCTCTCTTGGAAGTGGCCAAGATAGCGTCGAGTTTCTACCAGGAAAAGTAGGTTCCTCCGACGTGGCTGACTGTATTTTGGCTACTGACACAGCTTTGAAACGTTTTCCTTGGATTAATCCGTCTGCATTGGGTTTGGTAGGGGGATCACATGGCGGGTTTTTGGTAACACATCTTAGTGGTCAGTTTCCAGATAAATTTAAGGCAGTTGTGGCGAGGAATCCTGTCATAGATATCGCCTCCATGAGCGTTATATCTGATATACCCGACTGGTAAGAAAAGAATATCGAATTGGCTTCTGGAAATTTATTTATTATATTGTAGGTGTTACGTAGAGGGTGGTGAAGAGTATTCTCAAAGAGGTCCAATCGATAACAATATTTTATTAAAAATGAGAGAAATGTCGCCGATTGTGCACTCACACAAAGTCAAAGCTCCCACTTTGTTGCAAATTGGATCTAAAGACTTGCGTGTACCAATGCATCAAGGAGCAGAGTACTTCCATAGACTTAAAGCAAATGGTGTTACAGTTAGGTAAGAACTAAAATTGTCGTATAAAGTCAGAGTTTTATTAAATTGCTTTTAGAATGAATTTGTACGACGACAATCATCCATTAGGAACAGTGCCAAACGAAATGGACAACATTATCAACACTCTATTGTGGTTAGAAGAGCATGTTAAAGGAAATTAAAACATGTTTATTTTTGTAATTATTCTAATGCTAAGGAATAAAATGCTTCAACGAATGAAACAACTCTCGGATTTTTTATCACAACCTTCATACTCTTTAATATTTCCGTCTGGGATAAGTGTGTCTTCTATACAGGCGCATCGATTGTTTTTTGACTGAGGCTCAAAGAACTGTCTTGGTACTCCGACCCACATTCTTTCAACACCACCACTGGAAAACAAAAATTGGATTTGCTTTATTATTTGATACAGACAAATCAAACCTTCGAGTTGTACACCACACTCTTGTCCCCAATGCAGGGTCCCATTCAATGTTACAAGGAGGATATTTCAACTTGAGTAACTGTTCATCATCCCTAGATTTCTCAGCTTCTTTTATGAGTTTTTTAATCTCCCTTCCGTAAGCTGTTAATCTTCCATCATTATTATAATATCTTCCTATTAGTTTACCAACTTTTTTGTACGCTTTTTTATAAAACTTGAACCAGTGGTTTATGGTTCTAAGCTCGTCGGAGTTCAGTCCAATTACATCATCTGTTAAATGAGCTTCCTCAAATTTACCAGTTACAAAACTACGAGTGGCGTCTCGTCCTACAAATAATTAAATTCGAAATATATTTTTTTTAGTAGGTGGAGATTTTACCAATAAAGACGTGATATTCCTGATTTGGGCCGTAATGTTGATGGCCTTTGGAGACATCGAATATATGTCCAAGTATTCCAAGATACAGTTCCGGTTTGTTGATTCCATTAAATAATTTTAATTCAGCGGAAGTGAATAACGCGTCTGTTGTAGAAGCACGGCGAATATTTTTTAAAAAATTAAATAGAACATTCACATTTTCCTTATAAAATACACCTAATACTACTGCTAACAATAATGCTAACCAAAATTTATATCCAAACATTATGGAATTTTAGTTGTTTACGTTTCTAGGTTAGGAATTTTAAAAATGTGTCATTCTTTTTAGAGATGAAGAAGAATACTGTTCCATTTGTGTATATGTGGTTGCCTAATTTTATAAACAATTTTTGGGTTGCGTAAATCAGACTTTTATACTTTTTGACAGCTGTCAATCGCCAGTACCCATAGCAACAACACGTAGATAAGTCAAAACAAATAATTTTGCCAATAATGTAGCAAAATTCTTGGTATTCTTTCAAAAATAATTTACTCTGCTTAGTGGGGGTGTTTTACCATTGTACTTTCCAATAGTTTTAGTAACACAAATAATAATTAACCAGGAAAAATTGTTTTGTTTTCTAAATTGCGTCGATAAGCAGAATGTCAAATACGTCATAGCATAATAATAAATATTCGCTAATAATGTTCTTGTGACCACATTGGATGCATTTTAGATACAAACAGGTAATAAACATAAAGCTTTTAATCCGTTTTTGCTAGAGGTGCTAAATTGTGTTCAAATGGTTGTAGTTAAAATTTAGGTCATTGGTCACTAACTCACTATGCCAGAGTTTATTTAATTAGCTCTCTCTACCAGCTAATTCATAGATTTGAAGGAGTAAACCAATAAATTATTTAATATGAGTGAAGAAGAGGCTGACAATGAACTTGATCCACGTATTCAAATAGAACTAGAAAAACTGAACACAACTACTGATGAAATAAATAAATTGGAGATAGAATACGACGTAAGTAAACTGTTGTTATTAGCTTGATTAAGTAATGCAAATCTTTTATTAGGAGGCAAATACAACGTTTGGAATGCTTTTAAACGAATGTACAAGACGTTTGAATTTACTATCGAAAAAACTTGGTAATTGCATAGAAAAATCTAGACCGTATTACGAACTATTAAAGACAACTAAAAAAGCTCAACATGAGTGTCAAGAAGCAGCTGTTTTATACCAAAAATCAAACGGAATTTATGCGGCAGCTAAAGAAACTGTTGCCTTAGCAGAGCAACGATTTATGTCCAATCAAGACGAATGGCAGTTCGATAACGCCTGGCAGGAAATGCTCAATCATGCGACCATGAAGGTACAGTGCCATGTTAATTATATCATTAGTTTTAATGGTTTGTGTGCAGGTAATGGAAGCAGAGCATGAACGCGCTGAAAGTGGACGCGAACACCAACGCCGTGCTGTTATTTTTAAAGAACTGGAGGAGAAACTCAAACAACAAGAGGATAAATTTCAGAAGTACATTGTGAAAGCTCGACCATACTTCGATGAAAAAGTTCTGTGTGAGGAACAATTAACAACCCAAAAAACTAGAATAGAAAGTTTACGAAAAGATATTACAAAAACTAAAACATTTTACTCGCAAACACTCAAACAACTGGAACAAATTTCCAACGAAATTCACATGAAGAGAAATGGGGGTTTATCGAAACGAGATGATGAGCTTTTGAAACATCCCAGAGAACCGGGTGTTGGTGCTGAGCTAAATTCTGCTTTTGAAGAGATTCCAGTAGCTCTACCCGATATAAAAACAGAGTTGGACAAATGCGAAGTTTGCAGTATGGGGTCGGGAAGTTGCATTACAAGTTCAGCCGTTAGCGAAAGGGATGAACAAGAAAATTTATATGCAGATCTGGATGAGGTACCCGAAAAATTAAGCGAATTGAATATTCGGCCTGTGGATGGAGGAGAGGGTAAATCCTCGGACGATGTTTTTATTTCTGAGTGTACAATCACTTTGAAAAATGGCTAATTTTTGTGCACCGTTATTTGTGAAACCCTGTGTGCATGTGTTATGCATTTCAAAGTTTATAGTATAAAATGTGCAAGTATGATATTTTTTTTATTCATGCAAAATCGTAGTTTTATATTTTTTTTACACCGTACTCGTATATAATTTACATTTGTATATATTTTTTTATAGATTATCTGAATATACTTTATAATGCTTTTTATTTTGATTTGTTTTTCTGAAACACCAATTAAATATTTAAACAAAGTATATTACACTTTTATTTATAAATAAAAATTTAAACAACCTTTAAAAATAAATAATAAATTGATTCGTAAAATTATACAGTCGATTACTTGTGAATACAATTGATATAAAGGCATTTCTGCACTTAGTACAGATATTACAATCTGATTACATTACAGTATATAAATTAGAGTAATAACAGTAATGTACGAGGAGTTCCCACAAGATTGGTGGCTATACATTTTGTCTGGTACAATTAGGAAGACAATCAACATAGGCCCTCCCCACCCATTTAGTATACATCGAAAAATTCCATTAAAAATTAGTTTTTCCTTATAGGAAACTTATTCTCATTACAAATTAGCTTCAACGAGTCCAAGGTTTTAATCTGAGAGGTACTTGGTACGCCTTCTTCATAAATTGGACTGGTTGGAGCCGACCCCGTATGTCAACTAGCCTCAGTTTTATGTACACCTTTTTTAGCGTCACATACCAGTATATTCTTTGGTTCTTCGTATAGATTCTTAAAAGCTACATCAAGGAACAATTCGTGTATAAAGCGTCTTGAGGCCAGTCGATAGGCAATCTCATTTAACAACGTGAAACTGTGCGAGTAAACGCATAAATCTTTGAAAACCTCTGGATGCAGCTGCTTTATATGCAAGAGGACTTGTTTTGCATGGCGGTTCCATCCTGGATTTGCTAATTTTTCTATATTTCGGTACACTTCCACTTGTTGTGTATCTAAGAGAAAATAACGTAATTCTTCAAGAAATTTATGTAAATATAGCGCTTGCTTACCTGTTCTTTCTGTACTACAGGAAGGTTGAGGTTCTTTTATTCTTCCGCATTTGAAACAAGTTAACTTATTATGTTCTACGTGTTTGTACACGTCATGGAGGGATATTGTATGGCTTAAACTAACCTCGGAGAGAGACTTGGTAAATGAATCATTGGGCTTACGTTCATCAGGAAACAAAACCGTTAAAACTTGAGGTAAACTAATGCCTATATAATATTTGTCACACTCAGTTTGATTTGAAGTTGTTGGCAGTTTTTGTATAGTAAACATTGATGCAAAAGTTGTGTCTAGGACGTCGGTTTCAGATCCCTCTTGCCTAAAAACAAAACTTTAATACTACCACCTATGCTGATGCAAAAATATCTTACGAGGTGGAATCGTTGAGCGCTGACCAAGTACGAAAATCCACAAAATCCTTCTCAAGCTTAAGAAACTTTTTTCCAAATGAACCAAAACGAATTCTTGGAAACATATTGGAAAAACTTCCAGATGATGATACATCGGAATGTGTTCCGCCTTTAACATAAATTCACATAGAAATATTTAAAAAAAACCAACTACACAACTTACTGTTCGTGGATACTCTGGGCGATAAATCCGAGTCTAGGTCGATGGATTTAATGCGTAAACTCGTGGAACTTGGTATGGGGCTTAACGGCTGATCACTAAAAATTACGCAATATACCAGTGAACAAAAAGAAGTTTCATTAACTTACCATATACCAAGGCGAAACCCCGTGTGCGAATCACAAGAACTAACACCCGACGTGGTAGAATCTGTAAAAGAAACATTGCGAAATCTTCGACGCCACACATAAGTATTTCTGTCATCGCTCAAGTCATGCCAGTCGAAAGTCTTAGACTCAGAAAGCGATCTTTGGTGATGGGTAACCAACAGAGGTTTCTTGCTGGTCGGTAGAGTTAACTGACGGATTCTTTTACCATCTACAAAAAATATACTCAGTTTACGTAGATAAATAAACGTTTGAATATTACCAGGAGATGTTACACCGGAATAAAGCTCTTCGCTTTCCTCCTCGTAAATATTATCCATATCGTAGTGACCAAGAGATAATGGTTCTTCTGACATAATAGTTAAACAATCACTAAAAAGTGTGTCGGGTTTTTCCTCAATTAAAATTGGCCAATAATCGTGGCGGTTGTGTCGGGTACAAACCCAGCCTAAATTTCAACAAATCAGTGAGATTTTTATCTTACTTCTGGCAAATGTTTAGCTTACCTAATTGATATAATTCATCAGCGCCTTTACTGGTAATTCCAGCTAAACTCAAGACGTAAAAAGATGTGGCTCTTATAGAATAAACTGGGGACTTCTCCGCCAAGCGCACTAGGCAGCCCAGTATATTTCGGCTACGGAGGAAATCAAGTCCTTGGGTAGTGCTGCTTAGATGACCAATCGCCCATAAGGATGATTTTAGTTCCATTATTTCGGCGTCAGTTTCGATTTTTGCAGATTCGATACACTGTAATTAAAAAGGGATGAGCCCTGAATTTAATGAATAACGCAAAAACCAAGGGGCGTAAAAAGTTAAATGTTCGCCCCTCTGTTTTTGAGATATTCGCGACATACGTACAGAAATTTTCTGTTCCATATTGGCGTGACTAAGCAGCACTTTGAAACCCTCAGCATGTCGTCCCAACTGCCCATACAAATGCGGTGGCAAAAACACGTCTTTCCTATTCATAGACCGCGCTGAATTACTACTAGCCCGTTTATCATACTTCCCATCCTCGTTCCTCTGATGCAACGTCAATGTATCCGACATATCACCTTCCGCCATTTTAACATAGCGAAAATTAAAATAGCTCTCCCACTTGTTTACAATTTTAATCACATCGCTGGTCAAAGAAGTCAAACCGCATTCAGTGGACAAAAACCTCACACATAAGAGCATGCCCTTTTCCCCGAGTTTATCTAAATTGGGATTGAGAATGATAAGAGTGTCGAGGCAATCGGGCATTTCGCATGCCTCGTGCAACGCTGCCAAAGCCGACAAGTTGATAGAACGCGATTTGTCATCTAGTTGTTTGACTAGGAGGCGTACGCCCCAACTAGAAAACTCTGCAATGCCTGCTCTGAGCAATATAAGGAGGAACTGAGTTGCATAGAGGCGGGAACTCTCCACAGGGCACACGAGCACCGCCTCCAAGATTTGCCGACAAGGCCCTGCTATTGTGTAGTCCAGCGAAGATACGATTAACTTAACGTAACAGTCGTGGTTGGTGGTTGTTGCCAATTTTTCTAGCCTAAAAGGAAAATAGATTTAGAAACTTTTCATTATATTTTCCAAGCGATCTACTTACTGATTAAACATGTCAATTGTTGTAAGCATTTCGCTGCCGATTTTCGTAGCAGCGAATCGTCCGATGAACAAAAAATAACTTTGGCACTGCGTGTTGACCATATGCAATGGACTGAACAAACAATCATGAACACTTTTACTGTTAGTAATGGCAAGAATATTATTTAAAATGTCTTTGAATAGCTCTAAGACTATCGACGTGTATTCTGCGTCTTTTGTGTTTATTAGGTAATCGATCAGTTCAATACCAGTTGTGGTATAAATTAGACTAGAAGTGCTTAAATCCATATGTGAATACTTGTTTTTTGACGGCATGAAAAATTCCACTAGGCGTTTTATAAATGTTTTATGCGAGGAGTCTTGTATGTCGATTTTCGAACGGTGATCAACCTAAAAAAGTAAATTAGCAGTGAAATTTCGCATAATGGAAGATATTACCCCTAGAAGAACATTGATCAAGTTCCAATCCCATGTAAAGGCGTCATTACTGAGTAAAACACGGGTGTCCTTAACAATATCGTCGGAACTTTTTAATACAAACTGTAAAAGAAAGAAAATAAAGTAAATTGGTTCACCTTAATCAATGTGATTTTACCTGGCTTAATTTGGTTTTAATGGAACTATTTTTGTGCTTGACTGACTTCGCATTTGAACCTGGAATCAGTCTGGGGTTTCCACTACGCAGAATATAATCCAGGTGCAAACTGTAAGATGCCGGCCGTTGCTTCATTAATCTAAAAAATAAAATAAATACCACAAAAAAGAATATTGAAGACATCCTATTTCACTTACTTATGATACTGTTGCAGTGCTGTTATAGCACTCATCGCCTGAGGTTTGCTTCTAGTAGCATACTCCAGCAGAGCCGGAAGCGACGGCGAAATATTACAACAACTAGGCGGCAACAAAATCTGAACCAACCTCAATAGCTCACCTAAACAAACCCCAACTCAAACCAAACATTTTCCGCTAAAAACAACCTTACCAAGAAGCACCGTCGCTCTAACACTAATAAAAGTATCACTAGTAGCAATGACTTCTGTAAGCGCTTCCAACAACCCACACTCTAAAAAACTGTACAGCAACAAAGCCAAATGGATGTCGGAGGTGCTTGGCATAGTTTGTGTTAGATGTGGCAGAATTGAGCGACCTTCAGCGGCGATGAAACCTTCGTTAAGCCTCCAGGAAGCTTGCGGCTCACAGGGGTCAACTGCACTTAGAGCTACGGATAATTCGTCACTCCATTCCGGTTGTTGCAGACCCAACAGTTCGTACAGTAAATCCAGCACCGCTTTCTGTAAGAGTACATTTAAAATTTTTCTGTATGGATTGTTTGAGGCACTTACTCTAACTTCTAACTGGTTTAGATGTAGGACGTCTACAATTGCTTTGAAACCTGTGTTGTCGTTTGGGCTGCAAAAATGGAGGATGCCCGGCCAGCTGCGTAGGATTGTTAGTAAAGCTAATCGACTGCAATTTAGTCGTAGTTCTCGTTCATCTCGTCTGAAAGAAAAAATTAATTCGAAATATAAATTTATACTGTACAAGTTCGTTTCTATAAGATTACAGTAGTTATTCAAATTCTGATTTTTTCGCCCCGTTTTTGAGTTATTTATGGTAATTTTTACTCAAAAAGTTAGATTTTCAATGAAAAAAAGGATCCTAGAGAATGATAAATTTTAATCTCACCTATTCTTGTCCCTCCAAATATGCTTGTAGTGAAAATCGCAAAACGGAGCCGCAACACTGTGCAAATCTATACGAGCACAGTTCCGGGTCTCCGGTCTATCAAGCAGTAATAACAGTACCCCGCAGAGTGACTCTGCAATTTTAGGGGTTTGACATTCGAGTAAATTTCGCGTAATAGCTGCCACACCACCACAAGAGATAAACAAACTAGAGTTTAAAATTCCTAGTTCGCATAAAGTGGCTAAGCATATCCTTAACATTCTGTCTTTCCCTTCACTACCCTCATTGGCCATAGCAACTAGGTTCCTTGCCATTGAAATGTCGAAGGTTGAAGGTGATAGTATTAGGGCTTTTCTCATGAGTTTCATTGCTTCCATGCGTTCCACATCGTATTTCATAACTAAATCTAAACATCTGAAAGGAGCCTGAAGTTAGATTTGTAAAATTACAAACTTAGTAGCTTACCTAGTTATTAAATAGGGAACTAATAGTTTATTCATAATAATAATATCGTCTTCGGTTTTAAGCACATGTCGTATACATCGCATACCACCAGAGCGAATTTGTGTGGACTCATGTGTAAGTAATGCCCGCAAACTACAAGATTTATTATTATCAATCGCTTAAGCGTTTTTTAAATCGAAATATTACCAGCATAAAATATCTTCTGTACTGTAACCAGTATCCTCAAATTTGCATTCTAGGCGGAGTATGAGCTTAACGAAAGCATTTAAATAATTTAAAAGCAACTCGTTGCCTATACCATCTTGATATATTTTACATAATACTTTTTTGAAACTTTCATGTGGATCTGTAACACACAGGTTGTTTATCTTATCAGTGTACAGAAGAAACCTTCCAACTAAAACTGTTTTGTTAGTAGAAACCACTGCTTACCCTCGTTCAAAAGTTTGTTTATATCCTCGGCATGTTCACTCCGTTTACCTGTAAACAACAACATAACACATCAACAATCACTTTCATTGATAAATTCCCATAAACGTACTTAATCTACTCCTGCCAGAGCGTATGTTTTGATGCCTAATTCGCCAAGTCGAAACTGCCATTTTTCGCACACACTCAGCAAATTCCGCGAAATAGACAAATTGATGTGTTTCATACGGTAAATGGTAAACTACAGGAAAGTTTAGGTGAATGAATGTACTCTTTAGAGGTTATGTCCATTTAAAACTTGATAGCAACATGAAGGAAACGTCGTTCGATGTTCGATAAATCGAAGGGGAAATTAGGTTAAGCCAGATGTCATGCTTGAATGTACGCAGGTCATTAGGGTTAGCTCCGGTGTACACTTTTTCTTTGTTCGTTGATGCACCGTGAGATAATTTGAAAAGTTAACGGATTTATTACGTTTATTTTGGAATAATTACTGTCAGAAAATCGAAATGAATGGTCAATTTTCAAATTTTAGATCTGTCAGATGTTCAGGGCAATAATATTGATGGAATGTTGCACAAAAATATTCAAGGATAGAAGTGCAAACCTAACGGTGAAAGCAAGAAACACGATTTTGCGTCTGGTTGAGGAACTACTACATTCCCCGCGAAAATTTAAAATTGTACTTTTATATATTGTATACAATAACAACTATTTTACAAGTAGTATACGTCTAATAAATCAATTAAAGTAAGGGAGTATAAAAACAACGATTATTTTTGTAACATTTGATTTGAATAACGCATTTATTTAAAAAAAACTGACGTAGCGACCTCTAAATCATAATTTTAGTCACCTAGACTAAATTAGCACTAAAATTTTTATTTTAATTTTTTGTGCCATATCCTGCTTAGCTAAATTTTATTTGGAACAATAAAATTACCATTGTAGTAATAGAAGCGATGAGCTAAAACAAACGCAATGTTAAAATTTTCCAACATTTATGTGATTATTTTCTTCATACCGTTTGCATAAGAGACCAATCCAAAGCATGATATCCATTTGCGGTAAAATAAAGCTTGTTAACGAATAATCTTACGGAAATTAAGTTCAGATGATCCATTTTCGCAGCAGTTTCACGCTTATTTAATGAATTTTTGTTCCAAATATCATGTATGTAACTAGAGGATTTATTTGCCTTAAAAAAAAAACGTTTCAATATATTTTGGTTTACACACCCAGTATTTATTTTTTACCTCATTGGATAGTTCAACTGATATTTTAATTACAAGATATATGGACAATATGTAGAATATGAACGCATTGATGTATCCTAGTACAGTAAGAAAATCTGCGATATCTTTGTAATGAATAATAATCGCTAATCCGTCCATACAAAATTGCAATAAAACCACCACATATATCCAAAGCGCTAATCCAAATTGTTCTCCTATTAACACAGAATTAGCCCTTTTGGAAAGATTACACAAATCATAATGGAACTGTGACAATTTTTCCAAGTGATTTATATGAAACTCGGTGTCTTCTCTATTAATTTTCTCAAGCATTATCGTTTTAGTTATCGGAAATAATCGATACATGTTCATGTTGATTAAATGTTTTTTGAACTCTCTATTAATTAATACAAATTTCTGTTTGATGTCGTGAAATATCCAATAGATAAATAGAGCTTCCACGTAGTTTAAAAATGGTGCAAAGAAGTGACTAAAGTATGAAGCCAGCGATTTTTTTTCTAGCACCGCCACTCGGAAAACATCGACAATTATTAAATATATAATAAAAGCAGATGTTAAAAACAGCTCAATTATTATCCTCTTTTTATTTATACCACTAGTATAAGCAAATAAACTATGGTTTTCTTGGTAATTTTCTATACAATCAAGAACTTTCTTTATTTCCTTCCTTTGGTTAAAATACCAGATCTGTTTAATGAATATAGAGATCATATAAGTATTTAAAATAGATACGTCTGCATTGAATGGTATCAAATCTAATGAACCAGAGTTTATAAGTTGCATAGAAATGTAGCAACTATAAAAATTTACGATTATGAAAGGTAAGCTCCAAAAATAATTTAGATATTTTTGGAGGATGTTACTGGTTGGCGTTGTGGGAAATTGTATAATACCCGTGATTTTAAACAAATACAAAAATGCCGTTTTTACAAACATTTTACACAGAATTCGTCGTTTATAAATAAGGAAACAGAATGACTTAATTTTATATGGAATATGAGCGTATTGATCGTCTTTTGTACAAGTACTACTAATTATTGTAATGGAAAGTTTTTGAGAGTAAACAATAACACAAATTCAATTAATTATCCAAAAATATACAGGGTGTCACGAGTTGACAGTAGACATAACTCTATTATTTAAAATTTAAATCTACAAATTGGCATACGTCCATTATACAAAGCAACAAGCAACCCCGTTAATGAAATAATTGCAGACTTTCGAATAATGCCAATTTTAAGAACATAATACCTTCTACTTCTTTTTTATGGTTTTGCTTTTCTTGCATAGTATTGAAAGTTCGTTAATGCAGAATCCTTCTCTGTGCTTTTTAAATAACTTCAATTAAATGGTAAAATGCTGATTTTTCTCATGATATGAATATTATCTTTCTCTGCAACTATGTTTTTAAAAAATCGATGCAATAGTCGTCGATTCTTGTGGCTGTTTTTCTGCCTCTTCAAATTCTTGACCATTTTCGAATGCGGTGTATGTCTCGAACTTGATTCTCACTTATCTAAGGGAGGGAATTTAAGATTGTAAATTGAATTGAAAGGATAAACGGTAATAAAACTTACTGAAAATATATTCGCCACAAAATATTCAAGGATATTCGCACTCGTAGCCCTTCCAAAAAAAGCATATGTTTATTTAAATCAGAATCGATCTCTTGTTGCTCTAAGCAGTATTTGCATAGGTACTGCTTGTTTGTCTCTAGCAGAAACTAAATTTCGCTTTTTCAGTAAATCCATTTAATTAAGGCAAAGGTTTTCAATTTCAATCTTTGAATTTGGAATGCCAAAGTGACAGATTTTGTGACAAGTTTTAAATTTGAATGGTTACCAACACAGACTACAGTTACCAACATTAAATATAAAAAATACTAGAGTCTTAATAGGGATTTTTATATTGACCAACCAAATGTCACTTTGACAAGTCGGGAGTTAAATGAATACTAGTTATATATTATCTATGATGAATACACTGCACGTTATCGTATGTTTGTCAATAACTTCAAACAATTACGACAATTAAATTGTCCTGAATTGTAGTAGTAATAATTTTCAAAAAAAAATATCTAAATTATTAAACTGTTTTTAACTCTCTTATAAATAAACGAACGTCTCTGGAAGGCGCAAGCGCTCTTTTAAATTTCGGTGCGGTTCGGCAAGTTGAGTTGACAAACGTTTTATTTTATTAGAAAAAATGGCCGCATTGAAAACTGACGTTAAAGAAGAAAACGACGAGGAAAATGAATGCGAAAATGAGGACGTCGAGGATTTAACTAGCAACAACCCTGACGCTACTAAGAAGAAGAAAAAAAAGAAAAAGAAGAAAAAACCGGCTTCTGGTGAGTTTAACCACCACACGTGAACTGTAATGGAAAATTTCGATTACAAAAATTAATTTTTATGTTGTTTCTACACCAGCTGAAGACAATGGTTTGGAAACACCAACCCAGGATGATCGAGCTGAAATCAACGCGGAAATACCACCGGTTGACGACGCTGAGGGTGAAAAGAAAAAAAAGAAGCGCAACAGGAAGAAGGGTGGCGGTAAACTCGTCCAAACCGATCCACCATCAATTCCAATCGTCGAATTGTTTCCCGACCAAGTGTTCCCCGAGGGGGAAATCCAAAAGTATGCACAGGATGATCGCACTGCGCCCGACCGCTTCACATCGGAGGAAAAGCGCGCCTTAGATAGAATGCAGAATGATATCTATAACGAGGTACGTCTTGCTGCTGAAGTGCACCGCCAGACGCGAAAGCACATGCAGACGTGGATGGCGCCTGGTATGAAAATGATTGACATCTGCGAGAAGTTGGAGGATATTGCTAGGAAGTTAATCGTGGAGAATGGTCTGAAGGCTGGTTTGGCTTTTCCAACGGGTTGCTCAAGGAATCACTGTGCTGCGCATTATACTCCCAATGCCGGCGATAACACAGTTTTCGAATATGATGATGTTGTGAAAATCGACTTTGGTACACACATCAATGGAAGGATTATCGACTGTGCTTTTACTCATCATTACAACCCTAGATATGACCCACTTGTAGCGGCTGTAAGAGATGCCACCAACACTGGAATTAAAGCTGCTGGTATTGACGTGCAGTTGTGTGACATAGGTGCTGCTATACAAGAGGTAATGGAGTCGTACGAGGTCGAACTAGATGGCAAAGTCTACCCGGTTAAATCTATACGTAATCTTAACGGCCACTCAATATCCCCTTACAGTAGGTCCTTGCTTTTGCTTCAAACTTTCAAAGCGTTGACTAACGTTCTTCTTCATAGGAATCCATGCCGGAAAAACCGTACCCATTGTCAAAGGTGGTGAAGCAACTGTTATGGAGGAAAATGAATTCTATGCTATAGAGACCTTTGGGTCAACTGGACGCGGAGTGGTGCACGATGACATGGAATGTTCTCACTACATGAAAAATTTTGATGTTTCTTATGTTCCACTACGGTAATACTTAACTTCAGTATACATGTTATAGATACCTTATGTTATAATATACTTTGCAGCCTACAATCTTCCAAGTCTTTGTTGAATACCATCAACAAAAACTTTGGCACTCTGGCCTTCTGCAAGCGATGGTTGGATCGTGCTGGTGCAACGAAATACCAAATGGCTTTGAAGGATTTGTGCGACAAGGGAATTGTCGATGATTATCCACCTTTATGCGATATTAAAGGATCCTATACTGCCCAATTTGAACATACTATTATGCTTCGTCCAACTTGCAAGGAAATTGTTTCACGTGGGGATGATTATTAAATTTGCAGATTTTTTCTGGATTCAAGGATTTTGATGTAATAAAAAATTATTGTAAATAATCATTGTAGTTGTTTTTTTATTAAACTCAACTTGCGTAGGTTTCTGTCTTTAATTAAAATGAAAACCTTGGACAATTAATAATTAGAACACCAATACTGAAAACGAGCGATTATTTAAAGGACAATTTATTTTGACTTCTACCCTGCTTTATTGTAAATTATGTGAATTAAATGAAATTATTTCTGAGATTTCTAAGCACTGGAAAGGGGAGAGTTTTAAAAAGTGTTATTTAGTCCGCAGCTCCATCGCTCGCCTTCAGAATTGGCGTTGATTGTAGTTTTAGATAACACGAGTTCATAAGTATATTTTAAATTTAGCGCCTTTTGATTACCACTAGAGACATCTATGAAATTTTTGAAAGACGCACTACAGATATCTATATTTCATTAATATTATTTAGCTGTGTAAAACTGATTTTCAATACAACAGCGGGAGGTAGAAGATCTCTGGGTAGAAGTAGAAGAAGAAAACAGTAATGGCCGTTAGTGCTTGAATTCGCTTTGCATATGTGCGTCGCCACATAAAATTCTTTGATAAATTGTGTTTTTGCACTAATTACATACTTTTATCATCATGTACGAACACGACGATGGTAAGTCTTCGTTTTGTAGTAATAAAACCAACATATTACACAATATTTCCGCAGACCATTTCGAGGATGAGGACTCGGACGATATAAGTTCCGAACTGTGGCAAGAGGCCTGTTGGATTGTTATAAACGCATATTTTGACGAAAAAGGCCTTGTGCGACAACAGTTGGATAGTTTTGATGAGTTTATCCAAATGTCTGTACAAAGAATAGTGGAAGACTCACCACAAATTGATCTTGTTGCCGAGGCACAACACACGTCCGGCGAAATTGAAAATCCGCCTAGATATTTTTTGAAATTTGAGCAAATTTACCTGTCTAAACCCACACATTGGGAGAAAGATGGTGCACCGTCCCCGATGATGCCCAACGAAGCCAGGTTGAGAAATCTAACATATTCAGCGCCGTTGTATGTGGACATAACCAAAACAATTATAAAAGAGGGCGATGATCCTGTTGAAACCCAGCATCAAAAGACTTTCATTGGAAAAATTCCAATTATGCTACGTTCAACTTATTGTCTGTTAAGCGGGTTAACAGATCGTGATTTAACTGAATTGAATGAGTGCCCCTTGGATCCTGGCGGTTATTTTATTATTAACGGATCTGAAAAAGTCCTAATCGCTCAAGAGAAAATGGCTACAAACACAGTGTACGTGTTTTCAATGAAAGACGGGAAATATGCGTACAAATCGGAAATTCGCTCGTGCTTAGAGCACAGCTCCCGTCCTACATCTACTTTATGGGTCAACATGATGGCACGTGGTGGACAGGCAATAAAAAAGGCAGCTATCGGCCAGAGGATTATTGCTATCTTACCATACATCAAACAAGAAATTCCCATTATGATTGTGTTTAGAGCTTTGGGGTTCGTGGCAGATCGTGATATTTTGGAGCATATAATATATGATTTTGAGGATCCAGAAATGATGGAAATGGTTAAGCCGTCTTTGGACGAGGCATTCGTAATCCAAGAGCAAAACGTGGCTCTGAATTTTATAGGGGCTAGGGGTGCTAGACCTGGTGTTACCAAAGAAAAGCGTATTAAATACGCTCGGGAAATTTTGCAGAAAGAAATGTTACCACATGTGGGTGTGTCTGATTTTTGTGAGACCAAAAAGGCTTATTTCTTGGGGTAAGACCACGACTAAAATTAAATTATTTTATATCTACAAATAAAATAATTTTTTTCAGGTATATGGTCCATCGTCTCTTATTGGCAGCGTTGGGCAGACGAGAACTGGACGACAGAGATCATTACGGTAACAAACGATTGGATTTAGCAGGACCATTACTAGCTTTCTTGTTCAGAGGGTAAATATAATAGTCTCACTATTATCTTTGATAATAATTCTTATTTTTTGTAGGTTGTTTAAAAACTTAATGAAAGAGGTTCGCATGTATGCACAAAAATTCATCGACAGAGGCAAAGATTTCAACCTAGACTTGGCTATAAAAACCAAGTTGATTACCGACGGATTACGTTACTCACTCGCCACTGGTAACTGGGGTGACCAAAAGAAAGCTCATCAAGCCAGAGCTGGCGTGTCTCAAGTACTCAACCGTTTAACTTTTGCTTCCACTTTATCACATTTACGACGTGTTAACTCTCCGATAGGCCGTGATGGGAAATTAGCTAAACCACGTCAATTGCACAATACATTGTGGGGTATGATTTGCCCAGCTGAAACCCCCGAGGGCGCCGCTGTCGGTTTAGTAAAAAATCTAGCGTTAATGGCGTATATTTCCGTTGGTTCACAACCATCACCTATTTTGGAGTTTTTGGAAGAATGGTCTATGGAAAATTTGGAGGAGATTGCCCCCTCAGCTATTGCAAATGCCACAAAGATCTTTGTGAATGGTTGCTGGGTAGGCATACACAGAGACCCTGAACAACTTATGGCTACATTGCGGAAATTGCGACGTCAAATGGATATTATCGTATCGGAAGTATCGATGATTAGAGATATAAGAGATAGGGAAATACGGATTTATACTGATGCAGGTCGAATTTGTAGACCTTTGTTGATTGTTGAGAAGGGTAGCTTACTACTAAAGAAAAGGCACATAGACATGTTAAAGGACAGGGAATATAATAACTACGGTTGGCAAGTACTTGTGGCTTCTGGTGTTGTTGAGTATATAGACACATTGGAGGAGGAAACAGTGATGATTGCGATGTCACCAGACGACTTGAGGCAAGACAAAGAGTATGCATACTGTACTACGTACACTCACTGTGAAATTCACCCAGCTATGATATTGGGGGTGTGTGCTTCTATTATACCATTCCCAGATCACAACCAAAGTCCTAGAAATACTTATCAGGTAAGTCTTAACATTCCAAATACCTAGTCAGAGTCCTCTAATTTTTTTTATTTACAGAGTGCTATGGGTAAACAAGCTATGGGTGTCTATATTACTAACTTCCACGTACGAATGGACACACTAGCTCATGTCTTATACTACCCACATAAACCGCTAGTTACCACACGTTCCATGGAATATCTTCGTTTCAGAGAGTTGCCTGCTGGTATTAACAGCATAGTAGCAATTGCTTGTTATACCGGTTATAATCAAGAGGATTCTGTTATTTTAAATGCTTCTGCAGTTGAAAGAGGCTTTTTCCGGTTAGTAAATCTTTAACCAAACTTGTGAGCTTGCATAACTCGTTTTTTTTAAGGTCTGTCTTTTACCGTTCTTATAAAGACGCGGAGTCTAAGCGTATTGGTGACCAGGAAGAACAGTTTGAAAAACCGACACGTCAAACTTGCCAAGGCATGCGAAACGCTCTGTATGATAAACTAGACGATGATGGAATAATTTCACCTGGAATTCGTGTGTCTGGTGACGATGTTGTTATAGGAAAAACGATGACGTTACCTGAAAATGATGATGAGGTAATTGGGTATTAAAAACGTTTTTCTATAAAATATAATAATTTTTTCCTGTTTTTAGTTGGATGGAACTACGAAACGCTTCACTAAAAGAGACGCATCTACTTTCCTACGTAACAGTGAAACAGGCGTTGTAGACCAAGTGATGCTTACACTTAATTCTGAGGGTTACAAATTTTGTAAAATTCGCGTACGCTCTGTACGAATCCCGCAAATCGGTGATAAATTCGCCTCGCGGCATGGGCAAAAAGGTACGTGCGGTATCCAATACCGCCAAGAAGACATGCCGTTTACGTGCGAGGGACTAACCCCCGATATCATCATCAACCCCCACGCTATTCCCTCACGTATGACAATCGGGCATTTAATCGAATGCATCCAAGGAAAAGTTTCGTCTAACAAAGGTGAAATTGGTGATGCTACACCGTTTAATGATGCAGTCAACGTGCAGAAAATCTCAACACTACTCCAGGAATATGGTTACCAGCTACGTGGTAACGAAGTCATGTACAACGGACACACAGGCCGAAAAATTAACGCGCAAATTTTCTTGGGCCCCACATATTATCAAAGATTGAAACACATGGTGGATGATAAAATTCACTCGAGGGCTAGAGGCCCGGTACAAATTCTAGTGAGACAACCTATGGAAGGTCGTGCAAGAGATGGTGGATTGCGTTTTGGGGAGATGGAACGGGATTGTCAGATTTCTCATGGGGCTGCACAGTTTTTGAGAGAGAGACTGTTTGAGGTTTCTGATCCCTATAGGATACATGTCTGCAATTTCTGTGGATTGATAGCTATTGCTAATATGAGGAATAATACGTTTGAGTGTAAGGGGTGTAAAAATAAAACCCAGATTTCGCAGGTGCGCTTGCCATATGCTGCTAAGCTTCTGTTCCAGGAGCTAATGTCCATGAATATTGCACCTCGACTGATGGTTTTGTAGGTGTACATAGATTATAGTTACTTATTTTTTATACATATATTACAAATTACAATGTATTAGGATTAATTTAATATTAAGAATATAATAAAGTATTATTTTAAAATTGGTTTATTATTTAAATTAGAGGCGGCAAAATAGAAAACAGTTGTACCACCGCACTGTAGAGATATTTTGATTTGTTTATGGCCATCATATGGCCACACTGTGTGGTGAAGTTGTGTTTTTGTGAAGTTTTATTGTAGCGTAAAGTTTAATTTATTACTTTTATCTACTACTAAACAGTGGTAATGAACAATTATTATGGAAACTGATGAGCAAAATCCCGAAACAACCAAACGTTTAACAGTTAAAGATTTAAATATAGAAATCCTGCCTGTTATTTACGAAATAATCAGAAGGTAAAACTTAGGTTATGTTGTATTTGTATCAAAAATCAAAATTGACAGTGCTCTTATTTTGAACAAACATTTCAATTGCGTAATTAACAGTGTAAAAATATTATATTATTTTTAGTGTGGATAAAGATCACCACGATAATACAGCCAAAACACGCGAGTCACAAGATTGTTCCCTCAAAGTTTTAGAACTACAAAAACGTTTGGACCAAGCACGAGCCGAGGTACAATTATTTCTACTAAAACTGTTCCCCCGTAGGTATTAACTTCACCATAATTTATTTTAGATTCGTTTGCTGCCAGGTATTGAATTCAGCAAGGAGCAACAACTAAACAATTTGGAAGCTTTAAAAACTCAATTACGACTAAAACAGGAACTCCTGCAGAAATACCGCTACATGTACCCCTTTGAAGTGCAAAAATCTTAAACACACAGTATGGTATTTCGTTTCCTAATTCGTATTCTGGCAAATAACGAACAGTTGGTGCAGAGGTTGAGCGAGTCGTATCCTATGCGTAGGGCTGCACAACTTGTGGTACGCGTTTTTTTCCACGGCAAACTTATTATAGAAGAGAACAGATTGCATGAGAAATTAAACCCCGAGCAGTTTAGACAACTTATGCGAGAGATTTCTACGAAGTTTCAGCGCCAGTTGAAGCAGGCACAAGATGAAATGAAACGGAAAATGAAAAATTAGCTAAATATGTTATTTATAAATTTATATGTAAATTATTTATGATATTGGCACAGGAAACTATGGAATTTTAATAGATTTAAAACTAAAGCATGGATCATTCAATAGTGTTTGTAAATTCTCCGGAGAGAATAAACCCAAAGTCAACCGGTAGTTTTAAACAGTTGTTTCTTGTCAGCCCAAACGATTTAATTTTTAGGATATTTGCAGCGTTTGTACCGCCTTGGAGTAAAAAATACCAACAAGTTAATGTGGACTTACTCGGACCCATTTTGGCCTTTTTAACATTAACCGCGTTTGTTCACTATGGACACACGGCGAAAATCAGTAAAATTTCCCATTCCCCAACAGAAGTTATGTGCCTGTTTGTGATTGTTATGCCAATATTGTGTTACTTGTCGAGTAAACTGGGATGGTCTGCAATAAAACTAAGTGAAACCGTTTCGCTGGTGGGGTACTCGCTCTATGGGCATTTTTTTACGTTGTTAATCTCGTTTCTGTGTTTTCAAGAGAGAAGTAATTTTTTCTTTTTTGTGTGTTTAGTGATTTTTGGTGGGTTAAGCACGCTGCGGTTGACTTTGGTTATTTTGGGCACCATACCAACGCCAGGGGCTAGACTATTAATCTGTACTGTTATTTCTACTACTAATATCTTGTTTCTGGTTTTTTTACATTTCGCTTTTATGCATAAAACATATTATTACCAAGGTACAAACTAATTTACGTTTTTGCATGCCTGGATTTCGTTTGTAAAGTTTGTTTTGGAATGAAATAAAGAAAAAATAAATAAATCTAAAAACTTTATTCAGTTACTCATATTTGAAAAACATTAACAAAAACATGTAAGTATTATTACCGGTTTAGGTTCACTAGTAAAAATTGCGATTTTTGTGTGGCTTCACAAATAAATAAAATGATGTATATGTGGTGATCACATGATTTAATTTCGACTAACAATTGTACTATTAGCAATATCCGCTAACGGTTTAGCAACATTACTGTTACTGTTGTTATTGTTCGACTTGCCTCTACCACCCCTCCGACTACGTCCTTTTTTATTTCCAGTTTTCACCGTGATTGTATCACGTTTATCGACGTTTGCCTCGAAAGTACTTCCAAGCACTTCACCATTAGTCTCTGAAACCGAAACCTACACAACAAAAATTAAATTAAGCACCACGGAGTACGATATGTTTCGTACCTCAGTCGGATTTGCCTCCGCTTTATTCGTCGAATTTATGTTATGTTTTTGTCCAGAACCATAACGTTGCTGTTTGTTTTGCTTTGAACGATTTCCTTGGTGCGACGGGCTGGCCTGTGTTATAATCCTAACGACATTTCCTACAGCTTTTGTCCTGCCTTCACGAAACACCATTCTTTGACCAGGCGTCATGTACTCGGGATGTTTAATAAAGCGAAAATGAATTAAAGCTTTATCGCCTGTTCGAAGACAGTCCTTGGACATCGATAAAATACTAGCTGTTTGTCTGATGCTCCCACAGTGCACTACAATTTTATTAATTAGAAAAATATTTATTAAGTTTTGGTTATTTTACCCATGGCTTGATAGCGCGAACTAATTGTCGTTGGATGATGCAACACCAAGATCTCGCCTTCAAATTCCCAACAGGCTTGAGGATTTAACGCCGGTGAAACCATCACCATTCCCTTACGAATTTGCGACCGTTTTATCTGAATTTAGAAAAATTGCTTAGTGGTTCAAAATAGAAATTCAAGGCTCATTTATTACCTTCTTCAAAGCAAAACTGGCGGTTTGTCCGGCTCGCACCTCTTTAACAGCCATTCGTTTCCGATGGATACTTTTAACTGCAATCGTTTGGAAATGTCCTAGAGGATCTGGACCCAACATTAACGTGTCATTTAATCGAATTACTCCTTTTAGCGTTGTCCCAGAAACAACAGTTCCGACACCCTAAAATCAGTTTTGATTATCTATTGTGCGTGTGCTTTGTGCTAACTAACCGGAACTGAATATGTATCATCAATTTGAAATTCAGCTGGTTCGTTCTCGTGGTAGTCCATTCTAGTTGTCAACAAATTCAAGAAAATCTTCAACAACTCCAGATTGTCCCCGGTAACGTTAGACACTTGAAATATTGGGCAAAGCCTAAAATTTATTGTGATGGAGGATTATGATTGTATACGAGTACGAGTAGGTAATAAGAGCACCTTTCGGAAACGAAATTAGTGGCACTCAAGACGACATCATCGGTGGTTTTCACCATAACAGGAACCTTTCGACAACCCGGTGATTTTAAAATTCTTATCAACATTTTCAAATTTTCTTGAAGGACGTTTGGAGGACACATATCGATTTTTGTCACGACAACAAAGACTGGAACGGATAAGGCAAGAGCTAAGCCCAGATGCTCTTTGGTCATACCGACAATCCCCGCATTTGCTCCTACCTATTAATTGTGAAAAATTACATGGAGGCTTGAAAATTATTATAAATGAAATCGACTGCTTGACAACTTGACTAAATATAGATATTTGGCTGAATATACAAAATTATTTTACCATTAACATGCCAAAATCAGGTGCATGTCCCGTCATGCCAAAAACCGTTGTTTTCAAATAGCGTTCATGTCCAGCCAAGTCAATAAATGTTATAACTTTGGAACTTTTCTCGCAGATTTTCACCCAGTCCAAAGAACCATGCTCCGGTTTATTCACCACGTTTCCTTCGCCGTCAAATCCTAAAATGTCATTTCCCACGGAGCTGGTTCGTCCAGATTCCATTTCATGCTTATGTCTGAATAACTTTTGCCTTGCATGGCCTCTGCCATTATCCAATTCACCATGAGTTAAGACACCCAGTAAAGTTGATTTACCTGCGTCGACATTGCCAACTACTGCAACTCGAATCTCCAAGAAATCTCATAAAGCAAACAAATTTGTTAGTTTTAGAACATTTGTTAAAGGTGAAGGATTTACCACTTTGTCCTAGGACACGCCTTATGAGGTACTGTGCGATAATTCCTCTGATATCTTTGCGCTCTCGAAGTTTGACACAACTACATTCCAATGTCTCTGCGAGAGATTGTAGTGTTGCCACTGCTGCCTCCAGCTCATCGTTTAACAATCCGTTTTCACTACCATCTTCAGAACCGCCAATCTACACTCACATTTTATTGTATTGGTTGCAAATTAAACATTGAAATTTTTACCTCCAAAATTACTTCGCCTCTACCTTCGTCTAATTGTTGTTTTAGTTGTTTGAGTAAAAGTTCGAATTGCTCCTCTGTTGGAGCAACCAGAACACCTCGTCCCAATATTTTATCAAAATCGGGAGGTTTTTGGTTCTTGTCAACAAATGAACTTAATGATTCTCTTGTCTCACTCATAATTTATTTAAATTGCTCGGTTCCGAATTGTCAATTAGTTACATTTCTTGTGGACGATGAAACGATTTATGATCTACAACATTAAAATACTTGAAATGTAATCACATGTCGGTACTCACTTATATCTGTATCTTTTGTATTGAACGGGGGATTCACCACATACTACACAAAATTCAAAAATATTTCATCACTCCCTACAGTCCCTACATATGGCAAAGTGTTGTGTAAGTTTGGGAAATGAACTGTAATACTACAAGAAGCGATAAATAAAGTAAAATATTTATTAACGTTTACGCTACACATTGCGAGGAATATTTTTGAATAAACTTACGGTACCAATTTCATTTAAAAATAAACAAATTTATCGTACTTTATTATTTTGACAGATTTTCCAGATGACAACTTCGACAACACAACACGTTTTATGTCACATTTTTAAAAACTAACAGTTGGATGCCCTGATACCGGTATTGTTGTTGTGGTTAAACTGATTAATTACTGGAAGAAGACGTGACGCTCCTAACCTTAAATTACCGAAATATAAACGAAACGTTTTAATATTTTTTTCAAAAATGAACGAGGTGGAGAAATTAGAATACCTCTCCTTAGTGTCTAAAGTGTGTACTGAACTGGAGAATCATCTTGGAATGAACGACAAAGATTTAGGTGAGTAAACACAAACAAATTTCCCTGGCTTGTAAATATATTATTCTGTAACATTATGCATTTAATCTGAGCATTTCATTGTTTTCCAGCTGAATTTATAATACATTTATCAGAAAAACACGAAACCGTTGCCAGTTTCAAGAAGGTACTCATTGAAAATGGAGCTGAATTCTCCGATTCTTTCATCTCCAATTTGCTGCGGATAATCCAGCATATGAGGCCTAAAAAATCATCGGATTCAACTGGTGGAGCCTTTCCAGAGGAAACAGAACATTTAGCATGTAAATTTCCCGGCTTAGCCATTCCAAACGAACCACAGATACCTCTGTACGAATCCGATTCCGAAGACAAACCAAAACCAGCAAATAAATCTGATGATACTGAGATTGTTGCAGATCTCATGGCACAATTTGAAGCGCAAGCTCCGTCTCACAGTAAAACAACAGACACTAAAGAAGTAGATCGTAAAGACAGGCGACGTGAAAGATCACGCTCCAGATCAAGACGTGATCGATCTGGTTCTAGAGATCGACGAAGAGACCGTTCTAGGGATCGCAACAGAAGAGAACGATCGAGAGATAGAAGAAACAGAGAATCCAGTGGAAGGCGGCGGAGTCGTTCTAGAAACCGCAGACGGTCGCGTAGTCGTTCCAAGGGCAGGAGGCGTGAAAGAAGCGTTGAGCGGAAGTTTAAAAATGATAGAAACAGTCCTGAACTTGATGATGATCCAGTTCCCGGAAAAATTTACAACGGTAAAGTTGCGAATATTGTTCCGTTTGGTTGTTTTGTCCAACTGGAAGGTTTGAGAAGACGCTGGGAGGGTTTGGTACATATCTCCCAACTTAGAGCTGAAGGAAGAGTCACGAATGTGTCGGAAGTTGTTTCACGTGGATGCAAAGTAAAAGTAAGTCAAGTTTCTTTTATAACTTTACAATAGTTTCTAACAAATTTTCTTTTGTTCACAGGTAAAGGTTTTGTCTATAACCGGACAAAAAGTGTCCTTATCTATGAAAGATGTTTGTCAAACAACCGGAAAAGATCTAAATCCACTGTCTCATGCCCCAACAGAACGCGAAGACAAAGACCGTAATCCGGATCGTCCAATGAACAGCAGCACATCCGTTCTTCGTTTACCAGTTGGCGTTGATGAAGGCGAGGAGGATTCCCGGAAAAGAGTTACAAGAATTTCCAGTCCAGAACGTTGGGAAATCAAACAGATGATATCCTCGGGATGTATAGACAAAAGTGAGCTACCAGACTTCGATGATGAAACTGGATTACTACCCAAAGACGAAGACGGTGAAGCTGATATCGAAATCGAGTTAGTAGAAGATGAACCGCCATTCCTACAAGGCCATGGTCGGGCTTTACACGATTTAAGCCCTGTAAGAATTGTTAAAAATCCTGATGGATCCTTGGCTCAAGCTGCTATGATGCAGTCTGCTTTGGCGAAGGAAAGACGGGAGCAGAAAATGTTGCAAAGGGAACAGGATGTTGACTCACAACCATCTGGGAAAAACAAGAATTGGATTGATCCACTTCCTGAAGGTATGTTTGATTGTAGCGTTGAATTTGCGGAGAATTTACGGTGGTTTTTAGATGAATCCAAGGCGACTTCCGTTCGAGGGATTGGTTTGCAGTCGCAGGATTTACCCGAGTGGAAAAAGCATGTCATTGGTGGTAAAAAGTCATCATTTGGTAAGAAGACAAATCTTAGTATTTTGGAACAACGCCAGTCGCTCCCAATTTATAAATTAAAAGAAGAATTGCGTAAGGTAAGTAGATAATTAATAATTTGAATAAAAATGTCATGAAAATTCTCAGGATAAATTAACAAAACAATCCTCATCTGAAAATAAGTATAAATATGATTATTTTGTCTTTCCAGGCTGTGACGGATAATCAAATCCTCATCGTAATTGGAGAAACTGGTTCCGGGAAAACAACGCAAATCACGCAATACCTAGCGGAAAGTGGCTTCACCTCGCGTGGCAAAATCGGTTGTACCCAGCCGCGTCGTGTGGCAGCCATGTCCGTAGCAAAGCGCGTGGCCGAGGAATTTGGTTGTCGTTTAGGCCAAGAAGTAGGCTACACAATTCGTTTCGAAGACTGCACCAGCCCTGAAACCATAATAAAATACATGACAGACGGCATGTTACTTCGTGAATGTCTCATGGACTTGGATTTGAAGAATTATTCGGTGATTATGTTGGACGAGGCCCATGAGAGAACCATCCACACTGATGTTTTATTTGGACTGTTGAAACAAGCTGTTACCAAAAGACCGGAATTGAAATTAATTGTGACGTCTGCTACTTTAGATGCTGTAAAGTTTTCACAGTATTTCTTCGAGGCACCGATATTTACTATACCAGGTCGAACTTTCCCTGTGGAGGTTTTGTACACAAAGGAGCCGGAAACTGATTATTTGGATGCGAGTTTGATAACTGTGATGCAGATTCATCTTAGGGAACCCCCAGGTGATATTTTGCTTTTCTTGACTGGTCAGGAGGAAATTGACACTGCGTGTGAAATATTGTTCGAAAGGATGAAATCGCTTGGGCCCGATGTGCCTGAGTTGATAATATTACCAGTTTACTCGGCTTTGCCGTCTGAAATGCAAACCAGGATCTTCGAGCCTGCACCTCCAGGGAGCCGTAAAGTAGTCATAGCTACCAATATAGCCGAAACTTCTTTGACTATTGACGGCATATTTTATGTGGTTGATCCCGGTTTTGTTAAACAAAAAGTATATAATTCTAAAACTGGCATGGATTCTTTGGTTGTTACACCGATTTCGCAAGCTCAAGCAAAACAGCGTGCGGGCAGAGCTGGACGAACAGGTCCAGGAAAATGTTATAGACTATACACTGAACGGGCTTACCGAGATGAAATGTTACCAACACCAGTGCCGGAAATACAAAGAACAAACTTGGCGACTACTGTTTTACAGTTGAAAACCATGGGGATTAACGACTTGTTGCATTTTGATTTTATGGACGCGCCCCCGGTAGAGTCACTGATAATGGCTTTGGAACAACTACATTCCCTTTCCGCTTTGGATGACGAGGGGCTGTTGACTAGACTTGGTAGAAGAATGGCGGAATTTCCTCTAGAACCCAATTTATCAAAAATGCTTATTATGTCAGTGGCGTTACAATGCTCCGACGAAATCCTCACCATCGTCAGCATGTTATCTGTGCAAAATGTTTTCTATCGTCCAAAAGACAAGCAGGCATTAGCAGATCAAAAGAAAGCTAAATTTAACCAACCGGAAGGCGATCATTTAACTCTGTTAGCTGTTTATAACAGTTGGAAAAACAACAAGTTTTCCAACGCCTGGTGTTACGAGAATTTTGTACAAATTCGTACACTAAAGCGAGCACAAGATGTACGAAAACAACTATTAGGTATTATGGACAGGCATAAGTTGGATGTTGTGTCAGCTGATCGAAATACAGTGCGAGTGCAGAAAGCTATTTGCTCTGGTTTCTTTAGGAATGCAGCTAAGAAGGACCCACAGGAAGGTTACAGGACATTGGTGGATAGTCAAGTAGTTTATATTCATCCTTCCAGTGCGCTTTTTAACAGACAACCCGAATGGTAAGATTATTATTTGGTTTTAAATTCATCCATATTAAATTTGTTTTATTTTTTTTAGGGTAATTTATCATGAGTTAGTTCAGACTACCAAGGAATATATGCGAGAGGTTACCACAATAGATCCAAAATGGTTAGTGGAGTTTGCCCCGGCGTTCTTTAAATTTTCTGACCCAACGAAGCTTAGTAAGTTCAAGAAAAATCAAAGATTGGAACCGCTGTACAATAAATACGAAGAACCTAATGCTTGGAGAATTTCTCGAGTTCGCAGAAGGCGAAATTAAGTTTTTTTATTGGTATAATCTTTATACTTATAATAATGTGTAAATAATTAATTGAAAAACTGTTCTATTAATTTTATTTATTAAATGTTGAAGTAGCTTTTACGTAAAACATTTTATTTTGTACAAAAATAAAACTATTCGTCAAATATACTTCGTATTCTGTTTCTCCTTTCTTTTGTTAACTCTTCGGCTGTGCTTGGCTCACGGTGTTTATTATTATTGTAATTTAATTTATCAAAATTCACATGTTTTGGAGTCCACTTTCTAGGCACATTTCTAGTGTCTCGATCAAACCTCTGCTCGATTGTTCTATCGAGATTCGAATTGATGCGATTGTATACGAGTTTTCTTCTTGGTACGTGTCGGAAAGCGTACTTCCAGTCTCCTGTATGTTTAACATCTAACAAAATACTAGTAACTTGATTTAAAGTCAAACTCTTCCCAGACCCATCGCCCCATTGTAAGTATTTGTCCAAAGGAAATTTAGCCATTTTTATACCTTCCCGTTTGGCTTTAGCTAAAGAAACTGGCTCGTTATTTACCTGAAAGCGTTTAGGATTAACATAAATAAAACTTGGTTGTTTATTATTGTACCTTGTCGACAATTCCCCCGATAATATATATCGCATCGTGATCGTATTCCAGCAGTTCTTCCCGACAATGTGGTGTGAGATACACTAGATTTTCTTTAGGGAATAAGTCCAGGTAACTAGCTTCGTGTACGTTCATTGGAAACGATGGTTCATACATAGGTGGTATAAATTTGTGTAAAACAGTCATTAACGTGCTATCTAAATTAGCATTACACAAGTGCAAATCAAATGGATCTGTTGGAATTATGTAACGTTATTTAATATTATTAATTTTTTATTATTTCAGCAAAACGTACCGTCGTGGTATCGATTTTCAGAAAACATTAACATAATTTGCTTAGCAGCGTTAACATTTTCTCTTTTCGTCATGACGGCATCGTATCCGCAATCTAGAACTAGTTTTTGGCCGAATTGTATCGCTTGCACCAGCCGGTTGTTATACATTTGATTCATGGTTGAATCGTAAAATCTTAGAAATATATTATTGTGGCTTAAATCGTATGTTTGAGCAAAATCCTCTATACTTTCACACACAACCTTCTCCGGTTTAGTTTGTTGCCATTCTAGTCTTTTCTGTTCTTTTTTTGCCTAAAACAGAATAATTCGTATAGTACTTTCAACTTTCAACTAGAAATTATTTCTTACCACTCTGTTTTCCTTTATCTTGGATATTTTAAACAGAAACTCCAGGTATCTTTTACGGCCAGATCGGCTAGGCAATTTCAATAGTTCCTGCCAATATGGGATTTTCATTGTGGATAGTGGAGGCACTAGATGACCCTCTTGGCCCAGCACTTCCATTTCTAGCGCTAACACTTTTAACTTGTGTTCAATTTCTGGATCTCCGTTAGCCAAAGTAGCGTAGTCTATTTCGACGGTTTCATTAGCTGCGGCGTCTTTTGGTTTATTGGAGCAAAACCTAACTGAAGTTATTGTAGATGTTTGTGAAGGAACATTAATTTTACACGGTTTTTTGGAGCCCAAGGCTCTACGGAACAGTTTGTTAGATGTCTCGGTCACTTTTACCAAGTGGAAGATACCACGTTTTATGTGAAACATTTTATAATATTGTAAAAATTAACTTGTGTTTAGCACATTTAATTATTTTTTGATTTTATATTTATAACATAACCTAACTTTAAATCACAAACGAAAATAATTATTAACTTCTTCTTCAGCAAATAAAAACCAAATAGTTGCACTTTTATATCGTCACTTATGAAGTAAAGCACATGTAAATGATAACAAACAATCCTAATTTATGTTATTTTTTAAATTATTGATTAATAATAACTTCTATTTTTGAGTTTATTTCTAAAAACATTTCCGAACGTACTATTGTAAAGTTGGTTGCATAATTAAAGGTGCTTTTGATAATATACGAATTAAATTAAAAAACTTACATCCAATGATTACTTATTACTTATCTGGGTATTCAATAGCAATTGATGCTATTTTACTTCTTATTAATAGTGAAATTTTAAAATATTTCTCATTTGCTTGTGGTATGTTCGTTACGTTTTTAATAGATGGGCAAGAAATTCACTCTCTATTTAAAGGGTCTGTGTTGTAAAAGAAGAAGACTAGTTTAAATGAGCGGGTAATTTAAAAGTAAAGAATTTAATATTTTATCAAAATTGTTAGACAATACTTTCAAATAAATTATAATGTAAAGAAGGTCAAATTATTATGTGGATGTTAGATATAGTACACGTCTTGACAAATTTGACCCTGGTAATGAACTCATCAATTAAATATTGTTATTTTGTGCACTTGCAGTTTTAATAATATTATTAAATGTCGGTACGTGATTGTAAGCAATTTGCAATAATTTGGTTAAGGAAAATATTCGATAGACTTGGTTTGTAATTATTACGGGAATAATTATGAACTAAACCGTTTGTAATAATTAAAAATACATTAATAACTAAAAATAAACATGATTATGATTAATAAACACAAACGATAAGTGGTGTTTTGGTTTTGTGTGTCTGGGACTCCAAAGTTTAGTTTTAAACCACAAAATATGCAAATGAATGTTTAGTAATAATAGATATAAGGCGAGTGCATAAATGTACCAGAAAATCGACGTAAAAGAATGAAAAAGAAAGGCGATAAAGGGAGTGGTAAACCAAAGTGAAATGTCAGTTTCTAGAGAATTTGCAAAAAGCGCGTGACGCTTTGACAACGAATACGCATGCCCACACACCATTCAGTCTGTGCAGCGCTATGTAGTTTACCAAATACTTGGTAGTTTATTAAAAATGTCCACTTTAATGTGGTCCTGTTCATGTTGTTTGCGTTTCAAATTAACCCCAGAAGAACTGGAACAGCGTTACAAAAGCCAGGAGATCGACAAAATGATCGAAAAGGACAAACAGGCGATGAAGAGGCAAGTGAAGTTGTTACTTCTTGGGGCAGGCGAGAGTGGCAAGTCAACATTTCTCAAGCAAATGCGAATTATCCATGGGATTAAGTTTGAAACACATCTAGTTAAAGAATTTCAACAAGTGATTTACCAAAATGTTGTGAAAGGCATGCGGGTGTTGGTGGATGCGAGAAATAAACTCGGAATACCGTGGGGTGACAACAATAATGTTGACTTAGGTAGGGAGTTGCTCCAGTTTGAAAATTCGTTAGTGCTCGATTCCAAATTGTTTATACAATTTACGCCACTATTGTCCACATTGTGGAAGGACAAAAGCATTAGACGAGCCTTCGATAGAAGACGGGAATTCCAACTGGTTAGTATGCTTTGTTAGTTAGATTTTGTGGTTATGTGATGAGACTTGGGTTTGATTAGATAATAACTAATGAAAACCTCTGGGCCTCTGATGAATATGTTAAAACCGTTGGATGTGATTAATTCAATTAAATACTATTAACCACCAACGGCGTTTAAACTATTTATTTTTGTCGCCAAGAAGTTCATCTATTTTTGTAACCAAACTAACCTAGACACAGGGTGGCTCAAATAATTTTTATATCAAATAGCAGGAAAGAGCGGATATTTATAAAAGCTGCGATGTAATAATAGAAGACCGTAAAATCAATAGGAATTTGCACTTTTATTGCTAAGTTCCGGTGATGTCCTATGCATAGGATAGGAAAATTATCCAAGAAAGTTGAGTAACTTATTTCTGGTACTCTTTACATTTATGAGTAAACAATCACTAGGTAAGACTGAGGACAAAATAAATATGTACAGAGAAAATGATTTATAACTCGTTAAATTTATAGTGTTTCTTAATATTTCAGTTACTTTAAAAATTTACATTATACAGGGTGAATTTTAAGGACAAAAAAGTTCCAGAAGGTTAAACACTTTACTTACTTTAAAAAAACCATCTTCTTGAAGTTTGATTTCAACAAAATTTGCACAAATTAAAGGTCTTTGGTATTCATTAGCAACTACCAAGAATTGGTTCTTCTCATTCAATTAGTTTAGAAGTTATTAGCAAAATTATTTTTTTCTGAGACTTTTTAGTTATGCAGTTTTAGGCCTAGTATTTACAGGTAAAGCATGTCCCACTGATTGCGATTCACTCTGTATTAGCACAGGCATCTTTTTAGAGCTATTGTAGTTGATTATGTCAAAAAAAAGTACCAGTTTGAATATGTTATTATCAGTAAAATTATTGGCCTCATTTTTAGTTGATTTGTTCAAAATTTTGTTAATATTGTGGTTTGTTATTAAAAAAATATAATTGTTGGAAAACCTCCCAAAATATCCAACAAAAACTATTCTAAATTGACTGAATCGTGGTCCAAATTAAACAACCCTTAAAATTAAAAAAATTTATGTAACTAATGAATTTTGAATTAATTATTCATCAACAAATTAATTTTTTCGAAGAAATTGTTGTTAAAACTTTGGCCTTGAGTCCCAGTTTAGTTGAAAAAGAAAATTGCTCTGTCTATTTTTTATTATTGTTTGACAACCTACATGTATTTGGGTACTGATGATTCACAACATTTTATCATCAGCATATTTATTACAATATTAAGATTCGCATAAATAAGACAAAGTAACATTCTCTTTACACTTGGCAAAAAGTGATAAAAAATGTTTGCTGAAAACTTTGTTTATCTAATTTAATGTAGCTGTTGCTTTTATTACACAAAGATGATTTTACGAGGTTGTTACGGAATACTTGATAACCTTTTGCAAATTATTTAATTAATTCCTACATAAAAATGATGTGTATTATAACGATAAATTTCTAGATAATTTGTTTTCTTGTTCCAGAGCGATTCAGTTGAGTATTTTTTGAATAATTTAGAACGAATAGCTCGACCAGACTACATGCCAACACACAAGGACATACTCCACTGCCGAAAAGCAACAAAAGGCATAACTGAATTTGTGATACCAATAAACAATATACCATTTCTCTTTGTGGATGTTGGTGGACAACGCTCACAAAGGCAAAAGTGGTTTCAATGTTTTGACTCTGTTACTTCGATATTATTCCTTGTTTCCTCGTCGGAATTTGACCAAGTGCTATTGGAAGACCGCAAAACAAATAGATTAGAAGAATCTAGAGATATTTTTGATACTATTGTTAATAATACTATATTCAGTAGTGTTTCCATTATACTCTTCCTAAATAAGTATGATTTATTAGAAAAGAAGGTGGCCAATCCAGAAACAGATATTCGTTGGTATTTTCCACAATTTGCGGGAAATTCACATTCAATGCAGGATGTACAAGCCTTTATCCTAGCTATGTTTACAGGAGTGAAAAGGGAGCCGAAAAAACCACTGTACCATCATTTCACCACAGCTGTTGATACCGAAAATATTAAAGTTGTGTTTAACTCAGTCAAAGATACAATTCTTCATAGGAATTTGGAAATTCTTATGCTACAGTAAATTGTGTTCAATAATTATGTAAAAGAAAATGTTGGATAAATATTTCCTTGGCTGTGTTAAACACAAAATAATTTTAAGACTGACTAAGTTTAATTAGTCTTAATTTACTACTTTGTTTTTCTTAGCTTTATACGATTTAATTTTTGTTAGATTTTTGTAGTAAGTCCAAGAGTTTTTATCAATGACTGTTGTATGTTTTTAAGTACAATGTTATTCTAATTCTTCCACATTTCGCATAGGTATGCTTTTTTGATGGCTCAATTTTCAAACTAGAAAATTACCAAAGATTGCATATGCCAATAATGTAATAATTGTATGCCCCTATGACTGAACACTCCTGTATATTTGCATTTCTGTGAATGTGTTTCATACAAATGAAAAATTATATTATGGCTTTTTATTTATTGTATGTGTAATCAAACTGCCACATTACTATTTTATATAACTTTATTAGAGTAATAATTCTCGAAGAAAATTTGTGATATATTATCGGGCAACACACACAAATTGAGAAAATTTTAATGTATTTATATGTATATAAATTACCCTGTAAATAAATACGAAGAATTTTATTATTTTTGTAAGCGTTTATCATATACAAATATACTCTTTATAAAATTAGAACCGCATAAAATTCATGCGAGTTTACATAAATCTCAAACGCAGCTCCTTTTGATATTATTTTAATTCCTATTGAGTATTATTATAATAAACAGCTTATAATAGCTGCAAAATAAATTATATATTATACAGGAAATATTCGAGTGCCTTAAACATATGGGTGAAGCTAAAAATAAAGTTGTAAACAACAATCTTAGATAGCTTTTTGTAATTAATTTGTACATATATTTTATTCCTTGAAAATATTTTTGTAATTGTTAATAAAATTTCTTCCGATTGTGTGCGGTTTTTTTTACCCTCAGCAGTCGCAAGTAGTCAACATAAACTTTCTTAAGTGGGTTCACATTAGACCTATAAACGATCTATTGTTAAGCTGTTAGAAATAACAGGAACTGAAATCTATTATTAAGTTATTTTACTACTGTGCGGGTACTTGGCTTGCCGAAATTTCTGTTCTATTGTCTGGTATAAAAACTTCACATCTAAAATGTTCTGTTACAACCATAAATATTTCGATAATGAATTATACTAAAAATCAGAAACAATATTTTAAATAACAATTATTAATCAATATGTTTATATTTTAAGTTATGTATTTATCAACGATAAATTCGACTAACATTTTGAAAAATATAAAATAGGCAACCAAAATTACTACGTCCCTGTATTTATGCAACTAGTTTAACACATAAAGAGACAACATTCAATGAACGTTATCATAAAATGTAAGTTCCGACATCTACTGGAGACATTTTCAGTTAATAAAACAGATACCTAGACAAGTTTACAGATATCTATATTTATTACTAGATGTATAATGTGTTGCCTATATTAAGGAAAATGGTTAACATAATTGCTAATTAAATACGAAATAATGAAATGTAAAGTTTGCTATAATTATGATTAATTAATGTAGTAACGCCTGTCATGTATTAGGTTCTTTAAACGACTTTTGCATGACGAATTTTTGTCAATGTCAAAATTTATTAACAATTTTAGTTTATTTTATAATTAGTTCACTAAAGTAACATGATCTTCTCCGAAATTGAAAATGTGGTAAGAGAGGCTATAGCCCAAACAAGAAGTATCCAGTATTTCGACATCCAAACACCGGAAGATTTATACAAATTATTTTTCTTTTGTCACGTTTTCTCATGGATTGTGGTTCTATGGAAATTAAGGACATAACATGGGACCAATATATAAAATTTATGATATAGAAAACGATGCTTTGTAATAATTTGTCTTGAAATTAAAATTACATTTTTTAAATAATGGTGATTGGTACCAATGCAATTTATTTAATTTCTTAAGTTGGTATCTGCCTACGCGCGAATTCAACTGTCATCTGTCAACGAAGTTGTTTACTTTTGATTTGTCAAACATTTCAAACTTTCTTTACAGTTTCTTACAGATTACGGAAAAGCTCATGTAATTTTGATTTATTAACAGAAGAAATGGCAGAACAATTCATTTCAAGTTTACACATAGAAAAACTAGGTAAATGCTTTAAACCACGTATAAACTAAATTATATTTCTGCGTTTTAGGGCACAATTTGTTGGAAATTCGAGAAAGGGCCTTGTTTAACATTATCTCAAAACTAGAAACTGGTATAGTCTTTGACAACGATTTAGCCCGCAGCAAGGAAATTTTATCCCAGTTATTTAAATGGTTTTTGTTCGAGCCTTGTACCAACGAAGAAACAGTTTTCATTTTGCTCAAACGTATACTACAAGTTAGTACAACACCCCATTAAAAATAATACCAATAAACCCGAATATTTTTAGTCTGAAAGTGGTAAAGTTCTAATAAGCCATCATGGTAAAAAAAGCATCGTCGACGAGCTACACAAAATCCGCTCGTTTATCGAACCACAATTCTACCCACATATCGACCAACTGTTGCAATTAATTGACAAACAAACTGGGGTGAATATACCTCGGTTAGAGCCAGATATTCCTCTGAGTTATAGAACAAACGAGTCTAGAGGTTCTAAAGTAAATTCACCCACTGTGGGAACCACAGCCACTCCCATCGAGGGTTTCATACAAACAGACACTTCAGTAGAACAGCAAAGCAAAGCAACATATCGCTTGGAGAACTTAGATAATCAGCAAGGTGAAGGGTATTTGCCTAGTTCATTATTACAGTGGCAGCCTCTAATTGAAACTGATAGACATGTTTTGCAATCAGTTGAAAATTCGCTGTTGAATCCCCCGCAACCTTCCACTTTACTGCATTCTTGTGAGTTTTTTAACAATGTTTTGCTACATGATTTTCCGGCAGAAATATTCCTACAAAGACCGACAATTATATTGGTAAACTAATTTTGTAATTGGGGTTTAAAGCTAAAGATGTAAAGGTTTGTTTTGTAGGAATTTTTTACTTCACTGGAAAAAACAACGTCGACGAGAATAGCAAATGCTGTACTGAATTCGTTGTGGAATTTAACTAAAGCTCTACAAATTCGTATTAATCATTACAATGATCCTTGCATGTGCCACAGTAAATACGAGGTATGCTAGTGGTGATGTTTTTTAATTTTTGAGAATATCTTGCACCACTTTATAGAAACAGCTACTTATTTTTAATTTTTCTCAGTTTCTGCAACAGATAAACTCAGCATTGTCGACACCATCTAGCGAAAATAAGCGCTCCATTTTCGAGGAAACCTTCTCAAATATAAGTGAAAAATTTGAAACTCCTGAAAATGTAGCCATGTTAAAAAGCAACCAAATAACACTTCAGAGATTTTGTTGTAAAACTGTACATTGTGTTTTTAAGTATTTACTAGAGAAACACAAAATGTTTCTGGAGCAAAGGCAAATAAACAACCAGGCATGTGTACCACTTTAATTACTTAATTTTGTAATAATAGCAATATTGCAGATTGGTGTAAATACTACTTTAAAACTCTTGGAAGAAACAATGACGTTACTTTTCTGCATTATTAAAAAAGATATCTGGGAGCGAAAACAAACAGTCAGTTCACTTGAAATTCTCAGATATTTAAACGAAATTTTAGTTATGTTTGGTGATGGATTACAGTATTTTAAACTGGAGGCATCTGCTTCGGATAAAGACAGCAACAATCGGGTTATTTATTTATGCCTGTTGTATAATTGTGTAGCTCTGCTAAAAAATTTAGTTCCCAAGGACAAAACTAAGCTAGTTGTACCGAAAAACTTAAAAAACGTTCTGTGTGAAAGTTTATTGGACGTGGCTTTAGGACGACTTTATCCAGAACTGCATGATGATACACGTGATTATGTTGAGGTACCTACAGTTTTTATTACAGTAGAAGTTACGGGAAACTGAGATTGTTTTTCTTGCAGAGTTTCTGTGCAGATGGTGGTGTGGATTTGCTTCAAAAATACAAAAGTGTTAAAAAGATTTGCAACGGCTTAACGGCTACTGTAAAGTTTTTAAGACATTATAAAACTCTACTGGCAACTGAGTGTGTGAATTTGGCGAAAACTGCGTTACCCAGTTTGGAGTTTCATCAAAACCTGTCGTTTATTACAGCTTTTGTAGATGTTTGTACCACAAAATTACCTCAAATGGCTGATTATGAGCAAATTCGAAATATTGTAGAAGGTAGTTTTACTACTCGAAAATAATTTGTATTATTTGAAATTATTTTTAGATGTTACTGTAAGATTATTGGCGCATAATGTGCCGGAAATTCAACAAGAAATGTATAAAGCTTGTCATAGGACAGTAGTTCTTGCTGTAGGACCCAAATTAAATGTTTCTGAATGTGCTGTAGCTGGAGCGGAAATTATGTTTTTGTTGAGTTCGAAAATTATTGCTGAAATTGCGGTTTACGGCGCGAGCAGTAGCAACCCCCAGGTTAGTACAATTTCTTATAAACATGTTGAACCGGTTAATTAATTTTTGTTGTTTTTACCAGATTAAAAAACATGCAGAAGACATCCTAGTGCACATTCTCAAATCCCAAATTTTAGTTTCGGAAACTATTTGGAATAAAGTGGTGGAAACACTAATTTCTACTCTAGCTATTATCGGCTGTCACGCAGGAAAAACGACGACTTTAGGCCGGTCAATAATCAATATCCTGGATCCTGATGTAGCCAAGACAATGCAATTACCAGAAATAACTATATTAAAATGCAATATACAGTTTTTGTTTGGTAACGACAGTCTTTTAAGAGAAGAAGCCTTTTCTAGGATCTGCTGGTTATTGGCATCTCAAAAAAACTCCCGGGAATTACTACCTCGTTTAAACAGCTTATACGATAAAGCACTAGCTAATATTGTGTTTCAAAAAACCATCCTAGATGTGAATAAATTCAGGCATACACAACATTTTTATCAGGTGAGATAACGTGTGAATTAATTATCTAACGAGTAAATGAATGAATTTCTTAGCCAAGCAATTTGAGTCAAGTGTTGGATGTTCTACAGTCAAGTAACATTGAGCCGGTAATTAGACGATCGGCTCTAACTCAAATAAGCGTTATGCTGGAAGATCCGTTACTCCATCAGATATTCCTCGATGTTAACGGTATTGAACTCGTGTTAACTGTGTTGAAGAACGCTTTGACTGAAAAAGATTTCCGCGATTATCCTGACTCTGCAATACCAGTTATAACTATCTTGAAAAATCTTTGTATGTACCACTCGAGTGTACGAGAGATTTTGGCCACGAATATTGAGGTGTGCTACTGGATTTTACGAGGTTTTTTCATGCGTTATCTCGTAATTTTGTTAAGTATCCTGTTTTTTGTCTACAGGTTTATTTATGTTTTTCACCGAAGATAGGATAAAACAAGACGCATCAACCCTGTTGTTTTTGTTGATTTTTAAAGACTATGTCATTGGAAGTCCTTCACAAGCCGATCTGTCCTTACTAGATTTCATCTGCAATAAAATCCATATACCCTTCGATTGTTGTTCACATGGAAAGCAGAGTTTATACGCCGGGCAAAATCTGAAAAGTATTTTTACAACACTGCTAATATCGTTCAATAAAACCATGAATTTTTGCAGGTTTGCTTATAAAAGATCGTTGGAGCTTGAGTTCAATTCAAGTCCAGTGGAATTGCGAACTTTTTGGTGGTTTTCACGAGTTGCTAAAGTTTGACGAAATTAAATATGCAACTAATACAATAACCACACCCGATTTGTTGGAAATTACAAACTATGACTTGCAGTCGCTTAAGCGGTCTTCAGTAGACTTCTGTGTGAAGCAATATTTAAATTATGTACAAAACGGTACTTCGCACGAGGTTGTTATGGAATCTATAGACAAACTCACTTTGTAGGTTTTAGTTTTATTTATTACTAACGGTATAATGTCTGTTTTTGTTCAAAGGTACGTTTACTTGTATAATTTGAAGCACAGTCGGGAAAAATGCGAGGATTTCCTCGAGTACCCTTGGGAGCTTTCGTTTGGAAGGTTTCTAAAAACCCTTCCATCGTCCGACGATGATTTAGTTTTGTTACGGAAAATCCTAGCGTTTTTAACTCTGATAATGCCGTTTTATAAAACGACAGGTACTTAGATGGATTTTAGTAGTTTCCCGGTTGATTTACTTTGATATTGCAGATAAATATTGCTGGATTGCAACAATGATGAAAGACAGTAACCATTGTCTGCTAGATTTACTAGATATGGATAATACAAGTGAAGAAGCAATGAAAATTTTTGGGCAGGATCTTTTATCGTTAATTACAGTATGTGTTTGTCAGGAACAACATATTCTGGACTATTACACTATGAGAGTTGCCTCTAATACTACTTGGTCGCATGTAATTAAAGTAATAGCAGACAATTTGAAGTTTAATGAAGCTCAGCATTTTTACAATCTTGGTAAGGCTAAGGAGTGTCTTTTGTGTGAGTGTTTTTTAATAATTTGCGCGTTTTCCCTCAGCTTATTTAGACGCCCTTTTAGTATGTTTGGTGCATCTAACCGCAAGTTTAGGTTGGAGCACCACCAAAACCGGTACAGTAGCCAAAGATCCAATTCCTCAAATGATTTCCGGTTTAATTGAGCTAGTTGAGGCGTTTCACTGCGGTAAGGGCCCTAGTGCTGCCGTGTCTGTAATGGGACTAAGTATCACACGCCATGTGCTTTTGATTTTGAATCATTTGGTGGCTGAGTTGCAAAACTCCAAAGCAAAAGTATGTTTTTATTGCGATATTTATGTATAACTTTGTTTCAAATTTATTTCTTACAGAATTGGGAGGTTTATTTTTTCGATGAGGACCAACAAGGGAAGATTTTTAAAAGTTTTCTAGCATTGTGGGCCAGTAGGGATGTTGTGCTTCGTGCCGCCGCTCTGCAGTTGTTTGCTGGACTTGCGGTTTCGCCCAAAGCTGCTCTGGAAATAGTTAGAGGTAGGATTTAATTTTTTTGTCTAAAATCGCTGCTAATTCTCTTCATTCAGGAGTGAAAACGGACGCAGGAGGCATCTACGAACTAGCGCTTGTGGTACTCATTGACAGTACTGAGGCTAGTATAGTTCGAGAAAATTGTGCCCTGCTTCTTGCTAATTTGGTTAGTCACAATACCAATGCTGTATTAATAACTAGCCGATTTCCTAACAGCGCTCGAAAGGTAATAATAATAATAATTCACAAAATTTAAACACGAAGCTATTTTTGGTTTTTTAGAACGAAACTATGGAACTTTTAAATTTGTTGGACAAGTACGATTTTTATTATCAGTTGGAAGTGATTGTAAACTCGTTGTTTATAATAAATGTGCATGCGGTTCAGAGTGGTAAACTTTCTTCTTTTTGCTCATATTTTCTTAGATTATTACGGAAAATTTAAGGTGGAAAATTACGTAAGTACCATTCGGAAAAGTCTTGGAGCTCTAGTGGTACTACGGATTATGCTGACGGGATTACAACGCCTGGGCTAGTGAAAGCCGTTAGTATGTTCCTATGCAATATTTTACCGTTTGCCTCGCAAGAAATCAGCAGCAAGTTACAAGAGCGTGGTTTGGTTAAACTAATTTTCAGGTGGCTTTTCTAAATTTTTCTCTAGTAACTTTAAATTTATTTATAATGGTTTTAGAACACTCACAAATCCAGCTATGACTATCGACAACACTAAGGAAATGTCTTTGTATTGTGATGTATTAGAAATGAATACAATGGTTTGTGTATTTTTGACTAAAGTAGCTTCGTGTAATTTGATGTGTCTTGGGACTGTGCTGCATACAAGAGACTGCTTTAATACATTGCTGTCACTTTTAAATCCAGTTTTATATCGTAAGTATAATAGTTTGTTAGTGCGGAGGTGTCGAAGTTAATTGTTGTTGACTTCTAATTCCATGATTATGCATAGTAATTCTCTGGAGGTTTTGATTTCTGTTAGCGTGGTTATAAGTCGGATTTTTCCTTTGGGGATCGGAATCGGCATTAGATTGATGTTTAAATTGTAGTTGTTGAGGTGATAAACACCCTGAAAAGCAATTTTATGAGATTTTGAGAGAAAATTAGTCACGAGTACCTGAAACCAAATATCCTCTTTACCTTTGGTATTGGACACATCCCAGGAGTGACCTGCGCCTGTCTTTGAATATCCAGAGCCAATTGCCCGCCGTATTTCTTCAACATAGTGCAAACTTTCTCTTTTATAGTAATAGTTTTGATAAATTTTTTACCGTCTCGTGACAAAAATAACTCGGATTTCACCTGTAAATAATTTGCACAAGTTTTTTTTAATTGTTTCCTATTCCATCTTACATTATGCTCGTCGCTTATTGCTTCATTAACAGTAGAATTAACAAAAATATGCAGGCCGTCCTTTTGATTTTGAAACGTACTGTATACCATCACCGGATTATTTAGGTCCGGGTCGCACATTTCGAATTTCGTCATTATTATGTCTGGTTTCCCTGATGTCAAGGCCTTAAAAAATATAGATTTATAAAAAAAATGTTAGTTTATATAACTTGTACCAATGAAACGGCTATTAATAGAAAAATCGTCCAGATCATTCTGTTCATATTACAAGGTGTACTTCAATGCAGTGGAGTTTTGATTGATATTTCGATTGGCATCGACGGTTTTTTAATAAGCAGTTATGTGCGACTGCATTTTTGATTAGATGTTGCTGGGTTAAATAATTGTGTTTGCTATTCTTTATATTTGGTTTCATTTTGTAGGAAATTAATTTATTTGGGTTTAATTAAAATTGTGGAGTGGCAGATTATATCAGATGCATTAAAAATAGCATCAAAATTTCGTTTTAGGTTCAATTATAATTTTTTTAAATATAATCTTTTCACAATTTTTTACTCTCCTAAACTATTTTTGTTGTGATGTAATTTTAGAATATTTTCATTTTAAATATATCGTCTTGAAAAAATATATTTACTGTAGAAATAAACTATAAATCTTGAGACAGAACAATATTAATGTTTGGACACATAATTGGCATAATTTTATACAAAGCTCAAAAAATATGCTTGTGATTCTGCCAGTGGAATTTTTTCTATTAAAAAGAGTGTAAAATGTAATAGCTATTAATTTATGATCCTATGTATAAAAACTCAAAAATGTTTTTGAAGCAATTTTATTCACATTTTACAACTTTCAGTACCCAGACATCAAATTTATTTTTTCAATGTAAAATCAAAGTCAATGCAGCTGATGGTCTCATTAGTTGTAGCCTCATGCAGCCGAATTTTAAGCCTCAACTGACCATCAGGAACGTCCTTATATTTAAATTTCTGGAAGTCCAAGGGATGATTGGCAATGTTATATTCACCCTATAAAAATGCATTAAATACACAAATTTTACGGAAACCTACACCAAAACCTACTTTAGGTACTGGACAAGTACCGGGAGTTATTCCAGCTTTCTTCTGCATGTCCAAAGCGAAATCCCCCATGAATTTATTCATGATATTACACCACGTATCTTCTAATTTTATGAGAAACGTGTACTTGCCGTCTTCTAAACTGTAAGCATCAACTGATGTCTATAAAAGAAATTTGGAGATTTAACTTAACGGAATTTATGCGTTGTTATTTTATGTAGGTACCACTATGTTATCACCCATGTCCACCCGGCTGGTCAAAGAACCTTCTTCCACCACTTGTATATCGTTTTCTGTTTTTAATTTCATGTTAAATTTTAAAGGATAGTCGAATTTTGGATCACATAGCTCTAGTTTGGTTATAGTAACTTTTCCGTGCACTTCCTGTGAAGTGAATAAAAACTGTTAAGGTGTGTAAATAATTTCGTTATACTTACATATAATAAGATAGTCAGAGCTAATGTTAATATGAACATCATTTTCTGCTGGTGATGGTAATTACTGTTTGTAAGTTGAAATTGCCGGGAATATATACGACAGGATTTCAGTGTAGAGTTTATGGTTTTATCGATAATTACAATCTGTGTATGTGAATTTATTTTGTTAGAAATTATATTCAAAAACAATTATTTATCAGAAAATTACCATCATTGATATAGATAAGTGGCGGTTATTATTAATGTGGTTTTGGATGAAAATTAGACTACATTATGTTTACACTATTTGATTTGCAATAAAGATAATTTTAATAGATACTATTTAAAAAATATGTATTTATTGTAATACTGATGAGATTCATTCGGAGTTTGGCATTAGCATGTAGACATAATATATTAATGGACAAAAAGTTTAAATAAAATAATTTATTTCCATTTAAAAAAAAGTAAATTTTTCTTTCTTACATTGTGGCTATTATATAATTTTGCTCTTGGTGGATAAAATTCTATTAAACTAGAGAGGAAAATAAATAATAATAAACTGACAAAATGTTGGACGTAGGTATCATTCCATTTTATATCTAACACTCCTTAAAAATATGTTTTTATAAAAACTACTTAAAAACTGCTTTTACATAAATTTATTCAAATAGAACATCTTTTGCTATAACATATTTTTTTCGCTCATTTAATATGCACAATGCATATTCCGCAAAATTCCAACTTGTTCGATTCTATGTCGTAAGTTCGGTCAATAAATTTTATATAACCAGCAGGAAATGTCTTCAAACGAAAATTTGCGAATGCCAGCTCAAAGTTTCTTGCACTGTAGTTGCCCTTAAACAATTTGTTACTAAATATTTTACAAAACTCTTTTATATTTTAATTTACCGCGGGTGCTGGACAATTTCCCGGCTGGAGTCCTAGCGCCTTCTGGAAATCGTAGCCAAATTGTCCCACATATTTATCGATAATTGTGCAAAATTTCTCTCGGATGGTAAACAGTTTGTTGAAGGATTTTTTGTCGTTGGCAGATGCATAAATTTCAACTTCACTCTAAAAACGAATTTAGTCAGTAAAAAAACGTCCAATTTCATCTAATTGCTTTGGACGTTTTCTAATGTTATTTAATTTAATTTATTGAAAACTCCTACTTAGGAAATCATTTTTAAATATTTTTTTACCCTCAGTTGATTTCCAATCGGAATTTTGCTGTAAAGGTTCATATTCAGGTACTGTGTGGTGCCTTTATTCGAGACAGTTGCATCAAAGTTTATAGAATAATCTTCCGAACGTTCACACATCTTCATAGTATCTACCTTAATTTCCCTCGCCAGCTAAAATAATATTTTCTCCAAACTTACTACCTACAATTTTTTTACCCAAAGTACTTACAACATTCATAATAAACACGTTAACAAAAATCAACAACAACATTTTGTGGATCAATGTGTTAATGCTAAATTTGGTTGGCGTTTTAATATTAAAATTACACGCGGGCCATTAAGCGTGTAATCTATTTTTTTGTGTATGTTAATGGTCGAGGGATTGTAGGTAATTTTTTTCTAATTTACAGATTTGCATCTACCTCCGTTAGTTTATTTAAGAAACAAGTGTTGGAGTGAGATGTTTTATCTTATAGCTACCTTACTTGACTTTAGAGATGAGAAAATAGTGTATAAGTCGATTGAGGCACTCACTGTTTTATCTGATGCTTTAGCTGAGTCTCGCAGTGAAGGTTTTTTGGAAACTATGTGCGAATCGATTAGTTGTATAGGAAGCCACGGTATGGTGTTGAAGATTTTTTTCAGCTTGTTTTAATATCGTTTATTTTAGACTTGCAAAATGCCGCGTTGTCATCTTTAACTAATATACTAAAAGTTGAAAGTTGCAGAGTTATAGACAAACCAGAAAATAGTATTTCTCATGGAGCTTCAGTGCAAAATCTCCTGGATTCTGTACACACTTCCAGAACTGTTCTACCAGTAGATAAAAGCCTTAAAAGAGTGGACAATAAAAAAAGCCAGAATACATTGAACTTATTATCTAAAGCATATTTCCAAAAGTTTGTCAGTGACAAAGATGATGACGACGACGATGATGAAAGTATATTGAGTTTTCCACAAGACACCGATAAAACCTCGGTTGCTGGTGCAGAATTATGCAAGATTTTACTGTGCCTTTACGACGCGTGTGACTTGAAACTAACAGACGAAACTTTTACCAAAAATAAATCGGTGATCGTCTCCGCTTTAACCAGTATTTTAGCTGTATCACACGAAGCGAAAAAATGTGCACTAAGAAACGGTTTGCTACCGATAATCATCAAGCAGTTGAAGGAGTTTCATATAAAATTAAGCTTGGACTCGGTGGATTGTTTACGAAGAGTCTCAGACAAAAAACGAGTGTATCCAGTTTTGAAGGATTTAACTGACGTTGTAGGACTTCTGATGAATTTCATGCTAAATGACGATGAGGTTAAAATCCAAGCAGCTGCCTTGAATCTGGCTGATATTGTACATAAGTTGTGGATTTGGTTTTTGGTGCAGAATGCGTATTTAGTTGATATTCTACAGATGCTGTGCACTTTTACAACGAATTGTGGTGCAGGTGGGGATGTTATAAGAATATTTTGGATAGTTTTACATATAAGAAGTTTGTTGTAGCTTGCCAATCGCTGCCGTTAACTAGTGCAGTTGCTGGATCAGGTCCGAGGAAGTCTCCTAGTAATTTGTCGCTGTTGCACGCGATTATTTCGATAATTTCCAAGGAAATGGAGCAGATTAGCAAGACGCATGATTTAACTGCTTTGAGGGTGTCTTTTAGTATTTTGACTAACTGTTCGGCGTACTTGGAGTGCAGGATAATTTTATCTAAGGTACAATAATAAAAAAGCGTCAGAAAAAATTTCAGTAAAATAAACATAAATTTCTATATAAAGTTTTGAAAAAATAGTAATTCTTATGAGTTTCCGATTTCTTTTAGACCAATTTACTGCAAAGCAGCCTTCGATTACATCCAGCGATCACAAAAAAGCAAAAACCTTGGGACGTTGTCGAGAATATCTGGTTGGATTTCTTGCAGAATTTTACAACATATCCCGAGGGCCAAACGGCCGTGGCAAAAATTCCGGATGTGTTCGAATTAATTGTATCGCTAACTAACAGTGCACACCGCTTTAATGCGTTGTTAGTGTTGAGGAATTTGGCGTTTTATCAACCGAACCGGCCGAGACTGCTGTCTTCCGGTAGGAAAACCACCACGGAAAAAGTCCCTTGTGCGACGGTAGAGATTAAAATAAAAATAAATTAATAATTCCTCGCACAAGGAATTTTTTGTGATTTTGGGTCACCCTATCATGTTTCCTTTTCCAGCTGATTTTTTGAACGTCTTGCAATCAAAACTGGTTAATGGGAATGGCGATGAGAAAAATACTGCCGTCGTTATCATGTGGGCATTAGCAGCAAATAGTCAGAAGGCAAAAAATGTCCTAAAGTCTGCTTTATTGGACGAAAAACTACAGGAAGCTATAAAACATTATCAGTTGTGCGAACCGAGGGAGAAACTGGATGACGAAGTGTTGCAGAGGATGTTTTATGTATTGAGTATTTTAAGAGATAGTGATAAGGATAGATGACTATTATTATTTAGCTTTACTGTATTATAGATTTTATATAATTTATTAATTACATTTGGAGTAATTTTAGTTGAGGCGATTTTTTCTCATCCTAATTTTCTAAAATTAATGGAGTTTTAGAGGAAGCTCGCGTTTTTAAGTTTTTCATGAATTGTGTGTTTGGTTGCTCCGTTCCTGGCGTCTTTCAGGAAGCTGCTGCAAAGGACAAACAACTAAATCCTGTCGGTTTAACAGAAATCTATACAAGAAAATATTTGTTTACTTAATTTATATATAAAAGGAAAATAATCGCAATTACGTTGTACTGTTGAAGATACAACGAAGCTTGATTAATTATAAATTATACTTGTATTGAAGCATTAATTGATAAAAGTATAAAATAATTGATAGCGACATATCATATACATAGATGGCATAGCAGCCATCATAACATCATAAAGATATGTACTTAAATATTTACTCCTATAATATAATTTACAATACTTTTATCAATTATTCTCCAAAAAAATACCAAAGTTATTTCAGGTGATTAATCCCGATTCTACGTCTAGTAAATTTTCATTACCTCCGAACATGACGTCAAACGGTTTAACAGAAATTGCGATTAGTCAACAGATCAAGCAGAAGGTTGAGCTGTAGCACAACAGCTCAACAATAGTAGTTCATTTTCACATAAATAAATAATAAGTTGTTTTTATCTAAAGTAGTTAAACATTGTAAAGATGGTGCATGAGTTACAGTGGATGGTATTTCTTTGTTTAGGTGAGATTCTTAATTGTGTTACGGGTTACAGTATTTAAGTATAATACCTAAGAATATTGATTTATAAATGTAAAATATGGTACGGTTTTTTATACGTTTGCACATTAAATCATCAACAATTTAATGTTAACCTTGTCTGCACTAAATCAAGGTTATTGTTGTGTTTTGAATGAAAATAGAATATGTATTGGATCCTTTTCAATTTAATTTGGTTGTAAATAAAAACACAAAGAATTGAGATAATTTTTTATGCATAATATGCATACCAGCGGGAAAGATTACTTAAAAATTATGTAACGTGTTTACTTATCATCAACAACAGAAATAATTTTAATTAACATTTACTGTAATCGTTTTGTCTAACCTACAAAACTGTTATAAAGTAAAAGTAGGTACTATACGCTGTCCGTTAGTAAATATAGGAAATTTGGCAAATCCGTACACTTTCAGGAATTTTGAAATTCCAAAATATTTCTAGTTGTATTTTTATTTATTTATTTGCATACAAGAAAAAAATTGTTCTAGTTTAACAAAAAATCGCCAATTTTATTTTGCACGGATAGACTATAGGCAATTTCATAAATTCCTTAGTATTTTTAAATAAAAGGCGATTGGGGAAACCCAGATTCTCAGAAAAGAGAAAATGAATACCTACCTATGAATTATTTATAATTATCGTTTATTGAGTGTCGTTCTTGTGGAGTTAAAGTAGATATTTAATTTACTGTAATATGTGCGTAATTAAAGAAATTATAAAAATTGCTATATCTCTATTATATCTTATTCAAGTAAAAAAATTTTCCTACCTACCAGAAAAAGATAAGGATTTACATAAATTTAAAATTAATAACCCATTGTTTCGAAAAAACTATAAGAACAAAGTAGGTATTCTAGAAAAATAGTCTCATTGATTTTGTATTAGAAAAGTTATTTTTAGATCTTAGAAAGAACATATTTATTTTATCTTTTGCAATTTCCGGTATAAACCGTTAGATTAATTAAACCGTTGAAAAACAGGGAATTCCAAATAAAAAGCAGGGTGAGCCAGAAAACGTACAGGGTCAACATCACGTTAAATACAAGGTGTCTCTAAAAGATCTTTACAAAATCCTACCACAAGTTTTTGGGCTCAAAATAATTCGTTTAAACCAAACATACCTTAGTCCAAAAATTCTTCCTTAGTGAGTTACAGGGCGCTAAAAAATACTTTTCCAAATAATTTTTTAAGTATATCTACAGAACAGTTTAAAGTAGAGATTTGAAATTTGGTGGGTTAATAAGTCTATAAGGAAGCCACAATTTGTTGGTATTTGAACCAGAGTAATATTGTTCAGTGGCGTACTTATCGAAGAGGTCTCAGGGTTTTTTTGAGTAATTTTTGTACGGGATTAAATTTTTTTACAAAATAATAAGAATTATGATAGATACGCTCAAGATACGTAAAAAATGTATACTTGTTTGATTTGCATTAACTCAACTGTTTGCGAGATATTTCACTTTGAAAAAATTTTTTGCTATTAAAACGACAATTTGTTACACCCTGTAAAGTCAAAAATATTGGGTCACGCTAATACGGCTCATTCTTCGTCCAAAACTAAGCATAATTTCTATCTTAAACCGTTCTGTAGATGTACCTAAAAAAGATACAGGGCGAATAAAAAAGAACTTTCAACACCCTGTATTTTACTAACGAAACATTTTTGGGGGTCGGTTTCTACTACCATTTATGCTTAGTTTTGGACATAGAATCAGCTGTGTTAGAGTGACCCAATATTTTTTACTTTACAGGGTAAGTCACAAATTGTTTTTATTGCACAAAAATTTTTCGAAGTTAAATATCTCGCAAACAGTTGAGTTAATTGAAGTCAAACAAGTATACCTTTTTTACGTGTCTTGAGCATATCTATCAGAATTCTTGTTATTTTGTAAAAAAATTCAATACCCTACAAAAATTATCCAAAAAAACACTGAGTCCCCCCCTATAAGTACGACACTGAACAATATTATTTTGGTTGTAATACCATCACATTGTAGCTTCCTTATAAACTTATTAACCCACCAAATTTCAAGTCTCTACTTTAAACCGTTCTTTAGATATATGTACTTAAAAAACGATTTGGAAAGAGATTTTTTAGCGCCCTGTAACTCAGTAAGAAAGGACTTTTGGATTAAGGTATGTTTGGTTCAGTCGAACTATTTTGAGCCCAAAAACTTGTAGAATTTTGTAAAGACCTTTTAGAGACATCCTGTATATATTTCTGACTCAGAAAACAAAAACTTTGGTCTTGAATATTTTACGGGGTGCAGATTTGTTAAAAAGAATGTGAAAATCACTAGGACAATAAAATTATGCATTTGTATTTAAATAAAAAAATTTCAAAATTAAATTCGTCGCAGTTTCATAAAATAAAATCCATATGTATTATCTAGTACATATTTTTTAAAACGCTACCATTAATTAAGACTAAATCAACTACCACCTTTAATCAATTTTCCAGGTATTTCCGTCACCATTACACAGGACACCTCAACCTACTCAAAAATCGAACAATTTTACAACCGCAAATGTTACACACACAGCCAAAACGCCTTCGCATTTGACAAACTAAAATCCGATGCAGTGGAATTCGAAAAATTCTTGTCATTCTCATTCAGCTATATACCTCACAATAAAAAGCATTTTTGTAAAAATCAGCGGCCACTTTTAGTCCAACGCGCCAGTATAATCAGTAAAGATTTAGCACCATGTCTACCATACGAGGAACAATTCCTGCCAAAATTTTTGAAAGAAGCTGTGGAGGAATTTTTACATTTCCTATGCCACAATAATGGCGAAAACATCGACAGTGAGTTAGTTATGATTATGCGCTTTTTCGGAATTAATTAGTTTTTTCAGATTTCTTCAGTAGTCAGGGACAGCAGTGTAGACAAGCTTTAGAAGCAGATAACTCACTGGAAGTTACTCAGTGTTTCGGGAAGATATTCAGTCCGTTGCAGGGTTATGTGAAAAAACAGGAACTGTGCGAGTAAGTTATAAATTAAAATTAAATAATTCTGGTTTAAATGCGGATTTTTTTGCAGAGATATAAAGGTTGCTAAGAAGTGCTTCGATCAAGTAATAGAGAGAAAATGTCCTAATTTTAGAGGTTTTAAAGATCTGAATGAAAATCTGTTTGAATATATTAGCAAACCATGCGCGGCTTGTGCCTTGAATATTAACAATTTCTTGTTGTTATTAATGTCAGTATTCTCATTTTATTATTTTAAGTTGTAAATATATGTGTGCAAAACAGCATTGTTAGAATTTGAGCGGCGTTTGTAAAATTTTATTAGACTGTTAAAAAATAATAACCGGATGTTGTTGAATTATAACTATAGGACAAGTTTGTTAAAATTTTACTTATTACTTATAATGGTCTCAGGAATTTATTTATACCTTTTAACCAGAACCCAAGTGTACGACAGAAATCCTGAAAATGGGTAATCCAAAGAAAGTAACACCATTTTTTTAAATTCCTCTATAATCTTAAGTGTTATAATATAATATACTTAATGGATATTTGGCGATATTTTGCTACGAATATTTAAACAAAAAGTGCTTATGTGGATAATTCAAGGCTGTTAAAATTTGAAAATTATGTACACCATATAAACTGTTTTGTAAATAAAATTATTTACCTATCAAAAAAACTGTGTTTGAAATTGCTTCCATTAATCACACTAAAATAAATATATTATACGGGTAGTTTAGCGAATTTGTATTAAGCTATAATTTAACATAAATTATCCAGTATTCGTTTTTTCATAATTATGTATTTATGTAATTCCAGTAGGAATTTAATTTACGATGATTTCTCCTGCTAAGGGTATTATAAACCGGGTATTATAAATCAACTTATCCACCCCTATTATCAGAGAAAAATGTGTTAGTAGTTACAGAAGACATCTGGCACAGGGTGTGCGCTATATATTTGTCTTCAGGAGAGTCGAATTTATCAAAAGTACAAAAAGTGTGGCCATTACACCACTGGCTTTAAAATGAAAATATTTTTTGAGCAAAAAGAATCGAAACAAAAACAGTTTTGCGTTAAAAATAAATCAAAATCCCAATATTTTATTCCCAACCCTCTACATAAAACTAATCCAACCCAAAACAGCTGTGATGAAATTTTCGTGTTTTCTATTCGGAAAAAGTTAAACCCACTAAATTGAGTAAATTGTTTTAAAGGGCCAAAGAGCCTCTCACGGATCAGAGAACGGTGTTTTTATATTCAACATCTGCTGCTCGAGAAGTTTCAAGCTACAAGCACCTCCCACTATACTTACAATGGAGTGTATCACATGTTTAAAATTCACTTCTTCAAGTACCATCCAGAAAGAAGGGACAGAAAATACACGAGCGCGCGTTAATTTTAAATTGTTTAACAACTGTCAAGTCGTCAAGTGGTTTTTTGTGAGATTTTAATGAAATTTGCTAGAGAGGTAAGTTGAAATTTTTTGTAATTTTAAAAAGGGGGAAAAATTTATTTAAAGGAAAATTATGCGAATTTAACAACAGAAACCGCAAAATAAATATTTCCCTCAAATAACAAACTTAAAATAAATAACCTGTCGTGCCTAGTTTATTTTCCGAAAAATCGTTATAGTTGCCGGATAAATCAGAACTAGGGCATCTCGCGTGCTTTACCATTCTCTAAATATTTAATTCTAATAACTACTTAGCAATCTTTCATCAAAGAATTTTCGTGTTCCACAATTTTTTGTTTGCTAAACTTTCCCAAATGTTATTAATATAATTCAATCTTTCCAAACTATTCGTTTCCATAAAATCGGAAAAAACGCCAGGTGGTGTTGTTGCTTTTAAATAATCACCCGTGTAGACGTGAAGGCTGAGGCAACAAACCTCTGCGGAAATCTGGTATAGGATACCTGCCTTGGACCTGCAGCTGCTCCATCGGGGCTCCATGTGCAGCCAATCACTGCTCACTTTCAGCACACCTGTCGATTCACTTTTTCGTACGCGGTAATTATCATTATACTATATCAAATCACATCATCTTCAAAATGTAAATGTAGTGCGGTATTTTAGTTATTTTATTTTAATTAATTTACGAATAATTAATGGTACTAGCAATTAGGATTGTTGGGAAAAAAGTTGGATGATTGTCTAATTGACATGTGGCATCTGCTGGACGGGTTAATTAATTTATTTTACAACCAAATTTTGTTATCGATATGAAATACATTATATTGTAATTTATCGTTGCGTTGATATTAAAAACTTGTAATAATGGTAATTTTACGTTATCTATCGACGGAAAACACCACAAAAAATTCAGGAAGGATAGGAAGGACTTAAATCCCACGGTATCTTTATGATTACATAATTTACCTTTAATTTTAATAATAGTGTGTTTATCTTTTGCGCTGGCTTCTACGAACTAGTCTTCATTTAACAGTCATGCTCATGGCCATGGGACCTACCTGCAAAAAAATGTAAACACATTTATCCAAAATATTTTTTATGAATTTCTCTAAGAATAATTAAAATAGCTCACATCTTATTTGTACCAAAAGTAAATTATATCTTACCTTTATCTGGAAGCCCTTTTGCTTAATTTCCATTCCTGTGATTAAAAAAATAGCACATCACACTATAACACACGAAAAACACTATAACATTTATAATATGAAAATAACTAATTATTATCACTGATGGTTTAAAACACATCTTACTCTGATGCTAGCTAAATAGAAACTGATATTTATTTACGAATTTTTAGTTAAAATGAGTCAAATATCTTACATAACAATTTCCACATTTTGAAAGAAAATAGGAAATAAATTTAAAAATTCACAAAATATTAGTCATCGAAACTACATAGTATAATTATTTTATAAAAATGGATACATTTTGAATTTTTCACGACTTGTGTGTGCATATTTGCAAAGTAGCATGCAGGCATATTTTTTTTAAATTATTGTAGAATAAATTAAATTTTAATATTTTGTCAGATTCAGTGGTGCAATATTTGAATGCATTATGCCAGGTTTACACGTAGTCATTTACTGGAGGTAGTGACTCTATTTCAGTAAATTGACGGTTCTAAACCTAGTTAGATTTTCAATAATAATCTATACAAAAATACACAAAAAGGCAGTTTATGGAACAAATAGGTGAAAGGTCTTCATAGACAAAAACTGCATCAGTAACCGACTCTTTTACTCTAGCTCTAGCTCTAAACCAGGCATTAGTTTTAATACTTCATAAAACCGATTCGACAAATTGCATTTAGTTTTACATATTGAATTTCGTTTCAATTTACATGATGCTTTTTAAATCTGATTTGTATTTTAATAGCCAGTCAGGGGAATATTCCGCCATGCCTGATTTAAATTTATACCAGAAGTGAATTTGTATCATAAAATTAAAGGTTTAAAAAAATAAAGGCAACTAAGTAGTATTTAGCAAGAAGTTTCTTCGCATTTTGAATAACAGATCCACAAAGTATTTCACGATAGCAGAGACACGTCTGGAATTTAATGAGCCAAAAGAATAATTAATACCAAGTTTACAAGCGTAATTTTTAAACAACTAAAGAGATGTACTCGTAAATAAATCCTGGTTCTATTAGAACGAATATTAATTGTTTTATAATGAACTATAGATAATACTCCCAACATTTTATTATAAAATATTTTTAACTCATAACAACAATTTATGATGTACAGTTTCATTAATTTTTGTACAAATTTTATTCATGCGTTTTTGCATTTCTTGCGGTTCGTTGGAACGTATACACATAAATCAAAATATTCTACATATAACGTTTAGAACAAAAAAGCTCGTATTCATCATCATGACAAAAGAGCCCGTATTAGCGAAATCAGGTCGACAATAATGGGTCAGTTGAAATACATAGCAAGAAAAGGCAAATATTTTTAAAAATGTATGTCTACATTCTTGTTTAGTATAAAGAAATATGCATTCTGAAAGTCGGTATATAAACACATAAAGTTAGCTGTATTATATTATATTATATAAAGGTTTGTTCGTATAAAATAAAGCGCAAAGAAGCTCAGGTTCACATTTTCTTCTAATGAACTAGCTTTCTCCTTAATGAAAAGATTGTTTATTGCAATAATGACGTTAATTTGTGAAAAAAAGTAATAGGTACTAAACATCTTCAATTTTACGAATAAAGTTTTATATTCAGGGTGTTAATATACAGGGTGAGTCGCAATAAGTGGGACATGCTTTACCTGTAAATACTAGGCCTAAAACTGAAACGATTGTACCTATAGACTTTACAGAATCCCATCTCAAAAAATTCTGTTTCTACAAGTTTATATATGACTTCGAAGTCTAAATCAATTTTAGTCCATTTTGAGCTTTTTTCAGTTCCTACGAGTTTTGTAATCACTTTGAAGTAGATCTTGCTTTTGAGCTTTAGACTCGCCATCCGCATGAGCTCATGTGTTACATTACAAAGTATTTATTTCTAGTAAAATCCCCTTGCAGCTTTTTGAAGGATAATAATTATATTCTTCAATTTCAGCTAATTTCGCATTATAATTAAGACTCAAGTGCTTCGTACATAAAAAACGTTTAAAATCCATGAAAATGTCTGAAAGTGCGAACAATGCCCGTGTGGTTTGCGCAATTAATAATTTTTTTTATATCCTGGATATAAACGTAGCCACAAAAAACCCAATAAATTCCTACTATTCCGTGTGCCTCGACTAAATTACACGCCAGAAATGAATATCATTTAAATCCTTCAAACGCAAACCTCGATTTAGTTACAAACTTTACATTCCCTCGAAAAGTCTGAAACAGACAAAAAAAAAACAGTAAAACAGTACACGTTTTTCAATTACAACAAAAACCAATCAATAAATCAAATCAAGAGCACAAACTGACGAACCATATTTTACTAGAAGTGGCAATGCATTAACGCATAAAATACCATTTCTTGTTTCGTTTTCGAATGGGGGGTAGCGCCAGTTGATGCAAAATCGATATAATGGCTCTGCGCAAGCTTTCTACTACACCCCCAACTATGAAAACGGGATCAAAACTAACTTCCGACGACGCTGACGACGTCGTTTTTAATGAAACGCGGAAGAGACTGCTTGGCGCGATATTGTACTATGCAGTGCCGGTATTTTTACTCCACATCACGACGCGAGTAGTTAAATTTCTATCTGAGACACGCGAAAAGTATACAATTTAACTCTTTTTCTCTGTTACAATTGTGATGAGGTTGTGAGTGTTATTGTGGAAATTCCGATGAAATTAGTTGAAATGGTAAGATGTTATCTCGGGTGATTGTTGTTGAATGAATGAGCTTTAGAGGCTGATTTTCCAATATCTATTGGATCGGTAGTTAATGAGAATTGTTGGATGTAATTGAATATGGCGCGGGCAATGATTCCCATTCTTAAAATATACAACTCGTTTCTATAAAGTTTGCTAAAAATACCTTAAATTTGTTTACTTTAGTTAAAGGTAAATATCTTGTAATTTGATGCCGAACAGATATCCACCTACACCTACATGTTTGTACAAACATACAGAGAAGTTTAAGATAAATCAAACTTACTTTTTGCAAAGTTTTATTGACAACTAAATTTACAAGAAAAAATCTGGAGGTAGCCAAACAACATGGATTAACGTTTCTAAATAATTTTATTGACTCTCTAGAACAATTTTGGGAGCAATAAAATTGTTATAGTTACTAAAATAAAATCAAAGAAACTTTATGGTCCATAAATATTTGAAAGTGAAACTATAAATGTGGGATCCTGTTTAAAAAATTTACAGGGCCGAAATTTACACTTTACCGAGAGACTAGCGGCAAAAAATAACGTAAGGGTCGCGTTTAAGACTTTGGAGAACCTAGGCGTTATTACCTCTGAGGGTAATTCCTCTTCCTTTAAAATATAAATTTACTGTTTTATACTGAAACTATTTATAAGGGCGCCTAGAAAGTATATAATTTTTGTAACGTAAATACACTCCCCGCAAAAAATATTTCAAATCTTGTCTTACCATCATTATTATACATACTATACTGAAACTACTACCTAAAATTCTTCTAAATAATTCTTCAATTAGAGCCTTTGGAGCTGATTAATAACAATGTTTAGATCTTAGATGAGCTAACAGCTAACAGAAATAATTGTTCCATACGTATATGGTCCATCGGATGTAGATCAGGACTGCCAGCTGGCCAATTCTTCAAAATACTGAACAATAATAACAATACCGTTAATTAACGATCTTAATCATCTTGTAAGATTGTTCACAATTTATTAATTATCTTTGACAAAATTTATAAGCAATTCATTTGTATTTATTAGCTATATAAATTCCCTTATTTTAACAAAATTTTTGCCAGAGAATTTCCATTACTGGAAATTAATTAATAAATAAAATATTTAAATTTCAATAAAATTTAATAAAGTATTAAATCGATAAACGTGACTTTCATCACGTATTTACTTACGTTTTTTTATATAAAATATTCAAAACTAAAAAACCCGAATAAAATTAAATTTTACATCAACACATTATTTGAAAAAAGTGTAGTTTTATACGCATTAGCTTTTTTACTGAAATTATTTCTATTATACTGTATAAACACATCGATAATTAAAAATATTTCTCACTTAAATCAATATTATTCATAAACGCTGCTCAATTCAATGTAGACATAGTAAACATACAAAATTTCATTATTTTAGGAATTTCCTGAAACGGAAAGCTTACTGCATCTAATAAGAGTATTTAGTAATAGGATTTTAATCCTCCCTCAGTCTTCATCAAAACTGATCAATAAGCAAATTCATATTCAAAACGCGTAAAATTTACATAATAAGCTTGCCGAACATACAAATTGACTAGTACTTGATTAGATCTCTAGAAGCTTCCTGAAAATTAAACACTACAGGAAAGATACTCCAACAACAACAACAACAACAAAAAAAGATTAATTTAAGAGTCTTTCGTAATTTTCACTCTGTTTGTTCAAGCAAGCGGCTTTGGTGTATTTTCGCCAGTAGAAGAAACTAGACGATCTCGTTGGTCTGGTCTTAAAAGACTTCTCGTTTAGATCTCGTGGTTTTGCCGAGCTTTCAATTAGAGGTTTCGTTTGCTGTATTTCGTTCTGTTAAAAGGAAAACAATGTCGTTTCATGCCAAGTTAATGCGTAATAATCTTTGAGTATTTGGTCTAAAAATAGATCGCGTTCTATTCCAAACTTTTTAATATCAAACTATTATTTTATAGGCTTCAAATCAAATACACCACCAGCAACAAACAGCGCCAGATTTGTTTTGTTGATTATGTCTTCGACATGTTCAACAACTCCGACAAAATTTGATAATAACAATGTCATAAAAAATTCAAACGAGAAAATGAGTGATTCCACACGAGCATCTTACCAACCAATCAAATCAACAGAATCGTTAAAATCAACAAAGTACAATAAGAAAAAAAGCAAATCCGGAATACATTTGAATAATCTTTGGTCCATATGGTATGGTATCTTTTGTACCGCACTACAAGCTTACGCTGCCATCAAATGTCTAAAACGGATCCTAGGTAGGACATTATGGTACTATTTTTGGATTTTATGTTCCGATTGCATTGTGAATTTCTTCCAGGGTACTCACTGCTACCGTGGCCGGAAGGGCTGCCTTATGTAGAATTAAACTGTAGTTTAGGCTTAAATGGAGCTGCTTTACTACTATTACCAATTTTCCTGGTGGTTGCCATTCTCAAGGTAAAATATTAAAAGCCGGTGGTGTGTATGTCGCTGGGTTTAAAACATTCATTCCATGCAATTTTCAGGTAGGTAATTTAGCAAACGATGGATATAAGCTTGGTCGACAAATGAGTACATGCAGTAAAGAGTCACCTGAAATATTAAAAAGCGGTGGCGGTTGTGGATTGTTTAGATACGGGGGACCGACCGCCCCTTTCATTCACATTGCCATATCGTTCTGTTTGCTCATTCCCAAGTTACTGATGGAAGCCAAACTTATTGAGGCCGGTTTTTTATCGCAAGGTATGATGACTATCACTATGAGCTAATATGTGGTCCATAGGTCAGCCGAAATTGGGATAAAAATGACAGATATTTTCGGTCAAAATTGGATAGATATGAGGTTTTCCAATTTATTATAGTAAATTAAAAGGACAAAAATTCTCAATAATTTCGAAAAATCAAAGACCTATTTTGGAGGGTAATTATAGGCACCTGCCAATTTTTACGAAAATGTGTTTTAATTCATCAATCGAGTCCCTCTGGGGAAAATCGGGGGTTGTCAAGTCAGGAGAAAACTGGGAAACGTGACACCCAGGATGGCTTGACTTGGCAGTCTGCGAGTTTTCCTGGGGGATTCCAGTGAAGATGTAAGTAATTTACTGCTCCTTCAAAATGCGAATAATGATGAATAATGGATCGAAGTTGTAACCATTGACAAATATTTTGAACAAAGAGAGCTAAACGACCAGAAATATTCTCAAAGGGTCTTGATTTGCGAGGAAATTTTTGTATTATTTGACTGGTATTTATGTGACTTTTATTTCTACTAGTAACCTAAATTTGATGTAAAATTTCTGCCCCAATTTCGTTCCTTATTCCACTTAGCTGACCCATGGACTGAAACTACAATCACTTCAACCCACTTTATTTCCAGAATGGATCTGGCACACAGATTTAGACTTTATTGTCCTGCACAAAGACCGTCTAGTGGTTCTAAGTTTCATGCCATCGAACAGCTCGAACCTGGCCGCTGCTGCATCACTAATTCAAACGAAAGAGGCAATTTCGGATAGTTTACTGAGGCCTAGTCCACTGCCATTTACCAGCTCCTCGGCTGTAACTCATACAGTTTTAAAAACATTGAAAGATATGATCGGTCACGAAAATCACACTGCCTTCGATAGCAAGACCATCGAGACGGGTTGGGGCACGTCCGTCAGCTTGGAGTACATGAATTTGGCATTAGCATTGGTGATTTATTCGGTGCGGTATCCAGCGCTGTTTTGGTCGACGAACAAATGTCTGGGGATTATATTCTCGTTTCAATTGCTCATCAACGGGTTACACACTTTGTTGTCCTTTGCTGGGATGTCCATTTTGTATAAGGTGCGAGACAACAACGGGTTAATTAATACTTGGGCTGTAATGGTAAAAGTTTGTTTGGGGTTTTGCAGGTTCACATTGCGGGAGTTTGGAAGTCCTTACCGTTATTAAAGCACACCAGTAGAAGTATTTATTCTTTCGGGGGTAATACCCCTTTCTTGTTGAATTCCCAAGTAACTTTTGCGTTGTACATACTCTCAACTTTACTTGTTTTGTCGTCGAGTATTGTACTGTATTTCTACGGCCACACCAGGTAAATAACTTTAACTTTTTCAGCATTCAACCCTAGGGTAATTAACTTGTTCCCCTTTTACTTTGTTCGTAGATTTAACGCGTTTTTAAACCAGGAGCGTGAAAGAAAAGTGATTATGTTAAAAACCGAAGGTAGTAATGTGTGGAGTTATTTTACACATTGTGCTGCATTGTGTGTGTTAATATCGATTGGAATATGCAATGCTCCTCTCTTGCACGACTACACCATAATCTACAAGGGAAGCTTGGACGACATTACATTAATATGTATTATAGCCGGCATACTTCACCTATTTTTTTGGATTGTTATCTGGTTGTTTTTGACCATCAAACAGAAGTGGACCTTCAAGCTTCGAATAACCGTAAGTAAAAAGGAAATTTACTATTTAGCGAGGTTATTAATGTAGGTATTTAGTTTTAATTTAAATTTTCGTCCGGTTTCGCCTTACGACATCTTCAGGACAAACAGTACAAACTGATGATCTTTGTACGTTCTGAAGATACCGCAAAGCGAAACCAGTCGACAATTAAAATGTCAAATCTGCTAGGGATTTTATAGGTTTTCAAGAAAGCAGATTTTTTCTCGTAAAATGAATATTAAAACAAAATTCAACAACCATTTTATAAATAAACTATTATTATTTGTAAAATTTCTTTCTGCCTTAACGACATGTTGCAAGCGTCTTATGTTCATCAAATAGGAATATGACCCCGTTCTTCCTTTAACCAATCTTTTTATTCGTTAAATGTAATATGAGTCTCCCGCACTTTGTTATTCAAATAGTGTTCTATCGGGTTTAGGTCAAGTGTCTGGGCAGGTGCTTTAATAACTTTGGGAGTATTATTAAGTACTTAGTCACTTTAACCACTTTTTCAGTAATAGTCTAGTGTGTACTGTAAGATTATAATTGCGTTTTTTAAAAGCACAAATATTTATTTTATATTTTACTGAAAACTGAAATTAATTTTTATCCACATATAAAGTCTAAATTTATGGACCAATTCTGCGTTATTCCTATAAATTTAGTTTCGAAATTTGGAACTTCGGTTTGAACTCTTTTCTACCCTCCTCATTAACCATTGGGAAATAGTAGAATTTTCCTGCTTCTATAGTACCTAAAAGAGATGATGAATTTTTGACATTCTAATATGTACTTAGTAAGCTTTATCAAATAATTGACATCTGTTGCTATGGTAAAACACACCAAGTTTGCGTGTTACGAAGCAGGTGACCGATATTAATTCTTAATGTCTAAACACAGCGTTAATAGTCAATTTATCCTATGATTTAACCAGGTCAAAATTTTCATGTTGAGTTCTAAGTAGATGCCCTTAAAAATGTCATCACTATTCTATGATATCTTGCTATAACATTTAATCCTTGGAGTGACGCACCCTGCATACCAAAATGTCACATGCACGTCTTGAAACCATGACCATTTATTCCAGATTGGCAGGGCGACAGTCCGCGAAGCCCGCTCCCTAAAACTAATGACTGACATTCACTTGAGCACCAACCGTTCCGAAGACCTTTCCCAACAACCCCTGTTGGTGGTTGGAAATGGTCGCACGTACAGTGTAACAGACACCTCACCGAAAAAAGCCATCATGGGAGTAATTCAGAAGACTGTTCTAAATAAACGCTCAAAAAGCAACGGTTCCATTTCGAATGATGATGGTGAGGAGCAGATATACTGGCTACGACCAGCGATCGCCCCTTCTCAGAACTCACCAGATGGTTCCAAATACTTTTGTTGGTTTAAGAAGAAACCTCAGCATAAAGTTACTTTTAATGAGACTACCACCAGTACGTCTGTTAATCGGTAACATGGTTTCTTATTTACTAGGTGTTAATTGTGTTTTTTTTTGTGATGTATAAAAGATGGAAATTTTTGTGTGTCGTGTTGTATGTTGTATGTAGTGTAGATAGAATCAATTTCTTTAGCATGTAACAAGATTTTAAACAGTTTTTAAGTGAGTTTGCTTGAAAAGATTGTGTATAAGTATTAAGTACGTAAGTTTGATGATGGGCTAAAAAGTTTTCTTCTTGAAAGCGGTGCAATTATTCAAATAATATACGAGAAACTTTTAACGGAATCATAACTAATTTAAAATATTTTATGTAATAGTTATTTATGTACAAATATTTATTATTTTTTAATATAATTTTCTTCAGTTTGTCTTTAGTTTTATTTTTTTGCATCAAAATTTATCCAAAATTTTTAGACTACTACGTCCCAACAAAGGGGCTTTGCCAGGATGGTAATTAATATTAAAACTGACTTTGTGGCACTTTTCTTCTAGAAATAAGTCTAGCGTTAGACGAAGTATGCACGGAATAAACGAGGATGATGGAGATTACGCTACACTGCGCGAATTGCCACTGCCGCCATCAATATCACAAAGACTGAGCAACGGAGACGACACTGCCAGTGAAGAAGGAAAGGTAAATACTGAATAAATAGACTGTTAATTAAACAACACTTCACTCTAATACCAAACGAACAGAATAATGAATGACGGTAATCAATAAGTATATGAGTTTCCGTTTTAGCGACAAAAACTTGGATTGACTACCCTCATTCTATTTTTCTATAGTATTACCTACACTACATTAACACACTTGCTTTAGCTATTGGCTTGCGTACATGATGAACACGTAACCTATGCTAGTAACAATCAGGACTTAGTTCCTCCTGTCGTGTATGAAGATCCGAGTCCTTTGCTTTCACTTGAACCTTCCGTCATTGTCCACAGTTTCGAGGCACAGGTGAGGATAAAGACCCATAAACTACGACTGAACTTTTTTTAAGTGTTTGTGTTTTGTGATGGAAAAGCTTTTGTGAGTTATTGTCTTTGTACTAACTATTATAAACGGAGTTTTTGCACCTTCTATTCAGCTAAATTGCACAGGGAAAACAGTGGCGGATCCGGATATGCTCCGCGGGCAGTGTTTGGAAAATTATTTCTTTTGGGGATTTTTACTTAAATGTACAAATGACCACACAAAATTACGTTAATAATCTTATATATAAACGTGAAAGTTTGTCCTCTATACAAATCTACACTGTTGTAGATATCGACGCCAAATTTTTTCAGAAATTGACTTCTTCATAAACTAAAATTATTATCATTTATTTAATTTAATTAGTTACAGTGAATACTAATGAAAAAGAAAAGATGTAGTTAGCCTTATTATTTTTCATATTTCTAGGATTCCGTTGAATATAATTTACGAAACCCTGCCTGAAAATAGATGGACATTTTAGAATTTTAGAACTTACTTTAAGCTTATAAGGAACCGCCACTGCCTCTAAATAAAAATAATTTTGTGCGCTCTCATTCCTTTCAACATGTTATTATTATTTGCTCATTTTTCCCACCTGGGGTGGTTGAACTTTTTTCGCATTCATTCGTTCCAGTAATGGTTCTGCTTGAATATACCTTTTTGTGTGGAATGCTTATTTAAAAAGGGCAACTTAACCCAACGCAACAAGCGCGCACCTGTTTCTTTATACAAACACACAAAATCATAAGAACAAGAGTGAGAGAGAGTCTTTTGGAATTTTAAATTACCACGTGAAATTGTTGGTTCAGCTTTTGCACAAAATCAATAGCGTTTAGTGCCACAGAAGGGGCTAATCGATTATCATTTAGTAAGTGCACCCAGGTTTAAATGTGTGTTCCACTACATTGACTTTATGAGATCATTTCCAAAGAAGGCATTCTCTTTTTAATTAGACTTAGTGGATATAAAATTGTTTTCGAGGGTGTAAAGAAGTGAAATTTTTTATGATTATTTTCTATGCATGCTGATAAATGAATAAATTACGATTCAACCTGATTCATTAGACTAATCCCTTACATGGGTTTATAAATGTAACACAATACCAGAGTCGCTTTTATCCTTTAAACATATTTAATCCTATTAGCTAAAGCCAATATTTTGCTTTATGTCTATAAAAAATTAAAAAGGAGCTTATATTTTTAAAATTAACTTTACTACCTACATACTTATACTTATTCCTGTTATCATATAAAAAATGTAATTTGATAGATTCGTTATTTTTCATAAATAAATCTGTAGGAAATAATGAAAAATTAATTTATTGCCTCGAGTAATCCGATACAGCTGTAGCTTTTATTGACTCATTGAGTTATATGAGTTGTCAAATAAAAAGCTGATAAAATATAGCAGAGGAAACCCTCAACAGTGATGTATATTTTTCTCCAAGATGATACATTTTGTATCGCTCAAAGAACCCTGCAATTTTTTATGCCTTATCAAGTGAAATCCCATGAAAACATGTACACATTAATCAAAAAATTCTGCTTTGTATTTGAACGTTACAAGATCGATGAGAGGAATAAAATAATATTTCGTGGTAAAATTTGCAAGGATTCCATCAGAATTGGAGTCAAACTCAGACAAATTCATTTAAAAGGAAAATAGCGTACTTTTCCACGTCTTTTACAGTCTTCTGGTTAGAGGACAACGGTTTTGTTATTTACTTTACTGACATACTTTTTCTAATTGAATAGGATCACAAACAAGCGCGTTGTGTTCTTTATTTTCTACCCTTGCAGGAAATTACGTTTGCTTTAGATTTTCTGCCCGGCGAAGAGAAACTGAGGTGCAATTAAGAAAATGTAAATAAATAGAGTTTCGGTTTATATTTAAATGATGGGAGCTTTTAAAGAATTTTTAATTTATAAACAGGTAATGTCTAAAGTGAATTTAAATAATCCACGACAATGTATCTTCAAATATCTTCAAACTTTTAATAAAATAGAAGATAATTCAATAAACAAATTTATTTACAAGCAATGCGGAAAAACATCTGGACAACGAAAAGTATAAATATTCTACAATCAAATTAATTATTCTGGAAAGTATCAATTGAATATTTTATTTTATTATTATTGGAATTTGCCGCAGAATAATCTACTAAACAAAAACAAAGTTGATACATTTCCACAGTGCATCTCATTATAAGTTAATAAGTATAGTTTAAACTTCATTATTGTAACCAAAGTTTTTGAATGATTTATTTCGTTTACTTGGAGGCCTTGATAAAAAACTCTAGTACATAAAAGCAAATTTTTTGCATTCTAAATACTCTTTGGTCAGACGACAGAAACAATTATAAAACCATCACTATTTAATGACTCCTCCTCTAATGACTTTTTCACAAAACGTCCTTTATTCTATATAGCAAATTGCCGTGACGAAGTTTTATTTTCATTTGCTTTCACCCCGACATCCTTCCGCATTATATCCAAGGGTGTACCTTAGAAACTATAAGTCGCTTGTTTGTGTTGTAGATTAACGGGGGTCAAGCCCCTCGTTGTTTACGTCGCACAGACTCTGGCATAATACCGCATGAAGAACGTACAGGCAGATCCGATTCATTAAGCACTGAAAGCTCAACATCACCACCTGAGCCACCCGGCAGTAACCACAGTGAAACTTCCAGTGGAATTCATTCCAATGAAAGCGCCGACCACCAAACCAAACAAAAAGACTGCGCTTGGAAATCCCCACAGCAGGATAATGCGCCACCTCCTGGAAACTTCGACGAGATTTTAGTGGAGGCTCAGCCAGAGTCCACGGTGGTGATCAGACGGAAATCAATCCATCCTAGTAGCACTTCTGAGATAGCTTCGACTGGGATTATTAAAGAGGAGCCCTTCGGGAGGGCTACTAACATGCGGATGACGTCCTTCACCGACAGTACTGACTTGAGTTCTATTCAGTCTTCGTCGGCGACTCTTCCGCATTATCCCACACAACCTGTGCAAGCTGTTTACCCAAATTGCTCCACTATGCCATTGCCGCAGCACACCACCACCGTACCACCACCCCTTTTAGCTAATGGCAACAGTTGTAATGTTTATCCTAGACAACACTCCACCATTCCCACACATCATAATGGTATCAAATTAATTAACAACTCACACAATCCATATATTAAGAGACTGCACACGAAACAGGGAGAAATTATTAAATACCCCAACGAACCAATTTACACGAAAATTAATCGGGCTACAGGCGAGTTGTATCATTACACATCTTAGAGTAAGGTGAGTTTTGGTAATGAGGGGACGAAACTAGAGGGTTAGTCCCAATAGGGGGGACGTGATTATGGTTGTGCATTAAATTCTAGGAAAGCTGTAAGTAATAAAACTGCAAAATTCATCTTGTTAGTACAACGTATTATATGAGGATTTTCTGCCGCAATTCAATTCTAGTCAAAATAATACATAGCGTTCGATAGAAATTTATTGACCGTCAATTAATTGAGGGGGAACTTTTGTAATATTATTGGATTTTTCTAGTTATTTACTGCGTAATGTATGAGACTGCTTGTTGCCCATCAATAAATTTATATCGAAACCGCTACTCGTTGGTTCTTTAGTAAGAGCCTTAAGCCCAAAATTGAACAATAATTTACACCTAATTACAAAAAAGCACTCCTTCATTAGTTACCTTAAGATATTTCTACTTTTTCACATCTTTAGATTTCTTACAAAAACCTAATGTATAAGTATGAGACCATAAAAACATTTCATCACTTTTAACAGACCATTTCATGCAAAATATCGGTTTTCATATCCATTAAAGTAATTAATACTAAATAATATAGTTAAAATATCATTGTTTCCCTGCCTGAATCCTGGTAGTAAGCAGAGTAGGTACATAAATTTTAGAATAGCTTTTGTATGAAAAATATCAACAAGTTAATATCATCATCAATGGTAAAATGAATGTGATGCTCGTAAACCTACAATAATTTTTAACAATATATTTTATAATAACATTCCTCTGACTGTAAGAATATTAATAGTAATAAAAAGAAGTATACAATATACATAAATATATTTGACGAAGAAAGCTTTTTTAATTTTGTAGAAATATTCGTATAAGAAAATAAATTATTAGTGAGGCTGATCGATGTGTTTACGGGAAACTGATGGAAGAATCCAACCTGCAATATGTTTGTAATTTGTATAAACCCGCGGACTAAATTCACTCTTGGTTGTGCCTATAATATAATAAATATATGTATTATTTCAGTGGTACTAGTAATAACAGGACCTACCGAATTTGGTTCTAAACTGTGTTGTAAAAGTACTTTGTATTGTTATTATTTTTTTATGTGTTAAATTAATTGTTAATGTTTTTTTGTACAAATACTCATACATCTTATTACAGAATATAATATTATAATAATAAATAATATTTATATTAACTTAGTAATCTAGTCATAAACTAATGGAAAAACCAAAAACAGCAAATGTTTATTATATTAACATATTAACTACATATTATATTGTACTTAAATATATTAAACACAACAAACAACTTCCAATTTGTGCGAGATATGTACGGAATCATTCAAATAATACCGATGTGTTTTGTATTTATGTTGCATCACTAAACTAATAAAATTATTTATTAAGAAAATTGGTTAATTACTTTTTGACCTCCAATGAATTCAGTTAATTTCTTCTTTGGATAAATTTATCAGTTACAAGGTAAGTAAGTACTTATATATATATATATATATATATTATAGAACTAAAACTAAAAACAAGCGCTACTTTTTCTCTATAATAAATTCAAAATTGAAACTGTCCCCTTAATCCCCTTAATCTGAGCTAGCGTCATCATCACTATCAATTCCGCTGCTGGTGTCTTCATTTTCCGTAGCACATGCCAAACAAGCGTTCCCCACATCCATCCAACATTCCCCACAATAAATCATGTGACACGTCTCATTTTTACACTGTTGAAAATCGCTTTTTTTCAACGGCTCCGGGTCCTGACAAATCAGACATTTCCTGCGTGCACACGTGAATATTTTCAACCAATTACAAATATTCGGATAGCGAACACGCAATATCGCGCAAACATTCAAGTTTTCTTCCAAGCGATGTTGTCGGGTCAATTTTTTGACTTTTTTCCGCATAAATCTATCAAATAAATTGTAAGCTGGTAGATATTTTTATAGAATAGTACCCACCTAAAGAAACCGATTCTCCGTTTCAATGTTTCGTTATACAGGAACAGTACGCGTTTTTTCTCGCGTTTTCTATAAAAATACGCACAAATTACACGTCGTAGTCTTTGCGTGTATGCCTGAACTAGAATCATTACCCACGTAATAAAATATATGCCGTATATTTTATATAAGTAGTATTTTAGAAGTAGATTTGGTCTTGGCAGGCAAGCCTCGTTGCTCCGTTCGATATTTATGCGTTTTTTTACGTTGAAACCCTTTACAAGAGACCTCAATAAAGACGCTATCATTCCAGTGCCTAAAAAATTTAAAGCGTGAAATGCAAATTATTTATGTAAATCTGCTGGAAACATGCAATTGAACTTAAAGGGTGGGCAGTAAACACTTATGGATATAGTAAAGTAAATGTTAGGCGAAGCAAACAGTTTAAAACGTCATTTAGGGTTTTGGGGGCCCAGAGTTCCTAAACAAAAAAAAAATCACAAGGAATCGGAGATTGTAAGTGAAAATTTTTCCAAATAAAACAAGAATAAATTTAAAATTTTTCACTTATGGTCCTATATTACCTTTGATATTCAGCATCAAATCATGATGTCCAGTTTGATGGTAGCTAATTTTAGCGTGCCGCCTAACTAAATCCAAAGCCTCATAAAACAAACGATCCAATAAAACAAAAGTAGTAGCTGTAATCATTTCCAGGAGTAATACGATTGTCTCCCGGAGCAGCTGCTCCTTTTCCTGCTTTAATGGTTTGCCAGAACGCGGATCAACCAGTTTCAATTTTTCGATTTTTTTTAATGGCAACAAAGTATGTTTACCCAATTTCCGTCGCCTTGCATCAATCCGCCTAAAGTACCGTGTAATGTAATAATTATCAAACTCTATATCACGCAAATATTGGTCGTGGTACTTCTGGGAACTCAGTATTATCCGCAGGAAAATAAACGCCAGTAATCGTTTCACAATAATTAAAATATCATTAAGAATACGCTTTTTCTCGTTAACGACATGCATGACAGCCACTGCAGTGTCCCGTGCATCTCTAACATCCTGCAGGTGCCTGAATTTACCTGCAGACGAGCACGAGATTAGAATAAGTAAGGAAATCGCGACGAATTTTATTTACCTAACTTATATTGTAGTCTGACACCTTTGAAGTTCTTAGAAAGGGACGATCGTGATTCCTTTAAGTATGTATACCCCTCGCCAAAACCTGGATCGATATCCTTCGAGGGGTCGCATCGTGATGAACCCCCAAGGGCCTCAGCGATGTTGCACACAAAATCCAATTTCATCGGCCAGCACAATAACCAAGCCGCCACCCAAGTGACCGTGTCGTAACAAGTATTGTAACCAGTTGCAAACATGCTCCTGCAGCGGTTTGCTGCTTTTGTGAATTGGTCTTCGCAACGCATTTCCACTTTTTTTATATAAAGTTTTTCGTAACGTTCAGCCTCGATTTTCTCACCTTTACATTAGATACCTAGTCAACTATACAACAAGATTTCAAGTCTACTTACCTTTAGTATCATATTTAGCTCCGATTATGGAAGATCTCCTAGTGTCCCCCATCTTTTCATCCAAGTAATCGTTTTCTTCCTTTAGCTTCTTCATTTCAGTTTCGTCCTCGATTTCACCAGTTATAGGCGCAGAAACATCTTTAATTGAACGAATCGTGTCCTTGACTTCATTAGCTTCTGTTTTCAAACCGAATAAAGCTTGGGTGAAAGGTTTAAACATCAACTCAAATCTAGTTTTGGTTAAATTAAATGTTAAAGAAGCTGTGCAGGCGAAGACTCGGACCACTTCCTTTCCGTTGTTGGATAAGTTGTCTATAGGCCCGGAAATAATAACAGCAAGCACAAGTGCCTTTAAGACACCTTAAAATTCATTCATTATAGTTATAGTTAGATAAATAGAGATTAGCACCTCTTCCAACTTTTCCTCCAAAATTTGGAAATGTTAACAAGACGATGCAGCGAATTTGCGATGAAAAAGCAATACCAAGTCCCAACATCAGACAAATTATACTACCAACAATGAAGGCTATCTCGGGGGTGAAGCTTAGGTCAACTAGAATTAATTCGTAGAAGCCTAAACCTAAGAGAATACCGTAGAAGAAACCAAAAATAATTTTTAGGGGTCTATATTCATGTCTTTCGGTGCACAAGAGCAGGTAGAGAGGAGGGCAGAATTTGAAGCAATTTTTGAATGGGGAATTTTTTGACATTATTGCGATTATATGACATTTACGGATTTAGTTTTTGGAAAATTTCACAGGATGGCTTTTCGATCAAGGAAAATACAGAATAATTCAAAAATTTCATGCATTGATGGTTATTTTAAGTATACAGGGTGTCCCAGTGTCACCAGTCGATAGTTTAGCGAAAATTAAAGGTGGTTTGTTTAATAAACTATGGTCGAATGCTGCTTCCTTTTTGATGTACAGGGCATTTAAAGAAAATAAATTATTTTAATTAATTTGCTATAAATTAATAACAAAAAAATTTTGCCTTTTGAAATGTTGCATAGATCTTTTTTTTTGTATTCTCTTATTAATAGTGGATGCAATTATTATATTTAGAACACAGAGGCGTGCGTACGGGTTTCTTCAAAAACATTTTATTGAATAAAACGTACGCCACTGGTTTTTTTTGCAGCACCAATACGCAAAGACTATTTTCCATTCAATTTAGAAACTTTTTTGTATCTTACAATTTCTTGATATCTTAACTTTTTTTTTCTTATTTATTAAAGAGGTTCTTCCCTATTAGATTTCCGAAAAAAGCATCAGTACAAATTTGTAGAGAAAAATATTTCCTACAACTTTCTTTTTAATATTTTTTTGATATTGTCAATATTTAAAAAGTTATTCAACAAATAAGTTGAACATTTTTGGGAAATTTTTCTCTAGTTAGGTACTACTTACTACTACTTACTACTCTTTCCCCAAAATTTTCAACTTATTTGTTGAATAACTTTTTAAATATCGACAATATTAAAAAAAGTTTAAAAGACAATTTGTAGGAAATATTTTTCTTTACAACTTTGTATTAACTCTTTTTTTCGAAAATTTAATAGGAAACAAGTTATTCAATAAACAAAAAAATCCAACCCTTAATTGAGGTCTGGTGAAGGAAGGGCGGGATCTACGAATACAAAAACTCAGTTTTAAACTTTCAGGGTAACCCTCTACAAGATTCTACAAAAATTGGTAGGGTAAAAAAAGTATATTTGAAGCCTTTTTTCTCTCTTATTTACTGTACTATTAGGTTATTTTGAGTTAAGTTATCAAAAAATTATAAGATACGAAAAAGTTACTAAATTGAATGAAAAATACTTTCTGCATATTGGTGCTGTAGAAAAACCAGTGGCGTACGTTTTATTCAATAAAATATTTTTGAAGAAACCCGTACGCACGCCTCTGTGTTCTAAATAAAATAATTGCATCCACTATTAATAAGAGAATACAAAAAAAAAATCTATGCAAAATTTCAGAAGCCAAACTTTTTTTGTCATTGATTTATAGCAAATTATTTAAAAAAAAATATTTTCTTTAATGCCTTGTACATCAAAAAGGAAGCAGCATTCAACCATAGTTTATTAGACAAGCCACCTTTAATTTTCGCTTAACTATCGACTGATGAAATCCTGACGGTATAAACTGGGACACCCTGTAGAGATAATTGGAACGAATATTTTGCAGGAAATTTAAAATATATTAATTAATAGGTAAATAATAATATTGTAATAGCAAATAAGTAATTCACAAAATTTCGGCTCATTATTAAAATTAGAAGAGTCACTTCCCCCATAATTATTTGACAACACCTTGTATATGAAAATATGCAAAATTTAATTGGCATTCTTAAACCTGTTAATTTATATTAATTATCCCAGCATTATACAGCAAAATTTTTTTTGTTTGATGTATAAAACTGGAAAAACTGGATCTTATTTTTTTCCATACAAAGCATAAATTAAATAATTGAGACCAGCTTTTCCCCTCTTTTGACTTAATTTGTTATAAATTTGATATAAAAACCTGCTTTTTAGTGACTGCAATTGCCATTGCTGCAGTCCTCGAACTTTGCGGAATTATAAATAGTTTAGTGGCAGTTCAAAAAGATTATGCCACATATAATATTCTTATTTACACTTAAAAATTAATTAAAATAATAGAACCACAAGTAATAATTCTTATAATTTTATTATGCTTAATTAACAATACTTTGTGGGTCACATTTAATTATGTAACCTTTTTTAATATACCGATGTAACTTAACACCATAAAAAGTAAATATAGTAATAAGTAATGAACATTTTCCAGTAACATATAACGTAAATCAAATAACATAAAACCATAAAATTATTACTTTTTGAAATTCTATGAACTTAATAAAAAAACCTCAACGCTGTGCCCCATTCGCTAGTAAGGAAAACAAGGATTCCCAATGTTTTGATTAGTAAGAGTGCTCGTGTGGATACGCAGGAGCTAATGTAACAAAACCTGGTTTTCCCGTTTGTAAATCAAGTGATTCAACAAAATTAGTAGGAGAATAGTTTAAATAAATTAGTGCTAATCTTTCGAAGATAGTTGTGTTGTGTATGGTGAAGTGAACAAGTTGAACGAACGGTTGTTGGTTCATAAATGTATTTGAAACCGGTTTAATTTATAAAAATATATTCAACAGCATCATTTTGTACGCAATATTTTTATTTACATATTTGAACTTGTGCCGAACGTCGACTTTTGATTGGTTTCGTTTCAAACACGTAAGTTTCCAAGAATCAAACAATTTTCTAGTGTGAACTTTAAAACTAGGTGTAAAAATCTGTATTAAACTACAGACTGTAATATAACTTTTAAAACTTCTGTCTCTATGCAGAACTTTGTTGTTACAAATCAAAAAGTTTCCTATCGTATACCAGACGAGTTTTCACTAATGTGATTTGTTTTAGAATGAAAAACCTATTAACTGTGTTGGTTTTGGTGGGGACATTCCACTACTGCGTGCCAAAAACCATAAAGATAGCCCCAAGTGCCTCTATTCAGAATCAATATGGGTTAGCTCTCGAGGCAATTTTTGGAATGGGAATAAGACTGCAGGCGCTGTTGGACAGCAATAACACAGCGAACCCCAAGAATTTTGTGGTTTGCCCTATAAGTGCCACAATAGTTCTAAGCCAGTTGCTAATGGGGGCTGAGGGAGAATTTCGTGAGGAACTCTACGAATTACTATCGTTGCCCAAAAGTGATCACCACAATTTCAATCTGACGTTGTATGGCAAGGACAAAAACGAAACATACACGCTGCCTTATTCCAACTTACACCTGCAATTATCAAGCTTGATTAAGAAACTTGAAGACGGAAGCGACATGGGGAAACTGTATGTTTTAAATCAGAAAAGTGGAGTGTTTGTCAATAACAAATTTACCTTGAAGCCAAGGTTCATCAACAACCTACAAATGTTCTACGATGCTCAGATTTACTATGTTAATTTTGCCCCACAGAATGGAGTGTTAAATCAAAAGTAATTATTTTTAAATTAATTGTTACATCTGTAGTATTAATCGTGACTTGCTTTTTCAGCTTTATAAATCAATGGGTGTCTAATTATACAAATGGTCTCATCAAAGAAGTCCTTCCGAGCCCTCCAGCACCATCAACAGCATCGCTGTTTCTCAATGCTGTTTACTTTCTAGCGGAATGGGAAACCCCCTTCAGTGACATGTTGAATCGAAACGACACGTTTTATATATCAAGTGATCAAACAGTGCAAGCTCAGTATATGTTGAATCATGTTGAGCAAATTTTATACGCGGAAGCCAAGGAATATCGCCTAATTTGTCTACCGTACAAAAACAGCGAACTAGGAATGTATATTTTACTACCAAATCTCGACAATCCTAACAGGTTTAACATACGGAAATTTGCGGAAGAACTCACAGCAAAAGAAGTGTTAGGGACGCTTGATAGTGCAGAAAAACACGATGTTCTACTAAAACTCCCCAAATTGTCCATAACGAATACTGTTAGTATTTTGGAGCCGCTGCGCAAGTTTAAGAAGCTAAACCAGAGGGTTAAGTTTGAAAGTGATGCCTTTGACACCCTTGTTAATACTCTACAAGAATACAAAAATCTTTCATCGAATGTTGGGGGTGATTTATCCTTGTCCGGTGCAGCAGAAAATGCGAATGTGCAAATTTCAGACATTGTACAGAAAATGGTGTTTTCAATCAATGAGAAAGGAACTGAAGCTGCGGCTATTACAGCTGGAATAATTGATTATATTGGTGGATCTAAGTCGTTCCTAATCGACAGACCTTTTGCGTTCTTTATACGACATGAGGAGACATCCGCAACATTGTTTTGGGGCACAATTTCCGACCCTTCAGTTCATTAATTCCAATCGCATTAGGTATGTAGGTATTGGTTATATTAGATAACAAAAAGACTGAAGAAATGTGTTATGTTTCCCTACAATTTTTTTATATTACGCGAATACTCGATTTTTGTGTAGGTACAAGTTTAAAAAAATGTACAATAAAATAAAATATAAAATCGTATATTGTTTTTAACTAAATCGCATAAATGTTTGTCACATCCTAAGCTCACAATAATTAAAAATGTATTCCATAGATTTTATTATCATACATCATAATATAAAGAATTTATGATAAACAGCCTTTATATTTTTCTCTTAACACATTAAAAGTACATTGACGTCCGAACATCATGAATTTTTTTTAAGTAAATATATTTTATAAAAACAACTTTTTTCGGATTCTAATTAAATGTAAGAGTTACTAGTTTTAATTACGTAATTTAATTTATTTTGAGACATTAATTATACATACTATTTTTGTTATTATAAACTGCTGGCCAATTGAAACGTACCAAGCGAATTTTTAGGTTGAATTTAAAGTCAAATATTTTGAAAAGAAGAAAAGATATCAACATGAGGTTTTCAGGATTTAAGAGATAATTTTATTGCGAAAGGAATAGTGTGACCCGATTTTTTTACTTTAAAGTACGTTACTATCTACAGGGTATGAAAGAAAGTCGTCTTTTTTTCTCAAACTTTATACCTACCGGAATTCCACAAAAAAAATTTTATATTTTTTTGATGTCGATTTTTTTAGTCCCTGGTTAATGAGGAAAAAACCAATTTCGCAAAAATTTTATATCCCTCTTATTTTATAAGATACCGAATTTTTTATTAAATTTAATATTGTTGAACAGGTTTTTGCAATAATAATTATGCTGCCATTTTGAAAGCAAATGTCATCATGTGATATGTCGATAAAGAATAATTTTAAGTAGAATCTAATTCTTACGGAACATATATACAGGGATGTTTTAAAAAAATTTGAAAGTTAGTTGGTGGCCCTTCCGGTGAAACCGGAAGTGTCATCAGATTGCTTTAAACGTCAAAATGATTATTCTTTTCAACAATCAAACCATGCCAAATTTCAAATTAATACAGTTAAATGCAACAAAATGGTGGGGGTTGTAAAACGATTTCGTAGCCACCCGGTATACACGAATATGAGCAAATTTTTGAAAAATGAAAAACCCGTTTCGAGGATATAAGTCACTTAAACCAATGGTGAACATAAACTAACTAAATTCCATTTTATTCCATTAAGAAAATAGCATCAAAAAATGAATTAAAAAAATTTACCAATTAGCGAACGTGTATTGATTTTTGATAAGCCACTTGTTACCAATAAATTAATAAAAGTACAAAAAATGTACTTTTTATAAGAAAGCCATTCATACGCTATCATAATTAACTAGAGAGATTGGTTCGTACAAAACACAATACGGCTGAAAGACAAAAAATAAAGAAAAAATCAAATTTTCAGCAAAAATTCGGTATTTTATAAAATAACAGGGATATCAAAATTTTAAGAAACAGGTTGTTTTCCCATTAAGTAAGGACTAAAAAAATCTACATCAAAAAAATATAAATTTTTTTTTATGGGATCACGGTAGTTATAAAATTTGATAAAAAAAAGAAGACTTTCTTTCACACCCTGTAGATAGTAATGTACTTCAAAGTAAAAAAATCGGGTCACACTATTGTTTTCTCAATTAAATTATCTCTTGAATCCTGAAAACCTCATGTTGATACCTTTACTCATTTTCAAAATATTTGACTTTAAATTCAACCTAAAAATTCGCTTGGTACGTTTCAATTGGCCAGCAGTTTAGTTCGTTAAATAAAAATCGATCAAAAATTTCATTAAATGTAATTAAAGCCGAGTCGTTATTAAAAAATTAATCCAAGCATATTAAAAACTGTTTTAATCCCTTTGAAGAGCCCTATAACGTCTGTAATGAACTAAACTTGGGTTCTAATTTAATTATTCCATTTTAACAAGCTAGATTTGCTAGCTCTGAATTACTCAAGCCTGAATTCAGCTCTTATCAGGATTTAACTTCGCATTTTGTGTCGAGTTTATCAATAAATTTTCCCAGGCTCCAGGACCTGCAGTCAATAAGTTAAAACCGTGTTAAAATAAAATACTTTATTATACCAAAAACCGTCATCATACAACTTAATATTTCATTCATACGTGGATCTTGCAGTATCCATTGCCGCCAGAGTTAAATAAACCACAGTAAACACAATACAAGTGGCAACGATTGTTATAACAAATGTGGGGTTTTGTCGGAATATGATTAGAAGAAATACACTGGCAGCCAGGATAACAGTGGCTAAAAGTGGAACAACCACAACTGGTCCCCAATCTGACCGGCCATATTCTGCAAGGAAATAGTTTTCATTTTCACAAATTTAAAAATATATAAATATTGTTCTTACTAGAATGTGGAGTGCCGTTCATGTAATTCTGACTGGTTTCCGAATTATACACATGCCAGTATAAGTGACTAAAAGTTAAATTTCTTTTAAATGGATTCGCGCTATTGTTGTCAAACATAATTAAAGACTGTGCACAAACCAGTGAAATGACATAGTTGTTTTAGCATTATCTGCTCAAGTTTATCCGAAATTGATAAACTTTGTTAATTAGTTCTGGTAAACAAACCGTTTAATAAAGCAGTTAAGTTGTGGAAAAATTGTAAATATCCCTTTTATCCCTAAAATAAAACACAATGTTTAAAATAACAATTTTATTTTCTATAAAAACAAAAACAAAGTTATTGGCAAGTGACTAAAACCACGACTAGGAAGTTTACATTAAATAAAAAGCACAAAATACCCGTGTAGTGTTTATCTTACTATAATCTAATCTCAAACTTTTTTCCTAAGGCTATGACTTAAACTGGAATCCTATCTCTTAAATATGATAATACTGATTCGGTTCCCTGTTCCAAAATGGCATACCTCGGCTGCCGAAACGAATTTCCAGTGAGTTCCAGTGACCTAAACAAATTCCATAGAATACCATTTGGATGTTTCAAAAATATCTTACCTAAGCTGCGTGAGTTTACCAAGTTCCGGTGGGATATGTGCAATATTATTATTCGACAAATTCAAAACCGCCAGCCTCTTCAACTGCATAAATCCACCAACAGAAATTTCCTCTATGTTATTATCATTCAACATCAAAATTTCCAAACCAACCATTCCAAATATACACTCCGGTATATTGGTGAATCTACACAAATATCAATAAACCACAAAACCAAAACAGCTAATGGTAAATACAACCTGTTGTTAGCTAGAACCAATTCCCTTAAGTAAACCAAATTGGATAAGCTTTGAGGTAGAGTCGATAGGAAATTATTGCTTAAGTCGCAGAATTTTAGCTTTGAGCAGTTTGTTAGAGATTCAGGTATTTCTTTCAGTTGATTTACGGATAAATTTAATTCCGTTAGATAATCAGCGATGATAGACAAACTAAATAAAGCAAGTGTTTGATTAGGATAGCCGCTTGGATTATACTAATAAATAATTACCCTGCGGGAACTTCTGCAAGTTTATTTTTGCACAAATCAACCGAAGTTACTTTCGCCTCCTTTGCTTCAGCGAAACATTCATCCGGGACCATGGTTAAATTTTTCATGGTCAGGTTTAGCATATTAGTGTTTCTCATCACATAACTAAAATTTAAGTTAGAGAGTTTTGTTGGAAAAGCACCTAATTTGACTTACCGGTCAGGAAAATTAACATTTTCTACACACCGAAACCCAACAGTTACATTTAATTTCACATCATCCTCGTCTAATTTCTCTCTTAGATGTCTTAATATTCTGTTAGTACCCCCGCTAATAACGTCTGCGCGTATTTGTTTTAATTTATTACCCTCCACTTTCAATGTGTGCAAATGAGGTAATAAAGCTATAGTTTTGGGCAATCTGCAACATGACTCCAACTTTAACACTAATTGTGGTTGTAAAACTATCTAGCATTACATGGTTAATTCGTTATTTGTTAGATCTAGTTTATTTAAGTGAGGCAGTTGGGATAATTCCTCAGGAATGCTGTCGATTTGATTATCACGCAATTCCAGTATTTTTAAGTGCGGCATATGCTCGCAAAACTCAGTTGTCACTTCCTGAAATCAACGTATTTGTATCTAATAAACTACAAAGTTTAAGGTTGATACCTTGATGAAATTGTTACCGAAGTACAACTCTTGTATATTTTCACAACCTTCAAAATCGGGGATTTCCCCGATATCGTTATGTTGAGCGTACAAAAGCTGCAGTTTTCTTAGTTCACCCATTTTAGGCAAGGTTTTTAAATTATTATGGCTTACATCTAATTTTAGTAGATCTAAAAAACAACCATAAGCAAGCTAGATGCTAGGTATCTAATTACAACCAAAACTACCTCGTAAGTTAACAATATCAGGCGGTAATTCAGGTACTTTGTTACAAGAGAAATTTATTTCGGTTAATCGAACTAGGAAACCAATACCAGAGGGTAATGCTGTTATGTTATTGTTGCTTAAATCCTGAAAAGTTTTATACTAATAATATCTGAAAGGGGCATAGTTATTGGAAGGAATTTACCAGTTTTTCCAACATAATCAAATCGGCAATATCTTTAGAAATAACTTCCAAGCAATTGGAACTAATTGTTAGAATACGAAGTTCTGTTAACTTGTAAAATTCCTTAGGTAAATCGGTAAGTTTGTTTCGACTGAGAATCAATTTGTTTAACTTTGTTAAATTACCGATTTCTTTAGGTAAGCTTGTTAAATTGTTATCTTGCAGCTAAAATAATTTTGTTAAGTGGAATAAGATTTATAGTCCAGGAAAAAAAGACGAAAAAGAGGGCTGAGTTGAAAAAAAATTGTAACAGGCTGAATGTTTGCATGCACCTTAGTATTATAGCCCTCAATAATGTGTGAAAGTTCCCCATCGATTTGATGACTACTAACTGAGTTTCTCGAGGTCAAAGATCGCGATACACAGTTTTTTATAAAAATCTCGAGAACGGCGACCTTTATTGAAAAAAATATAGAGAGCTAATTTGTAGCTGAGGCGATTTGCTATAAAAACTTATTAAGAAGTTTTTTTGTAGGGGCAATCGTTCACGAGATATAGCGTTTTAAAAACCAAGAACGTAGAGGACTTACTTCACTACGAAGAATAACGACTGATCTTAGGATATAATGTTGGATAATGAATTATTATTCAATATGTATATTTATGGGGAACTTTCACACATTATTGAGGGTTATAATACTACGGTGCATGCAAAAATTCAGCCTGTAACAATTTTTTTCCACGTTAAAGTCTATTTTTCCTGGACTATTAGAGGTTTTGAACTAAAAAAATCAAATTATTACGTTTAACACTGTTAAATCTAGGAAAACTCCAATTTCTGGTGGTACACAAGTTAAAACATTGGAGCTCAAATCCAAGTGATTTAACGGTTTAAAATTCCACCACACTTCATCATCCTCCTTGGATGGTTTACTAAAATCTACGTTAACATCTTTGTCATTGCTCGTTTCATACATATTAAACATTCTCGTCGGCACTACAAGCAAATTAATTACAATAACACAACATTTTGTCTGCTACTAAACTAACCACTTGCTAGGTGATGTCCAGACAAATTTAGTTGCCCAGTTTGTCTGACAACTTTTAATAAATCTTTGGTTAAGTGGGTATCGTCTTCGTCTTTTGTTTGTACATGAAACACTGGATTTATGAATTTTCTGCATGATTTTACAGCGGAACGCTTCGCCATGATAAAAATAAACACTCAATATTGCTACTACGCAATTTCATAATAATACTACGTCTGTTCCTTATTTTCCTGAATTGAAATTACAACCAATGAGCTTCGAGTATCGCTTGCTCTAAACTACTCCGCGCAAAACCAGAACACATGAAATCGATAATTAACTCTCCTTCTTCTTCTAATACTAATCCTAACCTCAACTTTATAACGTCAAAATTGTTGTTTTACAACAACCACAAAAAATGGCTTGTGAAACCCTTGCACTGCCCCAAAAAAAGTTTTACCGACAAAGGGCGCATTCCAATCCCATAGCTGACCATTGTATCGACTAGTAAGCATGCTACAAATTTTTTATACACTAATAAATAATTTTATTATAGTCCTCCTACACCAAACGACATGGATTGGTCAAAATATTACCCTGAGAAATTTTCCGCAAATTCTAAAGACAATCCCACTGTAGAATTCGCTGATATAGGCTGTGGTTATGGAGGATTACTCATAACTTTATCCACAATGTTCCCAGACAATTTAATCTTAGGCATGGAAATCAGAGTAAAAGTTTCCGACTATGTGATGGATCGAATAGCTGCCCTACGGTCCCAACATCCAAATCAATACCAAAACATAGCCTGTCTTCGCACAAACGCCATGAAATATCTTCCAAACTACTTCAAAAAGGGCCAGCTAATGAAAATGTTTTTCCTCTACCCAGATCCACATTTCAAAAGAGCCAAACACAAATGGAGGATTATTAATCAGTGTTTACTAGCTGAATATGCGTATGTTTTACGGGAACAAGGTGTAGTTTATACTGTAACGGATGTTAAGGATTTGCACGAATGGATGGTGACACATTTCGTACAACATCCTTTGTTTGAACGAGTTTCCGAAGAAGAACTTGTAAGTTGAATCTAACGATAATTCGTACAGCGAATAATTGGATTTGCTTTTAGAAATCCGACCCGATAGTAGAAAAATTGTACAGTAGCTCAGAGGAAGGACAAAAAGTATCTAGGATGAATGGGGAGAAATTCCTGGCAGTTTTCCGAAGAATAGCAGACCCTTACGTTGAGTAAATAATGTTTTAAAATAGTTTATTATTAATAAATAAATAATCTTTATTGACGAAAAAAAAGATTGTATGAACACTTGAATATAAATCCATCTGTTTGACTGTAAGATATTTCAAAAATAATATCACGAGTGATTAATTTAGTTTTCTGTATATTGTTTAGATTTCCTCTTTGGAGCAGCGCGAATTTTCCGATTAACGTTAATCAATTGCAAAAAGCGGTCACTATTCATATAACTTTCAATCTTTGCATTAACATTCGCTACATCAGTCTGGCAAGTGCTCAACTGGAAAGTTTCTATTAAACTTTCAAACATTAGATCCCTGCCTAATTCTGCCATGTCTTCAGGAGCTGGGCGTGTTAGAAAATGTTCTATTTCTAGCTCGCAGATTTCTTCCCTTGATAAATCTGCGTATGGTTCTACATTTAGTTTCAGCTGAGAGTACAGTGGTTTATCCTCTTTCGACAACTGCAATATATCCAATATCATGTCGGCAAATACAAAATCGCTAAAATTAAATAAGCATAAGATGATAGTTTAAATTTTGGAAACCTCGTACGCTATGAGAGTTTCCATGCACATTTTAATAAACTTTGCCTCGTGCAACTTTATTTTAGCTACTGGTTTTTTAAAAGTGGTTTTATTGCTTGGAGGGCGAGTTGTTGCCCCTTGTATTTTATTCATGTAGCTTTCCAAAATCATCTTTTTGTCCAATGGTATAGAACAAGGCGGTGTAAACTCAAATCGACTCATCAAATCCAATTTGTGCAAATCCACTATGTTTATATTTATGGTAATTGGTATGTGCCTGTCTTTCGGCTCCGGAATAATTTTAATATTAACTTCCTCGTGTGCCTACGAGATTCCCAGCGTAACTTATATTAGTTAATAATGGTACCACTTTAAACTTTACATCTGATGGTCGACTTTCGTCGCTGCTCAAAGTACACTCGTTTTTTATGCGACAATATTCAGTTTGGTATATTTCTAAGGATTTATTGTGCATCATCCATGTTGTGTAGTCTACTAGTTCGCAGCACAGATTTAAAGCAACGTAACATTGAGAACCGAAGGATTTTATTCTGATTCTAACATAGTGCATTTCGCTAGGTTGGAGGTATCCAGATTTATTGTTTATTGGGATTACTGATACGATTCCGCTTATTCCTATTCTGTAATTGGCTTGAGAAATTAACATTTATAAGTTGTAGTTATGTAACTTACTGGCCCCAATAATATACTAGCACCTTATCCTTTGTTTCATTTTTTATAAAAATCACTCTTTCAATAATGGACCACACCGGCATCCAGTCTACATTTATAACATCATGTGACAAACTAACGGGGAAAGTGCCAATATTCTTGCTGACCGAAGGCATTTTATTTTTCACTTGCAAGCCTTTGTGGTCATCAGTCAAAATACCTTTTCCAACAAGTCTTATCGCAACACATCTTTCCCCTAATAGTAAATGTGCACTAACCTGAAACCAATTTTTACTAGTCTTACTTACGTACTTATACAGGGATATTCACCGAAACCGTTGGTTAGACGTTTTAAAAGATGTAGTTAATATTTTTTTCTGAAAATTGGGTTGTGCCCTAAATAGCATATGATCTCTTTATTTAAAATATTTTCAAGTTTCTACGACTTCAGGTTATACCGGAAGTAGACCCTAACTTCGTTTTTTTAAATGGAACACCCTGTATATTATTACATTTTTAAATTCTACATTCAATTATAATAACATTTTGTTAAAACAATTTTTCTCTAAAGCATTTCGTTTAATAATTACAAGGATGATATTTTAAAAAATGTCCAAAAATGGGCTAACTTTAAAATTTTATTTTCTAGCCTTCTAATATTCAAATTGAAATGCGGTTTTGGCAAAATGTTAACAAGAGTGTACTAATTGCAATTTCTTCATTGCAACAGTTCAATGTTCTACAGGGGGTTTATAATTTAGGTGCCATTTAGAAAAAAATCAAAAAGGAATAACTCATTTTTTTCAAATGGAACACCCTGTATATCGATACAAATTTGGATTATTCATTCAAATTAAAGGTAATTTTGTTGAATAAAGTTTATACCCAACTTTTGCTGTTTTCGTGAAATTTCGTTTTTTTTGGTAATATTGAAAATTATGCCAAACAATTCGATTATTGGATCAAGCAATCGATGTTGTCAGTAAAGCATCTTAAACAATATCGTTACATTAATCATTAATAAAAAATTAATTAAAAAAAAACTTCTCTTGTTAATCATTATATTAAGTGTAAGTACCATAAAAATTGATATTTCACGAAAACGGCAAGAGTTGGGTGTAAAGTTTATTTACCAAAATTACCTTTAAATTGAATGAATAATCCAAATTTGTATCGATATACAGGGTGTTCCATTTGAAAAAAATTAATTTTGCCGTTTTGATTTTTTTCTGAATGGCACCTAAATTATAAACCCCCTGTAGCACATTGAGATGTTGCAATAAAGAAATTGCAAGTAGTACACTTTTGTTAACATCTTGTCCAAACCGCATTTCCATTTGAATATTAGAAGGCTAGAAAATAAAATTTGAAAGTTAGCCCATTTTTGGACATTTTAAAAAAAATCATCCTGTAATTATTAAAAGAAATGTTTTGGAGAAAAATTGTTTTAACAAAATGTTATTATAATTGAATGTAGAATTTAAAAATGTAATAATATACAGGGTGTTCCATTTAAAAAAACGAAGTTAGGGTCTACTTCCGGTACAACCGAAAGTCGTCGAAACTTGAAAATATTTTAAATAAAGAGATCTTATACTATTTAGACTATAAACCAATTTTTAGAAAAAAATATTAATTACATCTTGTAAAACGTCTAACCAACGGTTTCGGTGAATATCCCTGTATAATTGTACATACATCATAGATTTTTTCCTGTACGGGAAAGAAATGAAACATCACAGGAACAGAAGTTTTCGGCTGGACGTAGCCTTTAAGTTTCTCACATTGAATCACGGGAAAACAGTCAATAGCACACTGCTTTTCCAAATTTGTGTTAATCACCCTGAAAGGAACAATTGTATCGGTGTTGTTGTACAACCAGAAAACTTGCAGAGGGGCTCGTCTTTCACCCAAATACACATCATGCAGATGCAGGGTAAAATTTGTTTGATAATTGGAGATCCGTTGAATGCCCTCGGGAATGCCGTATATTGCAAAGTGTATTTCCACAGTTCGTTTGTTGGTCATTTCGAATAAATATGCCATTATAGTTTCCTCATTCAGCGAGTATTTCACTTTCATTGTTAGGAACTGGTCCAAATTTGCCTGTAGAGATAAAATGGTTATTCAAAGCGAGGCAAGGGAATATATTTGAGTACGCTTATTCCAGTTTCTTCCATTTCAACCAACAGCACATCTCGGTGGTCACAATCGTAGACATTCTTTGTTGTATTGATACTATCTTGAACTTCCATCAATTTACAATCACACATTTTCTTCCGTTTCAAATTAATATCAATGTCATGTTTCGAAATATTAGTCAGGAGTAAAGTAACAAAGTATTCTGTAGGACCCACAGGAAACTCTGGCATGTAAAATGTGATAGTTTCAGATTCACCGTACGCAATTTTGTTTAATATTGCATTAAATTTATCGATTTGCAGCAGATCCCATAGATTAGATTTTGTAAACAATGAACCAAAATTCGTATCCACTATTTCCTCAACCTGTAAGCAAACTTCTACAAAAACTGCAGCATGCTAACTATTAAGCTACCTGAATCACGGGATAAGCGCAAGAATAACTGATGTTAAACAACCCAACGAAAGGTGTATCAGTTGCTTCACTTGAAACACTTGAAACTGTTGGCTGGTAAAAGACTAAAACCTCATGCTTTCCAAAGCTTTGCAAAGTGGCTCGAAGTTTGACGTGTACGGTTTCCTTTGGAGCTAATTTACCACACACAGGTTCCATAATGAATTTATCATGATTTCCTGAAGCCTTTTCAACATTGAGTTTGTAGGAAACCGCCGACATACCAAAATTAAACAAATTATATTCCGTTTCAATTTGAGATCCATACACACGTTCTTCGAATTCAACATCTTCGGATAACGCCTTGAATAAAAAAAGTGGTTTTATTCGTTATATAAATTATGGTGGGTTTCCTAACGCAAAGTTGTGAGAAACTGACGAACATTTGTGCATCAAAACTACTCTCAATTCGTTCACCAACTAGTTGTACAGATTTTTGGACAGGCTGCATGAAATATGTTAATTTCCAATGTTTTGGATTGGAGAGTTGTGGTTTGGACCAAAATGTTATCGATACGAAATCATTGGGGTTTATTATTTCTTTACTAGCTTTAATCTCAGTGTATTCACATTTTGCAAAAGAAAAATGAAACCTGCAGAACAAAAATTATGAAGTAAATAGGTACTTAAATGTTTTAGTGAAAAAACGAACATGAGTGGAGACGTATTTTTCAGAAACAGTGTCAAAACTTGCTCTGTGTCCGGTTGTACTGTTCCAAAATCCACAATATTCGTCTGTCCTATTCTAGCAGTGGGATAAGCAGCTTGTCCTCTAACATAAATCGGCTGTAATTGGGTGTCCAAGCCGTTAACCTGAAGAAACCAGCGCTCGGCGTAAACTTTTGGCTCATTAGGAACCGTTTGAAGTTGCACAAAAATAATTTGGTATTTTTCCACAAATCCCATCATAGGTTTCATTACAAAATGTCTAAAATACCACCATGTCATAATGGAAGTAACAGGAAAAAATTCTTACGAATATTCTGGAGGAATTAGTCTGTACATAAGAGGCACCCATCCAATATTGCGTACCATGAAACAGGCATAACTTCTAAAACCTGGTATCACTGGAGGAAGGGTTAGCTTTTGAGGGATAATATCGATACTGCTTTCTAGCCCCTCATTTTCAGGAAACGAGTGTCCTACAAACTTCAGGTTTTACATTCATAATAACACAAGATTTATTTACCAAGGAATCGAAACGTAGCTGTTAAAGGTACACTAATAGGATCTCTAAGTGATCGGTCGCTGGTCCAGTAGATTTGAACAGTGAAACTTTTGTAAAATACTTTACAACCTAAATTGGGTGTCATGGTGCACTTGAAGCTAACGGATTTATTTGGATAAATATCGGTTTTTTCTGGTTGAATAGTAAACACGTTGGATTCGTCTAAAAATGGTTTATATAAATCTGAGTGGATAATTATGCTGTAAAATAAACCTTTAGGCCAATGTACAAAAATTGTGTTACGTAAATTGTTGGTAATCGAAGTAGTAAGAGTTTTACTGGAAACGTTTGCATTAGTAGCGAATAAATTTTCCAAATAATCCACCCCGCCAAAATCTAAATAATAATCACTGACGAGAATGGGTGGTTCCACAAGATCCAACGCCACAACATCGTGAAAATACCCTTGATATCCAACAGTATGACCCACCGGATAAGGAAAGTAATTTATTGTAGGGTCAATTTTATCTAACAATGGATTCTTGGAATAATATCCGAAAAGTTGTACAACTAATGGTTCCTGAAAGCAAGGACAAGGAAATTAAGTAAAAAAAAAATAGTTACCTAATTTTTACATAATTGAAAATCAAACAAGATAATTGTTTGGCGTAACTTCCAACGTGTTGGGGACTGAAGCAAATTGCAATGTAAATGTTGCGATTTGGACCAATTGTCCCTTGTAATTGTTTAAAGCGAAACACGTTGTTTCTATTATTTGTCTCGTCTTCATCGATTTGGAACGTTGCGGGTATGGCGGAATTGTTTTTAATTTCTAAAGTTTTCATTCGGATGCGTTTCGTTGAAGTTATGACAAAATTTATGTATTTTGCTGAGAGTTGAACTATGGGTGCTGAAAATCGAAGAAGTAAGAATCCAAAAAGATATTTTATGTTGTTTTGTAATTTATAGTGGAAATAACGAACTGGCTGGAATTAAAGTAAATTAGTCTTTCGATCTACTTTCAACTTTACATGCCTAAAGATTCCCCTTTGAAGATAAGGATGTACACATAATTTGTAGTCAACTCAAAAGTTTCCACATTGACAGTTCCAGGTAAAATCGGTGCATAAGTAACTTTTAAAATAACTGGCTCATCGCTGCGAACCTCATCCTCGCATTTTTCAATATCAAACACATTGTAAATGGAATTGTTGTTAGAGTCTCGCTTTATAGAATATTTGGTACAATTCTTAAAAAATCTCATTAGGTATAAACTTATAAATAACAGAAAATTTTCACCTGAAATATTTTTTGGTCCAACAACACTGTCTCACACTTCTTTTTGTACACCTCAATTTTTCCTAGGGATACATTAATGATCTTCGGTTCGTTTAATACTGAACTATCCACATTATATACAATGTCTTGACAGTGACACTTTGTCTTCATATTTATGAAAACTACTATTACTATGATGAAAATAACATAGAAACAAAGAATTACTATATTTTTTTTTATTAAACTTATAATAATAAGCAGTAACAAAAAACAGAAATAAAATACTATGAGGTAGACAAAAAATAATAAATAAAAACAAACTTAAATAATAACAACGAAAATTACAGCAGATACTGTTAGAAATTTCAGACAAACTAATGTATCCTTTTTGCTGGTGGAGAAATCTTCCGGAAAATCCTCGGAGGTGCTTTCAGTAATTTCAGACGCGCAGACGTCTTCAATATACAGTTTAGTAGCGTTTACATTGCAATTTTGTCTAGTACATAAGCTAACAGACGTGTTTTCAAAAAAATTATACATATTAACCAGAAATTCGCATTTCCAGGTGTTATTAGTTATAAAAATATCTCGAATATTCGGTAACGTGTTGTGTAATATTTTATAATTTATAGTAGATAAATTATTTTGATTGAGATCTAAAATTGTTAGTGAATTTTGGATTTTCGTTTTGTACTCTATAGTAAAATTGTTTATCATGTTTTTACCCAACCATAAAACACTTAAATTATCTAACGAAGTAAAATACTGGAAATTAATAAAACTAAATTCGTTTTCCGTCAAATCTAACGTTTCTAGCATATTCAAACCAACAAAACCATATGGTTTAATTCTGCTAATATGATTAGCACCTAAATATAAATACCTAAGATTATTCAAACCATTAAAGGAACTTGTTTCGATCACACTTAAATTGTTTTTTCTTAATTGTAAATCTACTAGACTAGTCAGGGGCTTAAAATTATATTGTACTAAATAAGTAATACTGTTATTGCTCAGATAAAGGTAATTCAAATTTTTTAAATTAGCGAAAGCTAAAGTTGCAATTTCGAAAATTTTGTTATTCTCCAAATACAATATCTTCAAATTGGTTAAGTATTTAAACGTGCCATTAACCAGCTTATTCAACTGGTTATTATTCATATACAAATATTTTAAATTTATTAAACCAACAAAAGCATCAGGTTGTATATAAAAAATTCCATTATTATTCACACTGAGTATATCAAGGTTTTCCAGTTCCGAAAACAAACTATTTGTAAGTATTTTAATGTGATTCTTGCTCAAATCCAGTTGTAGTAATTTTTTTATCTTACAAAAAGCCTTTCTATCCACAGTTTCAATATCATTATCACGCAATATTAAAAATCTTAACAAAGGGAATTTATAAAATGCAAACTTTCGCAAAACTCGAACATGCGATGTCAACAAATAAAGATAACTAATGTTGTTTTTCGGAAAATTAAAAGTCGCTTCTTCCAACACTGGCAAAGTGCAATTAGCGCAAGTCAGCCAATGGGTTCGATTCAAGGGTCGTTCGAAATTTTCAAAAAACGATGCGGTTGTGTTCACGCAGCTAATTTGCTGTCCTTTCAGGATGCTCAGATGACTGTGGCAAGTTTCAGTGGCGTTTGTACTTCCAATGGAAAAAATAACAGCGATTATGGTTATTTTTTGGATCCATTTTGCCATTGTAGCTGGAAGATAATAAATTAGTTTGATGAGTTTATAAAGACGATGTAGAGGGTACGATTGACAGAGTAGACATAACTCTATTAATAAATATAATTTAAATCTGGAAAAGTGGTGCACTCAATTAGTTTTTCACATTTTTACAAAAATTAATTTTAGATTTTTTTCCCAAAAAAACGTTAATATCTTTTTTCGAAATTTTAATTTGCTAATAAAAAAGGCGAATATTTTAAAATACACTAATATCTGATACAGAGTGTTTGAAATTGGTTGTTAATTTTTAAGAAATTAAAACCTCGATAACTTAATTTTTTCAAATAGCACCCTCTGTATACAGGGTGGCTGAAATTCCGTTTCCAGCATGGGGGTCTCGCTTATTATAATAGATAGACCATAGGTTTAAATTTGGCAAAGTTGCTAAATTTAGAGCTCAGTAATAATCCTAAGACAAATTTGAATTATCTTGAACGGTCTTCTGAAAAAGTGAAATAAACTGAAAATTACAATTTTTGAAAATCGCCCATAACTTTTTTATTTCTGAATATTTTTCAAATCTGTAAAAACATTCTCAAAGCAACTTTTTATGTTCTATCAATCAGTGATCGTCGTTTCTTTAAACATCGATTCGTTTTTGTTTTTTAAACGCCAACTTCCGTTTTTCTTATGGACGTACTTTCTACTTTATACATCATTGGATAGTATATTTTTTTCCAAATTCATCGATGTGCTACACATGGTATTCAGATTTAATTTTAATTGTTAAAATTTAAAAAATGTGTCCAATACAGCAATCATCTCAAATCAAGCAGCCTAAACTCGCTTAGTTTGTGTTGTTACCATGGTAATTTATAAACAATTTAAAATTTTAAAATTTGAGGTACTATCCGATGATGTGAAAAGTTGAAAGTGCGCCCATAAGAAAAACTGAAGTAGGCGTTCAAAAAACAAAAACGAATCGATGTTTAAAGAAACGACGATCACTGATCGATGGAGCATAAAAAGTTGCTTTGAGAATGTTTTTACAGATTAGAAAAATGTCCAGAAATAAAAAAGTTATGGGCGATTTTCAAAAATTGTAATTTTCAGTTTTTTTCACTTTTTCAGATGACCGTTCAAAATAATTCAAATTTGTCTTAGGATTATTACTGAGCACTAAATTTAGCAACTTTGCCAAATTTAAACCTATGGTCTATCTATTATAATAAGCGAGATCCCCATGCTGGAAACGGAATTTCAGCCTCCCTGTATTTCTCTGTTATTATGGAGTCGTGACACACCCTGTATATAAATCGACAACACGAAGAGAGTTTTTTTCAATATAATCGATTGGTCCAAGATAATTGCATAAAATCATCCGGTTTTTTCCGGTTCAGAAATTATTCTAAAAATATTAGTTAAAAATGTCATGGCCTCTAAAAATGAGTTGATTTTTCCCTTCAAAAATACTTTAAAGCTTTATAATCTGTAAAACCAGAAAATGGTACTGAAACTACTGAAAATGCATTGGGAAACATTTAGGCAACCAGAAATGTTTTTTACTTAAGTTGCCTGTCTGCCTCCGCATGAGAAAATTACCATAATTTAAGCATATCAACAACTTTGAATGGTTTTTATTACAGTTGTAAATACATAGAAAACAAACCAATTAATTATTGAATCAAAACATGCGCTTCCTTCACCAATAAATCAAAATTTATTCCACAATACTTACATTAACGTTGAAAAGATAAAACAAAATGCGTAATTTCTAGTAAAATCAAAAATATTCTCACGTACAAGCTACATTGTTTATTTTTCAACATTCACCACTTATATGAAACCTTAACTGAACTTGTACATTATTCGGTCGCACAAAATACCGTATTTTATTGTTGTTGATGTTGTTAAGTCATCAATAATTAGGGTATACCGAAAAGACAGAGGCGTACAACTGAAGCCGTACATTTACCTTTTCAAAAGCAAGTTCGCTGTTTGCTCCTGCCTGCTGGTAACATTATAATTCAACCAAGGTCAAGTATCTTGCATGAGAAATTGAATCTCGAGCATTACCGGAAGGTTTATTACAAAATCTATTGTTCAGTGATAATAATACTGAAAGAGCGACAGAGTGGAATTTTATTACCTACGCTTTTTATAACATATTTTTTAAGAAAAAAGCGTTGTGGAATATCCATTGTTTTCAGTTTTGCGATAACTAATCTACATTCAAGTTGCAAATTTCTTGACGATTCAAAAATGAACAAGGCCAAATTATAATTAACTTGCTGTGTAATATCGACGGGGACGGGATCGAGCCTATGACAATATTTGGAAAATAAAGTTTGATGGATTCTGTTGGGGAAAATTTCATTATTTAGTTATTTTTTAAATTGCTCATGAACAAAAAGTCTTCTAGAGAAAAAAGTCCTTAAGGTGGTTTAAAGACATTGGACATTTGTTAAATTTTAATTTTTTATTTATATTATAATTGCCTCAAATTTTGATATTTTATAAAACACACATTTTATCGAATTTATTTCCATTTTCTATCATTGAACCACGAAACTGAAAACTTTTAAAAATTATAATAGAACCTTACTTAATTTTTGACTTTTTATAAATAGACCAGTCATTCAAGCATTTTAAAGTCCATTTTGCCTAAAAAACGCAAAAGTTTTGAAACTTGGACGTCTGGATGACCGGAACATTGTCAAAAATTGAAAAAACAACAATTAGCAATATATTTTTGTACAAAATTACAAAACTTATGCAAACTTGGACAAATGTTAAGTGGCCTATTACAAATCTTCCATTGAGTTTGCAACCTTTTTTGCTAAACGGAACTTCGATTTTTATTAAATAATTAGCAAATTTTGTTGTAATTCTTCGTACAAAATTCCAAAAGTTATGCAAATTTTATGTAATACTTATGATACAGTCCTGAACCCACATGCCAATTTGCATAAATTTTTGAGGAACGGAAATATTTTTTTTTATTTCTTTATTACTCGGTGCGGTGAATTTTTTAACAAAGGGGGTCAACAAAATGCAAAAGTTTTCGAACATGGTTGCAAATGTTCGTTACACAGGTACAGACTGTACTTTGAATTTGCAACCTTTTCATACCTCCGGAACTTTGTTTGCAAATTTAGACTTAATATTATTTTAGGGTTTTCAAACTTGTGTCCAAGTTTCAAAACTTTTGGAATTTTGTGTAGCTTTTTTGCTTGAAATTGATACATTATTAAAAGAAAATTGTATTTCAGCATGTAGTAAGCTTGCTTGAAATCTTCCTACTAATTCAAACTTCAGGACACAATCTGGTGAAATTTTGTTAAGAAAAACTTCATTCAAACTTATTTTTTAAATTGCGATCTAATAAAAACTTTCTAGAAAAAATAGTCTTGAACTCTCGTTACCCAGATATTCCCATCTGCTTCAATGATAACAAATTGAGATTAACCATGTATTCCAGAAATAAATTTCGTAACACTCGTGTGTAGGTTAACAGTAATAATAGTACTTAGTTAAAACTTAATTATAAAAATCAACAAAATGACGCGCAGCAAATTAAGAAAACTTATCATTTTACAACTTAACACTTTTGAAATTGAAACAATCTATACTTTATGTGGCTTCAGATATAATCAACAACATATTTATAAACACAAAATTCATTTGATTTGATTTGACGTACTTACATCATACATTTTATGTATACAATTAATCTACAAGCCTAGATAAGTATAAATTTTTTAGCGTAATATTTTTCCTGATTATATTTTAAATGATATTACAAATGGATAATCAAAACATTTACTTGTTAAAGCAGTAAAATTGTACACCAACGCGTTTGTTTTCCAAATAAAACCTTTTATTTAAAATACGGTATAATTAAATTATTAACGCCATGTAAATTAATACATTTGCAGTGAATAAAAAAATGACAATACCCGATTCTCATACACTGTAATTTTAAAATGGTTATGTTCAAACGACTTTGCGTATTCGTTGTAGTTTTGTGTAATTTTTTGCGATGTGTTTACAATTCTGGTGTAGGCCCTTGTCCCAAATTGAGGTACATGCCTAATTTTGAGTTGTATAAGGTACGTCAACGATTTTGAATAAATTATATGGAGTTACGTAGGTATTTGTAATTATGCGAAATATTTTCAATATTTTCATATCAATGAAAATAATAGTTATTGTAAATTGTAAATTTTAAAAAATAATAAAAAGGGGAAATTATAAAATAAATACCTAATACATTATTTTGGAAAACTTCAGAGATATTAATCCTCAATAACAAAAACAATTACGATTAGTAAATATACTAAATAATTTAAAAATATTTAGGTACCTGTTTTATTTAAATTCGAGAATTTTTTTAAATGTAACAATTTTATTAATTAAAATAAATCAGGTTAAGTGCATTAATAAATCATTAGGAATTTCATTGAATGTTAATTTTGTTTTTCATATTAATTTATGGAAAGTAGTTTTAAAACTTAACAGCGTCCGTTCCATTTTAATTTCTATAACTGCAGGCAACTCTGTATTATGCTGATTTGGACAAATTTATTCATAAAAAGAAGCAAATTTTGGACGTATCATGATTTTTAATCTTTTTATTTCATACACAAAACTACCTACTTACGTCCATTGTAATTATAATTTTTAGTTTGCAGGACATTGGTACGAAATAGAACGATCATTTTATTTAATGGAAATAATATCCAGTTGCGTCAGTGTGGATCTTACAGCAACTTCCAGAGATCAACTGCAAGTCTCAATCAACACTCGAAGTAGATGGTAAAAAATATTTATCTGTACCGAAATTTCGTTCTACAATCAATCTTGTAGGTCAGAAAACTTTTCCATAAGCGAAGGAATTGCAACTCAGACAAAAAAGGATCCAAGTGTTTTATTATACAGAGTCAGTAGTAAATTACCAAGAGCAATAAATCGTTATCTACCAGGTTCTGGTTTTTATCAAGTGCTTAAAACGGATTATAACAATTATGCTGTTTTGTACTCGTGCACAAACTATCAAGTAGTTCATACTGGTATAATTTTATCGTTATTTCATAGATGGTTTTTAGTGTAATTTATTTGTAGATTTGGTGTGGATTTGGGGAAGGCGACAGGAAATTCATGCTGAACTACGTGCGGAAATCTACGATATGTTGACTGAGCACCACATTGACTCAGAAAGACTTATTTTACCAAAAAACAAAAATTGTACTGAATATTAAACTGTAAACTTAATTTTTTATATTAAAAACTTTGCGTTATTGTACAGGGTGATTCTTTTATCTGGGGAAATGCGTTTTTCTCGTAAACGACTAAAGGGAATTAAATTTTGAAAAAAGTGTTATATACCTACTGGCTGTCACTCAAAATTAGGATAGAAATATAGACTTTAATATGCATGACGCTAGGCGTCGCGACGCTCCAAAAATTTTTTTCCAGCAACATACCACTTTTATTATATCACTGGAAAGGTCTTTCAATTTTGAGTCTTTTTTCTAAAAACCAATTTTTTTTATTCTTTTTTTTAAAAAGTTATGATCCAATTTAAATTATTTCTGTTCTAACTAAATTTTGAAATATTTTTAACAGTAGGCCGAGTTTTCCTTCAAATATTATTATATAAAATAAAGTAGGCTTAGAAAAACCAAAACCTGATATTTGTTAACATATTACAACAACAAAAAACTTATTAATACCTAAATTAAACAAAAAAAATATGCCTCTTCAGATTAGAAGACATTTGTGGCTTCAACTAGATGGGGCTCCTTGTCATAATGCCGCTATTGTGCGGAATTCTTTAAATATAGAATATAAAGACAGGTGGATGGGAACTTACGGGCCAGTAGAATTTCCTCCTAGGTCCCCAGACTTAACACATCTCGATTTTTTCTTGTGGGGAACTCTTAAAAATAAAGTTTACAAAACAAGGTCTAATAATATAGATCATTTAAAACAAAAGATTGTCGATGCCTGTCCTGAAATTAATACTAATGTTGTAGGAAAAGTCACGTATAATGAAATAAGAAAACGTTATAATTTATGTTTAGATAACAATGGTACTCATATTGAACAATTCTTAAAATAATCAACTTTTTCATTAAATTTTTTGTTTAATTTAGGTATTAATAAGTTTTTTGTTGTTGTAATATGTTGACAAATAACAGGTTTTGTTTTTTCTAAGCCTACTTTATTTTATATATTAAGATTTACTTTAGTATTTGAGGGAAAACTCGGCCTACTGTTAAAAATATTTCAAAATTTAGTTAGAACAGAAATAATTTAAATTGGATAACTTTTTAAAAAATAAGAATAAAAAAATTGGTTTTTAGAAAAAAGACTCAAAATTAAAAGACCTTTCCATTGATATAATAAAAGTGGTATGTTGCTGGAAAAAAATTCTTTGGAGCGTCGCGACGCCTAGCGTCATGCATATTAAAGTCTATATTTCTATCCTAATTTTGAGTGACAGCCAGTAGGTATATAACACTTTTTTCAAAATTTGATTCCCTTCAGTCGTTTACGAGAAAAACGCATTTCCCCAGATAAAAGAATCACCCTGTACAAGTTTAATGTTGAATACAAAAACTTGAAAATTATCAAATAAAAACAAATATTTATTAACAAAGCCTTACTGTTCGATATAGAAACATAAACTTACTAAAAACAGTGTTATAGACACAAATATCAACATATAATAATGCTATGAAAAATGATTGCAACTTTCCGAACTAGTACTATTAGAACAAAGTGGATTCATTGTCACATCAACATCACATAAAATATCTTTCAACAGAACCACCTCTGCATCTCTCTCTGGGATATTATTACAATAACGCGGCGCATCTTTCAACCAGCTTTGATCCTGCTCCACTTCGCTAGTAACAACTAAAAACAGTTCTTTATCTCTGCAGTCTAATTCGTCTTTCAAATAGATTAACAGTTCTTGTTCCTGGAAATCAATTTTATAGACTTTACTTACGAAATCAACAGTAGGTAATAAGTTACCCGTCCGATTATTAAAGGTGCTTCCAACTTGGAATCCAAGTTATAGTACAGTCCATTTATTTCTCGTATTGTAATCCAATGGCGGCGTCTAAGGGGTAGAGTAATAAAACTTATTTTATAGTCACTAGGAACGTTGAGGATATAGCCACATATGTTTCGTAAATTCAAACAACTAGGATCCCTTGGGAAAAAGAAATTTACAGACGAGTTTTAGATTTAAGTAAAACTTACTTTCTTTTATCAAACCAAACTGTGCCACAACCCCTGGATTGCAGTGCCTTCATTATAACATTAATATCGTAGTTTCCAAACCCCAACACTGATCTATGTGGATTAATCCAATGATCAGGTGACAAAGAATTACAAATATAATCCAGTTCCACTTTGGAAAACGCATCTCTTGATTGGAATAAATTATTCAAAGCGTGTAGGGCACACAGTTCTCTTACTTGCTTTTCATGGTACATTTCCGAGGGGCTCATGGTAATTTTGATTGAAAGGGGGCGCTAAATTTTGAGGTTAGTTTCGATTCATTAGCACAGATTTTATTTTGTAATACTGGAAGTTATCACAGTGGGAGTAGTATGATAAACGGCAGTACAATTGGGGTTTTTTGTCGAAGATAAAGGAAATTTTGAATAGTAAAATTATTATTGATTTTTAGTGATATTTCGATGTGCAGTGTAGGCAACATAAATTTAATATTGTCACAAATAGAAAGTAAAAGTTTAAAGAAACTATTATTAGCGTAAATATAATATCGTTTTGTGGCTTTTTTGTCGTAACATGGATTTTAACAAACAAAATGCCTAAAAATTGTGGTATTAAATAGTAAACTACGCGAGTAAAATTTTATGTTGGCTATAGTGGAAAGGCGCTAAATTTAAATCAGTGTCAAAACAACAAATAGTCGATTTATTTAGAACATTTATAAGTACAACAGTCATTAGGTAAACACTACATATTTTCCATTTAAAACACTAATAAATATCTATATCATATCACTAGAATATATCTTACTCTTACTTTTAGGGTAAATAACGAAAAGGCTCAGTTGAAATGCTGAAAAAAGGCACCCAAGCAAATTTGGAATCTGAAACAGTCGTTTGTATATTAGAAGATTTATTAAATATGAAAACTCACTTGTATAAATTTGTCTTTAAGAATAATTCCATAGAGCAACCACTGCATTGACACGATAAATGTGGAAAAAATCAAAGGATATGGCAGACTTTCCGAACTTTTAACTTTTATCACATGCAACAGAGATGCTAAGGGTGCAGCAAAGAACAATACTGTCACCAAGCAGCATATTAAACCAAGATGACGCTTAGCCTCTTCAACATTATCTGAATGTTGAACAAATATTAAAGTGCTTATCAAAAATAATAAACAACCAAAAAATTGACGACACACCGAGAACTGGAAAGTATAAATATGTTTAGGTGTTATACAATTTTGTCAACTTTCACTTGCTCACCTTCTTAATACTGTATAGGTAAAATGTTACGACATATGCGAAAAATAATGTGGCACCGATTGTGTTTACTAAAATAATTGATCGTTCGTCTATTAAAAATCCGTATCGCAGCCATAAACTGGTTGACAAACACCCACTAACAAAAGGAAATGCAGATATGTCACCGGTGCTTTTATTTTGTACGATTTTCTGACACACAAACCTACAAAAAAATTATGAATTCTTTTCTAACCATAAAAATGTAATTTTACTTACGTGCCAGTTAAAAATTGTAATATTGTACATACCGACGCCGTTGTAGCAAGAACATTTTTTAAATCTAATTCGTTCATTCTATTTTGTGATAAACTAACCAATTATGCAGTCCATATTTATCTGATTTATTTCTTCTCAAATGCTTACGATTTATAAATTTTTGACAATCAAAATTTGCAATTTGTAGTTTTCTGTAATCGTGATTTGTGATTAGTGTAATAGATGGAGCCAAAAATCAAAACAAAATTGTTGTAATATTTTTGTAAGAGGTTAGGTTCAGTTGTCAAAAATCAAAGCAAATGATGTGATTATTACATAAATAAATAATTATTGTTTAGGTTTTTTTAGTTTTTTCGTAACTATTCAAAATTCCTAACCCAAAATGTGCTAATATAACTATTTACAAAAACAATTCCGCAAAACCCTTTAATAATAATAATGTAAGTTTTTAATACATAATTATTTAATTAACACAATTTATTACGCTTTCTCGTAAAAGTTTAAACTCAGTTTAAAAAACTTACCACCCGCGCAAGCGTTTGCGTTTCATAAAGCAGGGGGATGCGCGTGTTTTGAGTTTGATAACATTCACAAACTTTCGTACAATTCAAGAAGTGCCGTCGAGTTTCGAGGGTTAAAGTTTAAACGCAATCGTCATTTGACAAGAAAATTGAAGAGAATTTAGAGAAAAATGTTTCTTCTCGCTATTCTGTTTATTTACTTTGTGCCAGCAAGAGGTTTAGGTAAGTTTTTAGTTATTACAAAAAATAATTTATAGGAAAATTAGTGCAACAAAATTCAACATAAATGTAATTTTAATTTCCTATTTAACTGATTTTTATAAAATGTATTAGGTAATAAAATGATTTGAAAACCTCAATATTTCTTACAATATTAATTTTTTCATGATATTTTGGTTCTTCTTGAACCCAGTTTTTCAATAGGTAGCAGTGGCAGATCGACGGGGAGGTTTTCGGGTTCAAACTCTCGTAGGAAGACTTCCATATTTAATAATACATATGTTGGAATATGATGAAAAATATTCATTATTTTATTATTAGTTATTTCAATGAGTGCGACTATATTATTTTAGTATGCCCCCTTAGTACAGTAAACAGGGAGTTGAAATAGACTTTTTTACCCTACAGCCAATTTTTGCAGAATCTATAAGTTTAAAACTGAGTTTTTGTATTCGTAGACCCCGCCGTTTCTTCACCAGCCCTTATATTAAAGTTGATTTTTTTATTTATTAAATAACTTCTTTCCTATTAGATTTCCGAAAAAAAAGCATTAGCACAAAGTAGTAGAGAAAAATATATCCTACAACTTTCCTTTTAACATTTTTTTGATATTGTCAATATTTAAAAAGTTATTCAACAAACAAGTTGAACATTTTTGGGAAATTTTTCTCTAGTTAGGTACTACTTACTACTACTACGTACTTACTACTCTTACCCCAAAATTGTCAACTTATTTGTAGAATAACTTTTTAAATATCTACAATATCGATAAAAATTTAAAAGAAAAGTTGTAGGAAATATTTTTCTCTACTACTTTGTGGTGATGTTTTTTTTTTGGAAATCTAATAGGAAAGAAGTTATTTAATAAATAAAAAAATCAACTTTAATTAAGGGCTGGTGAAGAAACGGCGGGGTCTACAAATACAAAAAATCAGTTTTAAACTTACAGCGTAACCCTGTACAAGATTCTGTAAAAATTGGCTGTATGGTAAAAAAAGTCTATTTAATGCCTTTTTTCTCCCTATTTACTGTACTACCTTCCCCCCTATTGAAATCCTGTGTCAGCCACTGACATTATAATTATAGGTACTGATCTTAAGCTATTAATAATAATAAATAAAAAAATTAAGTTCTTCAGAAGATAAGCCCAGATTAAAAAAATCGTATGTACTACATAGAATCTAAAAAATATATTGTATTTTGTATTTTATTTTAATGAAGTTTAAGTACAAAGTACTTATTTCATTTTGAAAATGTACAATAAATCTTGACTTCTCCACCCTGTTTGTTTAAAATGTTCATAATTGCTTGACAAATTGCCCTAATTTCTTGGCAGTTACTCACCGCACTCCAAAAACTTAGCGCAAATGTAAAATACCACAAGGGAATACCTAATTAGCCCCGCGCGCTCAAAAATACACACTACGCATATACAATAAAGTATAAACTTAAACCTCTTTGTAAAGAGTCATAAATTGTTCAATAAAATAAAATAAAAGCGATTCTATGAAATCTTAAACCACCAAAATTGGATAGCGTTTAGTGGAGGTTTGCAGGTCGTAAAAGCAGCAGAAAAGATCGTCGCATATTTCTGAGTATCGAATCGGATGGTTGTGACATGTTATGACGACAGGTCACGTGCATCGATTGTCAAAATGTTTCTGAGGAACATGTGAAACTGCAGAAAAGGGGATTTTTATCGTGATTTGTTGTTTATTGCCCCATAGTATTTTTAGTAAAACGGTTGCTACTTTTAGAAACTATATTCGATTCTTTAAAAATACTACAAGTTATCTATTTGTTGTATTTCACGGTGTGTTGTCTAGATATTAATAACTTCTAAATCTACTTTAATTATTTCCTAAAACTCATTATTATAATTGTAGGGGAAATGTGTAGAAATGGGCGGATGCGCCGGTGTGATTTTTGAATAGTAATATATTTAAAAAATCATTGTTAAAAAACTAATTACAGTTAATATAGTCGTCAATATACCCAGTAACCACCTCACCCATCCCAACTTTTCATCTTTGCAGCAAAGACACCAATCCTGTAATTAAATAACTTTCCAACATACCCACATTCCAATAAAAAAAACCTCATTTTGTCGTTTGACTCGTTAGAACTACAAAGTATAGTGGACCGGAAAGAACTCTTGGCTCTAAGATAAATCACCACCGCAAACAAAGTTCTTCCTTGTGGTGGTGGTGTATGTTCGTGCTTTCGATATGTGGGTATGGCATAGAAAACAGCCCTGCCTTCGTAAGTAAGTAGGATAAGAACACGGAAAATCTTCATCGCCCCGGGCTAGTTACCGGATCATCGACGGCCAACTTTGGATTATAAGGGACGTGACACGATTTAACAAAATGCCGATATTGAATTTGTTAAATCTAGTTAGACATCGGGGATAGGTTGTTATAAGTAATGGAATTGCACCTTTCAATTTATTTTGCAGCTTAAATTGTGATATTGTAGGAAAGTTGGTTCGGCTCCAGGTTAATGATTTTCAGTTAGCTATTTATTATTTAATGCATCTTAGTAAGAAGTTTTCTAGATACTAGAACATTGCAGTTTGCTAAATTCCACACTAAATTAGACAAAAGGTCTTGATTAATTTTTTAAATTTATTTTTAAGAAAAGTATCTTCAAGTTATACAAAATTCACTCATTTATTGTAACGTGATTTCATCCCAACATCTGAGTTTTACGACACTAAAAACAAGAGGCAATTGGAATAGTTTTAGATTATAATAACATTTTAAGCTTCAATTTAAAATCGTAGCATCACACCAAAATTTATTCATATAAGTGTAAAAACTTTTGAATAATAAATTTTACAAGATTTTGATTTTAAATTTTTATAACAATAAATTTCGTTAAATTATTAGACATAAATTAAAAACATTGTATATTTTGTTTAATAATTCAAGAAATATCATTCCAATTTATTTTTGATATGTTAAAAAATTCCATAACTTCACCTTTTCTTAACATTCCATATTCCTTTCACCTACGAAATTTCCCTTCACGTACTTTATTTACTGCTGTTCTTTAACTCGTATGCCGCCGACTCCAAACTTTTGATCTTATTTTGATTCACCTATATCCCAAAAAAGACTGCATCAAATAAAATAATGCCATATCTAACGCCAAGTATAAAAGGAAGTAAGTGAAATATCGTTTCCTGCAGTTGCAATAGTCAGTTATTCTACAAGTTTTCCTTCGTAGGCAACAACAAAAGATATCAATTTCTTGTCGTCAATTAGCACTTGGGCAAAATTCAAAAGGTCCTTTGATAAATTATAGCACAGCATCAGAGGAAACTGCTAATTCACTCTGTGCTGAGCATAAAAGTTGATCAGACTTTGTAAACAAGTTAATGATTTTATTAATGCCTTGCAAGTATCTATAGAAAAAATCTAACAATGAACTTGTGGTTAAAGCGCGCAAGTTTAACAAATGATAATTAGGTGATTATAATTTAGTTAGTGTACTTTCTGGCAAAGTTACTTGCCGCCTTCAAACTTTTTAATTGCACTAATCCCGAAAGAATACCAGCTTTGAGTTGGGTGAATTATAAATCACAACATTATGCTAATAATTGTATGGGTTAGACTAAGCGACTACTAGTAGATACACATAGATTTGAATTGACTTGATATAAATCCCCTTATAATTTTGTTTGAGAAATAACGCGAGGGTAGACTGCGAGAAGCCGTTGGAGTTGAAACCGTTGGAAGTCTTTATCTGTTTCCAATAGTGTAGCTCTCTCCACATGCACCTTGTTTGAAGAATTCCCCAGATGATCTGAATATAAGCTGGTGGGATAATATAAATGTATAATGTGAACCTTATGCCTGCTTTCCACCCCAACTTTGCAGCCAGCACCTGCTCAGTTTCTCAAAATTTAAATAAGTGTATTTCGTATATACTTTTCAAATTGTTGAGAATGTCCGATGCGATGGCTTTTTTATGAAGAACGTTCTAAAATAACTTATTGAAATATTCATTGGCAAAAATATTCTTGGTTAAAATAGTAAAAAAGTAAATGATTTGCGTTAGATTTAATTTTATTTAAGCTCTAAATTTATAGAAAGTTCATGTTATTTCGATTGCTTTTCAACAATTTATAGTAGTTATTATGATTTTTTTTAAATGTTTTTAACCACTGGAAATTTTTTTATCAAACTAATATTTTACAATGTTTAGAAGTCATGAATTTTTTTTTAACTTATCCCTTGATAATATTGAAGTTCTGCACTTTCTGATCTATCCGATTTTAGTTAGATGTATTTTAATAAGAATTTTTATTATAAAAAGATACTGTGCATAAAAACATTACCCACAATTAAATTTAAAATCCCAATCTCCGCTTAAATAAATTCAAAAGTTGAGGCATATCTTTACAGCAGGGATTTTAAAAATGCATGAATCCAAACTCTTTTTTTGTCCTGTTCGCTTTTTCAAACACGTGTTTTTCTAAACAATCAATACCAAAACGAAAAAAGATTAATACGTAAATATTTGATGGCATTTGCTTATACTATACCACCACACCACACTATAACTTCCATATTCCCGTTAAAGAAAATTAATTCCTGTGCACTGATTGATTTCGCATTACTCTTGATAGTTTATGAACTAGATTTAATGAAAAGCCCCTCTAACTGTATGCAAAATAGAATATTGACTGCTAGTTTACAATAAATATTTAATAGTTGTAAAAACGGTATCGATTTTGGCTGGAAAATGGGCGGAAAGCAAACAAAATTTTCCTAATTTGCATGTAAAATCCTGAAATTTGTTCAGTTGTAATGTAAAAACGACTTGTTACTGATTTAATATTAATAATGAGAATGTTTTACGTTTATGTTACATTAAATAATAAGCTATAGGAAAGTTCGTGGATATATTTTAAATTATGCATAAGTCTTTTTAAACGAGAGATGTTCCTAATGACAAATATATAATTCAATATTGACAATTCACAAATTGAATCAAATACCTGTTCTATCTTTAGCGTTCCGTAAATTTATGTTTGCTTATCATTTGTGCTGTTTTTTTAGTTCAACTTTCCAAAAGGTTTCCAGTTTAATTAAAGGAGAAAAACAACTTGAACTTGAAATTCGTTAAGTTTATATTTAATTATATGGAAGTTTCTCTTTGTTTTAAATTAACAACTTAGTTAATGATGTCATAATAATAATAATATAAAATTTTTATTCTGTTTCAGAGTCAAAAGACGTAGTTTTTGTGATACTGAGCCAAGAAAACAAGTACCACTTGAGCTTAGCGGAAAATTTAAAAATTGACATACAAACGCAAAGTGAACAGCGGCAGGATCATCAGGTAAAGTTTTTTATGATTTGATTAATAATCCAACGTCCAGTCGATTTAAATCACGAATCCAATAATAAGTCAAATCAGACATATAATTTCCTGTTAAATGAAACTGAGTTCTTACAGTTTCTTATCTAAATCAGAATCTAAAGTCCGTGTCGGGAACAAATGGTTTCCGCACTCAATTTAACACGAAACGAAGCTACTATACACTCGCGAATAATTTATGTGCACCAACCCCACACCGGCGGATGTAGTTTTATAGAAAACTGGTGCTAAGTACCCGCATATATACACGAAAAGCGTTTTCAATACTCAATATAGCTCAAGTCAATTATTGGGCGGGTTTTGTGAGATTTAAATTGGTTTCAAAAGATAAAAACATTATTGTAGGGTTAAAGCTAAAGGTTTAATAATCCATTTCACAGCCTCCAGTTGTTCACTTAACACATAGGGATTTCCCGCATGTAGGGGGTTGGACCATTTTGCCTCTGATTCCACGATTGGGTAATTTGCATAAAGCCAACAGTTCGTGGGTATTTTTTCTTGAGGATCGCACAAAAATACGTTTGGATTTGTTGTTGGATGTTTTGAGTAAACATTCACCAAATAAGGTAGGTTTGTTTTGTATATTTTCGGAATTTGTGTTGGTGATGGTTGGAATTTAAGGAAATTTGGTTGGGACATGGTTTGAATGATGAACAGGCTACTATTATACATCACTTTCAGTTTTCGAACCATCCTCAGTACTTTAAATATCCAAATATTGCTTCAGGATTTGCTGTTAGTGTTGCTTTATTGAAAACGTAAGTAACGATAGAGTTTTCCTATAACACTTTTTAAGTAAAAATTAAAGAGCATGTCCAGCATCCACCAAAATTTAAAATTATAATAGGTAAAAATATTGAGGCGTTAAATATGCGAATAATTTGGTATAAAATTTTTGTTGAAGCAGGCAATATATTTTAAAATTGTTTACACACTTTTAATTATTTACAAGAATCTGTTTCTACTTAAAAGTAATCGAAATTAACACATTTTATAAAGTTCGAGTTTTGGCGGAGGTGCCAATGTTAAAAATTTTGCATCACCCAGAAATTAATATTTCAACAAAAACTCAAACTCGCAAGACTTTTCACAAAAATCCAAAATACGCTGAAATTAATAATTAACGTACAGTCTAAAAATTCAATTTCTCCTCTTATTGTAGTTGCTTATATTCCAAAATTACAGTTATCAAAATTGCACTTTTACAAAATTCTGCACAGTATATTTCAATTAAAACCAAGAAGCGCAAGTTGATTTACAAAAAGACTCGAACCTTTTATATATTGGAAGATTGTAAGTGTATAAAAGCTCTTTGGCAGTTTTATAAATGTTCTCTTAAAGTAAATAGTTTTATCAGAAGTTTTATGAAAATTGTTTCCTGGTATAAACAGGAATAAAGATTGATGCTTTTACAATAGATTCAGATAAATTGTAGCTTCAACCCTGGAATTATAATCAAAATTGCGAATTAATTCAATTTTAATTAATTTAGAGATTTCTAGTACCTAGTCGAAATAATAAATTAAAAAAGTTTTATTATACCCCGATCAGAAAATAAAAACTTTATTTTTTATAAAAAGCCCACTAAGGTGATAAATTTCTATCTAGGTACTAGAAACTAATTATTTAACACAAATTCTCTGTACGAAATTCATAAGCCCAAAAGCACAATAAGGCGCATGATAAATTTAATAATTTAGAAAATTTTTATTTTCCCAAAACCGGTTTGTAAACTTTGTAATAAATATTTTGTTAGATTGGCCGACCGTATAAAACGCAGCACACCCTCGTCGGACTTTAGTATAGACAATTCCCATGAATTAGCTTTATTTGTGTGGAACAAAGGAGCAGGTCAGATGCTCCAGCACGAGTCTGCATTATGTATCAGAGAAAAACCACATTGTGCCGCATTTCCTGCACCATTTCAACTTTGTGTAAGTAGAATTAAACTCCAGTTTTCGTCCATTATTGTGTTTTTTACACGTTATTTCAGAGTGATTTGGTAGGTAAAAATTCGCTGTATTTCGCTGTAAAAACTTGTGAAAAATATCATAAAGATCGGGTGGAGGTGGTGAAAAAAACTTGGGGGCAACACGCAACAATTCTAAAGTTTTTCAGCAACAAACAAGGTTTGACTTGAGTAATTTAATTTTTTTTAAACATCTCACAAAGCGGATTTAGATTCTAGTGTTCCTACCGTCGTTTTGGATATTCCAAATACAGAACAAGGACATTGTAAAAAAACTATGGGGATTCTAAAATACGTTGCAAAGGACATTGAGGATGATCCTGAAATTCAATGGATTGTTTTGACTGATGATGATACAATTTTAAGGTAACTTTTTGAGCTTATATAAAATCAAATTTACAAAACTTGAAATTGATTTCAGTGTATTTCGAATGCAACAACTTTTAACTTGTTTTGACAGTAACGATTTGGTGGCTTTGGGAGAACGATACGGATATAATGTGCAAACTCCTCGGGGATACAATTATATAACTGGTGGTGGGGGAACTGTTTTCAGTAGACCACTTTTAGATAAATTGCTGCAGGATGGCGTATGCGATTGTCCTTCGATAAACACACCAGACGACATGTTTCTGGGATTGTGCATTGCTGGACTTGGAGTATCTGTGACGCATTCACCACTTTTCCACCAGGTACGAAAAAATTATTATATTCTGAAAATTATTTTTCAAATCAAAACACCGCAAGAAATATCATATAATATTCCCTATTTTTGTTAATTAAAAATTATAGGCCCGACCAGTGGATTACGCGCGAGGTTATCTAGAAACTGAAGACGCCGTCTCATTCCACAAACACTGGATGATTGACCCGATAAAAGTTTACAAAAAATGGTTCGAGAACAGCGATTCCAACTTAAGAAACGCATTTGAAGTTCACGAAGAATTGTAACATCATATCTATATTTACTATTTATATTTAATTTTATATATAAAGTTTATTTTATGACTAAAAATATGTTTTATTATGAACTAAGCTAAGTAGGTACAAATAAAAGAATTAAAAGCTTCCTTTAATTTTTAAATTGCTCCTTTAAATTTTCAATTAATTTCAAGTGTACTTACCGAAAAAAGGCATATTTGATTAATTGCTGCATTACGATTGCCCTTTTCACCGGTGAAAACTTAACGATGGTTTAATATTAATGAACAATTTACATACTAGATAGTTAACATGCTAGTCTACGGCTTAGCCATTTAATAGCATGCATCCGTGGAAGTGTGTAGTATTCTTTAGCAGTTTCTTTGCTGTCGGTATGAGCGACGAAAAGTACGTTAATAAAACAGCGATGTTTGAAAGGGTGTCCAATATTTTACAAGTTTTAGGCTGAAAAGTACTATTAAAAACATGGAAACTGAAAACAGTTTTAAGGTTCTATTGGAGGAAATCATGATTAAAACTTTGCAACCGTATAAATGTGTTACAGTTGTTGTTGATCCTATCTACAAGGAAGTTTTTGAGAAGTCTTGGTTTGGGCGATTTAAATTGTTTATTTCGTTTATTATGGTAAATATTTTATTTTAATCTATCAATCCTAATCTACCTTGTGAAAAAAAGCTTTATAAAAGTTAGTGTATACTGTAGATAAATGTGCAAGAATCAGAAGATTTGATGTCCCCATACAACGAAACCCAAGAATCTTTACTATTGTCCAAAAAGGAGGGCTGTCAACTTTACATCATCTTAATAGCGAATGGCTTACAAGTTACCCGGCTACTACAGTTTGGAGATAGGTACCTACTTATTCCCTATGGACAATTTTTTTTTCTTATAAATTTTGTAAAAACTTAGATACAGAGTTTTGGAAACTAGAACAAATTACATCCTGCTCTTCGACAAAAGACTCTTCGACAGTACTCTCTTCTACATTTGGAAGCGCATAATCAATGTGATTTTTATCAGAGAATACGGTGGCCACAGAAGCGGCGAAGTACAACAGAAAAATGTACCTTGGTTCGAAATAACAACAGTACCTTTTCCAGCCCCCATTACAAATGTTTTGGTACCTAGACGTTTAGACATTTTCGCTATGTTAAAATTCCGAAAAGGTCTCAACAACTATTAGTACTTTAAACATTTTTATTTAGTTTTGTTTATAGGAACTGATTTGTTCCGTGACAAAACTTCCGATCTGAGAAATCAAACGCTTAAAATCGTGGCCTTTGCTCACCTGCCTGGCACTTCCAAAACTAATACTAGCACAACGAGAAGTGTGCGCACTTTCTTAGGGAACGGTACTCAAGTATTTTCTGGAACTGAAGTCGAGGTAAAGCAAATGATTTGAATTAAATCATACTTACTTCAACAAAAATTCTAGATTTTGGAAACTGTTTCCAAAGCCATGAATTTTCAATGCGATATTTACGAGCCACCTAATGCTGATGTTGAACTGTGGGGGCGAAAGGAACCTGGTGGTGCCTATACGGGGATTATTGGAGAAATGGTCAAAAGTAATGCTGATGTTGCCTTGGGTGATCTCTACTACACGCCATATATTTTGGATCTAATGGACTTGAGCGTTCCATACAACACTGAGTGTCTTACGTTTTTAACACCCGAATCGCTTAGTGACAACTCTTGGAAGACTTTAATCCTTCCCTTTAAGTACGTTACTATAATATAGTTGAAAACGCGTTGAGTAAGGTAAATGATTTAATTTGTAGCCCCACAATGTGGGCTGCAGTCATCGTCTGCTTGATAATCTGTGGGTTTACATTTTACATATTGGCCCGTTTTCATGAGAACATCAACGAAATTAAAACCGAGAACCACCGCAGGAAAGATTTGTTAGAAAAAAGGAAACGCGTTATAACTTTGTCTTTAAATCCAGAAGTAAATAAATTGGACTCTAACACTAAATACGTTATGATGAAGGAACAATATCAGTCGTTAAGAAAAGAGGGAGAACCAATTGGTTTGTATCAATTTAGTGAACCAATTAACAGTTTATTGTACACTTATAGTATGCTGCTGTTGGTGTCTTTGCCAAAACTACCATCTGGATGGTCCTTGAGGATGTTAACTGGGTGGTATTGGTTGTATTGTTTATTGTTGGTGGTGGCTTATAGAGCTAGCATGACTGCCATTTTGGCTAGACCCACATCTCGGTAAATAATTCTCGAATTTATAAAATTTAAGAAATTGAATCATTTTTACGATTATATAAATTATTAGATTAGGAGGAGTAAAAAATTTCAAACTGATGTAAAAAGGTATAAAAAATCAGAATTTATTAATTTAAATCTTTACGTCAATATCGTATACCTACCTAACTTGCATAATTTAAAATTGGAGCATTTTAGAATATTTCGTTTGAATATATTAACCGTTAACGCGTTAACAATAACATCTTATTAGCAAACTCTCTTATTGAGTTGCCATTAACTTATTTTTCAGTGTAACGATTGATACTTTGCAAGAGCTGATGGACAGCAAACTGACGTATGGGGGTTGGGGTGAAATAAATCGTCAGTTTTTTAAGATATCCGTTGATCCAGCGAGCAAAGTAATTGGTACGAATTTCGAAATAGTAAATAATTCAGCAGATGCAGTGGATAGGGTGGCAGAAGCATCATTTGCATTTTACGAAAACACGTATTTCCTCAAAGAGGCACTTGTAAAACGCCAATTGCGCTATCAAAGTTTACGAAAAAATCTGACGGCAGATAAGAAGCAAGAGGCGAGAGATATTGCACGAGAAGACCGTGGTTTGCATATAATGAACGATTGTATTATCAACATGCCTGTCTCTATAGGTAAAAAATTTAATGTAGTTGTAAGTACAAGATACGAGGTGGAGTATCTAGATAAAACTTTATTAATGCGCGATGAGTAAAAATAAATGAAGTAACTCAACCACCAAAGCAGAGGAAAATTGCAATATTTATTACACTTCTATAGACATTTTAAAATTTTTATTATAAATTCAGTAATTTGTATCAAATTCTGAAAAACCGTTTTTGTATGATATTATCTAAATCTTCTAACAAAAAATATTTAACTTGACTAAAAAATCGTCACATAAAACATGACGAGTAAAAATAAATGAAGTAACTCAACCATCACATCAGAGGAAAATTGCAATATACAGGGTGGTCCAGGTTAAACGTCATTAATTTTGGGAGGTGATAGAGCATCAAGATAAAAGTAGACTTTTATTAAAAAACTTGACTCAAAAATATTTTATAACAAAAATACAGGGTGTCAAAGTTTAAAATAAAAACTAGTTTTCTTAACATAACTTCTAAACCATTCGATCGATTTCCATTAAATTTCAGACACAGAGTAATGTAGTACATTTCTAGATAATGATGGGGTTCATTTATAAAAAACTTCTCCAGTAGCGTAGATACTGGGGGACCGTTCCACTTTTCCCCTCCAATCTTTGACACCACTGGATATATTAGGAAGAAAATTTAATATTTGGATTGTCTGTTCAATTTAGAGAAAATACTTACTTTTGAAAAATTTTAATTTAAGGCTTCGTTTTTAAGATATTTGAGTTTGACAATTTGACGGGGAAAAGTGGAATGGTCCCTCAGTATCTACGCCACTGGAGATTTTTTTTATAAATGAGCTCCATCATTACCTGGAAAGGTACTACATTACTCTGTGTGCGAAATTTAATGGAAATTGATCGAGTGGTTCAGAAGTTATGTTAAGAAAACGCGTTTTTATTTTAAACTTTGACACCCTGTATCTTTGTTATAAAACATTTTTCAGCAAAGTTTTTTAATAAAAGTCTACTTTTTTCTTGATGCTCTATCACCTCCAAAAATTAATGACGTTTAACCTGGACCACCCTATATTTAGGTACTACACTTTTATAGCGACATTTTATTATAAATTCAGTAATTTATAGCAAATTCTGAAAAACCGTTTTGAGTTTAATTTTAACTAAATCGTCCTAACAAAAAATATTTAACTTGAGTAAGAAACCATCACATAAAGCAACTTTTGTTTGTTTTTGGTAGGTTTTCAAAAAAATTCTCCGATAAAAAGAAGAGTGGACAAATTTATACGCAGGGTCTTGGAAGCTGGACTAATAAAGAAATGGCTAAATGACGTCATGTCAAACGTACTAAATGCAGAAGTGCAAGGCGAAACAGAAAGAACGAAAGCTCTAATGAATATGAAAAAGTTTTTCGGGGCTTTAGTAGCATTATTTATTGGATATTTCATCAGTATTTCCACTTTAATAGCTGAAATACTCTACTTCAACTTTACAGTCAAGAAAAATCCCACATTCAATAAATATTCCAAACAAATTAATACTGCCTTAAAAGCGGACTAATTTTCAAAAAAATCGTGCACACTTTTAACACTTTGGTAGAACTAGATTTCCAGTAGAAGAATAAGAACACGCACCTGTTGATTTAGTTTTAAGGTTATGTTGTACTTAACTGAAAAATTCAACCGATTACAAGATGAATGAGGCTGAAGTGGAATATTTAGCCGAAAACGACATAATTTCCATAATTCCCACGTTCAATAGTCCAACCCTGCACTTAATTGCCGGTGAAATAGGTCCGTTTCGAGCTAGTATACCAATTAATGTACCATTATGGTTAGCAGTGCACTTAAAGCAACAAAAACGATGTAAAATAGATCCACCTGAATGGATGGACGTGGAGAGGCTTCAGGCAATTAAGGAAAATGAAATTCAATCGAGGTGTGGACGATGATTAGTTCTGATTTAGGTGGTGTAACTTGTTGTTTTTTAGAACTTTTACTAAAATGCCCAGTGAATACTACTTCAACCAAGTAAAATTTCTGTTGGGTGTCGATGCCGATGATATACCAAATGCACATGAAATTCGAACGTTAGTTAAAGATATTTGGGATATTCGTATGGCGAAAATTCGAACCTCTATGGATATGATTATTAAGCAAACTGGAACTTACGCTGCTATAGATAATTTAACACAAATGGAAATAAATGTAGTGCGGGAGCTTTTGCCTAACACAATGGACACTGTTCATGTGCTCAAAACTGTAAGTTTATTCGTCCTTTGAAAATTTGGTTTTTCATAGAAATATATTTTTTTAGAGTAAAGGTGTCCCATTAACGTTAACGTCCGGTACAAGATCTACGCCATCCACATCATCAAATCCATTCCTTAGCTAAATTACTTGATGTTTTCCTTTTTATAAATAAATATTATTGTAAAGTACAAATTTTGAATAATTTTTAACCCGACATCTAGCGATTTACGGTGGTATTAATGAGAAAATGTCAAAAACATGCCAATCTATTTTTAGGTTATGTTTTCCAACAGCAACACATTTCTAGCTTTATTTAGAAAATAAAATTTATAATGTGCAACATATTTTTTATATGATATTATTAAAGCGAGTGTAGTGAAGTATTAGTATAATTATGTCGGAAAATGACGAACTTCAAAACGAGGAAAGGGAGGTTTTGTCTTCGATTTACGATGGGGACGAACGTTTTAAACAAATCAACCCCACTACATATCAGTATAAGGTAAAAACATCTTTATAAATTGCTATTTTATTAATATTACCTATCAAATAGTACGGTGAAAGCGACACGATAAAATCACTCCTACTGGAAATAAAATGGGGCCCAAACTACCCAAACGAGTTACCAGAAGTTAATATGGAAACGTTTTACAATAAGCACATGTAAGTACCAGCATAACAAACAAAGAATACTGAACAAACTGTAAATTTGCTTGCAGTGTTGCTGCTTTGAAACAGAAAATTAAACAGGCTGTTACCACAGAAGCAGAACAATTCCTAGGCATGTCAATGACTTATTCCCTGTTTGAATTTTTAAAAGAGAAATTCGAGGAACTGATTGTGGAGCAACCAGACAATCCTGCGGAAATTGACGTTGATAAATTGTGTATAACAGATGAACCAGCACAAGTAAGCGTTCTGTTTAATTTCCAAATTAGTTGTTTCGAAGTTGTTTTTAGGAGGCTGTAAGGAAAGAGAAAAAGGAACAATTAACTAAAGCCCAAAAGCGAAGGCAGTGGAATAAATTGGACAGTAAAGGGGAAAAACCGCGAGGTTGGAACTGGGTGGATATTGTAAAGCATCTATCGCAAACTGGATCCAAAGAAGACTCAACACCGGTTTCGTAACTAACAGTTTTAATTTATGACAAATGTATTTCTACTATTATTAAATAAATGTTATATATTTGCTATTTACTTGGATTTAAATGAAAATGACAGTGTAACTTTGGAATGTTTTATTTAAAAGACATTTTAACTTTTTTTGTACTTTCTCCACTGTGCTCTCCATTCGCCTAGTTTTAAGGAATGTTTACCCTCAAACTCCCATGCTGCAAAATATTTCTAAAATTAAAGCCCACATTTTAAATATTACAATATAATTAATTACAGTTAATTTGTAAAGCAGTGAAAAACATGGATATTTCTTGCTCCACAAAACTTTTAAAAGAATCCAAAAGGTTATTAGGACAAGATAAAATCCCCGAGGAGTTGCGTTCAAATCGTTTCATAAACGTATTTAGTCTGGTAATTGGAGTTTTATGGAACAACTGTCTTTTATTAACCATATCCTAGAAAAGCATTATTTAAGTTAATTTTTTTGGAGATATCATAGAAAATACCCCAACCAATTCGATGCCATTGTAAGAGCAAACAGCTATGGCTAAACATGCAGCGTGGAAATACGCTGCTAGAACATCTTCGGTGGTTTCATTAGGTTCAAACGTTACATACATAATTTTTCGTTGTAAGTCTGGTAAGATACAGTAGGATTTGTCGTTGTAAAAATTCAACATGTTGCGTAGACTTGGCGAATTGTACAAGTGGGTGAATTTGTGCAGAGGTTCGCCTAGTTTTATTCGAAAACCACACAAATCTTGCACTGAAATCAAACTCGTTTTTTAAGCTAATTTTTCAGGTTTAGAATAGATATACCTTGATATCCTCGTCCTAATATAACAGATTCTTTTGCATTTACTTTCTCAGGATTTGGAACAGTGCCTATATTGAAATAACTTCTTAAAACCAGCGTGAACCTTTGATCGTTAAAATTCTTAAAAATAAGCGACGTGACTGCATAATAGTTGGTCAGTAAATGCAGGCACATTACGCAAAATATGAAAATCCAAGCGGCTCTACATAAAATTTCGAAAATTATTACCAAGCTAAATTACTATAGGAATCAAGTATTGAGCCCCCATTTTAACCGAGGGGCTCAATACACTTGATTCTTGTAGTAATAGTAAGTAATCCTATCGCAAACTTACAGTGACTCTTCTAAAACGCTCAACAAGAAAATACTAGTAAAACTAGCTACAAGATTAACTAGAGTTTCCTGACTGCCATCCTTAGCAGATATCTCAGCCATGTTGTCCCTGATGGCTTGATGATGGGTGATAGAGGCTCTTGTGGCACCCCCAGCTATGCCAACCTTAGAAAATACGCCATCAATCCATTACCCCCGAAATCAAAGCAAACTTACAATCGATTTCATCCCAGTGGTTAAACATAAAATATACATGGAAAATTTAGTATAATACGGAAGCAACAACTCGATAAACATAGCAACGTCATTTAAAAAATCAGCGAATAGTCTCCATTTCTTACAATCGGAATCTAGACCACTCCTAGAGAAAATTAATTTACTATGGGGTGTTCATGCATGTAAAATGTACCACTATCAACCCTTTCCACCAAGCGAAAACAATCCGACCAAGCATCCCAGTACCATCTTTCATTATCCAGGTGACTGTTGCTGATACTGCTGAGGCATTTGCGTTACCTACACCAACTCCAGTTAGGATAGCTCGGGTGGTAAAGGCCGCAGTTATCGTGCTACAAAATGCTTGAAGGGTATCCCATAATTGGTACTGGAAATAGTCACTACTGACACTGTTAGGATATCCATAGGGTAATAAAATTTCACAGAAGAAATTTTTTATGGTTTGCAGGAGGGTTTTTCCTAGTGTAGTTTTGGGGGTGATACGACCGATGTCAACAGTATCTAAAAGGTTTGAAGAGTTTTGCTGTGAGATAAATGTTTTTTTGGTTTTTACCAGTTTTTGCAAAGTAGAGTGTTGGAGGACTGGATCCGCAACGTTCGCTTATAATTACATCGGACATTTTTGGCCTTCTTTACATGCTACTTAAATTTTGAGTTGTAACGTTGTAAACAAGCAATCTAACCTCAATATTTACTGTCAGTTTGACAATTGACAAAATGTGTGCAGTAGTTCCACAGATATCTTATAGCGTTTTCGATTGGTAAAATGAGAGCGCACTGAGTGCAATTTCGTACAATGCTATTGGTCAAATTCAATTTGTCAAATAATTTTTACCAATCACGCTTTCAGAAATTGCACTCAGTGCGCACTCATTTTACCAATCGAAAACGCTATTACTCTTTAGAAAGAGTAAAATATCTATGAGTAGTTCTCAAACTGTTTTCGTGGTAGCCCCCAAAATTATGCAGTCAAATTTTGAAAAATTGGTAAAATTCTACACATTTTATGAAACTTGATTTGGTTTAAAAAAAAAAAGGTGAAGTAGTTGAATCAATTTGAAAAAGTATTTTTTCTAGATTTTATTTATTGGCTAAAATTTCACAACAAATAAATAAATTACTTATAACAATCATTATTCTTTATTTCGTAGTAAATATCTGAGCTATTACATCACAGGTTTAAGTAATAAAAATATAGATTTAATTGACTTAAAAGGTAAAATAAATTTAATACCCTGGTAAAAACACAGATCAAAATTATCACAAAACATCAATAAATTATGCTAATACAACTAGAATTTTCCTAGCATTAATTACTTAAAACCTGTTCCCGTACAGTCAATTCAATCTCTGCGCGTTTCTTAATCTCCAACTCATGCATATAGGCCAGGAAACAGCACCAAATCAAACTGCAAACACTCACATAGGGCACACGATTCTTCTCCGATACATACAGAAAATTTATCGTTTGTAGAAAAGGCCAACAACATATTGCAACCTAAAACAAATATTTATCTGGGTCAAAGATAATTGTAGGTTATTTCAACTCGTACTTTATAAGTAGGCAAGAATTTTGCTTTTAATTGTTCGGTGGCCTCATCGACTGTCTTTCGTTCCATTAAACTCATCCCAAAGAAAAAACAAGCCATAGCAGCTGGTCCATAAGTCATTTGCTCAACAACAGCCTGAAAATTGTTATTTGTTGAATAATATTAGTTTATAATTCATTAATTATTCCCACCTTAGTAATTGCTGTTTTTAAATTGGTTTTAGGCCACATTAATGTTGATAAACGTATCCAAGCGTACAATGTTGGAGCAGTAAACAAACCCCCATATAAACTAAACCGAAGAGCTTGATTCCAATCGTAGTTATCCAAAGTTTTTCCAGCTATGGTCTGCTGGATTATATTCGATGTTGGCCATATGGCCCCATAGGAAAGCATCCCCCTTATAATAGGGTGTCTGCTAGTAAATGCAGCAAACCTCGAAAATATCGCTACCATTGTGGAATAATCACTTAAACTTCAACACCAATATATTTAATTTATAGAATCACTTAATTTAATTTTGTACTTATTTTCCCATAGCGACGTCGAGAGAAGAATACTGATCGTCACCCTGTCTCACATTCATGTCTAAAAATTGTACTATTTGAACGGTTCATTCAGTTGCCAATTCTGAAACCTTGGACTGAAATTTATCTCCGTCACAATACACGTGCGTGTTTCCAGATAATTGCGTTGGCATGTGTATGACTTCTATATCGTAATTTGTTGGAAGGGTCGGTTAAATATAAAAATACTTTCGAATTGGTGATGTTCCACAACATTTCGTAAATTTGTTTGGGGCACGTGCCGGAGTCAACAGCCAATTATTGAACACTATTAGCAGGTTTCACCGTCTTCATGTAATAATCTTATATTTTAAGTTAAACTCACGAAACATGTACGAAAACTCTACTTTTAAGTAAATAAATTATTTTTTTAATAAAAACTTCACTGCTTGTCACTGAAGTACTATTTGTAACCCCTAAATGTATGCAACTTGTACTACACCAACAGCACGTAATATAGCACCATCTATCCATTTAATGAGAAACTAAATTGAAAAGATTTCTATATATTAATACAGATTTCTTTTATGCTTATTTCAAAGTTATCTCACTAGATGGGGCAAATTTCTATACATCTCTACAGGTTTCTTTTTTACTGTACCTGTAATTAAGCTGCTATTGTGGTCATCATACACTAGATGGTACTACTGAAAATATTCGAAAATTGCCTACTTTCAGGGGCGCGTTGTATATTTGGTTGCCCAACTGCCACATAAACGTCATTTTACATCGCTGACAGCAACTTCATTCACAATTATAAATTTCAGTTGTCAAATACATAAGCAATTTGTTGATTATCCAAAAATATCTTAAATTAATTACAATAATTATGTGACAGTTTAACTGTTGTAAATTCCATACATTGACTAGTGTGGTAAATGTGGTTTAAAGATGTTTCACAAGGCAGATAATGCAAAATGCAGTTTTCTGGAGCAAACAAAAGCAGCCCGAGAAGAAAGAGCTTTGGAAAAACGGCGAGAAAATGCCGTCACGCTAATCCAGGCTAATGTAAGAGGCTGGCTGGCAAGAGTTAAATTTGCCCAGAGTATACTGTAAGTAAGAATTGTAATTTGTTGTGCTACATGTTAAGCGTTATGAATTTTAGGCAGGAGTTCGATGATACTATACCAGAAATACCCGAGGATGGCACAAAACCCAGCTTAAAACCTGCCCTAGAAATATACTATCAGTCATGTAAATTACTGCTAATTTGGAGAAAAGAACGCGATAAAGAGAGATTTGCGAAACTATGCCATTATTTAGTTGCTACATTGGAATCAGACTCGCCCAAATACAGCTACGTTGGTGTGGCCCTCAGCAAAGAGCATGTGATAAAATGGATCTCACATATGAATAATATTCTATGGAAATGCTGTGATTACTTGAACGATTTGAAACCAGAGTTTGCCAGTGACATGAAGACGATTGTGCTGTATCTTCGTGTTCTTGTTTCGTTTACTAGTACAAGCACTTGGGGGGTGCTGAAGAACAAAAACATGGACATGTTGCGTTCTGGTATGAATCAATTATGTGCCAATTTGATGGGGCAGTTGTTTCACAAAGGGTTTTACCTGACACTCAAAGTAATTTTTTATATTTCGTATTTCTAGTACCTAACTAAATTTGATAATTTCAGAACTTGTTGGTGAGAGGTTTGGGTAGAATAAAAATTGCCTTCAAACATATTTCTTTGTCTGCTGTTTTAACTTTGGCTCTACGACCACTAATCGCTGCTAATTTCTCGGATAAACTAATGACTATGTTTTTGATTCATATACTCTCAGTACCTGGTCTTATACAACACTTACAAACGCTATCACCGGAGGTAAATCATCACCAAAACCAAAACATCATATTAGGTAGATTAACGGTTAATTTTTCAGTCGATTACAACAATAACTAACCATAAACTCTTTACACGAAGCTTAGAACTGTTGTCTAGCCAGCAGTCTATGCGGATAGTTTTTAATACTTTAGAAGGATGTTACGCATTATGTCTCCTAGCCAATTTAGTGCAGCTAGCGTACATTGAAAGGCACACAGTTCTAAAAGACATGTCTTTTCCTACATTTACCGTAAGTTAAAACTTTACTTAGAAATTTTTTTAAGCAGTAACTTCCAGGTGGTAGTCACTGGTTTATTGGAAAGTTGTCAAAATTACGTGGTAAGTAAACAGTCAACATTGACCCATTGGCATCCAGTGCTAGGATGGTTCGCCCAGCCACTGGACCCATCGTTACATGCCGCGATGACCCACATAAAATTACAGTTACATTTACTGTGGAACATAGAAATTATTCAAATTTTACTGGGTAATTATAGTTTAGGTTTACCATTCACGACGCCGAGTCTCACAGTAAAATTTTAGGTAACTTTTTGTCGGAATTAGTTATGGGGGTCGAAACGCCTCAAACTAGTTTAAGTCCGACGCATAACAGCAGCTTTAGCGGGGCGACTTTCCTAAAAAAAGTGTTAGAAGTGCGAGGCAACAGAGCTAACACACAGAAGAGTTACAGAGCTTTGGGGAGTCCAGAAGTACATAGAGTTGTGTTGATTTGTTCTTTATACCATACAGCTTTAAACACGCTCACTCAGTTGCATCTAGATATTCTTACAGGTAAAAACGTTATGCAATATAGTTTTTTGTTAAGCTCTGTTTTCAGGATTGTGCTACCAAAACTCAATTTTGTATGATTTGTGGCTATTCCTATGCTCGCTTGGGCCAAACTGTGGCATCAAAACATTTCTCGATCATCTGGCTTTTAACACGAAATGTTCAGCACCTGAATTTCAAATGTTGCAGTTATTTGCTGACTGTATGACGCATTATGTTACGTAAGTTTTTGAAATTAAAAACAGCGACTCCATTTGAATTTTTTGACAGGATTTTAGATGATATGGAAATGTACGAACAGCAAAACCCGTTTCAGTTATCAGATTTTATAGTAATGTCCAATTTTTTAAACGTATTTTTATATAAATCCGTCTTGGGTAATTTATTTGGTTAGTAGTTTAAACATGTTCACCTTAACATAATTATATTAATAAAGTTGAATTTTTACAGATTTAAAGACTATACAAAGTAACTCACTTTTTCAATCCTTGCACACTTTATTAATGCTTCTATACAGAAGAGACTGTAGAAGAACTTATACCCCAAGCGGGCATTGGTTAATAAAAGACATAAAAGTGAGCACCTTCATAACTGATTTAGAAAAGGGACGAAGAGCACCTCAGCTGTTATTGCAAAGCATGCCACATATCATACCACACGAAGATAGAGTCAGGCTATTCCGAAAATATATAACTAACGAAAAAACCGTGTTAGGGCTAACTGAGTCGGCTTGTGCTTCGCCACAATCGACTCTAATAACAGTCCACAGGTAAAGTAACAAACGCATTCCATTTTCTTTTATTTATTTACTCACTATAGATCCCGCATTGTGGAAGACGGCTACCGACAACTAGCCCTCCTCCCCCCTCAAGCTTTAAAAGGCGTGATTCGCGTACGTTTTATTAACGAGCAAGGCCTGGACGAGGCAGGAATCGACCAGGATGGTGTCTTCAAAGAGTTCCTCGAAGAAAGTATAAAACGAGTCTTCGATCCGGCGTTGAACTTATTCAAAGCAACGAGTGAAGAGCGTTTGTATCCATCTCCAACGTCCTACATGCAAGATAACCATTTACAATTGTTTGAGTTCGTTGGTAGGATGTTGGGCAAGGCGGTGTACGAAGGAATTGTTGTAGATGTGCCTTTTGCGTCATTCTTCCTAAGTCAAGTGTCTGGACAAACTGCTCAGGCGTTGTACAGTTGTGTGGATGAGTTGCCTTCTTTAGATCCGGAGTTGTATAGAAGTTTGAGTTATATCAAGCATTATGATGGGGATGTGTCGGAGTTGGATTTGACTTTTAGTTTAGATGAAGACAACTTGGGAAAGTTGGTGACGCATGAATTGGTACCAGGCGGTAAAGCTGTGCCAGTTACTAATGAGAACAAGTGAGGCTTATGCAACATTAATTAACATTATTTCTATTTGGGTTTTTTTAGGATTAACTATATTCATTTAATGGCGCATTTTCGGATGCATGTACAAATTAAAGATCAAACTAGCGCATTCATTCGCGGGTTTCGTTCTATAATCAACCCAGATTGGCTGTCATTATTTTCAACTCCTGAGGTAGAAACTCTTTCAACTTATTTAATTTTTTTTTAAATATGTTTTTGTAGCTTCAGCGATTAATATCTGGTGATAACGTGCCTCTAGATTTGAAGGATTTGCGAAAACACACACAATATTATGGTGGGTTCCACGACTCGCATCGCGTTGTTGGGTGGTTGTGGGATATACTAGACAAAGATTTCTCAGAGGACGAAAAGGCGATGTTTCTAAAAGTGTGTATTTTTATTATAACTACCATTTCTAATTTTGTCCTTTTAGTTTGTTACCAGTTGTTCTAAACCGCCTCTGTTAGGTTTTGCACACTTAGAGCCACATTTTTCAATACGTTGTGTTGAAGTAGGTGATGATGAGGATACAGGAGACACAATTGGTACGATAATTTGTATATAATTTGCTCAGTCCCCTACAAATTATATTTTAGGTAGTGTATTTAGAGGGTTTTTTACCATACGAAAAAAAGATCCACAAAATCGTTTGCCTACATCTTCAACATGCTTCAATCTGTTGAAATTACCCAACTATCAGAAGAAAAGTACCTTACGCGAGAAACTGCGTTATGCGGTGACTTGTAATACCGGATTTGAATTGTCTTAAAAATCTATTAGTGTACTGAAAATGAAAACGAATGGAATTGACTTTAGTAGTCATATCAGTTTTATATAACTTGTAATAAATTTAATATAAAAGTGTAACTGATATTTTGTATTTATTTTCTTACTTGGTTAAATAAAAAGTGCAATTCATTTTGTTTGTATGTATAAATCTCGTATTAATATTACTGTTATCGTATGTTAACTTAACCAATGTGATTAATTTATTCTGTATTTAGGACACCTTTAAAAAAATATATATGTTTTATAATTTTAATAGTGTTTTAAACTTTCATCCTACCATACAAATACAATCTTGTGTTATGTAAGAACTATTGATAACTTTTAATTTTCTATTATTTAGATTTATCCCTAAAACCTACATATATGCTACAAATTCACAACATTGTGTGATATTTTTATCTTTCATCCACTTCCCACGTTCAGTGATGTTCGCTATTATTGAAGAAAAAAACGACAGTACTTTTCGTAGGAACGCCCGCACATTTATTGCAACTTCTTGGAATTGAATCACAGGAGAAAAAGCATTATAAATTTATTTCAAATTTGTTACACAATTTTATTGAATCTTTCGAGTTTCTTGAATTGGCTTTATTTCATTCCGGGAATAAAAACTGATTTGTCATTACATATTACCGTATTGAATGCTGGAAGTGTAACAGTTTTACATTGGAGAATTGACGTTAATACATCTGAACAGTTTCGTTTTACTTTTACTCAACTCACAATAAATTATCTTTGTATTGTTAATTTAAATGCTAATTTAATGATGAGAATATGCAGTGCCGGCTCGCATGATACTAGTGCCCTGTTCGAGAGTGCTCAATTGCGCCCCCTCCCCACCCCTATGTACAAAACTTAAGAATGATTTATCGAGTTCTTAGAAAAATTGAAAAGATGTTTAATAATAATTTATAAGCTAAAAGATTGTTCTTAAGAAATGCATAATAATTTATTGCACACGAGAAAATAATGTATTTTACAACATTTCTGATAAAATCAAGAAAATATTAAGATAATGAAGATCGTTCCTCTTAAATTTATAGAATCACTCTTCTAGTTTTCTTAGAAGCGAAAGTTTTGATAATTTCTGATATATCGAGGCTTTGGGCTAACAATATTAATTTCTGTGTCAATGGTCAAAGCTTATTATGTTGAAGATCATCAATGTTTTTCAAGCACTTCTTTAGCAGGCAATTTTCGAATTTGGGATTTGAATTTAACTCCCTGCAAAAACAACTCCTGTTTTGATGAAAAATTGTGAAAAGTATATTTTCGAAAATTATACAATGCATCTACAAAATTTCATAACTTTTATAATTTGTTTGATTTTTTTTAAATGTAAACTTATTTTTGTAAGAAAGTATCGGAATTTTTTTTTGCATAAGCGCTTGTTTGTACTTTAATTTTTTGCGCCTCTTAATTTGGAACAGTTCGAGCACCCCTAGAACCGGCACTGAGAATATGAGTTAAATCTTATTAAAAGGAGGAACTGTATCTACTTACTTTCAAAATTGTATCAATTTTTTGAGCCTTCAATTCGTTTCCTTAAGTCACAAAAAATTTTTTTAAGAAAACTCACTCGTCCGTTTGAAAAATAAATAAAAATTGCTCTTTATGAAAAATACGAATAATTTTCAAAAAAGTATTGAAGAAGCATCCTACAAAGTTTGAACAACTTTCACTCGCTAGTTTTTTATTTTTTTTAGTTTCATCAAAAAATTTAGGTAATAAAAGAACGATATACAGGGTGTATCAGTTTTAATCGAGCAAACTTTAATGGTACATTCTCCTAGTCGTCCTGATTCGGAAAAATGTATATTATATACATCTATCTCGATTCCTAAGAAAGATACAGGGTGTTGAAGTTTACAAGAAAAAATCATTGTTTTGCAATAACTTTTATAAAAAAGCTTGAATTCAAACAAAATTTTGCATGCCTGCCCTCCTCCCTAAGGACAATTTTATGAAGATATTTTCGATATTGGGGGGCACCAGTGGCGTGCAATTCGGCCACGTCTCAATTATTTCAAAGAAAAAACATTACACTGTAATTTTTAAGAAATATTTTTTTATCTATTGAATTCCTTCTTCAATTTGGAGTAAACTTTGCTTTTATAAAATAAAAATTGAAGTTTTATTTCCAGAGATAATTAGTTTTTTCGAAAGACGTGGCAACTTGAAATTAGTCACAAATTAAATAGGAAATTTATTAAAAAACAAAAAGTAACAAAAAATAATTATAAAATTACAGCAACTGTTCAAAATGCAACCTGCCAGCCTCGATGCATTTCTGACAACGACGAACTAATGAATTAACAGCATCTGTCATCATTCCCGGATTTTTTAGTAATTTCAAGTTAGCACGTCTTTGGAAAAAATTAATTATCTCTGGAACTAAAACTTCAATTTTTGTTCTGTAAAAGCAAATTTTACTCCAAATTGAACAAGGAATTCAATAGATAAAAATATTTTTTTTAAATTACAATGGCATACATTTTTTTTTAAATTATTGAAATGTGACCGAATTGCACGCCACTGGTGCCCCCCCAAAATCGAAAATATCTTCATAAAATTGTCCTTAGGGAGGAGGATAGGGATGCAAAATTTTGTTTGAATTCAAGCTTGTTTATCGAAGTTATTGCAAGAAAATATTTTTTTTTGTAAACTTCAACACCCTGTATCTTTCTTAGGAATCGAGATAGAGGTATATAATATACATTTTTTCGATTCAGGACGACCAGGAGAATGTATACCATTAAAGTTTGTTCGATTAAAACTGTATGTATAAAAATTTACAACCAACTTTTTCAAGTTATTTTATTATCTAGGACTTGGACTTGTATAACCAATGCATTTTTATTTCAGATGTTTTCAGCTATTCAATACTGAAATTATATTGAAAATTATACTGAGAAAATATTGTAGTTTCATTGTGTTTTCTTTTTTCTTTATAGAAAATAGACAACTAAACTTCTTTAGAGTTGGGGTTTTGAACTTTTGGAAGTACCTACGAAGGGTATTTAGTGTACCTACGAAATGAGGAACTAGTCGAAGTCAACAGGACAATAGGTGCCTAGGTACTTAGTTTTAACAAAAATAAGTTTTTATTGTCAGGTAGATGTTTCTCCTTATAAAATTACTTTGCCTGCTTTAGCTCAAGCTGTTTTCTCATAAAAATTTCCATTATCGAATTTGTACCTGCTTAAAATTATTGAAATCTTGATCTTGTAGTTAGTTAGCTGTAGTCAGCTGTTGAGCGCACCCGCATGCGCCATACCCACCACTTTTTCTCCTGCTGAAATTACTGAAATCAGCAGCCATATTTAGTTTAGTTAGTTTTCAACCGAGGAGGAGGTTGTACAGCGCGTTTTTCCGGGGATATTTACAACCTTATCCCTTTTTTATTTACACAAGCCCCCTCGGTCACCGCATTTATTTATCCCTTTGTTACAAAACACAAACGGTGGTTTTTAGCTAGTAATTTGTAGTGCTTTGTTTGGTAAAAAGTGTTATACCTAGAATAGTAGTGTTTGTTTCAACAGACTGGAACTGTGATAATTTAATAATATTAATTTAATTAAATGTTCTTTGGAACTGAAAAATAAACGGAAGGACTTGAATAGCTTAAAGGTACAGGTAATAAAATAAATAATAAGTGGTGTTGACTGTATTTTTTACGTATTTGTGGGGGAGTTTCCAGTTTAATTACAACAATAACAAACCAAGCAAGGATAACTAGCTAGTAACTAAACAATCAAAAAGAGTAGATAAACTAAAATTTAAATACCCAATGCACTGAAAATAAACCGCAAGTTAAATGATTAATGTCCGTAGTTAGCACTGTAGTTGGGAACTGTTTTTAGTGTTTTCTTAAAATCTTAAATAAACATCCAGACAAAAGACAACAGTTTGTTAAGTGAGGAAGTTAAAAAGTAATGGTGTTATAGTGACTTAAACTGCGATCTGGGTCAATATTTGATGGCTGTGGCGGGCCCTAGCTGCCACTCAAGGGCGTCCATGTCCGTGTCTATGAGTCTAATGCAGGGGACAGCTGGCCCCACGGCCGGGGGACAGCAAGGAGGCCTGCACGCCGCACAGCCTTATTACCATCCCCAACATGCCGCTGCTCCAGCCCATACCCAGGAACAGGTCCAACCAGATCGGCCCATCGGATATGGCGCCTTTGGAGTTGTTTGGTAAGTTTTGTTCTTTCTACCTAAATAGATTGTTTTATAAAGCGTTGGGTTATTAAAATGTTGCCTAAGACAAAACAATTCTAGTTTGAGAAAGGTTGGACCGGTTGAGGGGCTAAATTGGAACCGCGTGGTGTTCTGGGATGTAAATTGAGCGAGCGGACTAGCTAATATTTTAAGGGGAAATGGATATTTTATGACGTGGATTATGATTAATAATTAATTGGTGTTCCCGCAACCGCATGCGTCATGTATAAAGAAAAAGCTCGCTGAATTGTAATGTAATAATTTGGCCCTAAAGCTTCTAGGTGTTTTAAATTAAAGTAATCAATAAATTATGAGCAATTTTCCGGTATAAAATAAAATCCCTCCACATACCTATCACACAAATAATTTGTCTAGAAAATATTTCGTTACGAAAATCGTTAAATTATAGACGAAAATATCAAATGGAAATTGTTCCCGTGAGAAAACGGATTCCAATGACAATCAAACGAATTTACTACCTAATTGTTAAGTTAAATAAATGATCAAAGTACATTCTATTCAAAGCGTGTATGAAGAATAATCAATCCATCACTTCTATTATTCTTCGTCATAATAAATCTAAATTATTTGAGTTTTTAGTTTCATTCATATACGAGTTCAAAACCTTTAGAGCGTTTTTGACAAATAAATAAATACTACTAATTAATTCTAGAAAATAATTTAAAAACACCTCATAACAAAAAATATTCCAAATACTATAAAGGTCGTGCCGACCTGCACAAATAGCGTCAAAACACAAAGAAAATTGGTTAAAATTACTCCGTTTTAAACAACTAATTGACATTTCAAAGCTTTAGTTTCGTCATCCTCTTATTTATTTGTTTTTGTAAAATTTTAGACTTTTAGTCCAATTAAAGTGAGAAATTGCAGAAATAAATTTGGGATTTAGGTCATAAAATTGATATAAAGAAGAGTTAAAATTTAAAATATGGTAATTTAAATAAAAATAAGGATTAGTGGCTATTGGCCTTTAATGGAACAACAGATATTCTTTTATCTACCGTGGTAAATACATTTTGGAATTTCAACAAATAGGAAATTTCTCTGGAGGCATGCTTACTTAATGATTAATTTAAATAAAATTAACATACTCTCTAAAAGGTCTTTACAAAATCCTACCACAAGTTTTTGGGCTCAAAATAATTCGATTGAACCAAACATACCTTAGTCCAAAAGTCCTTCCTTACTGAGATACAGGGCGATAAAAAATATCTTTCCAAATCGATTTTTAAGTACCTATATCTACAGAACGGTTTAAAGTAGAAACTTGAAATTTGGTGGGTTAATAAGTCTATAAGGAAGCTACAATGTGATGGTATTACAACCAAAATAATATTGTTCAGTGTCGTACTTATAGGGGGAGGCTCAGTGTTTTTTTGGATATTTTTTGTAGGGTATTGAATTTTTTTACAAAATAACAAGAATTATGATAGATACGCTCAAGACACGTAAAAAAGGTATACTTGTTTGACTTGCGCTAACTCAACTGTTTGCGAGATATTTAACTTCGAAAATATTTTTTGCTATAAAAACAATTTGTGACTTACCCTGTAAAGTAAAAAATATTGGGTCACTCTAATACAGCTGATTCTACGTCCAAAACTAAGCATAAATGGTTGGAGAAACCGACACACAAAAATGTTTCGTTACTAAAATACAGGGTGTTGAAAGAAGTATTTTTTATTCGGTCTCTATCTTTTTTAGGTATATCTACAGAACGGTATAAGATAGAAATTATGCTTAGTTTTGGACGTAGAATGACCCGTATTAGAGTGACCCAATATTTTTGACTTTACAGGGTGTCACAAATTGTCGTTATAATACCAAAAAAGTTTTTCAACGTGAAATATCTCGCAAACAGTTGAGTTAATGCAAATCAAACAAGTATACCTTTTTTACGTGTCTTGAGCGTATCTATCATAATTCTTGTTATTTTGTAAAAAAATTCAATACCCTACAAAAAATATCCACAAAAACACTGAGACCTCTTCGATAAGTACACCACTGAACAATATTATTTTGGTTCTAATACCAACAAATTGTAGCTTCCTTATAGACTTATTAACCCACCAAATTTCAACTCTACTTGAAACCGTTGTGTAGATATACTTAAAAAATTATTTGGAAAAATATTTTTTAGCGCCCTGTAACTCAGTAAGGAAGAACTTTTGGACTAAGGTATGTTTGGTTTAAAAGTTTAAACGAATTATTTTGAGGCCAAAAACTTGTGGTAGGATTTTGTAAAGACCTTTTAGTTTAAAATATGTAGTTAAGCTTTGTCAAAAATCTACTAGTAATCTAAAAGCACCCGACAATCTTAAAAACGGCTGTAAAATTTGAAGCTTTGAAAATTTGTACAAAATATGAACACGTGGATTTGAAGAAAATTAAAAAACTGCTAAAAATTGTTAGAAAATTAGAGACTTGAATATACATACAATAATTTTTGGTCTTTTACTAATACGATTTTGATTTATTTATACTTTTAGTGGTTAATAATTTTATATCAAAACCTCATATTCACAATATCTTAGGTAATTTCAATTACACATAATTTCTATTAAATATCTTAAAATTCAATCAAAATTTCTTCATTTAAGCGATATTTAATAATGTTTAGTTTCGAATGCAGACTTTTGGAGACGCCGTTAAACTTTCTTTATTGTCTGGATTCTCTAGCAAATATTTTCGCTTTTGTTACGACACAAACTTGGGTCTAATCACTTTCAGGTAAATACCCATAGCTACAGAACCAGCCAGTGTTCAATTCCAGTTTATTTAAATATGGAATGACGATAAGCTACTAGACAAATCAATAAATAATTGTCTTTATTATCTAAATTCGAAAATATTTATTTCTTCAGCTACAAGTTTAATGTACTCAAGTACTGAAAAAGCACTGGAATAAATTGTACCGCAATAAAAGTTTTAAATTCACAGCCACAAAGTTTCCAAGAGCATTCTTTACATGATGAACAAGAACACGAGTAGTTGACTCATTTTCCGTTAACATCCTGTACGCTTTAATTTGATATCTTGTTTCTAAGATTAAAACATGCCTAATGAGACTTTAACATTAATTTAGGACATAACCTTCTTTAATTTAAAATTGAGTTTTTTAGATGGTTTTATTTTATTATATTAGGTTGAAAAAAATGAGTGTGTATTTATGGAAGAGGAGTTCTCTATTGTTTGTCGGTTAAAAGGAATGATACAGCAAATTAATTACAAGTTTATAAAACCTAATTACTGGTGTTTGCGCACTGTTCAATAGACACGGTTTATTTTGTGTTTAAGATTTATTAACTATCCTACCGTGTAATTGAACTGTATAACTAAGTAAATAAATAATTATTTTACCACGTAAGTACTAATACACTCATCACATGGCTTAGTATTAAACCATTGTAATAATCGAAGAGTTTTTTCTTAAATTAGATAATAAATAAATTTCTCGAGTTATTTTGGTGCAATAATTGTGCTAATTATAAACGGTCTACTTGCTAAAACACCAAATTCGGGTTAACAAATGTACAATAAGTAACAGTAAAATGATTACATTCCAAGCGGTGACTTCCCAAAAAAATTCACGTAATTTAGCAAAACTCTTATACATAATGCAAAACGTATTATTAATCTTTTTGTTAAAAAATTTAAAATTTAAAACTAGCACACGCATCCATATATTAAAATAAATACGTCTTCCCTGATCCTTGATTATGTACGATTCAATTCGAAATTCTCCAACTATTCGCCTAGAGCACTTGAGCTTCTGCGAATTGGTCTAATACAGATCCTTACCTCTGGAACTCTTTGTGTTATAAACCATCAGCACATATTTTTATTATTCTTCTACCTGTACTACAAGGTTTTTAAACCCACAACCATTCAAATCCACAACTCGCTTCTTGAATTTTACAATACACACCACAGCAATCAAAAATACCTGCATTATTGCTCAAAATTACAACTGAAAATTATCCTTGTTTATGGTACCAGGACAACAAGATACCATACTGTAAAATGTAAAATAAAAGTAATGCAACAACTTAAGGTACAATTTTTATAGCCCGTAAAGGATGATTGACGTGAAATTTCGGCTATCAACAAAAGATGCCGCATTGACAAAGGCTTCCTTCGTTCGTAGGCAGAATATCTTTAAGTGTCTATGGAGCTGCAGGACAACGACCCATTCCAAGCGGACGTTCTCAGTTCGGGTTATTTTGGGTACTCTTTGTCCGCAAAATTTAACGTATACTTTTTCGAATTCGTCTGCGTGTGGTGTTGATGGTCAAACTCAAAAAATACTCGTCGCACGTTTCCAGTTCCAGTCGGTGGACAGATGTGGAACCACCTGCCTGAAAACAACAGCTGTGTGCGCACCCCCAGCATGCAGACTTACCAGATCAGTTTTTAAAATTATCCAACTGGTCGTTTGTTGCAATTTCTTGGGAGTTAATTTAAATTGCAAGTGTGGAAAGTGAAACCCCCCTCTTAGTTTATGTATGTGGGAATTATTCTTGTGGGTCCTATGCTTTTGGGGAGCATTTTCGTAATGGCTCATAAGGTTATGAGGGCAACTTTAGCATCATCACTGTTAGTCATGTATTGTAAGGGCCCCTAAATTTCTCTATCTATTCCAAGCCATTTCAGGAACTAGCTTTATTTATTTTATAACAATTATTATAGAGGAACCTTCATTATTATTAATTTTAATAGGAACTCATTGTATTCTAATAATCGAGGTCTTTACCATTAAAAGCCACTTAGGACGTTTTCCTACGTAAGTATTGATTACATTGTTGGAGAGATCAGAAATTTTTGTAGTTAATTCGTAAATAATTTTGTTCATATGACGCAATTTTGGAAGACATTGGTAAAACAGAAAAAATGTTCTTTTCTAAATGAAAAGTTCAACGTTTTACTGATATGATTAATAATACAGTACGATAGTAGATTAGAGAAGATAGAATGAAACTTTGAGGTTAAAAACTTGAGAAATTCTCTAATAAACATATCTAAATGACGGCTTTATTTACAAAAAACCATTGCTCTCTCCATTGTGCCATCAGTTCAACCTTCAACTGATAATGTTTGCGATTTATAGGAGATAGAACAGAAACCTTTGAACTTCAAAACATAAATTGAGGAATTTGACGAGGTTTCTTTGCGATACAATACAAGTAATGCCGTTTTCAGAACTGAAACTGAAGTAGGTATGGTAATATGAGGATAACTTAAACAACAAGCAATTTCTTCGTATTTTCTGATTGGATCTAATTTTACGAACAATTTGTCACTTATAAATAAAAACAGATTTATAAAGAAGTGTCTAACGAGTTATTAATGGCAAAAGACAAAATATACAAAAAAAAATGAAACTGAGCCTTTCATCACCGACTCGAACTATTAAATTTTTAACCACATATTTTAAAGATTGGTTGGTCTCAGCTGATTGTCGCAAAAAGAATACTTTATCATGAATGCCAGATTAAAAAAATACATATTTTTATCACATTCCCAAGAGAACAATTTTTTACGTTGATTAAATTTTTCTTTAGATTTTAAACACTTTTAACAAACATTCTTCGATATTAATGGTTTTGTTGTAAATTCTATAAGTATGTAATTGCATATAAAATCAATCCGTACCTACACATTTATACAGTTTCATCATTTAAACAATGAACAATCAAAATGTTTGTACGAAATATTCCCGATTTGTGTTCACTTAAGAAATCAATGTAACTTTATATAAATCATCGTAAAATGCCAGTTGTTTATTTTGAGAATTGCGCTGCCAATTAGGTTATACAATGTATCGTTTGGCCATTCAATCATTTATAGCCCTTAAGAATTGGTTGCACAAGCAATACGCCGCAACATCATTATACAAACCATAATCTAGAAATTCTTACGCAAATGTCTTATTATTTTACCCACAAATTGATTTTATTCTAAAAATAAATACCTACATTTGACGCGTTATTAGAATTGTGCGAAATAAAACCCAATTTTTTATCCACACCGCAAAATTTGTTTAGTCCATCATTCAACTGTATTAATTATTATAGAGTTTTAAATAGTTTTCAAGTTCACATGCGAGTTTCAAACAACACCTATCTAGTATATCTACATTATTTGTTTATCAAACTATATAAGGATGTGCTGGTTTTCCATGTGATCAAGCGTATATTTGGAGAAATACTAATATGATAACTTATCGCATACATTCTGAGTATTATTAGTTTTGCAAACGATTTTGTTCATTTTCTAAAATGGTAAAAGGGAGAAATTTTGAGGCATTGGCGTTGCGTCGCCGGTACTGTGACGTCACATGGAACGTTGAGGGTGCGCTCGATCAATGCTGGGACGTTGAGGGGTGGGAGACGTAAATTATTATGTTCCTTACCTAATAGTACACAATTTCATCAATTCAAATGTAATAATACAGCTTTTGTTGTATTATAATTTATTATCAACCAAAATGTTTCGTGATTTTCAAATTTAAATATTTGGATATTTATACCCACAAATAAATATTTTTTCCCGACGATTTTGTCTATAATTTAATTTTTCTCGTGGACTAGTCTAAACGTTGATTAATAAAATTTTATCGTTTTTTGACATTGAATTCATTGATAAGATTTTGCACGATAAATAAGCTAGGTACTAAAGATTTGGAACCAAAGCTAAAAATAGCTGACGATTAGCGTAAAAATTGTGTTATAATTTCCCCACGACTAACGAAAGAAGATGTGTGGCAGTTGACCTACTGGCACACATAAACTTATGTCACAACCAACTATTGCTTATAGTTACCGTTTTAACCAAGTGGTTCTACTTTTATTTTTATTTAACACTCGCAACTTTTTCCAACGAAGAAATTCGTAATATTTTAATTATTTGTTTAGCATGTTGCGCTCTACTTTTTTTATTGCACACTGCTTCCTCGCTTCAGCAGTAAATCCTCATTCACCACATGTGAAAAAAGACAAGCGCACCTAGAGAACCCAGTTATAGGCCAATTATTCCCCCAAAAAGGGTCCAACAAAAGCACTGGGAAAAATCAATAAATTTCTCCAAAAATAATCCCATGTATAAATGAGAACAGTCGTCGTCGGCGGCGTTAAATTTAAACACCCTATCGCTGGTTTGGTTGGAGGGTTGGGTGGGCTATAGGGCTAAAAGAGCCGCATGGTGGCTGCATGGCTCATATCCACATTCAGTCGGTTGATGCTGTCTGATTTCGATGGGGCAAGGGGGAACTTACCCCCAATGGAAGGCGGAGCAAAAACCTTCAACGGTTCACAGGGATCTCGTAGGGATGCTAGGAATTAGTACTTGCGAAATTAATACAAAACTTTTAAAGGATATGGCAAGCTATAGACTCTCTCGGGCATATAGGTAGGTGGAAGGCAAATTAAGTAGAACATGTGAATATTTAAAAGGCTTTAATGAATTTGGCAGGTGATGGGAATTTTTTATGTCTGGTGGATGTGAGTATGTTACAAACCGGGTCTGCGCGGATTTTCTACATTTCACAAAAGCGGAAGAGAAGAAATTTCACCAACAGTTTTGTGTTATTTACAAAGATATAATTTAGCAAATTTATCAATAAATCAATACAAAGTAAGCTGTTTTTTGAATACAGGGCTGAAAAAAATATTTATCTTTATAATTTACGCTTTCTTAGAACATTTAAGTGTTTACAAAAATTAAAAACTATCATTATAGATAAATGAAAAAAGATAACTGACAAAATATAAATTTATTGCTAAAAATACAATTTATGGTTGATGTCGCTAAAAGTTATAATTGTAAATTATAAAAGTTTTTTTGTAATCAATAGTAAATAGACACTCGAATAGGCATGATTCATATTTTTGTAAGAAATTCATAAAATTGCTGTGTTACATTTTACATTAAGTTTTTATAAACAAATTATATTAGCTAGAATAGTTCTGTTTTGGTAAACAATTCTTAATATTTTGTTCCATCGAAGTCCAATAGAATTTATCAATTAATAATTTTAGATTTTTCCAGTGTGTTTATATCTTCTAATAATCTATTTTTTAATAGCACGGTTAACTTTCCATTGCACTAGCTGAAGGTTAGTATGAACTAATCCTGTTGTCAAAAGTTTTTAAACTTTTACACCTATAGTTGTGTCGATCAGGCGCCACACTGTATTTTTAATATTCCATAATTCATATAACTGAAAACCTTCAGATTACCCCTGGATTTCTTTGGAACTACAATTATAAAAATCCATTGGGATTAATCCTGATTCAACTCATGATTAAAATCGTTTCATTAAAATCAGAACATCTCTCCCATCTGAAGATTTATATAGAAGATGTACTGCTCAATGTCACAACCCCCAAGAGAGGACCCTGCGTTAATCCACAGTTTTCCTTCAGCGTCAAATCTCTTATGATTAGTTATCCCATCATTATAAAAACTAATGCCTTGCATACCTTACATACTGATTACAACCGTCATTTAAAAACAATATAGTTTCCATCAGTGACTACCGACCGCACCATTTGGCCTTTGCCTTTTCTCTGATGGAGTAGATGGATGAATAAAGTCTTTGGTGTTTGAAAATGTATGCCTGGAATGTCCAACAACAGCAGCAGCAACAGCAGTATATCCTTCAATAATTCCTTCCATTCTTCGTTTATTTTTTGTTATCTTATTCCATTATCTTACCAAACACGTGGTTTCTTTTATTATAAGACAGATTAAATGGAACATTCTTCGGTTATGGATAGTTTAAACCTCATTATAACGTCAACGAGTAACGACATGACGAATGTTGTAGTTGATTTCTATGCACGTGAAGTGATGTTTTGATTTATCGGTGTGAGGATGGGATTTAGAAAAAAATTTATAATAATAGGGAACGGAGGATTTATAGTGGTTTAGATTGAAGAGATTTAATTTTATATGTTATAGTATATCACGATCATGACAAAAAATTGAATAGGTAATATCAATTTGAATTTCTATTATACTTCATCTTGAAATTTGTGAGGAGGCTAAATATTTTTCTTCTATCACTTCAAGAGTACCACTTTCTTCCAAGTTAAATTTTATTCCATGAATTATTTTAGTGCCTATTAAGCAGGCGCAAGATAATTACCAAATAAAACTATATGACCTTTCTTCTACTTCAAAATCACACTGGTTAAAGTCTTAAATGACCTAAATAAGTTCCAGATAAGAACAAGTCACTGTCTTACCCGTAAATCCTGATTTCGATATGCTGATCATATCTTGGCCGGAACATCGTGTTCCCATATGTGATTACAGATAATAAAATATCTTATATTAATTTACTGTAAACATGCTGTTAGTATAAGAAGTTAAAAAAACAAACTGACGTGTGCTGGTGGTACCTACATAAGATGGTCAAGTGGTCCGGCAGGTGCAAATCTTTTTCACCTGGCGTTGTTTTCACGACATCAACATAATTTTTTTTCGTTGTTCATCAGCTTTGCCACTGATTCTGATTAAATTAAAGCCGTTTCTTTTTGGAGTCGGTGCCTCATTAAATTAGTTACAGTTACAGATGAATGTCTAGACGTACCGACGTCTGATATTACAGTATATCTACACTACACAGTCCGTTAATTGGTAATATGCTCAATGAATTTCCGCATTGAAACACCTATTGCATCGTTTAAATGTTCTTCAATGTAATTATGGGCCTCTGGAGTGGTTTTATGGGCGCAGAGGGTCTACAGAGGATGGCTTTCTCATGCATTTTTGAACTGTTTCATTTACTATTGAATGCGGCGAATGTGGTGGATTAGTCTGACGTCAGGAAGAATTTTTACGAGGCGCTCAATAATTCAAAAGAAAAATTCATGGGAAAAAAATTTACGAAATTATTGTTGAAAAAATTAATAGTAAAGATTTTGTGTAGACTGTAGACTTTCAGTGGTGCACAGATTTTGTTTCTCTTTCTTTGGGAAAGGTCTATTAATGTTTTATTAACTATGTATATACATACAGGGTGTCCACGGATGGGGCTACATATCTTAGGAACTTTGGAGTAAATTTCTATGGAAATTGCTTCGTTAAAATACTTAAAACTTTGTAATTTATATCTTAGAATTTATCTAAGGCTTCAAATTTTGATTTTATTGACCGTCAGATATTTAATGTCTCACCCGGTATTTATCCTTCTGATTTCACTGAAGATTCCATTTTATTATTTACTCAAAAAGAGGATAATGACTCGTTTAATATTAAACTAAACATAAGTAATTAAATCTTAGAAGGTTAATAAGATATCGTAACGGATTTTAGTAAGTAGCTTAAAAAACTATTCTAATAGTTTTGACGTCATGGCTTATATTTTTTGTTTATTATTCCTTTTCCTGAGAAATTGATTTGTGGATGATTCAGGTGAGCTTAGAACTGCATTGTGGAATTACACATGAATGATGATATGCGTGGTAAAAAGTAAGAAATAAAAACTCTGGTCGGCATTGGTCGACCGACCGGCAAGAGAATCACGCTATACTTGTTGGTTAGGTCGCTGAACGCGCTGAGGCAGTCTAGAATATAATTATGTACCTTTAATATATCCACATCCGACACAGAGAAAAGGATATCCAAGCTCAAGTTATTCCAACTTTGTGCGAGCTTAAAGACACGTACGCCATTTCTAGGCAAAACTAATCTAAAATTCGAGATTATTCTTTAAGTTTATCGCGTCTCATCCTCTTCTTATGATGATATGGCCTAAATAGAACCAACTAATGTAATTCCTCGACTGCATCAGCAAATCGAGGAAAAGGATATTCAAGATTAAACACCGCGTACAACTGTCACTGATGCCGTGTGTTAATTAATCAACGCTAAATAGGAAATAAAATTGCGAATGCGAAAAAACCTCCACATGTATCCGCCATGCCCGTGCTATTAAAAAAACGATTTATGTGCTTTCTATCGTCGCTCCACGCACATATAATACATAAATAAATTCTTCTATGTCTTTCTTATTAATCCCTCGTTAGGTTCCGTTCCCCTCTGTCGTTTCGAATAATTGTCCCTTCTGCATCAGCCCCGCACCGTGAAATAAGGGGGATGCGCAAGTTTTTGGGTTCGATACCCGGGATGCTATATCGAACGAACGGGTCACTACGCCCTCTAGACGAGAGTATCTAGTTTCCAAATTACAATCCACGAGACCGTCTCCATGGCTTTGCCAACAAACGGTACGAAACCAAGGTGAATGTTTTCAAAACCATTTCGTGATTGTCTTTCCCTCCCTACTGTGTGCTCCAAAAGTGTTATTGTATGGAATCACGTAGATATTTCGTACGATTGGGAGACGATACCTTAGCAAATGTTCTTTTGCGCAACATTTCGTTCTGTTCTAACGTAGAAAAAGAAAATATAACAATACGAGACCAATATACCAATAGTAATTTCTACAATAAACTTGTATATTAGTTAACTTAAAATGTAATAAAATTTTTTAAACTGTTTTTACAGCGAACAATGGTTATTATTAATATAATCGGCAGATAAACAAAAAGTCTCTCAACATAAAACCAATGATGATTTTACGGTTTGATGAAGTTAGCTTGATGTCTTCTTACATACATTTTTTACTGATTAAGCACGTACAGTTTGCATTGTGTGTGATGAACACATTTCCGCCATGTACCCACATCACATATATCACATTTCATTAGTGATATATTTATAATTAATTGTTTATAACGTAGAATTAAAGCCAATCTAAATACCTACTTGTTATTTAGGTCAGAACTATTGCACAGATAATACAGCTGTGGAAGTTCAAGAGCAAAGAAAGTGAATTAAAAACGATTTAACAACGAAATTTAGTTAATAATTTGATTGATAATTAAATAAATTACCTATCCTAAATCAATAGGATATGCGACGTTGTTGGCGGCAATGTAAAATAGTACAGTTAGCTGGATTTCTACTAACGTGTATGTGTACGCTTGGTGCACCTGTTGATTTATCTTATCGCAATTATTCAACATAAAAATTTGTCACCAAGAAAAGGAATTGTATTGGAGAGTTTTATACTGAAACCGGATTCTTTTTATCATAATTCTTACATGGAATATATTTTAATGATTAATGTTGAACACGATTTTTTGTGTTTGTGCAACTTAATTGTAAACTACATGCATATTCATAATCATAAAATAAATACAGTTTGCTGATTTTATTTACACCTACAACCTACATCATTGAAAAGTTAACGGGTTTATGTGAAATGATTAATTTTGGTTAGCTATTTTTCATTTCTGGTGTCAACTGAGTTTGGGAAATTTAACTAAATATATTAAAGGGCCAGTTTTTCAATCGCGGTTTAATGAAACATTAGTTGAACCAAGTTTAGTTGGTTCGCTGTACCCTAGCAACTAAACTTGGTTCAGCTGAGCTTAGATTAAACCGCATTTAAAAAAACTTAACTAAGAGTGGTAGTTATCCTGAATTAGTTAATTTATTTAGGTAGGTACAATTCTCGGTAAAATTATTAAGGCAATGGTAACCGAGAAAATTAACAAGCAGTTAAGGGTAACTATCGGTTATACAATGATTAAACAAAGGGTTCAAAGATTAAATTGTCTTTCAATTTCAATAGACAGATCCTCTTACTTTACTTTTTAATGTTGCAAGATTTTATTCTGAAAATCCTTCTTTGTACAAGGTCAAAAGGTTACAGTATTTATTTTTTTGCTTAACTGTTATACAGAAAATATATTAATTTATATTTGCAAATTTTTATGATTTGCAATAAAATTCCTAGAAGTGAAATAAATTTACACTCAGAAACCCACACATCTCTAACGGATAATAAAGGAATGATATCAAAACTGGCTATGGACTGAATTTCTGCGAGGGTCTTGTAGTTAAAAACTTAATTTTACAACCAAAAGTAAAAAAAGTTGTTAAAGGTTTATATTCGACTAATTGGGGTAGTTAATGACCGACAAAAAATATTAAGATATTATTTTTTATTTATACCCAACTCTAGCTGTTATTCATACAAATTTACGCTGTGGTTAACCAACCAAACTCTTCTCCAAATTGGGTCACATGTAAAGTAGAACAAATCAAGGGAAAGTTACTAATTTCATTGAGAAGCCACGTGACTATAAAGCCAATCGATATCCCAATCATTCATTTTCTCCCAGCTTAAAAGTGTCGTTACAATATTTTTCTGTGGATAAACCAATTTTTCTTTATTTTTCGATATGTTATTCGTATGTCGTATGTAAACATGACCGATGGCAGTTTTGGGAACATAGGTATTATAATGACTTTCCAATTGAAATGGTTTAATGGAAAAATGTTGGGGTTGGACTGTGGGGGCAATAAATCGCCTAGCATCAAAGTGGACTTACACCCAAACCCCACGGGTGCTAATTCCCCGATTGGTCGGAAAAATCCTAGTGATGCGGGGGTGGTTTATACGCGCTTATCGCCGCCTCATTTGCGATTCAAACACAACCATCGTCATCACCGTCGACAACATTAGTAAATCAAGTTGTGATGAGCTGGGTAGTGAACGATGCAGTTGCTGCTCGTCCTGCCTGCTCGGTCTAGACGGCAGCAGGTCGCCTTGAGTAGACAAAGACCCGCCCGACCTGCCATGCCAGTGGCGTACGTGCCCTTGCAACCTAATCAATAGCCATGCCACGCAAAAGGAACTTTTACCATAAACACCCACGGTTCAAGAACGAAAAAATCAATAAGGGAAAAGTGGAGGATTTTGGACAACGTGGACGTGGAGGAGTTGGAGTGCATGATGAAACAAAACTGTTTATTTTTGACGCACGTGGGAAATGGTTTCCAACAATAAGTTGTTTATTTCGGACACATTTTTCTTTGTGTGGAATACTCTTGCTGATGGCATTACTCGTAGTATCCTGACCCAAGTTGTGTGTGTGGGTAAATTTAGCTCCTTTATACACGTTAGCGTTAGTTAATTTGCCATTGGACTAAAATAGATGTTTTCACTGCTCTGTATGAAACAGGCTAAAAATCGACAAAAACACGTAGGTAGAAAATCACACACCACAGGTAAAAATAGCGAGCATCAAATAAAGCCTCTATATTTCCCTTATAGAAGCATCTTTTTTTACTCTCTTTTCCCAACAGATGTTTACCTTGAAACTGTGGGAATCGGTCCAACAAAACACATCATTCGATGCACTTTTGACAAAATCACCAAATTTGGATGTGTTTAAAATTAGACAAATTAACCTCACACTCACAATAATGGTTTTGTTTGGCTTAAACGTGGACAACATGCGTGGTCATTGGTAACCAAATCACGACCTTCTTCATTTCCGCTGTGTAGATGTTCAAGTGTTTTGTTTCCTTTCTTCGCTCAAAATAGTAATGTTACAATGTTAACTACAACATGCATTTAATTATTAAACACGAGTATTTTCACTGCAGGTTATTAGCATGAATACTGCAAGGGAATAAATTTACATTCGAAAAAATTTGCAATTTCGGCTTATTTAAGCAGAAAATTTCTGTGTGTTATCAGGTACAAACATATATTAAATTGCAAATGGGCTTTTAGTTGCATTTACTTTAGAAACTGTAGAAAGATCTTGCAGTATAGTGTAAAAAACTGCCATTATTTGTAGGTATCTGCAGGAAAATTAATTCTACCTGTTGCATGTAAACTTTAAATAATTTCCAGTTCATAAAAAAATCACAACAATCTGAATGATTTTTAAAATTTTTATCTTGAAATTTAGAAGAGATCAAACAATAGTTTTAATTATATAGAAAATAGCGTTAATTTATTAATGAAATTGAAAATCCTTCAAATAATTAACTTTTATAAAATATTTTTATGTGAGGTTTTCCTGTTTAAAACCAGTACAGCATCTGTTCATTGTCTATTGTTAAAAAATTTAAAAAATGTTATTGTTTAGTTGAGTTGAGATGATAAGCTTCCCGTCCTTCATGGTTAATATGTAAGTTCATCAACGGATATTAATTTAATAACTTAACTTATCAATACATTAAATTTATATTTATTTAATTACTTATAGTTGATTTCATACTAGTAAGGTTAGATTATTAATCGAAATTAATTGTTTTTTCCTTAAATCCTTCAAATTAGATGTTGTATAGAAGTTTCGTGCTAGTCTTATTAAACACTTCTAAATTTTATCATGACAACGTTCTCATTCAGGTTCATGTTCATGGGCCATTAGGATTTCTATGGCTCCCTCAACTAATATTAAAATTGGATGTTATTAATAAATTTTTCCGAATAAGTCGCAAAAACATTTTATTCAAATTGTTTGTTGTTTATCATGTTATTTTTATAAAATTGCGCCACTTTTCAACAACCTTAAAGCTTAAAGCGCAGAAACTACGAACATTTTTAAAAATATTTCATTGTGATGGTTCTAACTAAAAATATCTTATTTCTTTAAGATGCGCATTTTCAACAAAACATTCCTTTGATTGGCACTACCTATACCTATATAAACCTGTATCCTCTAGTTTCTTAAAGTAAAATCAGGTAGAAACAGATTTTAAGTGGAACACCTGCCCCCTACACCCACCTGACCTTTTATCTAAAATTTCATAGACTACACAGAAGAATACATGCGAGTTAGACACATCAATGCGTACACCCATAATTTCCATCGAAACAAGTTTAGTGTAGTGATGTTAGGTTGAAATAAATTATTGTTTGGAGATTTAATGTTGTTTTCACTGTGGACTAACTTAAACAAATATCAAATAATATTTTATTGGAACTGTAATCATAACATATTTATTCTACAATCTGTTCAATATAATGAAATATTTTCATAACTCGTAATAATGTAGACTGGTTAGTTGTAATAGTCGTAAAAATCGAGGGAAAATTATATGGAAAGTGGAGCAAAAGCTGCAGTGCGTATTGAAGAAATCTTGTTTTTCTTGTATGAAGCAGATTAATGAAATAGCACCAATTTTATTGTCATTCTGCGTAACCAATCGATATTTTACACTATGTATTTGTTTAAATAAATTAAAGAACTAATCGCATATTCCAAGTATTTAATCGTTACATGCGCATGTTTTCTATTTTTATATAAAAATATCATCTGCGCCGCACGTGAATCTCCTAAAACAGCAAATGAAACAAACTTGTGTTTTCAGTTTCTCGTAGTTATTAACCGGAAATAACTTGGATCTAGCAACAAATGAAATCACGAAACAAAGGAAACCCCATCGACCTTGAACCTACGTATGTCCAGAGCCGCCTTGGATGTAAACCAAGTTCAATATCCTAGGTTCAAAAATAACTTAAAATACAACAGGATTCTGTTCCGAGCTGGTTTTTGTTGCACACATGAATTTACGCATCCGTATACAGTTCAAGATCCGATGTCTTTGTGCTTCTATACAATGTCATATCGAGTTAGGTTAATTTATATTTAAATGGCCTTTTTAGTTAAGGCAGGCGTGAGAGAATCTATTTCTATGACCACCTTGTCGAACGGATTTAGAGCTGGGAGAAAAACATTTATCACTAATTTATAATTAGTTTTTATTTAATATGATGGATTTGTGGTAAACGAACTTGTCTGACGCAGTTTTAACCACCAAGGCCTTGTGCCTAATATATTTTCACTCATTGCTAACTTGGTGATAACATGCGGCGATATGGGTGGGTTTTCATGGGAAAACAGAGGACATAATTTATTTTTAGAACTTTCCAGCAAACACCCTTTTAACGACAAAAATCACGTTGTGAGAGATTCACAAATCAATAACATCATTATAGGTAGCCATTAGAACCTACACCACCACCACCACCACGTCATTATATTGTTACCATCCAATTGACCTTCCATGTATATATTCGTATCTAAAATAAACAAATCATCTTTCTTATTGTTGTACCATTCAGATAAACAATTTATTTATTCAATTTATTTATTTACAGGGCTGTGACGGATCCACGGGATGGAAGGCGTGTGGCCCTAAAGAAGTTACCAAATGTGTTCCAATCCCTCGTGTCGTCGAAAAGGGTTTTTAGAGAATTGAAAATGCTCTGTTTTTTCAAACACGAAAATGTAAGTTGAATACAAAGTAGATAATGTTAACAAAATGTTGTATAAGTTGTAAGTGTAAAGAATAAAAATTACGTTGGTACCCGTATGTCCTCCGATCTGGTCAAGAAGGTCAACATGAGGCCAATTAATTGCTTTGTGGTGTTTGTACGGGGAAAATTCTCATTAGTTTTTTTGATAAATATGTTCGTCGAATGACACCACTTTTGTGTTAAATTTATCCTCGTATTGCATAATTTTGGAAAGTAAAGTAGGTAACTAATTAATTTAATTAAGTTAATTTTCTGAGATGCGTCAATTAAATTTGCGAAAAAACTCCCTGCGATATTCTCATGCATGATGTACTGGCCTCAAAATAGCACCTAAAAGTTTTCTATACCAGCTAAATTATTACAAGAATTCATATGTTGAACTCATAATAAAATACGAGGGGGTATTGTTATCTAGTTAGTCTAGGTAGGAAGTTCTCAATACACAAAAGAAAATTCTGTTACCTTAGAAGTCAACAATGATTTATTTGAAATGTCACTGAAATTTCACCTCAAGAAGTTAAAGCGTTGCCATGTGATAAAATTTCAAAGAGGCAAACACGTGGACTGAAATTTAGAAAATCGATAAATTGGAAAATCCAGCAACAAGATTTACGAAGATACGCTTAGTACACTAACTTGGAGATTGAAGCTTTCGTATGCGACCATAAAAAATTAAATTGATGTTTTTGGATGATGGGAAACGATCTGGAAAACGGGGAAATATCGATTCTGTTCACGTCAAAAACGAATATTTGAGACATTGAATATTTAAAAAATCTGCAAAATAGAAACTTAAAACCTTAAAATAATGTAGAGTGATACCTATTTTGAAAACGATGAGTGATCTTGATGATTTCTGGATGAAAACCAAAAAGGATAACATATTTATTAAGCAATTGGTTTAATTTAGCATCCTGAATAAACAATTCTTCATAAAATAAGCCAAGATATTCTAATTTTTTGGAACATATTTAAGGATCACGTTGTATAATTTTAGTTTTTTTGCCAATATTTTTTTCAATTTAGTTTGAGAGTTTGAATTTTCACACGAATTCCTTACTGATCTTTTAAATAAACTCAAGATAAACAATTTCCTAACTTAGATATAAACTATAAAAAGGAATTAATTAGTTTCAAATGACATTATAGCTTTTTGCACTGACTCACTCAAATGTTAACGGACAATTTGTTCTTGTTCTGTTTATTGAGAACTTTTACTTCCTTTTGTAGGACCTTGCAGTTATTAATTGTATTTATATTGGTTTTTGTTTTCAGGTCCTTTCAGCCTTAGATATCCTACAACCACCTCACCTGGACTTCTTCCAAGAAATGTATCCTTTTATTCCACGATAATTGAATTAACTTATATTAGCTGACGTACACAATTAAAACCGAATAAGGATTCCGTTTTATTGTATTATTAATTATGTTTTCTAAAGTCAATGTTCGATATTAATTCACTTTTGTCGAGGAAACCAAAGTTTTTTTATTCAAATGCTTTAAGTAACCTTGGTTGGAGCATTATTGATTGGTAGATATGATAGAACGTTATTGCAGTATTAAAGATGCCGTTAATTGTAAAGTGGAAATGAGTTTTTCCCGTTCGGGTTATTTAACCCCTTTACGAAGGATTTAACCTTTTGGGGTCGGCGTCAACTAAGCACACCAGTTTTCTAATTTACAACTTCCGTTACTGTTTAATTGCCTATTAAGTAAGTGAATTCTGTGGTTCATTCTCAGTTTTAAACACTCGAGATACATAATTTAGATTAACTTACGTAAATACAGTTGTGCTTTGAACACAATGACTTTACGCACACACATGTTTATTAAAAGTTAAAAGTATGTATGGATTGTAATAGTCTTGCCTAACAATACGTAATTATATTTTTTTTCGTTTTACATTTACTAGATGTGATAAGTCAAAAGCGAAATTTATCTAGCTGTAGCCAATATTGGTTCAACGACAATTTTCCAATGTTTCACACGTGTTCTCTGACGTCACACCCTTCTACAGTTACAACATGGTTACCCCACCTTCGAGCACCCACCCCCCTAAGTCGTTGTCGTTGGCTGCTACACACATACATACAACTGCCAGCTGCTGGATAATGAAACAAAATGAGCCACTTAATGTTGTATTTAAATTTGCCAGCAGGAATTTAGTACAAAAATGTTACATTTTTCGAAATTACTGGTGGTTTTGGGTTTGGCCTAAGTTATTATTAATTATTTTCGCTTTTTATTCCTGTTACAATGCGATCCTCTTAGTAATAATAATAAATATTATTATTAATATTTAACTGCCGTTGTTTCCATTTTAAAGATATTAATTTGGAATAAAACTTTCACCCATTACAATATAATATAATATAATTTTTAGACAATAAAATCACCATTTTATTTAAAATAAATTGCACAGATATTACAAAGTTGATGGTATGCAGAATTATTATGCTTTCTAATAAATACTTTAAAGCTTAAGAATTTCAAAAAATTTAAGAATTTCTGCATAGGATAATAAGACCTTCTTGGTGTAGGCCAAAAAGAATGGTTCTCAAATTGCACCAAATTTGAGTAAAATATCTCCAGATTTTTCAAAAAAATTTTTGCTTAACTTTGACACCCTGTATTACGGAAACAAAGCATTGTTGGACAAATTTTTATATGAAGTAAGTCAATAAACCTCATGCTAAGAAAGCTATAAGAAATTTCACATTTCTCTTGGGACACCCTGTATTAATAATTTATGTCTGCTTTTATATCTTCAATTTTATGTTGATACTGAGGAAAAACAGCAAATTTGGAAAAGTGGATTCACCAATTAATTTCTTTTTATTGATTTTAGAAACAATAGGAATAAATGCTCTTTAAAGATTAGGAAACAAAATGAAGTTTCGCTAAGAAAATCAATGAATGCACAATTTACGTTCTTCGTTCCTTTACAAACATTCACGTCGCCTCATTCTGACTTTAAGTAACTTTTCCTTGACCTATTCTCATTGTCTTATTAGCTAAGTACCATTTTTGACTTGAATGTATTGCTCATGAAACTGACTGCTGCTTTATTATAAAAAGTCTTATACAAAATTTTTTTAATTATCCATTTAAACGACATTAGTATTCACTTCTGGGGCGACGCATCGTCCCAACGCAATAATTGTGTTGAGACGTCCGCCGCGCCGTCGGTTTTGATATCCGTACATTTCGGGGGTAAAACAAAAAAGGGTCCTTTGTATTGCCTCCCTCACTCCGACAATAGATACTCTGAAACATCATCCAATTCCACCAGCAACGCGACAACGAAATTATACAAAGCGTTGGCTGCTTGCGAGGCAAACTTGCTTCCCAACTTATTTTATTTCTGTTGGAGTCGGAGTATTAGATCGTTGCTCTTCATGATTTGTTCGTTTACCTGGTAGAGTATAGCAGGTCAGGTGTTTGGGATTTTGTACAAAGGCCCGACGTCCTTGGCAAGAAGCGACCGGAGATGCCGATGACCAACACAAGCCAACTAGTATACAATTCTGCCCTTTCCTACTTGTTCAGGTCCGATTTATACGTTCCCACGATGAACTACCTTGTTGGTTGTTGGTGTTGTACCACACTACTACTGTCACTGATCTTTTGTCCGAAGAATTTACACCAGGAAAAAATCGTAACGAATCTTAAAGGTGGGCCCTCAGGTGCATGTAACCAATGACTCGAACCATACCAGTTTGTGAAATGAGAACGCAGAAAATCAATTCCAAGTTTTATCTTGGTTTATCGGTTTTATTATACAGGAATTGTTGTAAATTAATTTCTGTATACAGCCGCAATTATGGGTGGGTACTTGGCGGATGAATCATAATAATAATATATAATAAATAATACATATTAATCAAGAAACTAATCACCGTTTTGGAATATCCGTGTAAACTTTTGTATGAAAAGGAAGTACAAAGTTCTCTAGGTTCCAACGTTAAACAGCACATTTATCCGTGTTTACGTTTTTAGTAATTTTTTAACAATAGCCAATTTTCAATTGTCTATTGTATGTCGTAACGTTTTGCCTTGCATGCGTATATTTAAATAATATTAATTTCGTACAGTTTCCAAAATGAGTGGGCATGACCCACATTTTTATTTCCACATAAAAATTGATAAGATGCGCCAAAATCAATACGACAATCTCTTTAACATTCATTATAACATAACACATCATATGTGTGCTTTAACGTCATTAAAACAAACATTTAAAACCTCGAACGTAATAAGAGCAAAGTTTAATAATATTAGAATACTAGAGTCACATTCAAGGTTCCAATTTAGTTGCTAATAATCCGAAAAAATGCATACACATTTTTGTCGCGATAAACCGGACTGGAGTCGATTTGTTGCATACCGGTGTTGTAAGGTGCATCAGTAGATCATCAAGTTCCTAACAACAAAAATCAAATGCTAGAACGAGCCACATACCACGAAAATTATTGCCATGTAAAACCTGAATCCAGCAGGTATAGATCGGAACATTAATTACTTGCACAGTGAATAATATTTTCTGCACCTAAATTTATGAATATTACTCTTACAATAATTAAAATAACAAATTAATATAAACGCCGTTTGTCAAGTTTATAATAATATCTACAGGGTGTGGTATAGGTATTTATTTACTTGCAAAGTATTAAATTTACAATTTGTTGTAAAGCGAGTCCATGGACTGTTAGCTCTGGAGAATTTCAACGATTTACTCGTACAGGACCGGCATAGATTTCCTTATTATACTATTAAATTTATTACCAATTTTATGTGTATGAGTAGAATTGCACGTAAAATTAATTGGGTACTCGCAGATATATCGAGCGATTAGAATTCTGTTTGAGCATAATTGTGTGCCTGGTTAATTTATTCCCACAGTTTGATTACTATTGCTTTCAAAGAAGAGCTAATTGTTTGCTTCTGGGAATGACTGTATATACGTTATAGCATTTTTTTACTCTGTAGCGTAAGCATGAAAACTGCATATAAACAATTTTTTTTTCCTTAATCCAGACCTACAGATATGTTATAACCGAACTTCTACAAAGTGATTTACACAAAATTATAGTCTCACATCAGCCCCTTTCCACGGACCACATAAAAGTATTTCTATATCAGATACTTAGAGGTGAGTAAATTAAATGTGGTGTTTGGAAAATGAAAGTTGATTGCATCACCGAAATCATTATCAATAAAAAACATCAAGTTCTTAGAAAAGTCCGTAAGAAAATAATGGTGGTTTTTCTACCGTCTGCGTTGCCACCTAGCGGAATCTCTGAACATTTTGTCTAGAATAGAGCCAGGGTCGGTTTCTTGTGTCCAAGGAAGAAAAAGTGACAAATAGCCGGATCGTGTAACCACCGCATGATTCATATTTTTACGAAATGTGATCATCATCAAATCCAGAAATATAAGATATTTTTTCTGCACATTTAAGTATTCTACAGGGTGTCTCTAAAAGGTCTTTACAAAATCCTACCACAAGTTTTTGGACTCAAAATAATTCGTTTAAACCAAACATACCTTAGTCCAAAAGTTCTTCCTTACAGGGCGCTAAAAAATATTTTTCCAAATAATTTTTTAAGTATATCTACAGAACGGTTTAAAGTAGATATTTTTTACTTATCGAAGAGGTCTAAGGGTTCTTTTGAATAATTTTTGTAGGGGATTAAATTTTTTTACAAAATAATGAGAATTATGATAGATACGCTCAAGACACGTAAAAAAGGTATACTTGTTTGATTTGCATTAACTCAACTGTTTGCGAGATATTTCACTTTGAAAATTTTTTTGCTATTAAAACGACAATTTGTGACACCCTGTAAAGTCAAAAATATTGGGTCACTCAAATACGGCTCATTCTACGTCCAAAACTAAGCATAATTTCTGTCTTATACCGTTCTGTAGATATACCTAAAAAAGATAGAGGGCGAATAAAAAATACATCTTTCAACACCCTGTATTTTAGTAACGAAACATTTTTGGGGGTCCGTTTCTACAACCATTTATGCTTAGTTTTGGACGTTAAATATCTCGCAAATAGTTGAGTTAACGCATGTCAAACAAGTATACCTTTTTTACGTGTCTTGAGCGTATCTATCATAATTCTTGTTATTTTGTAAAAAAATTCAATACCCTACAAAAAATATCCAAAAAAACACTGAGTCCCCCCTATAAGTACGACACTGAACCATATTATTTTGGTTGTAATACCGTCACATTGTAGCTTCCTTATAGACTTAATAACCCACCAAATTTCAAGTTTCTACTTTAAACCGTTCTGTAGATATACTTAAAAAAACTATTTGGAAAAATATTTTTTAGCGCCCTGTAAGGAAGGACTTTTGGACTAAGGTATGTTTGGTTCAATCGAATTATTTTGAACCTAAAAACTTGTGGTAGGATTTTGTAAAGACCTTTTAGAGACACCCTGTATTTAATGTGTATACTTAATTTTTTCGTTAGAAAAACTGGGTTAATAATAATAAATACAGGGTGATTTGTAACATATGAAGGAGATTGAAAGGGCTATTAGTGGGGACTAACATACACATTTTTGGATAATAAACTTTTGATTTTGAAAACTCAATAAAACAAAAGTTACAGTGTATATTTATTACACTCTACTTAGTTATAATCATTGTTTTATTCTGAATAGTTTTACCCATAAGCAAAAACTAGGTATTGAAGTGGAAATTGTTACAATTTGTGAGATCGATTACAAACAACCGATAATATTTTGAGTATATTTAATAATCATTTGTTTCAAAATATTTATAAACGAATAATTAAGAATTTTGCTAGTGGGTGTAAATTTGGCACGACGTTTTATTAACAATCATTGTTAAAAAACTTTTAATGAGTTGGAGTTTCTGTAAGAATTAATTGGTTTTTTTGTAAAGTCACAGTTACTCAAAAGTTAGTGGTACTGGTAGTCGCAGTGTTCTTTAACCGGAAATAATTTAACGAATTTTTTCATTTCCATCGTCAATGCGAGTATAAGCAATAATAATTATGGAACACTTTCAATAATTTTATTTATTAGTAATATTTGAATGTTGTGGCCATTAAAATAAGTATTGAATATTTTCTTACACTATTTTATTAATTATGTAATATCGCGATGCAATCACCTTTTTATTAAAGCCATGTGATAAAAATTTAATTTTTATGGAATCATAAAGTTTCCCATCCGCACCGCAGATGAGTTTTCATTTTGGTATGTTTTTTCTTCTCCACTTGCAGGTTTAAAATATTTACATTCAGCTAGGATATTACATAGGGATATTAAACCTGGAAACCTTCTTGTAAACAGTAACTGTGTTCTTAAGGTGAGTAATACATTCTTTACGACCCTCAGCATAGTAAAAGCTATTTCCCTGTGTTCCAGATCTGTGATTTTGGTTTAGCGCGAGTAGAAGAACCCGACTCCTCGAAACACATGACCCAGGAGGTTGTAACGCAATATTATAGAGCGCCTGAAATCCTAATGGGTGCGAAACATTACAAGGCAGCGGTGGATGTATGGTCTGTGGGTTGTATATTTGGCGAGTTGCTAGGACGAAGGATATTGTTTCAAGCACAAAACCCCGTACAACAATTAGAACTTATAACCGAATTATTAGGCACCCCTTCGTTGGAGGATATGAAGTACGCTTGCGAGGGCGCGAAAACGCATATGCTGCGACGGGCACCAAAACCACCATCGTTATCCGCTTTGTACACATTGAGCTCGCAAGCATCACACGAAGTTGTACATTTGTTGTGTCAAATGCTGGTTTTTGATCCAGTAAGTTGTTGGTGGAGGTCGGATTCGTGACAAATTGTTAGGGGGTTTCTGAGAAAAAGTAATGAGTCGCTCAAAAAAACACAAATTTTTATGGTGTTGAAATTAAACCAAAATTGACTCCAATAATGACTAATTTCTAACAAAAAATAGTAAAAAAAAATTTTCCCATAAAACCCATTCACTTTTTTATATTTCACTAAATTTACTGCTCAATTTGTTTAGATATTGAGTCCATAAAACCGACCTTAGCCCTTGAATAGCCGGAATCACATTATTGCTAACCAGATCTTTCTGTTGTAGGATAAACGTATAACTGTAGTGGATGCCTTATCACACCCCTATTTAGACGAAGGTAGGTTACGGTACCATTCTTGTATGTGTAAATGTTGCTATACGACAGCCAGTGGTATGAGACAGTACACAGCCGAATTCGAAACCACCGCCCCCCAGCCTTTCGACGACCTTTGGGAAAAGAAACTAGCGACAGTTCAGCAGGTTAAAGGTGCGTTTACTTTATTTTTTAGTATGTTAGAAACTATTAATTTTTTTTCTGTGTTTCAGAGGAGATGCATAAATTTATATCTGGACAATTAAACACGAATAGAGTCCCTCTATGTATAAACCCCCAATCTGCGGCGTTCAAGAGTTTCGCCAGGTAAGACGGCCGCCGACGCCGCAGACCAGCGCAGCGCCATTGCATAGGTGACCGATGCTCACTGATCTTTTGGTGTACGTTTTTTACTGTCACTATTCCATCATTTTCACTTGCATAAAGGGCCGAAGTACTAAAGCGATTTGGAACCATTCTATTAGTTTTGTTTCTTCACACAGTGGCTCCAAAACGCTCAATCCTTACGATAGAACTCGGTTCCACTGTTATACTTTTTTCGTAGTAAAATGCTTCATTTTTATTATTGAATAACGTGCACCAAAAAGTTCTCAGTGATTATTATTTTTTAAATATTTTTTTTCATCATGTTGAAAAGTGACATTAATAATTAATCATCTAATAACATTCTTGACTCATAATGGAAAATAAATTTTAAAACTGATTTCCATGCTGGCGCGTGCGTTTATTTTATTTTTCTTCTGTAGCTAGTTCTTCTATCTTATAATTTCTGTGTGGATTTTACCTTTTAGCTTTTGAACGCAATTTATTGTATCCTAGGTGAGTTTCACAAGTTCAACTTCAAAGGACTAACTTAACTGCGATATTTTGTGAAATTCACTTAGGAGAATAACTAGATTAACTTTTCTCTTCTTTTTGGTTTAGACATATGCATGGAAGTCAATCAAATTAAGTTTGTCTAATTCACTAACTTTATTTCATCAGTATCAGTATAAAAATAAAGGCAATTACTTATTACCATTATTTTGATATGTTTATGACATAATGTTAAATTTAACGGCCCAAGTAAGATGATGGTTGTTGTACAGGAAAGAAAAAGTCTGTGCACCTTTCAAGAAGACGCTAGAAATTCTGTTATCACCCGTCATCTTTCTCTGTGCTGCGTGACTGCGTTTATTTTTAGGTTAGTGACTTTAGTTTTTTTATTTTTTATTTTTATTTCGTGGAATTATCACTACTAGAAGAATAGTTGCGAGTTACTTTTGTAGACTAAAGTCCACTTCAAGCATTTTATATTCAAATCGCAACCATTCTCTCTAGAGTTGTAATATAATTTTTTGCTGGATTTCATGACATGAAGGGCGATTAAATCTGAGAAAAGCTAATCAGTTGTTAGTAAATTATTTATCCAGCTATTAGAAAATTTTTACACTGCATAAATTATTGCTTTAAATACTTATATTTTTCTCTTTTTCGTTTAGCGAAAGTTTCAGGACTGAAACACGTAAAGTATCGAAAAGAAAGCTTCCAAACGTCGATGAATCAAGCTTTAATTCCTTATAATTTGAATATTTCCAAAAGGATCCGTACATGTAAGCAAATTGACCCTGAGGATTTTATTTTAACATGTAGTTAATGTAGAAAATGTTATTGAGATTAAATTATAACTTTTAAAATGCAAATTAAGTTTGGTTAAACTCTGTTTACATTTATTCACTTAAAAATGTTATGCGATGATTCTTTTTTATTTAAAATCAAACAGAGTTAACGCAAGCCTTTTTTGAAAAACTCTTGGATTTAATCGCCTGAAATTTTTTTAAAGCTAAATTTCCTGCACAATTTCATTTATAAAAAAATGCTTAAATTTTCTTTGCATTTCCTAAAACTTGAATAAAATAAATCCGGCATCATTACATTTATCCTGTTGCAAATTCCATCATCAAAAACTTAACCGTTTTTTTGGTTTTCAGTTCAACCGTAGCCCATCCTTCAGAGTTGCCGCCGTCGCCCCATCAATGGGACTGACCCTGGATGGCGCCGACAACTCGTAGATAACTACTTCTTGTATATTTAATTTTTTCAACAATTTCTCTAGAAACAAATCATGAAACGATGGACTATTAGGCTTATAGTTTTTAAGTATAATAACAGTACACCAAATATAATTATTCAGGGAATCTATGCAATGCAATCGAGTTGAAACAGACACAAAAACAAGAAAGACAATCGCGCTGCAGAACAAACTTAACTATAAGTGTGTGTTACGTGTAAATTTTTAGTCGCTCAGAGTGTGATTTAAACAATTTAAATACCAATTTTATTTAGATCTGCCAAGGTGTAGAAAATTAATGAATCAGTAACAGTGTGTACAGATAATCACTGCCTTTGTTAGATTAGATTTTCTTAGATTGTTTAGTTTGAATAAGACTGGCAGGTTATTTTGTTTCTGTTTTGTCTACGCTGAGACATTTCGCTAAAACTGCCCAATTTACCAATGTCCCCTTCAGTGCAAATCCGTACACACGGCCTTGCTTGCGTGAACGAATTATTTAACTAGAAAAACGAGAAAATAAAAGGACTTGTCTAGATTTTGATCAAAATTGTAGTTCAACTGAATTTTGATCGTTTGCTGTGATATAATAATTGTTCAAACGTTAGTTTCGTTGCAATGAAATTATTTCATTTTCAGTAAGGCGACATGGTAAATTATTTTTAGCGGAGTGTACCCAGATTAAGCACCAAGTTTTTGCAGACTTTGGTTCAAGACTATAAGGTAAAGACTGTGAATATTGCTACATAACCTTCGTAATTATGTGCAGCTCTATTAAAAAATTATATTAAAAAAATAAAACCTTTTTAGTGAAATACATTAAAATTGCCAACTGTAGTAGGTTCTAGTGTATTCTGTGTGGATTATACGTGTGCAATGAGACATAGAGACTGTATAAACAAATACTTGATTTATTTATATTCGAGTATATTAACTAACAGTCTTTTCTCGTCTATTAGATAATTTTTTATTAACACAAAACCAGATTGTACATATTTCTTTTAATTAATTGAACGTCTCCCGCTGTTTATGTTTTTTTTGTTAGTGAATTATTTTTAAGCTGTAGAATTTTTTTAACGAAATTGTATTCCCCTTGCATTTTACTTAGATTATATTTTTGTGGCCCCTCTAATGGGCCTTAGATAATTTTTTCGATGACTGTGTCAATTTTTTGCGAATAAACGACCAATAGTGTTTTTCTTAGATTATTAATTTGTACATGTGACTAATTTTACCATTTAATTATTATACACATTCGTCAAGAGTTGTGGCGTATTTTTTTGTATATATTGAATGAGTATTTTGTAGGTTTAGTTGTTTGTATTTACAAAAGGAAATTGAGATCAAAATTATGATTGATTTAATATTTGTATGTTTGAATCAAAAATTGTAAAAAGCTTAAAAAAAACTTTGAACATATAAATATTATTTGACTTTTTTTTACATATTGTTTCAAACTTTTTATAAATAATTTTGTATATGTTTATTCCAAGAAGTTTCCAGAGATCTCAATAGAAAAAAATGTATATAGTAATCTGTAATAACTTTTTCAATTAATTAATATGGTCAGTCTATGTTTACTTTCTTAGTATACTCTGATATGAAAAAATAAACGAACACTTATAAGTATGATTTTTGTGTTTTTTTGAATTTCTGAAGAGAAAAAGATGGAAACGTAATAAGTTTTATATAAATGAAGACATTCATTAATCGCCTTGAAAGAGGTATATTCTACTCGTATATTCGTCCACTACTGAACTACAAATGAAAGGAGGGCTACTTTCAGTTTTATGCCAGTTTCGTCCAGTTTGATGTTATTCTGTATCAGAAAATTGGGAAGATATGAGAATTAACTTAAATCGAGCAAAATTAAACTATTTGAAGAAGATTCTTTGGTGAATTTGAATTTAGAAAATCAACACTGTAAAAGCTCCGTTAGTGAGAGTTTGATATTTTTTGAAGACAAAAGTTCCCAGTGGAATCAAATGACAGAACCTCAATTTTTTTAAAATCATGATGCACTACTGCCAATAATTGTGCATCTTCTGGGAGAAAATGTTAAAAAAAAATAGTTTGTGCATGTCTGAAAATCTAAAATGAACTAATTGTATTCGATAACCAGCTTTGATTTAATAGAATATAGTAAAATTTCCCAAAAAACGTGAAAATCGAGATAAATTGTCTTCCAGATTCTTAAATTAATAATCTAAAACTAAATCAGCTTGTTTAAAATAATTTTTGGATGTAAATAAACTATTCTTCGTAGCTAACTACTCAAAATTCTAATTTCCTAGTAAAAATATCAGAAAACAAAAATTTGGAATTAAAAAAATTAAATACGTAAACTTATTGAAAAATTACTAATATTTTTGTACCTGGGCATACAGTTGACGAAAAAATTCACGAAATGTGCCAACGTTTGGTAGTATTTTTCGTAAATTTGCAGATTTTTTAATATTAATTATTTTAAACAACGCCATTTTTTGGTAAACTAAAAATTGTATGCTGAAATCTTATTAGTTCACGTTAAGTTTTTAAAACTGAAAAATAAAAGTTTTTCCTATCTGGTGCACACTTTTAGATGATTACTGTACAACGTGTGATCACAAACTAGAGAAGTTGATAAAAACTACCAGCGGCGCACAAAAAATTGGTTTAGGAGTGAGGCAGACCTTTTTCTGAAAATATATGCTGTAAATTTGTCATTTTTATTATATTATATGTATTTTTTTGAACAAAAACGCTTGTGCCTTTTCATTTACTAAATTAATAATTGTTGAACCATCAAAATGGAAAAAGGCGACTAAATTAAAATTTTTCAAGTTGGTAACACTTCAACTTTTCGTCAGTACTTTTCCGGAAGCACCTTTAATTTATTATTAATTATGTAGGTATTTCAAACTAATAATTATATCACATACATTTTAACAACCTACACAGTATACTATTAAATGTCTATAAAAAAACGTTAATAAATGACGCCACTGAGCATAAAACCATAAGAATAATTGTTAATTACTTAAAAACTTTTTTGCTCTTAGCACAATACCCATTTTCCAACCGGTTATTTGCAAATACAACGCGGGGCGCGCAAGTTTCAAAGTGAAGCGCGCACTTTTCTCTCTCGCCCACAAAACCCAAAGTTGAAAAATAAACACACAACGCGTCTTAATCTTAACAATTCAAATCACATATTCTTTCTATGCTATAACACATAATCGAAATCCTGCCTAAATTTATTGCTCCAACGTTTCGTGTAATTTATGCAAACGACAGTCCAATTTCGCACCCACAACAACAAACTGCCCGGCGCGGCGCGCTAAATGTTTAAACAAATATTTTGCTTAGATGTTTTTGCAGTTTGGTTTTAAATTTTCTCTAATGTGAATGAAACGAATAGCGAATTTATGGTGGTTGGTGTAATGGGTAACATCCAGCAGTGTTTCACTGCACCAAAACACAAAAAAGTTATCTTGGTAAGTTAATTTCTAATGTTGTATACTACACAATACAGAACACAGAAGTTATCACACTTTTCTACCAGTATGGTTATTTTGGGTGATTCGTCAGCTAATGCGCCAAAGTCAGTTTTGTTTACCGTTTTGTAATAATATATTATTAATATATATGAAATAAATAAACATGTCAACTCATTAATATTCAGTTTTTCTTGTGTGAAATCTATGAGCTATGATTATTGGAATTTTAACGTAAATTCAAAGACAATGCAATTCATCATAGAATTACATATACACTCGTGCATCAGTGTTATTGGTTTTCACCTTGATGAGGATTAGTATTTTTTAGACTATGGTACACACACTTTTAAATGCAATATTATTGAATAATCATTACACTGTATTAAAAATCAAAATAACATTGAGTTCGACAAAAAACAATTTTTAAAAACCATTGAAAGATGCTCAGATGTGAAGAAATAGTCCTTGGCCCCTTTAAGTCCCTTTTATTTTCATTAATATTGATTCAACTTTTTGCTATTTGTTTTAAGTACTTATAGTACACGATTAACTTATGAACATGTCTAAATACTAAATGCAACAATTAATTATGTAAATTATTAATAGCACCACACAGCTGGATGGATTATTATACCTGCTAATACATGCGATAGATAAAAAGTGTTTTTTGTTTTGAGGCAAGGAGAAACTGTGGCAGCATATTAATTTGGCCCCATTATTTATTCGAAAATAAATTCGAATGTATCTTGAAAACTATTTTTGAACGCGATGGTGTTTGCACAATATTATGACTGAGCCAAAGGAAATTGAAACATGAATATTTGAAACGATTCTGAAGTGTTTATCGATAATTTTTTCAGTGGGTGCTCAAAATGTAGGTCTTTAACAAGTTGAAAGAATTATGAGAACCGATTTTGTAATGACCCTTTTTCTTTTCCTAAGCAAAGATTTTTAAAGCTTGGAGCTAGCTGGTGATATTTGGGTACAAAATGAGTACCTACTATAGATTGGAGCGTAACATTGGCGTTCACCAAGGTTCCGTCTTGGGCCGGCTATTGTTCAACTTTATGCCAATAAGGTGGCCCTGACTATTAAATGCGACAATTTGGTTGTGTTCACAGATGACATAACATCATTTACTTTACATATTATTAAGGAACTGGAAACGCTGCATTTTAAGATAGTGTAACAATCTATTGATAATCAATTCGTAAAAACCGCAATTGTTACCTATAAGTAGTACATGAAAAGAAAATAAACCATAAATTTAACTTTTACGATAGACAAATAATAAAATCATAAAATACCACGTTTCTAGGAATTTATATTGCAGGAATTCCAAGTTATGATATTGGAATAATAAAATATCGAACGCAAAAACTCAACAAATGCCGTAAATATTCAAAGATCACAAAGGAGTACTTGAACTAATTTTAAGTTAAATATAATGATCTCGAATGCACGATTTTTTAGAACTTTTCTTTGCATTTAATTTATATAAATGTCAGCTTCTAATTAAGAGCAACAGTAACTCATAATAAATTTCTATACAGGGTGGTTCCTATGTTGATAATTTTCTTTTTACAGTGTATGGAACTCACTTAAATTTATATTTTTCAAAAAAGTTTTTTTAATTAAATCAAAAATAAGTGAGAAGTAGCATTCGAAAGTTTAAAAAAAGATTTAGTCTGGCCCTGCGCAAAAATAATTACAAAGTTTTAGCTACAGTATTAAAAAATATAAAAAGTCTGTATGCTTTTTCGTTTGTCTCTATTTTATGCTATTAATTACCTCACAATTATCAAAATAATGAACTAGTGGATATGTTCCTTATTTACGGGGAATGTCGTCAAAAAACTTATTAATTACCACCAAAGAAACTAAACTGCTGGCCAATTGAAACGTACCAAGCGAATTTTTAGGTTGAATTTAAAGTCAAATATTTTGAAAAATAGAAAAAATATCAACATGCGGTTTTTAGGATTTCAGAGATAATTTAATTGAGAAAACGATAGTGTTACCCGATTTTTTTACTTTGAGGTACATTACTATCTACAGGGTATGAAAGAAAGTCTTTTTTTTCACAAATTTTGTAACTACCGAAATTCCACAAACATTTTTTTATATTTTTTTGATGTAGATTTTTGTACTCCTTACTTAATGGGAAAAAACCTGTTTCTCAAATTTTTGATATTCCTGTTATTTTATAAGATAGGTACCGAATTTTTGCTGAAAACTTGATTTTTTCTTTGTTTTTTGTCGTTCGGCCGTATTGTGTTTTGTAAGAACCAATCTCTGTAGTTGATTATGATACCTTATGAATGCCTTTCTTATAAAAAGTAAATTTTTTGTACTTTCATTAATTTATTGGTAACCAGTGGCTTATCAAAAATCGGTACACGTTCGCTAATTGGTAAATTTTTTATTTCATTTTTTGAGGCTATTTTCTTAATGGAATAAAATGTAATTTAGTTAGTTTATGTTCACTATTGGTTTAAGTGACTTATATCCTCAAAACGGGTTTTTCACTTTTTCAAAAATTTGCTCATATCCGTGTATACCGGGTGGCCACGAAATCGTTTTACAAACCCCACCATTTTGTTACATTTAACTGTATTAATTTGAAATTTGGCATGGTTTGATTGTTGAAAGGAATAATCATTTTGACGCTTAAAACAATCTGATGACACTTCCGGTTTCACCGGAAGGGCCTCCTACTAACTTTCAAAATTTTTTAAAACAACCCTGTACATATTTTTCCGTAATAATTAGATTCTACTTAAAATTACCTTTTTATCGATATTTCACATGATGACACTTGCTTTCAAAATAGCAGTATAATTATTATTGCAAAAACCTGTTCAACAATATTTAATTTAATAAAAAATTCGGTATCTTATAAAATAAGAGGGATATAAAATTTTTGAAAAATTGGTTTTTTTCTCATTAACCAGCGACTAAAAAAATGGACATCAAAGAAATATAAAAAAAATTTCGTGGAATCTCGATGGGTATAAAGTTTGAGAAAAAAAAACGTACGTAAGTAACGTACTTCAAATTAAAAAAATCGGGTCACACTATTGTTTTCTCAATTAATTTATCTCTTGAATCCTGAAAACCTCATGTTGATATCTTTTCTTCTTTTCAAAATATTTGACTTTAAATTCAACCTATTATTATTTTTTATTTAATAGAAAAAAGTTATTTGAACTTCTGTACCTACTGAAAAAATTAATTAAAGATCATCTGTTTTATATGAGGTTTTATATTTTCCTGAAAAAGTGTTCCACTCCAATTCAACATTTAATTGTTAATGCAAAACTAATTATTTATACGGAAGAGCGTTATTAATTAATTACACTGAAAGTTTCAATCATTATTATATAGAGCTATTTGGTATAATTTTTGCAAAATAAATGTAAGGATGTTCTAACTTCCTCAATAAAACAGCGTTAGTACCTCCGCTAGTGGTATAAAATAATCGTTTATAAAAATCATTTTATTACATTTACAAATTAACGAAGAACTAAAACCCCACTCATTTTCCAAGGACACAACAGAAACATATAGGATGTAGTTGATTGTTGAAAAGAATTCGCATTTTGAAATTTTAATAAAGGTTTGGCTAGAAAATTTTCCTGAAAACTTTGAGAGCTGTAGCACTTGGTTTTTTTTAATTTTAAATCCTTTTTTCCAAAAAAGCTTCATATATCTGATTTCAGAATGTAGATTATGAAATGAAACTGTCTTTTGGTTTTTAATTACCTATCTACTGAATTTCTTTAAATTAAATCTAATAGTAAATAATTATATGACAATTTTGTTTCATCTAATAATAATGCTAGTAGAAATTTAAAAAATTTCAATAGAATAAATCTGGACAAAATAAAAAAAACTACCACATGAATTTAGGCTTCGAGGACAAACTTCTAAACCATTTGAGGATGTTTTTGGCACCTTATCTTGGAAATGATACCTACATCATGTAAATGGACCTTTTTAGATTTATGTCAACATTAACAAGTGAAATTTACTATTTTACAAATCGTTTAATAAACTGACAGTTATTACAGCAATAAATTTTTATAACAATCTACAATAAACCCACAAATTGATTCTATTTTAAGTTACAAATTTATCTGTGTGTGTAGTTCGGTTATATCATCCTGATCTCATTAACCAATTTAAAAATTTACTTTGGGTTTGGACCACGCAAAATTGCACCCGAAATAAACGCACTAATTGAATTGAGCACGTGCTCAAGCTCGCAGGAGCCATTGACGTCTGCTAATCCACCCACTTGCACACATCAAAATTATTGTTTTAAAAGTGATTTAGATTTCAGACATGAAAAGGTCAAGAAGTAAATTGAAAAAAATTGGAATATCCAATTCTCCGACTCCAATTTGAACTGGCGCCAAGGAATGTAAACATGCAGCAGGAAATTTTATTGATTCACATGTTCCTGCTTTTCTGCTTATATGCAACCAAAGATGTCGCTCCCTAAACTAAAATACAAAAATAATTCTGTTGGTCGTGTGTTGATCTGTGTGCTTCGTGGTGCGCTTGTCAAAGTTTGTAAATAAAATGACCTCAAGATTTTATTAGATTTTTTTCCTAAACGCACAACACCGGGCAATAAATTATCCGCAAAAATTCCTAATCCGCTCGAATATGACGGTAGTAAATAATTCGTGGTGCTTCAGCTACATTATTAAATGTTCTTCTTTTGTATCATCTATAAAATTCCTCTCTCCACCGCAGTATTAGCACCTTGGAGACTTATGCAAGATTTAATACGTTCTCCTTGGGTTATTTATAAATTTAAAATAAAACATCAATTAGTGTGTCGTTAATTTTACGTAATAAATACGTTTTATCGTTTTATCATTATGCATTGAATTAACATAAAACAATTTCACGCAAAACACTCCAAATGGATGGGAAAATTGTTGTTCCGGAGAGGCAAAAACGTAAACAAAAAATTATGGAGCAGAAAAAGCAGGTAGGTGTTGTGTGTTATTCAATTTTAAACTAATTTGAATTTATTGTTTTTATCGTGTAATGCACGTGGGTGCAAAGTGTATTTTTTTCAAATATTCGTGCTTTGTTCTTTTCATGCGCATGTAAATATACTACAAAGTCTAATAGTAACAAGATAACTGCCTCGGTAGCGCAGTAGGCAGCGCGTAAGTCTCATAATCTTAAGGTCGTGAGTTCGATCCTCACCCGGGGCAACTTTTTGGTATTTCTACCTTTTTTCCAAAACTGCCAAAAAAAATTCAAGAGAACACAAATCCACAAAATAAATCAATTAAAACTCTAATAATGTATTATTTTTTAACCATACTATTTTTTTAACCCGATTTTTTTTAAACGTTTCAAAATTATTTTTGTCATATAAAAAAACCTAATTTTCAACTTTGTAAGATTGTGCATTATTATTTTCAAAAATACAAAAATTAAATGAGCTTACTCGCCCTCTTATCAATTCCACTAAACCAAACTCGGTAAGTTGGTTCCGTAGTGTAGCGGTTATCACGTCTGCTTTACACGCAGAAGGTCCCCGGTTCGATCCCGGGCGGAACCACATTTTTTCTTGCCTCTCACCATTTTGTTGTTAAATTTATAACGCAATATTTTATGCAAATAACACTAAACAACTCAAGAAAAAACTTGGTAAGTCAAAATATTTTAACAAAAGTATTAGCTAAGGAACTAAAAACAAAATTGATGATCTGGTTTTACCTGTAAAATGAATATTTTGTGCGATATTACTAGAAACTACCAAGAATATTTAAAGATGGTAAGGTTGGGTATCATTATTTCTATAGCATAATACCGATTTAGTATGGTGAGGATAAATTGTCGTGTACTTATATGTAATGTTTGGTTTATAATGGTACATTGTTGGAAAATGTTTATGTTTTACAAAGGTGCAATCGTAAAACTGTTTACTATTTCTTGGGCACCTACCTTGGCAATAATTTCAACGTAATTGTGGGAAACTTTTCCATTTTATCTCGAGTATTTTATTTTTACTTCAAGTGATTTAATAAACACTGTTAAAAATAAAACGAATTTGGTACTTTGGACAGAGATTAATTAATACACATGCTGCTAATATCTTAAATTATGTATTGTCAAAATATGTTGTTTAAGAATAAAAAGAGCAAAATTATTATTTTAGTGAAATCAAATTCAGGTCAAATAATCAATACGGCCAGGTTTAAGGACTTTAACTGACAGTTAAGGTTGACTACTGATTGAAAAACTGGGCTTAAAAAATATTTCTAATGACAGTCCTTTTATTAGCGCCTATCTTAAATAAGTCCAATTATTATGCGTCAAGTTTCAGAAATTTTTCCTCTACGAAAGCATCACATTTTGAAATTATGAATTTTGATGAATATTCGATTCAGAGCGAGCGGTAAGCAGCTGAAAAAAATGTACACCTGAATTCCGAAATTATAGGAGGAAATCCCAGAAAATGCCTCGAATTTCCTCGAAATTTCTAGAATATCTTTCAGATTACCTCAAATTTCTGTAATTTCATCCATGTGCCTAAATTTTCCACGAAATTATTACTTAGATTTCTTCCGATTACCTTTAGATTTCTCAGGTTACTTAGGTACAAATTCTGCACCTGACTTCCAAATATTATTTGTAGCCTTGTCTAACATTTCATATTTGATAATTTGTGGACAACGAAAAACTCCAATAATTTTATCAGTTTCTGTAAACATCCTAATTTTTAAGTAAATCGAAATATCTCAAAACACAAGTAAAAAAATAAAACCAAAATCCCCATAAAATGTTCTAAATCTTATAAATGATGTTAATACACGAGTTCCTACATAGGAAAAGTTTAAACAATATTAAAGTCTGGTAATGGACCAAATATTAGAATTATGTATTTTAAATTATCTTAAAATCTTTAGAAATTTTAATAAGTAATATTTTCATTCTATGCTTTTTAGTTTTACTACATATTTATATAAGAGAGACTCGATTTAGATGCAAATATTAATTGTTGCCTTGTCTAACATTTCACATTTGATAATCAATGGAAAATGAAAATATTTTATCAGTTTCTGCAAACATCCTAATTCTTAAGTAAATCGAAATATCGCACAAGTACAAAAATAAAACCCCTCATAAAATGTTCTAAATCTGCACACTATAATATTATGTTTTATATTCCAAGATGAACCATCTGCATAAATGCCTCAAACAGCAGATATTATGCAACTTCGCGTGGCAATTTAACTTGAAACAAACCGCACACGTGGTTTGCAGTCATTGGCCTTTCCATCTTATATTTACTTTACAAAGTACAGAGAGACGACATATGCATAAATAATTTTTCAGTCAAAACCCATCATCTGAAACCGGATAAATTTTGGCAAATAATTGAATGTCAAATAAATATCAGCACCCGGACAAAACTGATACGAGTGTAATCTAATGAAAATGACGTCGCCTTTGATGATTTAAATTGTCAGACACACGCACATCTATTTATGATCTAATAATAACCATTTATGTTAGCTTATCGTTTTTAGGCAGAATCTTGAATTACCAAAAAAGGATGTATCGGGAAAGTTGTACGTGTGTGCCGTATTTATTTTGCGTGCGTTATCTTAAATATTTGCCTAAATAAAATAATACATTCATACATAGTAATAGTAGGTATGCAGGTATGCAGGTATGCAGGTATGATTAATACCACCAAATATAACATGATTCATCCACAAGCCAGTTCATTTTTCATTTTTGTATTATAAAACTTTTGTTGTTACTAAACACGCGATGATTCACTATTATTTTGGAATTTACATTTATATTTAAATAGGAAATTCATTTATATTAAATTGATTACAACAATATAATTGTAAATTTTGTTGTTTATTAATAAAATCAATACCGTATTTAAAAAGTGCATTAGTGAACAAAGCAATTTTCTAGTTATTTATCCCTGATCTTAAGAAACTTTACCCAGTGAATGCAAAACAAACATTTATGGTCAATAACTGGTACTGGGAATTAATAAATTCAAACACATATTAATGCTACAGTGTAGGTGGATGATGTCCGACGATTCGAGACAATTCCATGAACGAACTCAACATTCACAACTCGTTTAACAACTTATAACCAAACCAACTCCAAGACATTCCTCAACATGGTTTTTTCTTAGTACATATCCTAAATGCAGTTAAATCTGCATTAGACAAGTAGCTGAAGACTTGACATGAAAAAATTTTAACTACCATAGAAAGGTGAATGATCGAGGTAAATTATTTTACCCAATGTGAGAGTCTTCGTCTCCGGTCTGGGTCCGGTCTTGAAGACACTCCTTCGGGAGCGCCGACCGCAAAACTGAAAGTCGGTCGTTTGTTATTATGACTCATTCCAATAAGATCTTCACAAACAACCCTTTTTATGTTAGGTACATGCGAGGTCTCGCCTGTGTACTTATGGCACGATAAATTCCGGAGTTGTGTTATTAAATTCGTTCCACGAAGACGTATATTTTTGGGTGATAAAAAGCAATGGGTCTCTAGCCATGAAATTGAGGAGTATGGCTTTTGTGAGGCGAACGTATGTAAAAACAAATTCTAGACGATAATACGAGCCCAACAACTAAATGTTCGGACAAAAGTAAATTTTTGAAGTATGAAAGGAGAACTGGAAATTTTACGCAAATAATTAGTAAACACCTAACAATACAATAAGATAAAGCCTTAATAACAATATTAAGCATGGAAGAAAATTATTTATTGAATTTAACAATATTTTAACCTTAATAATTAGCAAACTTTACAAAATGAATTTGCAACTAAACGTTGGGATAATTTTTAATTTAGGACCATTAATAAGAGGTTACGTCTCCTTTTGCTTTAATAGCTGCCTGTATTCTAGCAGGCATTGTATTTATCAAATTTTGGTACAATTCTGGCGTCAAACTGTCCCAAATTTCTTCTATTTTGGTCTTTAAGTCCCCCATGGTTCTTGGTGGATTATTGCGTAGAATACGTTTAATTTTACGCCAAAGAGTTTCAATCACATTTAAGTCCGGACTGGATGAGGGCCATGAAAGCACTTTTATATCGTTTTCCCTAAGTTCCAAAACTGGGATTTTTTAAAAACAGTTAGTAAATTACGTCACATTTTTCAAGTGCAATTTTAAAGCTACGAAATATGCCTAAAATCACCAAATAAAGAATTGGGGATTTTTTTGTACATAAAACCAACATCCAGCTTTGCAATAAAGTAAATTTTACCAAAATCCAACCAGTGGTTCCAAAACTGTGATTATTTTAATGTAGATAACACCCTCAAAAAACCCGTTTTTTGAAAAGTGAACTGTGGAATTCGAAAAAAATGCAAAAAAAACTCGTATTAACATTTCAGGATTTTCTTCAATATAGTACGATTATTGAGCTTTGATTTAAAGGTTTTTTGATACAAATCCAACCAGCGGTTTCAAAACTGTGATTTTTTTAAAACAGTTACTAGAAAATTCTATCATTTTTAAATGTGCAACTTTGAAGCTCCGATAAATGCCTAAAATCACCAAATAAAACTTGTGTAACTTTTTTGTAAAGAAAACCAACATCCAGTTTTGCAATAAAGTAATTTTTTTCAAAATCTGGCTATTAGATCCAACGTTTTGAAAATAATAATTCTTTATTTCTACAATTTTCCCATCCCGCTGGGTTAAAGTGCCACAGTTTTGGAACCGCCGAGCGGATTTTTACGAAAATTACGTTTTTATATAACTAAATGTTGGCATTATAACAGAAAAAAACATCAATATTATGGAAGTTAATTTAGATAACTTTTGCGCGTATGGAAAAAAGGCAATCAAATTTACTTTTGTCCGAACATTTAGTTGTTTTTTATGAAAAAATTAGGACAAGACGTTGCAAAATTTTTGAAAAAATAACAATTATTCAAAATTACTTTTACGACTATTTATCGCATTTTGAAACAGTTTGACTGGACTGCCAAAAATTAGGACGCCTCATATAAACCTGTCTTATATTTTTATTAACAACTGAAGAAAAACTTAATAAATATGATAAATTTATTTTTATGACTGGCCTTCATATTTTCAGATAAATTAAATCTTCAACATCTGACTTAATATTTTCGGCGTTTCAGTAAAATTTATTATTTCATCATTCACCGAACCACTTCCTGCTTACTGCTACTTTATTTCAAACTTTCAAAGCAACAAAATATTAGCTACATATAAATATGTTACAATCCAAATTCCACATGTTACAAATAATATTTAACTCCTTTGTCACATGTTTCGTTTCCAAAGTGTCTCATGCAGACTGTACTTTCACGAATAATCTTGAATTAAAAGCAATAACTTTGTAAACAAATTATAAAAACCTATCTGTTGATAGCCAATAGCATTTATTGGCTATTGGATCGTATCTATTTGGATGTGGGCAGCGGAAATATTGCACGTTGATACTAGTTGCAACATGGGCCCGTGTGGGTTGCTGGAATAAAGTTGACCTTTTAGTACATTTGTCTGCTTGATTTAGTTATTAACTTGTGTATTGGAATTGAATTTAAAATGCTCGATAGCGCCAAGAGGCAATAAAGGAAATTATGGCTCTTTTATATAAGGTTTTTACTTTCTTATAAGTTTTTTTTTTCTTATAGCTGAAACGATTCCGAATATTTGTAAATTAATTCGAAGATACCCTTAATATTAATAAAATATGATTATTGGCTACGATGAAAGAAAGTCATCAGATATTTTAATAATGTGAACATGGAATTATTGTGGTGCTCGGTAAATTATTGCATTTATTAACTGCAGTTTCACTTTTTGGGTGCAGTATGAATTTACGCCAAATTTAGAATATTACCGACGAAAACGATGCGTCAGTGTATGTCACAAAAGTTTCATATCCGTGTAAACAAACTTTCTTCCGTTTTGTCTAATTATCCTTCATTCTATCAAAACAAACTCAAAATTTGTTTGTATTATATTTATAACTGAAACCACTGATTACATTTCTTTAGTCACGTCACTGTTTGCATTCAAGTTTTTTTACTACAATGAATGAATTGCACAACATCCCAATATGCAAATTCGTTACGTTCGCAACTGGGTCAAAATAATTGTCCTGCTTGCAATTTTTTCGACTTTTGATCCTGCTTGGTCCGTTCACCCAACAATTAAGTAACTTGTTTTATATCTTAGATTATACTTTGGAACAGTTGTTTATTTTTCGTACAAAAACTTGTTAGGTAATACCTGCTTGGAAAATTATGTCAGGTTCGGTGTGTTTGTGTGGGACGTAAGCGATTTAAATAGTAATTAATATAAAAGTACGATTCAAAACAACGTGATTTCGAAAATGGTGCGCAGATGGGGATGTAGCTCAGTGGTAGAGCGTTCGCTTTGCATGTGAAAGGCCCCGGGTTCGATCCCCGGCATCTCCACATGTTCTTTTGCCAAATTCTTCCTTTCTTCAATTAGCTTGGCACTAGTCCAATTTCCGATTACCTTTCTTCTTAATTAACTGTCGTCGACGCGCCTGGTTCTTGGAATAAAGTTACCACAGCCAAATTTACATTATTATACTTGGTACACCTTCGAGTTGATGCTGTTTCTTTGTATACGAGCCCGTCTCGGAAAACGATCGAAAATAAAAATGGTTTCTGGTAAAGTTAATCTAAACCTGTCTGAAACTAACAATAAGTGAAATCATTTTCTTTGAAATGATTTAATAGGATTTGGACTATAAAAAAAATTGCAAGAAGTTTAGCAGTGACAGAATTTGTTTTAGAACAGCAGTGGCGGATATAATTAGTAATAAATATTATCTGGAATTTTTTTTACACTTAAATTTATTATTATGAAGACCACAAATAAATCTAGATCGTTTTCTCCCGCTTTTCCCCAAAATGTTTCAGGAGCTGTATCTATCGCGTTTACATGTAAATATCTTGCTTATTATTTTCGCTGAAGGGCTCAGAGAGAAGCGCGATGGTCTTCAGTTCTTACTAATCTCTTTTCTTCAAAAGCAGCGTTTCTCGAACTAGTTATTGGGATTTATCTTCATGCAAACATTTATGGACTACTTTTCTAGAGATTCTAAAAAGCTCCCACGTGCTTTTTTAATAATTCTGTATTGATGTCGTCATCTTTAGCAGTTTTTCCGTTCTATTAACCACAGATATGTCGACCTACTTCAAGACACATCACTGTGGAATACCTAATGACGATTGATTCATCATTCAAATAGGACAAAATCTTGATGAATTTAGGCTCAAGTGTGAAACTAGATAAGGAAAATCAAGAAGGATCAAAATTAGGATGGGCAGTCTTCGGAGGATTGAGGTCTATATTACAGAATCTAAACATTCAACATGTGAAGTCTAAGGTATTCTTCCTATAAGTGCAAAAATAAAGAAGATGAGGTGTTGAGATGGAGAGACATAATAAGAGATCTGCAAAGGATTGAGAATAGGAAGAAGAATCATCTTAGTATCACTTTAAGCTCTTAAAATTTAAGCTAAAATGAAACTTAAATATACCATCAACTTCTCCAGCTAATTATAAGACTTAAATTAACTCTAACATTATCAATCGAATTTTATTCACACTCACAGATTTAATTATCTACAATTTTATTATCGTTGTTCTGTGCCCCACAGTTGCACCACTGATTCAATCACGTCAAGTTCAATAAAACCCGTAAATTGGTGATTCAAATAAATCTCCAATAGCTTAACACAATTTAACTGGATGTATTTCCGGGAAGACTTATGACACATTTAATAACCAAATTACAATAAGCTTGTACACTAACAGCTACACTGTGACATAATTTACAAGGACCTGACTCACTTCTAGCTTAAGTATTATTAGCAGAAATAGTAAATTTTATTGTATTTAAAGTTATGAATAATCCATACGGATTCAGATATTTCATTCATAATTCGTGTTGTGTACTAACACGAAAAAAGGAGTATGAGGTAAAACAAATTATTACAAAGATAAGGTGTAGAATGTAGACTTGTGTGAATCATTTTATTTACATATACCTGTAGGTGGTGTTCTAAATCTAAATAACATTTTGCAAAAATTTTATCGTAAAATTATTATGTACCTATAACACCGAGTGCTTAATTAATAAAAGTAATTGTTATAAGAGCATTATTATTAGCATTCACTATGACAAATTTGTTATTATACTTAATTACAGAAAATGTTCTACCGACCCAAAACAATAGACCTTGATTGTATACAGAGTGTTAACTTCAATGAAATCGGGATTAAATTCGATTATCAACGACATGCGATATTATTATTGATTTTGTGTTTATTGTTATTAACGATGGAATTCTTAAAAATGTTTCTAGTCGATTAGATATTTTTTCCGACAAACACTTAAAGAGTAATCTGATGATAAAATAGAAAATCGAGTAAATTGCTGTTCTACGAAAGTTGTAATAGGTATTACAAAATTGTATATGTTTACAGAAGTATTTATTTCTTAATAGTGAATTTTCCTACACATACTTGCATAATTCTGGAATAGATAATTTGAGTGACTTTAAAGTGGGTAACCGGATAATTGTAGGTACAAAAAATTATCCACAAGCAAGAAGAATTGGCTTAACATAAAATAATTTTATGGGAAGAAAACGAACCTAATTTAGTGCATTCCAACTTGCCATCAGCTTTGTTTCTAAAAAGAAGGGTATGTAGATTACTTGAAACTTCACACCTAAACGTGTGCTACAATAATTATAACGTATTTATATCTGTCAAAAGTGTTAAAATAAAAAATGGCGAAATGAAGATCGTAAGGTTCTCCTAAGAAAGTGTAAAACTTTATAAATTTATTATATGATTCTGTCTAAAGAAGAGCAACCAACGGCATCAAAACTCTTCAGATAGTTCAAGACTGAAATTTCGGAAATTTCACAGAGAAGAAAGAAATTGAATGCCGGGTTCCATCGCAATATTATATAACTTTTGCGTGTCCTTAAATGGATCTTAATTTTGTTTGCGATATATCTGAAGATGATACTGATAACAGGAAACAGGTAGTGATAATACAGAGTGTTCCAGTTTATATCGTCAGGATTTCACCAGTCGATAGTTTAGCGAAAATTAAAGGTGGTTTGTCTAATAAACTATGGTCGAATGTTGCTTCCTTTTTGATGTACAGGGCATTAAAGAAAATAAATTATTTTAAATAATTTGCTATAAATCAATAACAAAAAAAGTTAGTCTTCTGAAATTTTCCATACATTTTTTTTTGTATTCTCTTATTAATAGTGGTTGCAATTATTTTATTTAGAACACAGAGGCGCGTGCGTACGGGTTTCTTCAAAAACATTTTATTGAATAAAACGTACACCACTGGTTTTTTTTGCAGCACCAATATGCAGAGAGTATTTTCCATTCAATTTAGAAACTTTTTTGTATCTTACAATTTCTTGATAACTTAACTTTTTTTTCTTATTTATTAAAGAGGTATTTCTCTATTAGATTTCCGAAAAAAGCATCAGTACAAAGTTGTAGAGAAAAATATTTCCTACAACTTTCCTTTTAATATTTTTTTGATATTGTCAATATTTAAAAAGATATTCAACAAATAAGTTGCAAATTTTAGGGAAAGTTAGGTACTACTTACTACTCTTTCCCGAAAATTTTCAACTTATTTGTTGAAAAACTTTTTAAATATCGACAATATCAAAAAAAGTTTAAAAGATAAGTTGTAGGAAATATTTTCTTTACAACTTTGTACGTACTCTTTTTCTCGAAAATTTAATAGGAAAAAAGTTATTCAATAAACAAAAAAAATCCAACCCTTAATTGAGGGCTGGTGAAGGAAGGGCGGGGTCTACGAATACACAAACTCAGTTTTAAACTTTCAGGGTGACCCTCTAGACGATTCTACAAAAATTGGCTGTAGGGTAAAAAAAGTCTATTTGAAGCCTTTTTTTCTCCCTTATTTACTATACTATTAGTTTATTTTGAGTTAAGTTAACAAAAAATTATAAGATACGAAAAAGTTTCTAAATTGAATGGAAAATACTCTCTGCATATTGGTGCTGCAAAAAAAACGGTGACGTACGTTTTATTCAATAAAATGTTTTTGAAGAAACCCGTACGCACGCCTCTGTGTTCTAAATAAAATAATTGCAATCACTATTAATAAGAGAATACAAAAAAAAAGATCTATGCAAAATTTCAGAAGGCTAACTTTTTTGTTATTGATTTATAGCAAATTATTTAAAATAATTTATTTTCTTTAATGGCCTGTACGTCAAAAAGGAAGCAACATTCGACCATAGTTTATTAGACAAACCACCCTTAATTTTCGCTAAACTGGTGAAATCCTGACGATATAAACTGGGATATATAATAATTTTTTAAATCTATATTTCACATTTTCTCTTAAATTGTATTTTAACCTTTTTCATTTAAAAAATTGTCTTAATCTGAAGAAATATATCCAAGTTTAAATATGAAAACTTTTTTGTAAAAAATTGTTAGGTTCTTAATACCATCCGTATCCCCATCTTTTCCAGTTCCAAAGTATATCTCTAAATTTTTTTTCGAAGCATTGTAAGTTCTAAGCGTGTGCATCATTCCATCATTTATCTAAATTTTATAATTCTCGTATTCGTCAACTTTCCAAGGTAAACACACAACTCCCAGAAATTATAGATTTGAAATTAGAACATCTGAAATTCTGAAACCGATTTCAGTGTGATGTGTTTCAGTAAATTTTGAGGGATACCCCAGATTTGTTTAGAAAAGTAAGCTCGTATCTACGTTTTTATATTACATACACACAGATACGTTTTCTTAGAACACACACACATTTATTTAATGCTGCTAAAGTTGGATGAACACACATAGAGAGGGGAGCTTAAATACTAAGCCGAAGTTACTTGAGTAACAGTTTTGTTTAAGCACCGTGTGGAACACACTCCTCGCTCGAACTTTGTAGTCCACTGATAATCAATGTGATATCTCATAATAAATTCAAATAGTATCTCAAGTGCGTTTATTAAACTTATTGAAAAGATTACAGTGTTGCTTATTATTTCTCTGGTAAAGATAGTTATGTGATGTGTTTAATGTACAAAGTGAAATAAAAGAGTAGACAATAAAAAGTGCGGATATTTTTGGTGTTTAGAAACAGTAATAATGGTGGTGAATAAAATCACAATGCCCGCCCAACCAAATTTGAATATGCGTCGTGTTTTTCTTAACAGAAAGGTAAAAATTGCTTTTTTAACCTTGGTGTCTAAAAAACTATTTTTAGCGGATTTTCGTTTATAGACCACCGGTAGCAGACCACATACTTGAGGTCAAATTTATACACAATTTTCACACGCTCAAAAACTGCTTTGCAATTACAAATTTTACTTACCTTTCTAAAATTCAAAATACAAATCATCAACAAACAGTTCATTGAGTTAAATTTTGTTCTTTAAATTATTGATTCGCTGATTCAGGCCACAACTGCAGAAATGTAACTCAATGAAAAATGAAAAAGTTTTCCCACACAACACATATGCCATGGAAAAAAACGTTTATTTGTTGATTTTATGGAGTTTTTATTTAGCTGTCGGCTGAATAAGTTGAGGGGGGAATTAAGAACGAATTTCAAGTTGTAGGTGGAATTTATTAAAATTATCCTCTATAGTGTTTTAATTAAGTACCAACTTCAACTTTCCAATTGCACAACGTAGAAATTTTTTAAAGAATTAAATCCTATAAGTATAAATTAACATAAAAAAACGTATTTGTAAATCAAACTACTCTATTTAATTTCAAAAACTGCTGACTCGTGTACAACACTCAAACTAAATATTTACATCTTATAAATCCTGTTCGACTCACAATACCGTAACTATTGGCCAAATCGCATTATCAACAAAAATATTTTGATATCCAACAATAAAAACACTTCAGTTTGGCTTTAGTTACCTAATACGTCCAACAAAATAGGAAATATTTTATTTAGCTCCACACTACAGTAATAATAATAATTAAGAATAACAACACCAAGATATGCGTTATCAATTTTAGGAAGCAATTAGGTATTATTTATCAGGAATACTTTGACATACAAATTGGTTGTCGGCCAAACATCAAACAAAATTTTCAACCAGAGTTATTTTCTTCTAAAAAGCATGCGACCTAATTTTAATTTACTTCATTTGCTTCACTCCGAAGCTGCATGTTTTGAATATTTCGATACTAAAACAATATAATATATTGGTCACGTTTTCCTCAAATCATCACGAACACAAAATAAACATCCCATAATTTATTTGGTACAATTAACTAGAGAAATAAAAATGTCTATGCGTTATTTACAAAGAATATGTGTTAGTTTGATAGGAAAAGGAGACATTGGTATTTTTATGTGTGTTTTTTTAGCACACGGTTGTTTATCAGCTCAGAGCAAAAATCGCGACTATAAACAAATAAAAATTGTGGAAAAATAATGAGGAGGAAACAGAATATAATAAACTTTTTTTGTACAAAGAGGAAAGTTTTGACCTAAAGGAGTTCAACATCCTGTAAGGTTTCATAAATTCTTTTCTGGACCAAACTAGAAAAAAATGATTTTTTAAAATTTTCCACATTTGTTATAATTTTAGAAGAGCATTTTTTTATAGTATCAAAACAAGTTTCATAATTTTTCCATAAAAATAGACAGTAAATACAGATGAATTATTAGAAAAATGAAAATTTTAACATTAATTGATGTAAGGGAGAAAATTATTTTATTTCTCCTGCCAAATAATTTTCATAGGTGTGTTTATTGGCAAACTACCTATCGCAAGTATAAAGACTCTTTTTGAGTTCATTTTTTCGTCACTAACTTATAGAAAAGAAAATATTTCTTTTGACCATCTATGAAAAATTGCAATGCAGAAAAATTAAACGTTCTCAAAAATATTAATCAGCAACTTGTGGTTATGATTTAAATATGAAACGATAAATGAGTAATAGTTTATAGGAAATAATTCGGGGCGTTCCAAAAACGGTTTAGAATAGGTAATAAATATTTTTTAGTTCAGTTAAAGTTGTTCTAGGAAGCAAAACAATTTTTGAAAGAAGAAAGGAGTATTTTGAGATACCTACGCCTCTAAAGTTATTAATGTGAGGATTCGACTAAAAACTACTTTATATTTTCCCACAAAAATCAAAATTTCCGAAGATTTTTAGTCGAAATTACACGTGTTAGTTCTCCCACACATCACTAATTGTACGAATTATTCAATTTAGTTTCCAAAATTTGGACCAGCTCCAACCGTTCTATAAACTCAACAAAGATACTTCGCGGAACCAACAATTTTTATCCTATTTTAAGCGCACCATACTTACATTTTCTAAAAATAGTGTTTAGTTGGAGATGTCAACAGAATCCAGTGCATGTAAGAATAAAACTGAACAGAAAACTTTGACCTTTACCCACCTGTATAATACACGGATCATATTCTGCAAACGTACACTTCTCCTCCTCATCTATTTTTCCGCTAAATCAGCGTTATTCTCCACTTTTGTAATAACACATCTAACTAGCGGCACAAGCCACAACAAAAACTGTAGGTGTGCGCAAGCACACTTTGGTTATTCTTCGGTTTTAATCTAACTTTTGATAACATTCCTCTGGTATTTAATTACGTTTAAGAAAGTTTGTTACACTAATAAATAATTTATGCCAAGTAATTTGAAATGTTCACCATAAAATAAAATGTCTAAACGTTTGTGCTGCCATAAGGCGTAATTTAATTCTTATTTATTGGGTTTATGTCTAGACTTACAGACGGCTAAATAAATGTACAGGTACCTATGGGTTTGTTTATTGTGAAATCTCCCACAAAAACATAATAATTTTATCCATGGTTTAAGTTTAGATTCAATTTATCACAGTGTACTACAGTGAATTAAAGGCCATTAAGGCACAGGCTACAAGCATTGTCTTGAAACTCTATCAACTAACCAAATAAATTACATTTTATGAAGAAAGAATCTCATTTAAGTCTATTAAAGTTAACGAGTGGGGTTTTCATAAGATTACACTAGCTACTCGTAGTATTTACCAAGCTTTTTAGAACAATCTTATTTCTTGGAATATACAGATGATAATAGATGGAAACAGACCACACATCATCAGGATTTGTAAATTCTTGTTAATACAATTTGATTCACTGCCAAAACTCCGTGTTAAAACAAGTTTTATCTATAAAGTAAAATCGAAAATCGAAGTCTTTGGCATTAGAGAAAAATGTTCGTGACCGGCCTTGACTTTTATGGAGGGACATAAATTTTCAATCAAACTGTAATAAACCTTTGGACAATATTATGGTTTTTATTTGGGTCAAAGAGAAAAATGTGCGCCTGACAATTAAGCAACTGAAAAAAATGCGCCTGAAACCCATCATAAAATTGTTTGCAAAAAAATGTTTTGTAATCAGTCTGTTAATGGGTTCTATTTTGGGTCCATTTTTTCAAGTATGCCAGTAACGGTGTCTTCGAGATTTTCTTTCAGAACACAAATTCTTTGCGAAATAAATCGATACTATCGAAGAATAGTTTTTTTACGTTAATTATTGTAAACAAAGTAAATTTATTGTTTCTTGAGAATCATGTCGATAAAAATAAATGTTATTGTCATTATTTATTCAGTCAATATTATTGTCAGATTAATGGCCGGTTCCTCAAACATGATGCGATTAACATAATTAACTATTCTCAAATTAATTTGAATTTAACGGACTGCTATTGGTCAATCCCTAATCTGTATTAAATTCAGCCAATCAGAATGATTATTCTCTGATTAAATATTTATTTGACGAAAAAAATAATTTTCGGAAAAATTCTTGCACTTTCCGATATAAATAAGTAAAGATAATCGACGTATTTTGTTAAGTATTTTCGGGGACACCCTGTATAGAAACTAATAACGTAAATTTTACAAAAGCACAAAATCGTGACGCACTTTTAAAACCGCATCAAAGGATTCTAATGTTTAGCACAAACAAAGACCTCACTCATTATTTATTGACTTGAAACTCAAAATCCACTTTAATTTTACAGCTTTTCTACCAAAATCACCAAGCTATACAAAGAACTCAGAATTAAATAAACGGTAAACTCTTCTAAAGGTTATTTACGTCAGTTCCAGAGGAATGTTAAGAATTTAAAGTACACTTTTAAAACATTTCTCTTTGCATTCACTTTTTGTGTCTCTGGGTGCATGCCATCGCCAAACTTTCCTAGAGAAGTCTTAGGAATTTCGTATTATCCTTTTTATTATTATTTTAGTAAACGATGAGCAATAATAAATATTCATGTTTATTTACCGCGCGCGCGTCCTTACGTAACAACTATGAGAAAATAATCGGTTTATTTTTATATCCTGTTATCAATGGTGCTATTCGGTGACTAAGTAGTTAGACGGATGAATCATAGCATTTTTCGTTAGTATTTTTTTGTGCTCGACTTGCCCCGTAACGATTTGTTTTATAACCGGTTAGGATATTTAACGTATTTTTTCCAAGTGTTTACAGGTAGAAAAGTATTGTTTAACGATTTTAATTTGAATTACTCATAAAAAGGAATTTATCACGACATAACAACTGATAATGATTCCGATGATGAATCTAATCCATCATAAGTCAAAATAATTCCGTGAGGCTGTTGAAAATCACCTCGATTTCACCGTGACGTCCGTCACAAAATTCAAAGAATAATCTTTTTTTCTGGTGTTTATTTGTTGAATATGTTAGCACATTACTAATTCAGTTGATCATAAAACACATCTACCTTACATTGTAAACAAATACAACATAATCAAATCGAATGATTTTGAGTAGGAGTTTGAAGTAATTTTAAAAAATAATTTTTGGTATGGCAAAAACTCTTCCTTAAAATTAGCATAACGCGTCCTTCGTTGCGAACCTCAACGTTCGTTGTAATTTTGCATATTCATTAGTGTAATAACGAATATTTATGGTACCATTTGTGTACATGGTTCCTCATTTTTCCGCATTTATGTTGTAACCGATCAATAATACAATATTTAATCGACTTTATCCTTTCAATCTACTAGTGGAAATTCCACTTTCCCCAAGGAACTCAAGTCTCAAGTAAATATCTTGTATAAATGTAGTTAATATTCCAACAATGTTTCTGTAATTTATTTATTTTAAACTTACAACACTCAACGAACCGGACCAATGTTCAATGGAGTGAGGTTAGACCAGAACATGGTTTTATATTTGATGCAAGATTTAAAAACCAATAAATATTTATAAATAATGTTGTAAACTTGAAAGAAACTATTATTGGTTACTAATGGGGTAATTTTTAACATGAAAACAGAATTGAATTGACTAAAGACCGGTTTATTCACCTTCAATTAATTTAGCTGAAAATATTTCCATGGAAATGATTGATTTGAGGATTCTTATTGGTTTAGAGATCATTGTTACCATGGCAACTACTTAGAGTTTAGTCAAAATATAAATTTATGGTTCCGTTTCTTTTTAGATATATTTTTTTCCTACTATGGCCAAAAGATAGTTTTTAATTTTTAATACCTCCGGTAGTGTGAACATTTCCGGTGATTTGAACTTTTTGGTCTTATTCATTTCAGACTATCGTATAAGTAGGTATCCGTCGAAAATTCCCGTTTTTATAGCCTAGGTTAAAAATTATGCAATTTTTTTACTTTCCCGCCTTTAAACTGTCATCAAACTGGGAAAAATTAACAGATTTTCTTGCGGTTTGCTTTATTAGAAAGAAATGAGTTAGTTTTACTAGGAAAATGAAACAAAATGAAAATCCGTAGAAAATTCCTGTTTTTATAGCTTACTAAACGTCGCTTAAAAATTATGCAATTTTTTTACTTTCGCGGCTTTAAACTGTCATCAAACTGGGAAAAATTAACAGATTTTCTTGCGGTTTGCTTTATTAGAAAAAAATGAGTTAGTTTTACTAGGAAAATGAAACAAAATTAAAATCCGCCGAAAATTCCTGTTTTTATAGCCTACTAAAGACTCGCTTAAAAATTATGCAATTTTTTTACTTTCGCGCCTTTAAACTGTCATAAAATTGGGAAAAATTAACAGATTTTCTTGCGGTTTGCTTTATTAGAAAGAAATGAGTTAGTTTTACTAGGAAAATAAAACAAAATGAAAATTCGTCGAAAATTCCTGTTTTTATAGCCTACTAAAGACTCGCTTAAAAATTATGCAATTTTTTTACTTTCGCGCCTTTAAACTGTCATAAAACTGGGAAAAATTAACAGATTCTCTTGCGGTTTGCTTTATTAGAAAGAAATGAGTTAGTTTTACTAGTCAGTTTTGCATAAAATTGGCTTTGTCTATGTATTATATTCATCAGAACTTGAAATGCAATAGTGTAACTGGCTCAAAAGATTTCAGAAAATGTTCTCTGTAAAAACCAAAGAATTTTCTTTTTTCTTTGGTGATGAGTCGCAAATAATTTTTCTGTGTCCTCCATTCCATCAAAATCGACAACAATAATTTCAGTCCTTCTCGCGTTTTTACTGAACGAGCTAAAACAAAGCCCCATATATGAATTTTTAGAAAATTGGAGGATGCGCCGGTTTTTTTGAAATTTACTGAAAAATTAATTGTGATGAAAATCATTACTTTTTATAAAAAAAATTTGATCCAATGGAAAAACCAGTTAATTTCTATTGATTTTGATGAGAAAAAAATGTCATATAACAAATTTGTTTAAAAACAAGCGACTTTTATTAGACAAATCCCACCCCATCTACTTTTTCGGATTTGTCCCTTAACACAAACCTACACTTATTTTTCGATTTTTACCCTTTTTTCCCCACCACAGGCGCCTAGGCAGGATAATCCGGTTTACACATGCCACATTTTGCATGCTTTGAGAAACCACACGAAGCTTTCAACCATTATGTCGCTTTATTTACAACCTAAATCACATACTTTTGTAATTCTCAATTCAGTATTCTAAAGTAGACTAGTAGGCACACAATTCCATTCATCGTTTTGAATGTAATATACCGTGGGTGATCGCGCGGTCGGCTCGGCCTTGTATAAACACCACATGATTGTCTGAATTCACTCAGTCACGGTTTTCCTTGTTTCAAACATGATTGATTTTATACAAACCTAACTATTTAAAATCACATATTGCACTTGTTTGCTTTAGTTTACCACAAATAGCAAAAACAAAGTGAAGTGTATAGTTTTAATTGCTTCGTGCTGATGGATTATATAATAAAATTGTGGATTGGCCATCTACTGCTATAAACTTTCAAATAAAGGTAATTTGTTGTTTGACTCTCGTGTTAGGTTAATTGATAAACGCACAAACACAAAGTTAAAATTAATTAGAGGTTCAGAACCTGTTTTGCGTTTTGTTTGAAATCATAATATCACACTGACGCTGCTTAAAAATAACTACAGTGATCCTGACCTTTACAATAATAATTCTTTAACAATTTTCTGCCTGACAAAACCATGTTCATGATACCCAACATATTAATCATTTGATGGCTTAGTTTACGGTTACAATAAACACAATTTTACAATCTTAAACCGTTCTTGTCTTGCAGATAAGATAAGATATTTTGCACAAACTCCTATATCATAAAGGTACAGGTAGAAGTTTGTTTCAGTTACCATTTCGAAATATAAATAGTGAGACGTGTCGTATATTCACAGAAAACTGAAGCATAAATGTGACTCTACTATAATTTTTTTAGTGTAAATCTAGTGATTAAAATGCGTAAAAACCTGTACACAGTAAGCGAAAACTCATTTTCAAATAACCGCCACATAAATAAAGCAACATTTAACGAGAGGATGCAATATTTCCAGAAGGTAATCTAAATCACTTATCTTGGTGATGTTGACAATAATGATGGTTGTGGTGTTTTAAATTGATTAGCCTGGAGCCAGTTATTTGCCCGGTTAACCCCCGCGCTCTTTCTTAATTTTCCGCATTTATTATAAATATTTCTAGAACAAATACCTGTAATAATCATACAGCAAAACTTGTTTAGTTAACGCAAGGACAATCAACATCTCAATAAAATATACCACCTACGGTTTATTTGTCTTCTACGATCAATTTTCGAACCGAAGTTTGCATTTCAAAAAAACGTTACGTCACAGAAAAAATACGTTACGAGTTTACGTTTTCATTCATACGCTCATTCATAACATACATACTAAATTCGATGTGACATCATATAACTAATAATATAAAAAAGGTCAGCTGTATAATCTTGTAAATGTGTGTGTGTATATATGCTTGTAATGGTAATCTATTAACAATTCTGTTCGGAGATAACACAGACAATTTTATTGATAAACTTATTGTACCGTACAAGACAAATCTTATCGTTATTCAGCTGCGTTTACCACATGGTTGACACAATGTTTATTGCAAACTATAGTGAAAGTTTAGTGGACAATAATAATAATTATTATAATTAGGACAAAACACGTTTTTTCCGGCTTATTAATAAATATGCATGAAGTTATTTTTGCTGATAAACACTGACGCACATAAACGTTGTTATAACATCGCACACGAGATTCAAAGGTAAAAATAACTTATTATTTATAATTTTAACTTTAACGGTGTCAGAAAATGAAAAATTCACCAAAAAAAGGCAACAACTTTATGTCCGGATATCCGGCATAGTAAAACGTGATGTTTTATTGCCGGCAATTGACAAACGGATGCACTCCAGGCAAATGACCGTCGATTTACATTGAAAAAGTATATTTTACAGAATAATAAACAATGCAAACTTGGATGATTTATGTACAACGTCAAGTAATTAACTATAATAAAAATAAATAATTTTCTGTTTGCAGATGGCGACTGAGTTTCCCGCCGATCACAATGCAAATGGAAATGAACTTCCTCAGATGATGACACTCAACACCCCAAGGTCGACAGTTACCACAACTTCACAGGTACGATAAAATTTATATTGTTTACGTCTATTTATTTATAAACTATTCCCATTCCAATGTATTTAATTTATTCACATTGAACTCATGTAGTTCCCCTGCTTAAAATATTATAATAAACAACAACTTTTATCGTTTTATAATTGACACGAAAAGTGATAACTTGCAGCATAACATTTTGTTAAAAGTACAGTTTAATATTTGCGCTGATAAACAAATATCACCTGTTTTGCCGGGCTTTTTAACGGCAAATCTACATTTCTTTTGAAAGTGTTGAAACCATTTATTTATACACAGAATTCTTATCAATATCTTTTATATTTGTGCAAATATTTTTTTATAAACGCTTTTTACAAAAGTTTCCGTCATAAAACTAGAGTTTTTATAACGGATATTAATAAATAATTTAATTTAAATAACAGGTAGTTCCAGGGTTTAGATTTGAATTAAAAAAATGTTCTGAAAGTTGGTTAAATTATATCTAAACTAAACTGTTAGAGTTAGAAAGCTATTTGTGATTATATATGTATCAATAGGATATTTAAATTACCTTAAGGCTCTTTCATTGACAAGATGTAACCTTCATAAATGGAACCAATTTTATTCAATTTATAAGTTAACGTAACGTATATCAAAAATCAAATTAATGATAAACCCACAGACTCAAATTTTGATCTAAAATCATTTTAATATCTAATTTTTGGTAATCTGTAAAATCGGACCTAACCTAGGATAACCACAATTCTTTACCTCAATTCCTTAAAACCTTAGCAACATGAATTTAATTTGTCCCAGAGTAAACAATTTCTCAATTTTATTGGAAACTAATTTTCCTATAAACGTGCCCATACCAGAAAAGACCCGTTTAACTCGAACACAATTTTCACCTCATCGGACGCGTTTGGCCACCATCCAACAGACAAAAAAAAAATCACGCCATACTTACAAGCTATAAATACAAGCAACAATCACACTTCCAAATCCAAAACCACAAATACAACAATGTCTCATAGGTTTCCTCTTAATAAATATTTAGTTACAGACGAATTCACAATCCAGTACGACAACGACTCGAGTTAAATCATCCAGTTCTACATCGACCAGCACCCAACGACTTCATCTCAGCTCCACATCGGACCTAAAGGCATCTAACATGAAATCAGATCTAGTCGATTTTAAAAACAATTTGAATGATATGAAGAGCAGCATTTCCAACGATTATTTGAAGAATCTCAGAACATCCTTGGAAGATTTGGTGGACGTGGACGAAGATGAGGAAATGCAGGAGCCGTTAGTGACTTATCCAGATGACACGCCTGTTCCTTCGGAAATTGGTTCACCTATCAATGCGATGGATACAGTGAAATTCGAACAGAAAACGACTAATAAAATCCAGAAAACCAAAGTAAGTAAGCAAGCAGTTTTACGATTGCAAAGATCAAATGTTAATTGGGTTTGATTGTGATAAAGCTGGAAGTTAATTATTTTATCAGTGACAACAACATGTAACGGTTAAAGTTTGTAATGTATTAATATTTATTCTGTGGGGACGCGTGGTGATTCACGTTTTCCAGAATTTCGACTATTTAATACACAGTAGTTAAAAATAAAATGCACTCATTGGGTTTGCCAAAACATCACTGGTTCGTATAATCTTAAACAAAAACAATTATTATACATAATTTTCTAATATTAAGTTGTTTTGTGTTTTTTTCAGTTTGTCAAAGACGGCTTCAAAGCTGAAAAAGAGAGTGCAAAGTGTGCCGAAATGAAGAAACTTCAAGCAGGCGACGTGAGCTACGAAGAAAACAGTGCAGCTGCAGCAACTAGAGCCCGTTTAGAGATCGATGGAATATCCGCTGAAAAGAGCCAAGTCACTGCCAAAGTAAGATTTTAGTTTTTGTTGATTGAAACGCAACACGACAATGTAATTTTGTTATACTGTTGTGTCGGTGAGCCTTGACCTGGAGCTGCGGTAGCACGATTGTCGTTAAGCCCCTCTGCAATGTTATTCAGGTCATTTGAGACAACTAGCACTCCTTTTTCAGGTGCGCCACATATATTATTGCAAATGTATAATGTAAATAAATAAAAAATATTTATGTGGCCACGGGTTTTACCTGCCTAGGCGTAATATTAATGTTTTCCACGCTAATAACACACAACTTTTATCTGTTTAGCTGCCTATTCAACCATACGAAATTTTTAATTATACCGGCGATAACACCGATTTAATTGCTTTAAAAATGTTGAGTATGTACTTTTTACGCGTGTTTTCGATAACGTGTATTTTCCGATGCAAATCGATTAACTAGACAATAAAACTTTTATAATTATTACATCTTGATAGAACTAATAGCCTTTTTATTACATTCCAATTTGAAACTAGAAACGATATGGTACCGCAAAGTAGTTTAGGGCAGCAAATATGCACAAAAAAATACCTTTAATATTTTTTATGATCATATTTATGAGAATTGGCCTTGATGACCGTGTAATTGCTGTAGTAATAGTGATTCTAAATAAGGACATAAATAAACAATCATTGAGTTGAGAAGCTTTAAAACATTTCAAAATATATACACAGTGTGTCCTTAAATTAAAATAAACGACGATAGAAACAAACATACCTTTCTATAATGGTCAAAATTTAGAATAAAAACAGAACATGTAAAGGAATATTTCCCAAAATTTCAACAAAATCAGTTCAGTAGAAGGCAAGAAGAAAATATGTGTGTGTTTGTTATGTGTGATGGTTAAATTGTTATTTATATTATTGATATTGTTTACAAAGTTTTAACAATATAAGGTACGAATAAATAAATTTGTTGATGTTATACGTAAAATAAAGATTAGAACTATTTTCTGTTACACATGAATTTAAATTGAAAATGGAACGAAATTCTAGGATTAAATAGTAATTATGTGAGCTACATAATTAATAAATTTACATACATAAACTCAATTTTATTTCTTACAACACTCAATTAAACTCAAGATTTCAGGTGCAAATAACTTTACCTACTCGTGCATAATTTTGGTTTGCCAGAATCGCGTTGAAAATTTACAAAATGTAAAAACAGTCAACATTGTTTTATTAAAAACATAAATATTCATGAGGTTTCGACTAGTTTATAAAATTACACTATTCGTGCAGGGTAAATCGATACGTTCTGTCTACACAGCGCCAAGACGTCGACGTCATGACCTCAGTGGTGGTTGCCCCTCGCCATGAGCAACACGCTTATTCAACTAGTTTTCAAAATTTCGAAACCAACTTTGAATATTTGCACAAAAAACTCAGTAAACAATCACATGTTTATCCTACAAAGAAGCAGATATACTTCATGGTACTCCAATAAGGTATAATTTTATTGGAATCCGTGGGCGACGCGAAATTTTTTTAATTTTTAATATTTATTAATCAAAACACATTATGTGGTATAAAGCAGTGATTCATTCAATTTTAAAGGTAATTGTTGGATAAAACTAAAATACAAAATCACCCGAGGAATTCATAGAAAAATATAAACATAACTTATGGCATTAGTCCAAAAAAATCAATGCTAATAGGAGTTTGTAGTATTTTTATAACAGAGCTATGTCAAGTACATTTGCGATTCTGTGCGTGGCTAAACGCAATCACACGATTTCGGTGTCGGTGAAAATGATATGCTATAAAAAAAACCAATTGATTGCTAGTGATTATTATGCAATCTAATTATTCCAACTCCCAAGTGTAGTGTGTTTATTGATATCACGTGACTGTGTGGGAGTAATTCAGTAGCAGCGTAGCAGCAATGTCGGCACCGTGGCCAGTAAAAAAGGGGGCTTTTCGCAGCTCTGGCCAAAGCGATGATCTTCTACCCGAACCAATCATAATGAAAAATGCGTTCAAACCCAGTAAACTGCAGTTGACACTAGTTAAAAATGTAAACAAGTGTTTATTGCGTTTAGTATCTATTACGCTGTCAAGGCAAACTAACAAGAACAAATCCGAGTTATTAATATTTATCTTTATTATCTGCTTGTGTTAACAATGTTTCAAAATTAAAAACTCTACCTTGTAAAGTACTTAATAAATGTATTTTATTATATTGCAGGAAGCCAGATCTTTAAAAGCTGGCGAAATTAGTCAACAGGAATCCAAGAATATTGCTCATACCAACAGAAAAGTGACAACAGATAAATACAGTAGTGAAAAAACCGCAGTAGAATCGCAACAACAACGCCAGACCGTAATAGCCAATAGTGTCTATAATCAGGAGAAACATCGATCGTCTAGTCGCGAAGTCGTCTACACAACTTCATCATCAAAAGATTTCAGTACATCAACATCTATAAGCGCTAGCAAACAAGTAAGAATTTCTACAGCAATAACTTTGTAACAGTTCTTAACTAGATTTTTTAGTTCCAGCTAATGAACGGTAACATGACTGAAGATATCCTTGCAGTTACTTTTGAGGACTTGGACCAGCTTTCCTCCACTTCAAACACAACAGACGTGGAAAGAGCCATCCACAAATATTCCACATATTTGGACGCATCAATAAAATGCTTACTTCAAAACCCGAACAGCAATGCTCCGATAGTTCTAAACAAAATCAACGAAGTCATGAGAAAAGCTTGGGCAGTTCAAACCTACGGCCACGAGTTAGGCTACTCCTTATGCAATGCTTTGCGAAACTGCGGCGGTTTGGATTTAATTATGACTAATTGCACAAAATCTGACCAAATTGACTTGCAATTTTCCAGTGCTAAGGTACTGGAACAATGTCTGACGACGGAAAACCGGGCGTATGTAGTAGAGCACGGTTTGGAAAAAGTAGTAAAAGTTGCATGCGTTTGCACGAAACCCTCCAACTCTGTCGACCATTCTAGAGTTGGAACCGGAATTTTAGAGCATTTGTTTAAACACAGCGAGGAAACCTGCAGCGATGTTGTACGCTTGGGAGGCCTAGACGCCTTGCTGTTTGAATGCAGAAAAAGCGACGTAGAAACCCTACGACATTGCGCAGGAGCCTTGGCTAATCTCAGCTTGTACGGAGGTGCAGAAAATCAAGAGGCTATGATCAAAAGAAAAGTACCAATGTGGCTATTTCCTCTTGCGTTCCACAACGACGACAACATCAAATACTACGCCTGCCTAGCAATAACCGTTTTGGTAGCTAACGCTGAAATCGAAGCCGAAGTCCTACAATCTGGCACCTTAGGTTTGGTAGAGCCTTTCGTCACATCGCACAACCCCTCCGAGTTCGCAAAATCTAACTTGGCACATGCACATGGCCAAAGCAAAACCTGGTTGAAGAACTTGGTTCCTGTTTTGGATTCCAAGCGAGAGGAGGCACGAAACTTAGCCGCTTTCCACTTCTGCATGGAAGCGGGGATAAAGAAGCAACAAGGCAACACAAACATTTTTGCAGAAATTGGTGCTGTTGAGAAACTAAAGAAGGTAGCTAGCTGCCCCAATGCAGTGGCATCTAAATATGCAGCTCAAGCTTTAAGACTGATAGGCGAAGTAGTGCCCCACAAATTGAGCCAACAGGTACCTTTATGGTCGTATGAGGACGTCGAAGAGTGGGTTAAACAAATTGGTTTTGAACACAAGGCAACTATTTTTTACGAAAGCAAAGTAGATGGAGACTTGCTTTTACAGCTAACTGAAGACAACTTGAGGGACGACATTAAATTAGAAAACGGAATAGACAGAAAGCGTTTCACTCGAGAATTGCAGAAACTTAAGAAAATGGCTGACTATACATCGCGAGATCCAGCTAACATTAATAATTTCCTCCAATCCATGGGACCCGATTTCAGTATCTACACATATAGCTTACTAAACGCGGGAGTAGAAACCAAAGACTGCTTGCGGAACATTTCCGAGGACCAGCTAATGGCGGAATGTGGGATCAGTAACTCAATCCATAGATACAGAATAATGGAAGGCATAAGGCAGCTAGAGAACGGTTTAGCCAATGGATTAAATGAAGATAACATTGACAAATCTTTGGATGTTTTTGTTAGCTACAGAAGATCCACTGGCTCACAGTTAGCTAGTTTATTAAAGGTCCATTTGCAGCTGAGGGGTTTCAGTGTATTCATTGATGTTGAACGACTGGAAGCTGGAAAGTTCGATAATAACCTGCTGCAGAGCATACAGAAAGCCAAACACTTTTTGTTGGTTTTAACACCGAATGCTTTGGACAGGTGTATTAAAGATGAAGAACGGAAAGACTGGGTGCATAGGGTAAGGATTATTTAGAACCTGTTGAAGGCTTGGAAGGTTTTAATAAATTTTCAAGGCCTCTACTCGATGAAAGTAATATTAACTTTTGATTTTTTTGTCCACAGGAAATTGTAGCAGCTTTGCAAGCAAATTGCAATATAATTCCTATAATCGACAATTTCATTTTTCCTGAAACTGAAGAATTACCTGAAGATATGAGACAAGTTTGTCATTTTAATGCAGTGCGGTGGATTCATGACTATCAGGATGCTTGCGTGGACAAACTCGAAAGGTAAATATCGATTTTCTCAGGTTCTACAAACATGTATATATAAATCACTTTGTCGGATCAACAACATTGAGAAATCGATGGGTTCTAACAAATAGTTGGATTATAATTGAATAATAATTAGCGGATTTTAAATTTTTTTTACGAAAAATCTGATAAATAAATAAATAAATTAGTTGATCCAAGCCATGAGATAACCATTCCGAAAATCTGCAGGTGTACTTAGATGACTAATGAAATTTTTTTCAGGTTTCTTCTAAGACCTAGAGATTTTGGCTCACACTAATTTATTTTGCTAATTCAGAATACCTTATCTACGTATACTCGTATTTTATTACCAAAGCAGTGCCTCAAAGCAAATATAAAAATAAATAGCTTAAGCATACTAAGCAACTTTGTTTTCTTCTTTTTTAACCTAAATATATTCTTAAAATAAAAACAAATAATACATACTGATTTAGTTTTTAATTCGTAGAGATATACGAAGAAAATTATTGAGAAGATATTGATAAACTTCACAATAAATGGATGAAACAACTTACTCCTTAGTAAGTTCCTGATCGATAATATTTTCACTTATTTACTTACATTTATTCCGTTTTATCACATAAAATCTCATAAAAAAGATAAATGAGTCAAATATAATTAAACTATCAAAACCATTAAAGCAATTAATTTTATATCTATTTAACTCACAAACTTTTGCTTATTTTGCATGCCTCATGATGTGGTTGAGGTGAGTTCGCTGTTAGATAAGATAGTAAGAAATTTTCAAAAAACTCATTAATACATATTACAATCCAAGCTGAAAAAATTCTTAAAAGGATTAAACATTTATTTACAGTTTCCCATCTCAAACCAAATAAACTCATCATTGTGTTTTGTTACAGGTTCATGCGTGGTGAATTAAACACACGTTGTGGTGATGGTCTGATAAACCGCGTTGGGCTAAACAAAGGTGACATAACACCTGGAACCCCATCTAATCCAAATCTTGTAAGGCAGCCCCCGAACTATCAAAGAATGCACAGCAATGATTCGGGCAGTGGCAAAAGTTCGGACAAGGATGTTAATGGGAACTCGGGCCTGAATAGGGATTGACTAGATGGTCCCCTAGCCTCGGTTACACCTACCCCATTACCTAGGTATGTATCAATTATTGAATGTGCTCACTACACAAATTAACACAAATATGTTCTGCAATTTTAAAGTTCAAGAAGTTCAAAAATTTTATATGAAAACAGGAATTTTTAAAAAAATTTCATTAAATAAAGTTGGGACGGGAAAATAGAACTAAACTAAATTCTCCATATTTTCGGTGCCTTCGATATAATTTGATTTTATGCATGTTTGCTACTAAAACTGGAACTCAAAATGCACGCAACTCTTGCCCCTTATCTATCATACCTAACGCTTTTGTGCTTAAATTAACCGATCCTGTTGACTAACATACATTTTCTAGTTATTAATTCCAGATTTTACAAAGCAACCAGTCCGTCCCGAAACTGGATAATGACGTCCAATAGAAACAGAGGGCTCCCGCCTCAATATCCTTACATACGGCGGGGTTCCAACACACCCATTTCATCGTTGGCTCTATACAATTCCCCGCCAACTCCAAACCGATCTCGTAGTCTTGATGGTTTTTTAGATGCGGAGCCAGTGAAGGCTGTTGCCTCAAAAGTGGCCGCTGAAAAATCGACTCCGTCCGAAAACACAAAAAGTTGTGACGATTTGGATAAAACGACAGCTGATGTTGGCGAGCCCATCGTCAATGAAGAGACTGAGACGAACTTAAGTAAAGTGAAAGCTTACAGTATGGACGACCATTTGGATTGTTCCATGAATAACAGTGATAATGACAAGTCATCGATTTATAGTAGTAATTCGAATGATTCGAAACGCAAAAGGAATTTTATGGACCGATGTGTAAATAAAGTGCGATCTCTTATTAAAAAATAATTTTTTTGCCATTTATCTATCTAGAGTTTTTAGAGCTAGAGATATTTTTTGTAGGTTCTATAACCACGAGATGATGAGAACTATTTTTCATAAAGTGATATATTTGTTATTTATTTTTGTTTGTTTACGGCAACTAAATTACTTAGTACAAAAATGTGCTTTTTATCTATACGAAATTTGTATAATGTTAAACTGTGTGTGATGTAAAAAGCAGTACGCCTTTTAATTATTATATTTCTCATGTATTTTTGACACTTTTAGATTATTTATATGTATAAATTTAGATAAGCATAGTCAAATAATGTGCCTTTTTCTTAGAAACTACAAAAGAGTTTTTTTGTAATTTGACGTTGCTTATGGTTTATTTCAATGTGTTTTAACATAATAGTTCATTACGTTATTTTAATTTAATTTATACCAAATAAGCTTGCTTAATATTTGCTTATTAAGCAAGGCCAGTAGGTATTTTGTAATATAACAACTTTAAAAACGCATCATTTTCATTATGATTGTATTGTGATGCTACTAAACATGGTAATATTAGTATTTTATAGTTAGTGACATAATTGTTTTTTATTCATGTTATATTTAAAAATATATTTTATTAAGATTACGAGTGGTTTTACTGACGAAATAAATTATATTTTATTATTTTAAATTGTCAAGATACATTTTCCCAAGGACTTCTTTACCAATCCGTCTATAAGTTTTTTCAGAAATTCATTTCATATCTTTACACAAAATTTCGATGTTCACAATAAACGCACTATACAATAAATTTAATAGTATATTTTACAACAAGACATGAAAATACCGTTTTTTTTTCGTGAGGTGAGAATTGTACACGAGCTGTGTAGCAGCGAGTGAGGCAATCTCACGAACGAAAAAAAAAACGTATTTCATGTCGAGTAGTAAATACTATTTTTTCTACGATACTGTAATTTATAAATTGGATTAGAAACTACAAAATTTTTTTAAATTATTTAAGGTGACAGTTTTCAAGTGAAACGTCAAAATTATATTTTAGTTTTTATTTTAACTATTTTAAGCTTTATACAGGGTGTTCGCGCGAAGTGGCTCACTATTGCTAACTTCGTTATTATTGGAGCTACAAAGTCGGTTAAATTAGCAAACTAGTAGCATTTTTTCCGCTGATTACAATGGTGAAAACAGAAAAACAATTGACCATCTGGTTTTCGAGATATTCATTATATATTATATTTATGGCTACTTGATTTTAAAGAATTGCAAACTTTTTTTCAAAATAACTCGCTTATTTTAAATTATTATCAAAAAAAGATAAGGACATTTTTTGTATAGAATTTAATATACCATCGATTTTTGCAAAAATATATAGGGTGTTCCATTTAAAAAAATGTTATTTTTGTGAATATCTTGAAAACCAGATGGTCAATTGTTTTTCTGTTTTCACCATTGTAATCAGCGGAAAAAATGCTACTAGTTTGCTAATTTAACCGACTTTGTAGCTCCAATAATAACGAAGTCAGCAATAGTGACCCACTTCGCGCGAACACCCTGTATATAAAATATGTCATGAAAAGTGAAAGAATTGATATTGAAAATTTATGTAAATTTAGTGCATATAGTGTTTTCATTAAAAAAATCACGAAGAAAACCATAAATTTGAAATTTTGATATTTTCACTCTAGAGAGAATATGACTATTTTCGCAGTAGACAAAATATTGAAGTTTCATGTAGAGTATGTCATGGAAAAATGGCTATTTTCATATATAAGAGTAGAAAAAATATTTTTTTTTATATGGTGTAGAGTCCTAGGGCCCCCTGTATATAATATACGCCCTTATCTTTACCACTGGATCTACTACAGTAGTTACAAATGCCCACTAAGGAGCAATTACTAAATCCCGTAGTTCAAATACGCCGCTTGGCCATTAATCCCCCGATCAATCAAGTACTCAAACAAAAATGAATAAAGATAAAATTAGAGGGCGCAATTTCTCGAAGAAGGAAATACGAATTTTGTTAAGTCTTGTGGTGAACTATTACGATATTTTAAATTGTAAAAAAACTGATGGTTTAAGTAATAAAAGAAAAATTGCTGCTTGGGAGGAAATCGGTAAAGATTTTAACAACTTGTCAGATAATGGTAGTCGTACACCTGACCAATTACGGAAATTTTGGGATAATTATAAGCGAAAGAAAAAACAGGAAAAACGACAGGTACTTTTAAATAATTTTTCGACCAAATTTTATATCTGAGTATTTTTTAGTCACCTCCTAAGGAAATTATCACCAAGCCAATTGTGTCCCCTTTAGAATTTATACGAGAAGATCTATCTTTCTCGACAGATGATTTCCATGAGGTAAAATACTAACAACAAAAATTTACTTTACAATTTGACTAATAAAATTGTTTGCTATCAGGTAGAAGAAAGTTTTAGTTCACTACAAACTACTTGTTCAGTAAAAGAGGAACCACCTACACTTACAGAGGCGTGCGCGCAAGCTGCAACAAACTCAAATTATGATTATCTAAAAGATGAATGCAAAAGACAAGAACTAGAATTAATTAAACTTAAAATAGAAAAAACTAAAGATGAAATAGATCAACAAAAAATGCTAAGTATGCTGCAGGAAATTAAATCGAAATTGGAAATACGCTATCTACAACTCCAAATAAACATAAAGCAAAACTAATTTATAAATTTAGCGGTACTATGTAGCAATAAACAAATATTTTAAAAAATTAATCTGTGTTTCGGAACACTCTCCTTCAATACCTGTTAGTTCCAATGTACCACTGTTATATAACCCATAATAGTTCAAAGGTACACTGCCGTGTGTATTTTTGATGACAGCTGTCAAAATTGACAGTTGATAAATAGTTTACTGTAGTTAAAATGCACGTTAAAATATAATAATGCAGCCTAACAACACCCAAAATAGTACTGCAGATCTCCCAGCTGAATTATGTGTAAAACCGTTGGCCCTAGTTGGTATTTCTGGTCTAGACACGGTAAATAATGCCATACACAAGTCAATTTGGGACACATTCAGCAGCAATAGACGTGTAGAACGAGCCCCAGTTTCATTTAAATTAATCAGCAATGCTCATGAATTCCCCGTTATCAAACCCAAACGCAATTCGTACGACTGGTACATTCCTAGAGGCATACTTAAAAGGAATTGGATGAAGAAACACCTCTACGAAATACCTGCTGTTATTGTGATTTTCTACGACATGGACTGGAATGATCCACTGTGGAACGAAAAACTGATTGAATGCGCTTCTAGAGTGCACTCCATGAGGTAATAGTTGACTTAGTTTGAGAGCTGTGTTAATTCAAGTTGTTTAGAGCTGCGTTGGATGGGCGGAATACACGCATTACCGTGGTGCTAATCCAAAATACTCTGTCGTTACCTGGGGAGGACAGTTTGGCCTCGGAGCGAGCCATAGCTCTTTGTTCTAGTTGTGAATTGAATTCTGCGTCGCTGTTTGTGCTTCCACATGGGGATCATCTGCAGGGATATGCGATTCGATTGGAGAACGCGTTTTTTGAATTTGCTCAAATTTACTACCACAACGAATCGAAAATTGTTAAATCACACAAGGAACATTTGAACAAAAATAATCATCAATATTTGTATATAAGGCACCAGTTTAAAATGGGATTTTTATACGAGTTAAAACAGGAGATTCACACGGCTTTTAAGTAAGATAATTACTTTGTAATAAAAACGAATGTTTATTGGATTTTTCTAGGCACTATACTCACGCTTATAATAATTTAATCGATGTGCGAATTGTCGATACGAATGCTTTGGAAATACGTACAATTGCTGGTTTTGTTAACTACAAACTTTGTCGTTTGATGTTCAGTTTAAACCTGCCACGCGATGCTATTAGTCAATTTAAAGCTCATTTAGATCGGTTCAAGAATCGTCTGGGATTCCAAGAGCTGGGTTTCGAACACTACGCCTGGCTTTCGAAACAGTAAGTTATAATTATAATAATAAAAATATCTGATGTGCCCAACACATGACTTTCTTATACGGATAGTATCACAATAATTACTTTTACTAAAGAAATTAAGTTAAATTTCTTGTAAAAATTTTGAGGGTTTCCAGCAATTTTCAAATAGTCTCTGTCGCACTTATTGCAATACGCATAAATCTGTCCTTGTCCCACTCATTATAACCGAATTTTACGACAAAAATGTGTTTATTTTAGATTTTTGACCTATTACTCACTTAAAAAAATCTCCCGGTATGAAATTACATTTATTTATTCATTATTATTGTTTTCGGTACCATAGAAACCAGTAAAATAAAAAAAAAACTAATGGTCCGTCCTTCTGGGATTCGAACCCGGGACCTTCCGTTTGGCAGTATAGTCCTTCAGCTAGGGGTCAAAAGGTAGGAAGTAAAAGTGGGATGAGACGACGCAGTGTTTTCTGAAGGTTTTTTGGTCGCTGAATCCAAATCCGTGCGTCGTTTTTCAATAAAGTGGTGCAAACAAAAGTTATTAACAATTTATTGTTTAAAACGCAATAACTCGAAAAGTATAGATTTTACCGAGCATTTTACCAAAAAAAGTTTCAAACAAAAGTTGTTCAAAATAAAAAGACTCTCTGAAACGGTCATATGATATTTTGTCATAAAGTCGCACAGACAAAAGTTATTAACAATTTATTGTTTAAATGTTTAAAATGCAATAACTCGAAAAGTATACATTTTACCAAAAAAAGTTTCAAACCAAAGTTGTGCAAAATAAAAAGATTCTCCGAAAAGGTCATACGGTATTTTGTCATAAAGTCGCTCGAACAAATGTTATTAACAATTTATTGTTTAAAACGGAACAAACCAAAAAGCATACATTTTAGGAGAGTCTTTTTATTTTGCACAACTTTTGTTTGAAACTTTTTTTGGTAAAATGTACACTTTTCGAGTAATTGCATTTTAAACAATAAATTGTTAATAACTTTTGTCCGAGCAACTTTATGACAAAATACCATATGACCTTTTCGGAGAGTCTTTTTATTTTGAACAACTTTCGTTTGAAATTTTTTTTGGTAAAATGTATACTTTTCGTTTTCGAGTTAATTTAAACATTTAAACAATAAATTGTTAATAACTTTTGTCCGTGCGACTTTATGACAAAATACCATATGAACTTTTCGGAGAGTCTTTTTATTTTGAACAACTTTTGTTTGAAACTTTTTTTGGTAAAATGCTCGGTAAAATCTATAGTTTTCGAGTTATTGCGTTTTAAACAATAAATTGTTAATAACTTTTGTTTGCACCACTTTATTGATAAACGAGACACGGATTCGGATTCAGCGACCAAAAAACCTTCAAAAAACACTGCGTCGTCTCATCCCGCTTTTACTTCCTACCTTTTAACCACTAGCTGAAGGACTAGTAGTCAAGTCTCTATGTCTAGTCTACCTCGACCGTCGGTAAATATAAAGTGTTTTATAAAATATCTAGTTTTTTTGAAATTTTTTTGACGGAATTTCAAAAAAAAGTTCTTATACTTCGTATAAGAAAGTAAAAATATAACAAATTTCTCCCTCTTCAGATACAGTGTTTTTGGTGATATCTTCGATGAAGCGGTTAAATTAGGCCTGCCGGCAGTTCAAACGCAACACCCCGGAATTTACTATCAACAGGCAGCTGAGTATGCGATTTTACGGAAAAAAGCCTGTCTAGAGTTTTGTTCTGTAAGAGGCACTCGCCCTTAACTACTTATATCTAATTAAACCAAATTTTAGAATATAATAGCTTATCCACAACCCGATCCGTTGGAAGGAAATGCGCATTTAGAGTTTTATGGGCAACGACCGTGGCGCCCTGGTAAAGTTTCTGGGGAGCCCCCGGATCCCCAACTAGAATCCAGTGGAATTCAAGCATTACAATTTTTAGAGAAACAAGTTCAACATTCCGTATGTTGCATTAAATTTCATTATTCTTCATGTAATATATGCTCTGTTTTAGAATTTAATCATAGCTCTATACGGTATGGCCATTTCCCAATACAAAACCTACCGATGTCCTCGAACACGACGACACTTAGTTTTACAAATGGCTGATGAATACTACAACTCAAAGGATTTTGGAAAAGCGCTAACTTTATACACGCATATGCTGTGGGATTTTCGCATTGAACGTTGGTCGACTATTCTTTCGGAAATTTTACAAAAAGCCATTCGATGTGCATATTTAACAGCTAACGTACAAGATTACATTTCGCTTGCAATGGAAATATTGGGGAGTTCAGCTGAAGTGGACATGTCAGAGAAAAAGCGCATACACGAAAATCTCCAGCGAATTTTCAAAAGACAAATTCCATATGGCGATCCGCAAGTACCACATGATATCCTGCAGAATGCTATTATTCTTTGGCAGCCAGTTTTCGGTGCAGAACCTCTAGCACTGTCTTTGGAATTAACGAATGTAATATCGTGCATTGAAACTAAAGCTAGATTTACAAAAAAGTCATATGAGGTTGATCAAAATATTACCGTAGAAATTTTTGTTAGGTAAGCTCAGATACCTTCGAAGGAAATGTGTTTAGAGCGTTGTTGTTCTAGGAGTACTTGCCCATTTCCTTTAACCGTTTCCAAAGTGGCTGTTACAATAAACACTCCGGCTTTTACATCGGAATTTGCTGTGAGCGAAGCCGATAACATTTCGTTGCATTTCCAGCCGAAAGAAGTTAAACGTTTTGTTATTGATTTCATGGCCGATCCTCACGATATTAACAAAGAAATTCAGGTGGTTTACCAAGGAACTAATTAAAATTTTATATGAAATTGCTCAATGTTTTTATTGTAGATTGGAGGAGTTACTTTATGTATAGGAAACGCTTCTGAGTGTCTTGCAGAGTTGAAGTTTAACGATTTAACTAAAGATACACAGCAAGTTTTTGGGCAGTTTCTAAACTTTAAAATATCTAATAGTAAAATTGATTTTAACAATATTAAACCCATTGCTAACGCTGTAATAGTACCGCGGTGTTCCAAAATAAACGTTCAATTTGAACATGAAGAACCCGCTTTGTTAGGCGAATGGTACGGCATAAGTATTAAGGTGAACAACGAGGAGAAACATGCGATTAAAGACTTGAAAATTGAGGTTAATGTTGCTGAAGAAGACATGTTAAACAGTAAGAAATTTAAAGTTGGAAGGAGAAGAGTTTAACCAGCATTGATTTTTCAGTTGAGTTTTCGTTGAATCCGTCTGGACATGTACAAAAACTACCGCTAGTCCTGCAGAGTCCAGGCACTTTGAACAAAAACGAAAAAACCACCAGCACTTGGTTGATACGCAGTACCAAAGAAGGTACCAAAACGCTGAACGTTAAAGTAACATACACATTAGACAGAGAACGGCCGGTTGTCAGTATAAAAAGCGAAACTATCATCTTGTCGATTGTTCAACCATTTACAGTACAAACTAAATATATGTCGGTGCTTATGGAGGATATAGACAGATTTTATGTTGGAGAACAGTTTTGTGTTATGCCGAGCATTCACTGTATGTCCCCTTGGCCGATTGTTATAGAAAATACTTCGTTTGAATTTGTACGTAGACTGCTTGTTAATTACTAAGGGATTTATAGAAAAGTTTGTAGGTGATGCCGATTAAGTCTATAGAGAGTTCAATTAGTAGTCAAATGGCTGGGAAAATATTGATGCAGGAGGAAGTGGGGGCGGAAATGTATTTGGGATGCTGTGATAAAGCCATTGAACAACCGATCGAGATAGGTCAATATACAATCAAGTGGAAAAGGTTTGTTAATAATTTTTCTGTGATTTTGATAGATTGGATTGAGTTTCTGCAGATTCGTTTAAAATATTTCAATTAAGAGCCTCGTATATTTTATATATAATTTAATTACGAGTAATTACATATTTAGGTAATACGAAATGGAAATTTTCCATTACTATAATATGTAAGTTTATGTTCTGAGGTATAAAATAAGAAAAACAAGAAGATCTAACCTTTTACGATGCGTAGTTCCACTATTACTTGTTTTAAGTAAAAAAAAACTGCTTTCACTCGCGATTTAATGCCCTAATATAGCATATGATAGTCGGTGCCCTTTTTGAACATTTTTTATTTTTGTGATGATAAATTTCAGTATAATGTGATAAAATTAAGGGCAACATGAAACCAAACCGAAGGTTCAACAACTACTGGTTGAAAAAGTTTGTTATTTTTATGGTATGAAAAAAGTAACAAAAAAAATTAAAAGAAATATGTTTTCGGTTTATTTCATAGACAAAGGAAATGCGTAAAGTAAACTTGTATATTTTGAATGTTGAAAATATGTAACAATATAACAACATGTATGCAAGGATTTATTATAAATTTTTCATAATAATTAATTAATAAAAAATCTGTTTCGATTAATTTTGATTATAAAAAAAGATTGTTTCTACGAATGAAACAATAAACAAGATTTTTCTGTTTAAAAAAATTCTTAATTGTAACCGTCGTATTTTTTAATCCAAGCTTGGCTATACGGGTAGGTTTCAACTTTACAGCCTTTGCTGCAACAGTACAGTTCAATTTGGCATGAAATTCAATTTATTACGAAAGGCAGTTGAGAAGTGATAATAAATGTAAAAACAGTAAGTCTAGTTCAAAAGCTGCACTTTGAAAAAATGTCAACTTTTTTTTTAGATTTAAAACGTCATATCTTGAAAACACGTAGAGATATCGCAATGAAGTTTAGAAATTTGGATATAACGCATCGAAATCTATCTAAATCAGTATAGTTGTAATTTTAATTGACAGGAAAAATTAAAAAACGCGGTTTTTGGTGGTACTTAGGGTAGGAACAATTTTATGATAAAAATCCAAAATGCTTTAAATTTGGTATATTAATAATTATCATGAAAGACAGTTGAGAGGTGATAATAAATGTGCAAACAATTTACCAATAACTAGTCTAGTTCAAAAGTTATAGTACTTTGAAAAAATGTCAATTTTCAACTTTTTTTTCGATTCAAAACGTCTTATCTTGAAAACGCGTAGAGATATCGTAATAAAGTTCAGAAATTTGGATAGAACGCATCGAAATCTATCTGAATCAGTATAGTTTTAATTTTAATTGTACTTGAAATTGACAGGAAAAATTAAAAAACGCGATTTTTGGGGGCTACTTTGGATGGGAACAATTTTATGATAAAAATCCAAAATGCTTTAAACTTGGTATATTAATAATATTTATGAAAGACAGTTGAGAGGTGATAATAAATGTGCAAACAATTTACTAATAACTAGTCTAATTCAAAAGTTATAGCACTTTGAAAAAAATGTCAATTTTCAACTTTTTTTACGATTCAAAACGTCATATCTTGAGAACGCGTAGAGATATCGCAATGAAGTTTGGAAGTTTGAATAGAACGCATCGAAAGCTATCTGAATCTGTATAGTTTTAATTTTAATTGTACTTGAGATTTACATGAGAAATAAAAAAACGCGATTTTTGGAGGTACTTTGGGTAGGAACAATTTTATGATAAAAATCCAAAATGATTTAAATTTGATATATTAATAATTATTATGAAAGACAGTTGAGAGGTGATAATAAGTGTGCAAATAATTTACCAATAACTAGTCTAGTTCAAAAGTTATAGCACTTTGAAAAAATGTCAATTTTCAACTTTTTTTTCGATTCAAAACGTCATATCTTGAAAACGCGTAGAGATATAGTAATAAAGTTTGGAAATTTGGATAGAACGTATCGAAATCTATCTGAATCAGTATAGTTTTAATTTTAATTGTACTTGAGATTGACAGGTTAATGAACAAACTCAACAGTCACTTTTTCAATTTTTAACTAAAATTTTTAGACACTGTTCTCTAACCACTTTAAATTTGGTCAGATTTTCTATAGATTAAATGTGAAATTCCATTTTTATTTTCATTAGAACACACATAATAATATGCCTGTTTCTACTACATTTCATAATCTATTTTTATTGTTTTACTAGTTTTGACTTCTGGCAACGTTACATATGTACGAAAAAAATGAGGCATGGACTGGATGCATCATTCTTTCAACTTTTAATAGAACTTCATAACATAGTTTTTTATTTCTTAGGAAAAATGGCAGAAGTACCATAAGCCAAAAATCCATAACAGGTCTAACATGTGATTGGGTGCCTTTGGATATTAGAATCACGACCCCAGCTCATGGTTTCGTTCGAACACCCCTAATAGTTACCTATCACTTACGAAACAAATCGCAACAGTTGCTCCAGCTGGATGTTAGTATGGAAGCAAGCGAAGCTTTCATGTTTGCTGGATACAGACAAGTAACACTATTACTGTTTAATGTAAACTAGAATTAATTTTTTGGTTTTTTTCTTAGTTTAGTGTATCGATCCTGCCGTTGTCCGAACGAGCGTTGCACTATAATTTGTATCCATTGACAGCGGGTAATGTGGCTTTGCCTAGATTAATCCTGACAAATCCTGAGGATTGTGCCGGAATTTCCGTGCAACCAGAACAAATTGATGCATTGATTCAACGGGCGCTGCCGAAGTATTTGTTTGTTATGGTACGGATTTTGTATAGTTATTGTGTGAAAATTGATTGGTTTTTCTTGCAGCCTCAAGTTAAAGGAAATCCGAAAATTCCTGTTTCTGTTAAACCGAAGTCTGTTATGTCGCTTCAATACGAGGTTGTTTAATAGAAGAATCCTATTGTCTTCATTCTTGTTTCCCGTGAATTTTATTGATATGTTTTATATAAAAATTTATAATAGCTTCTAGGATAATTAATTCATAAAATCAATTAGAACTTTTATAAGTTGTTTTAATTAATATTATGGAATTTCAGATTGTTAAAATGAAAGTACACAAAAATATAGCAGTGGAAAGCGCCACAAAATCACACGTCCAGTTTGCAAAAGATAGATACTAAAACAAGGTCTTTCATATGTATTTTTAAAACAAACTTGGACAATGCATAAAACTTTTTTTGAAAATATGCCAACATTTAACTGTTTTAAGGGTTTATTTTTCGCACTCTTCAACTTTAAAATGAAAGGATTCAGTTGTATCCTGTGGGATGCGCGGTGCTAAAACTGTACCAATAATTAATGGCACATTGCTCTGTAGAAAAAACCTCATACTAAATACTGAAAGTACGCAATTCCACATGCCTACTTCACGTGTGTGCCTGTGTTTTGGGACGGCAGCCGGTCGCGTTTGTAAAAATACAAACGGGCAGCAAGGTTACGAGCCTATGTCACACTCAGTATTCACGGACATGTATATTCGCGGAAGCGACTATGCAGCCCAATTTTAGATCATTATGAAACGAATTTCGTCTTTAAAATGACGCAGAATTTTTCCGAAGCTATTTATTACACAATTACAGGGTTACACGCTTGGATGGCCTCATAATTTATCTGTGCGAAGATTTACGAGCAAAACATATAGAAAAAACCGAATTGATTACTGCGACGGAAAAGCGCCATCAGCACCCCAAAAAGTACGAAACAAATGTAACCCTGGGAGCGTCATTATCAAGGTCAATAAAAACTAAAATAACTCGAGTGTTTCAGAAAATTGTGTGTTAACCAACGACAATTATATTATGATTCTTTTGTATAAAAGTTTTGATGCAGTTTATTTTTTGACCAGGATGTTTTGTAAATTGTTTGAAATAGTTTTGCTTTGATCTCATTGTAATAAATTAAACTGAGTTTAATCGTGAATAACTCAAAAATGGAGGGGCGAAAACTAGAAAAAATTCTCTTTAAAAAGTGAGGCTATTTTAATTTAGATAACTTAGCAAACAGTTCAACGTAATTTATTCAAATTTCGTTGAGGGGTTCAAAATAGACAATTTTTTCAATATTTTTCGTCCCTCCGTTTTTGAGATATTCGCGATTACAGTGCGTAGTAATATTATTAAAAAAAATTATTGAATAACAGTTCGTTTGTGTGTAAATTTTTAAATATGTCCACAGTTGCCGATGATGTGAAAAAATAACGCCGCACTATAATAAATAAATCTTGGGGATCACAGACTGACACAAAACAAAAATGTAAGTGGAATTTTCTGTCACTTAACCTCTAGCCAAGTTATTTCAGTACGAATTTAACGCTAGACAATAAAAATATCTTTTTGAAATAGTCGAGTTATTCTATTTTGACAGGTTTGCCACTCATTAAAACCATGCACTAACGTGGGTTTTGCCAATAAAAAATTGTTTTTTTGTTATTGTTTCAATGAGGATTTTCTGGAAATAAAATAATTAAATTAGGCGCCCACTAAACATAATTTATTAGGCAAGGCCACATAACACCAACCCTTTCCCTTTTACAAATTGTGCTTCACTTAAAAAAATTGTCTCGCAACGATATTTGAGTTAATAGGTCACCAAGTCAATACCGCCTGAAAATAAACCAAAAACTTTGCTCGCAATAACACTAATAATATATCAACTGAGCTATATTTAAAATAAAATAACGCAACACTGAGGTACTCATTAGTCTCGTTACCACTTAGATAACCAGAAAGAATTGATAAAAATTATTAGCTTTTTGGCTCTCGAGTGATGTATTGAAACACCGCTTAGGATCCTCGCAATAAATTTCGATTTATTGTTGGCAAACGAACTGATCAAAGGAATAGCTACAAAATAACAACACACTGAGTTACAAAATGCTTTTATTTAAAGTATCGCAGACTTAACACTGTAAATATAGCACCAGATACAGTAATGCCTCCTCTAGAAAACAAAAAATTACAAGTGGTGTTAATTGTTGTTGACAAACTTACAGTATGAACAACCGTAGAACCGGGGAATGTTTCAGGGGATTGTATTTGTTTATTTGATAATCCGATTGGTGCTTTTGGAAATTCTGTAGGATTCTTCTGGCACTGAAATAAATTAGAGTTAACAAACAGGCGCCATCTACAACCGCGTTTTTTACTCTCAACAGTTGTAAACAACTGGAAAAGCTTTTTATTAACTGTCTCCACAAAAAAATAATGGCATCAAGCAGTGTGGCTTATATATTAAATTAAAAATACAATATGCTTTACACGCAGTGCTAAATAAAGAAAATTTGGCATTAGCTTGTGACAATATTAATTAAAAACAGGTGAACCACCGATAGTGGTTCCAATTAAAATGAGGCGCACACACACGATGCAATAGTTCTTGTTTTTCGCTTCAAGGGCTGCCCGAAATATTCAACCTTAATGCTTGTCAACCTAAATAGTTATTTTTATAATTTTACAATTTTCGCTTCAACCAGAGTCCATAAACAATTTTATTATACACACATCAATGTATTTAATTCGCGCGAAACATTCAAATAAATAAAAAGCCGTTTATTTTGTTTCGACTATTATTAGATTTTTATATAGAATTGGGAAACTGGTAAATATATCTACTGCATGCATTAAATATAATTTTATTACCTTCCATAATTATCTACAGCTACTATTGCATGGCGTTTTGTAAATGGCATCGTTTTGATTTCCACAAAACCATACGTGCTCATAATTGACACCACCTAGAAAAAAATCGTGAAAAGCATGAGTGTTAACATTAAATCTATAAAAACTAATCCTAATTTTAAGAGACCCATTTTTGCAGAATCTTGTAGAGGGACACCCCTGAATTTTCGTATTCGTAGTCCCAGTCGTTCCTTCACCAGCTCTTAATTAAGGATTGCATTTTTTATTTTTTGAATGACTTCTTTCCTATTATTTTTTCGAAAAAAGCATCAGTACAAAGTTGTAGAGAAAAATATCCTACAATTTTTCTTAAAAAAAATTTTTATATTGTCAATATTACAATATTTAAAAAGTTATTCAACAAATAAGTTGAAAATTTTGCGTAAATTTTTCTTTTTTATTAAATATTTCCTTAACGGTAAGTTTCAGGGTATTTTTGTAAAACTCTGCCAAAGCTACAAAAAACGTATTGCGTATTTTTTATACATATGAATTTTTCTGTTTTTTCAACCTGTATCTCCAATAGATCTCATATTGTTATCATTTAAAATAAATTATACTGACTTTTTGACCTGACCACACAATCAAAATCTCATCTGTACCAATTTCCATTTGTATCTTTCTGTAGAGCTCTTTTCCACGTCACCACGGAGATAGAGTAGTAAGTAGTAAGTAGAGAAAAATTTCCCCAAAATTTTCAACTTATTTCTTGAAATATTGACAATATAAAAAAAAATTTAAAAGTAAATTTGTAGTAAATATTTTTAATTAAGAGCTGGTGAAGGAACGACGGGGTCCACAAACATAAAAACTCAGTTTTAAACTTACAAAGTGATCCTCTATAAGATTCTGCTAAAATTGGCTGTAGAGTAAAAAAAGTCTATTTTTTCTCCCATACATAACATAACTAAAAATTAATGGTGTGTGTACGATTGTTAAAATGTTCTTCCAGGAAGAGAAATTTGCAAAAAATTGCTTTAAATTTGGTATATTAATAATAGTTATGAAAGACAGTTGAGAGGTGATAATAACTGTGCAAACAATTTACCAATAACTAGTCTAGTTCAAAAGTTATAGCACTTTGAAAAAATGTTAATTTTCAACTTTTTTTTCGATTCAAAACGTCATATCTTGAGAACGCGTAGAGATATCGCAATGAAGTTTGGAAATTTGGATAGAACGCATCAAAATCTATCTGAATCAGTATAGTTTTAATTTTAATTGTACTAGAGATTTACAGGAGAAATGAAATAACGCGATTTTTGGGGGTACTTTGGGTAGGAACAATTTTATGATAAAAATCCAAAATGATTTAAATTTGATATATTAATAATTATTATGAAAGACAGTTGAAAGGTGATAATAAATGTGCAAACAATTTACCAATAACTAGTCTAGTTCAAAAGTTATAGCACTTTGAAAAAATGTTAATTTTCAACTTTTTTTTTCGATTCAAAACGTCATATCTTGAGAACGCGTAGAGATATCGCAATGAAGTTTGGAAATTTGGATAGAACGCATCGAAATCTATCTGAATCAGTATAGTTTTAATTTTAATTGTACTAGAGATTTACAGGAGAAATAAAATAACGCGATTTTTGGGGGTACTTTGGGTAGGAACAATTTTATGATAAAAATCCAAAATGATTTAAATTTGATATATTAATAATTATTATGAAAGACAGTTGAGAGGTGATAATAAATGTGCAAACAATTTACCAATAACTAGTCTAGTTCAAAAGTTATAGCACTTTGAAAAAATGTTAATTTTCTACTTTTTTTTCGATTCAAAACGTCATATCTTGAGAACGCGTAGAGATATCGCAATGAAGTTTAGAAATTTGGATATAACGCATCGAAATCTATCTGAATCAGTATAGTTTTAATTTTAATTGTACTAGAGATTTACAGGAGAAATAAAATAACGCGATTTTTGGGGTACTTTGGGTAGGAACAATTTTATGATAAAAATCCAAAATGATTTAAATTTGATATATTAATAATTATTATGAAAGACAGTTGAGAGGTGATAATAAATGTGCAAACAATTTACCAATAACTAGTCTAGTTCAAAAGTTATAGTACTTTGAAAAAATGTTAATTTTCAACTTTTTGTTCGATTCAAAACGTCATATCTTGAGAACGCGCAGAGATATCGCAATGAAGTTTGGAAATTTGGATAGAACGCATACATAACATAACTAAAAATTAATGGTGTGTGTACGATTGTTAAAATGTTCTTATGTTCTTCCAGGAAGAGAAATTTGCAAAAAATTGCACGAATTTCAAGCGTGGGTATTTATACAAGATTAATTATTCCTATAGTTATTTTCGAATTATGCCAAACCATTTCGGTAGGTTGCTTTTCCTATTTTTGTTCAAAGTCAGGCAAGGAAAAGTGAATACAGAAGTTGTCAAAAAGTGCACATTAGCTTCACTACAGCAGAATTTATTTAGGAAGCGTTTATTTTACCAGCACAAAAGTCTTAAGTCAAAACAAATCAAAACAATGCCCACAGAGCGAATAAACAAAATAAATATATCAAGAAGATTTTTCCACGAATTTAATAAAAACAAAGTATAATTTACGGCTTCGCTAATTATAGCAGAAATTGGCTGTTGACAAGTTAACGTAATAAACTCATCGAACATATTTCCCATTATAAAATTATTACTATTATATTGTGGTAGCTACGCCCGAGTCTCAAGCAAATTTAAATAGATACTTTTTATGCAAGTATATCGTATTGTGCAAAAACTGTTTTAAATATAAACTGTGCGATGGGGAGAAGCTGCCGACCACAGAAATATTTTTAGAACAATTTTTGGAACCAACAGAAACATTGTGAGTGTGTTTGACATGCTCTAGCAAATGTAGATGACTGTTAAATGGCTTCATTCTATTTTATTGCGATTTTTTTCCAATATTTACCTGGGATAAATCGAGACGTTTATTATGTACAGATTTAACTACCAGCCAAGGCGGGCGTGTTGTTTCTGGATCATCCCCATCCAATCTCTATAATAAATTCTATTAAAACAAAAAAATATTTACAAAGTTAAACCCAACTTACAATAAACGATGTAACACCTCTAATAACATTAACACAGTTTTGATACTTGATAAGACCGGCTATTAGCTCAGTACTCATAAAAGTCTTAGATTCCGGATACTGTTTGTAAATTACTAAATGGGCCAACCGAATAAAAATATAACCAGTAGAAAACGAGTCCCAGCCAGCATTGTGCAGTTGCCCATAATTTTCCATGCTACCTAGGAACTCTATTGCAGGTGAATTTTTGGCTATATGTCTCCCTTTGCCATTTTTAAAAAACTCAAACAAGCCGCTAAGACTTGTATCAGTCCAACGTTGGTCGTCGTCTACAATTTTATTCAAATCATAAGAAATAGTTTTGGTGTCGAATATCTGTGGAAATAATTTAACTGAAAGCTTCTTAAAACTACTGTAGGAAGCCGGTACGGGCTCCTCGAAGTTGTGTATTAAAAGAATTAAGTCTTGGAATAAATTGTGACCAACGATTGGTTTTCTTAGATTGGTAATTAAACGGAAAACTCTTGTGAAGCCTGTTAATTTATGCAGAAGATTTCGTTCCAAATCCCATGGATCGGTGTAGACTTCAGTTGTAGGTTTCTTCAGGACGAAACGGTTGTCTTCGTAGCCAATCCAAATATTGGGGTACAGTCGTCGAATGCTGTCGCTGAAGAAATATATTAACTCGTACTGGTTTTTGTATTTTTCGCTTATGGAAGGTAAAACTAAGCTGTGCTCCTCTGAACTGTACCATTGCTTCACTTGCAATCCCTCGTTAAGCAAAAGCTGGTCCAACTCCTGCCGACAGCCACAATCCAGTGGACTGATTTGTCGATTAAATAATTTTACTCGTAATTCTTCCTCTTGTTTCCTATTTACGTAAGGAATGCCATTATAAACGAACTAAACCAATGAAACAAAACGATTGGTACAAACTTTATTTTTATCCATAATAAAACTAAGTACCTGATTGAAATCAAATTTATACATTTTAAGGAAATTCATTGTACTGGATTGGAAATAAAACGCCCTATCAAGACCACCGAACGAAACTGGTAAAATATGAAAAGTGAAAACTTGTCCATTGTAACAGTTCTCATCGGGATCGAAATGGAAAGCTGTAAGACCAATTTGAATTGGTATAACTTGCTGGAGGTTTCGTCGAAGTTTCGTGTAGCGCTCCGCGGGGCTGTCAAATAAACTACAAGAGAATGGGGCTGTTATCGCTCAAACACCAACAGAAAAATAAAAATCGTACCTTGGTTGCTGTACTGGGTGCAAAGCACTGAACTCACAGTCAACTCCAATAAATTTTGCCCGTTTGAACGCTGTTTCGATGTCGGGGAATTTCTCATCGAAATTGTTTATGTTTACCTCTGCAGACATTTTTTCAAACGAAGACTACAAAAACAACTAAAATTAAACTTAATGTTAGGTTAGGTTTATCGTGTTTATCAGTGTTCCCAACACATCACTAATAAAAACCCTACATTTAAATAAACAAGTACTATAATATTTTATAATATATTTAATTATTTTACGATTCTATTACTGATTCGTTTTTATTATTTTTCTTGGGTAGCATTAATAATTTTCGTAAAAGTTTGAATAAATTTTATTTTAATGAGTAATTTTGGGTTGCTAGGCAAATTAACGGTTGCTAAGCACATCGTGTAAGGTTGGTGCTACTGAAAACGCGTTAAAAACGTAAAAAGGACTGGAGATGCCGGGGATCGAACCCGGGGCCTTTCACATGCAAAGCGAACGCTCTACCACTGAGCTACATCCCCGTATAACGTATTAGGAAATGTTCTTGTATATATATGATTTTATTGAGAATAATTATTTTTCTTTATTTTTCCACGACCTACTCTACATTATTTTGTATTTAAAGAATTGACAAAATTTTATCTCTCTAGAGATGAAAATAGCGACTTTAAGATTTTCTATGAGATTTTCTTAATTAAAACACGAAATCAACTAAATTTGCTTGTATTTTCTTATCAATTAATTCAGTTTCAGTGGAATATGTAGTTTTATATAGAAACCTGAAAGAAATTAAATAAATTAAAATAAAATAAAATTTTGACAATTTACTTAAAAAAAATCTATTTTCTGTACAATTTTTTTTGGCTCTTTTGAGATAATAGATTATGACTTCTTTTACTCTAACTGCCTTTCCTAACGTGTTTTAACCACATACGAAAGTGTTTTCTAAAATTTACTATTGACATTGCAAAAATAGTCTAATTTTATCCTGAGTAAAATCCAGCAAATTTTTGCGCCCACGATTTTTGCTAAACACATAATTTTAGACACAGTAAACGTCGCAATTTCATAATATCAATTTGATATTATATGATTGTTTAGAGTTTTATTTTATGGACATGTTTATATTACACACTTTATAGCATTAAATTATGTGGTTTAGCTATTACAATAAAAATCTGGAAAATATATGGCTACAAATAAGAAAGATGCAGCTGAAAAAGTTTTTATGGAATAATAAAACACAAATTTATATGATCGCTATAAGTACACAAATAATGTGTTTTTCCAAAAATCTGGTTAGGAACAGCGATAAATATTTGCTTAAGTATAAGCAAAAACCTAAATAAAAGAAGAAAATTTTATTCGACCACTCGCGCGGCGTCGTCGTACTAAGTATAGAAAAATCTACTAAATTTAATTTCTATTTGGCACTAGCACAAAATAATCATCATTATCAATAATGTCAAAAACTGTAACAGAAAACAATAATCGAAACAGTAAAATTATTAAACCAAACCCTATAAAAACTTTGAGCCATTAAAATTAAAAATGTGTTTTAATACACAAATTTTGTTTATGACTTGCAACTACTGCAATAAACGAAATTTAAATGTTGCGTTTGGTTTTGTAAATCATAAATCTGAAATATTAAAAATGCATTAAATGTATGTAGGCGGACCAACAAAAATTATAAGGTTCTTGAGAAAATTAACTTTTAAGAGGGTGATGGGATCGTACGTCTTCTATAGTCCCCTTCTATAGTGTGATTGTAATTTTTTTTCATAAAAGTCGGTATTGGGCTACATAAAAACGCAAATTTCGTGAAAATTCGCTCAGCTGTTCCAAAACTGTGATTCTTTCATTCAGAAAACTGAAGAAATTTATCCATAAAAATTTTTGACATACTGTTTTAAAATGTTATAATTTTGAGACCGCTGGTCGGATTTTGATAAAGTTTACTTTATAATAAAGCTGAATGTTACTTAATTATTTAAAAAAATCGGGAAGTTGTCATCAGATTTTCAATGGTCAGATTTATTAGCTAACATACTGGGTGTCCCAAAATTAGCCTGCCAAAATGTACATACTAGCTGATTCCACGTTCAAAAATAATACAAAAAATTTTAATAAATATAGGATGAAAAATGCTTCCTAAGGGAGCTACAGGCCCACGAAAGGGGGGCCTCAAAAAGGAGTTTTCTGTAATATCTCTGCAACTATTTGAGGTAGATTCATGAAATTTAGTGAGTTAGAAGCTTTTATAATTTGCCACATATTTCTTTTTCCAATTTTCAGAAATTTTGCCAGGGGTGTCACATACAGGGTGGGTGCTGGGTAAATTATGCCCCATATTTTTTGTGTGGATAATTTTTAAACTTTTTATATTAAATTATGAAACTTGGTTTATTTTTAGACAAAAAAGGTCGTCTCAGTCGATCTTTGAATCTTGAACCGTTTTCGAGTAAAATCGTTTTGAAGGAGTCACGTCCATAAAAGCTACATTAATAAAAATATTCACAAAATAAAAAAAAATGTTTTGAGTTTGGAATTTTGTTTTTATTATTAATATTTGACGAACAACTGCCAAACGAAGTAACAAATACCTATAAATATTAATCCATTGTCTACTTTTAATAAATTTTAGTTTTGTGATTATTTTTATTAGTGTAGTTTTCATGGACGTGATTTTTTCAAAACGATTTTACTCGAAAACTGTTCAAGATACAAAGATCTGCTGAGAATACCTTTTGTGTGTAAAAATAAACCAAGTTTCAAAATTTGATATAAAAAATTTAATAATTATCCTCACAAAAAATATTGGGCATAATATACCCAAAACCAACCCTGTATGTGACGCCCCTGGCAAAATTTCTGAAAATTGGAAAAAGAAATATGTGGCAAATTATAAAAACTTCAAATTCACCAAATTTCATGAATTTCCCTCAAGCAGTTGCAAAGATATTACAGAAAACTCCTCTTTCGGGGGGCTATAGCCTCCTGAGGAAGCATTTTTTCAACATTATTTTTGAACGTAGAATCAGCTGGTACATTTTGCCAGATTAATTTTGTGACACCCTGTGTAATATTTGGAAAAATCATATACACTGGCGAACAAATTTTGATGTTTTTCATAACCAAATGGAAGTCGCTCGTCAATACAAACTGGAGTGTATCTTTCTTCGGGTCTTCTCCTTAACCCAGTGAACCTGCAGCTATCCTTCTAACTATACAAGGCAATCCAGCAGTATGGAGCCTTCTTGTAGCCATTTACATCTCTAACTTCGAGTTAGCGAAACCGCAGAAGCTGTTCTATTCCGTAAACTTGCGGACACCAAAAAACGGTTATCCACCAACAATTCTTGCTTAAAACAGAAAATTTCAATGTGACCTCAATTTTTTGATCACCACTCACAAATAAGAGTGTACTTATTTGAAATATGTACTTGAATTTTGATGAATTGTTTATTATTAGATCGTGAATTAAGTAATGTTTCATTTGGATACTCGCGCACTCTTTGCCTCGTTATTTTTTCAAAATTTGACCGTTAAATTTAATTAAAAGTTGTAAAGATCCATAACAACTACAAAACTTTTCTTATTTTTTTATAGATAAATATCTCTAAGCAATTTTTTGGCAGCCAATTTTTCTTTTTTTGGAAAACTTTGACCTGATATATTTAGTAGGTACTTAAGTTTTTTCATTACTTCATATGTAGATAAATACAGATCGTTATAACATTTAGCTTCCCTATACGCTACAGGTTTCATGTTTACTTCATTTCAACACCTAGCTTGCACTAAAGTAAACCAAACTGATGCTATCAATATTTTGGATTTGGAACACCGAGAGCTCCAAATGACTTTGGAACTGCTAAAAATTGAAATATGTAGGGTACAAGTTTTCGTAAAATAAGTGTGTGTAGTGGACAGGGCGCTAAGGGGAGGCCAGAGGTCCCGGTTTGGCACCGTGCCCATGGACATAGTCCCCGACAGGTAGCTTAACCGAGCTTATAAAAGGCCCCACATTTAAAGTCCGGCGCCCGTTCGTTCAGCAGCTTAGTACCTAACGTAGCCGCATCGTTCCATGGGGGCCTAAAAACTTCGTGTATAGTTTATTTTTTTACATTTTTTTGAACTGAGTTAAAACATCAAGTGATACTACTGGGGACCACAATTGTGATACATCGGTAAGTTTCCAGTGCAGTGCAACAAAATGAAAGTGATTTATTGACGCATCACCGCCAAGGAAATTTTGGGATTATAAAATGTGAATAATTGGATACTTATCTAAAAAACGCGGCAGAAATTGTAATTTGACTATGTTGAAATAAGTTCATGTAACTGAAGCAAGAGCTTAATTGTTTGTTTTGGTTTCCATGTCAATAAATTCCCCTTTATAATCTCTTGTATTTATTACAGTAATTATTGGGTAAGGTAAACAACGTGCTTTGAGGTACTTAATATAAGTTTTAATAGTTTTCTATAGTCGCGGACTAGGTTTGAGTTGAGCGCGCCCGTTTTACCATAGAGTTATGTAAACGATTTTTTCGAACACTTGTGCGTCGGTTTTTCTATCTTTATGTGGCATCTGCCAATTGGTCCATGCTACGCACTCTTGCCAAAATAATTATGAAGATGTGTGGTGTTGCTAAAATCGTTCGCTAGATGTTTGGCATTTCGCCCAAACCCGGGCTCTACAGATGATACACCCCACTCGCAATGGCCGTTCTAAAATAAAACACACAAACTTTTGCACTAATGACGCATTTACTTATTTCGTTTTTCCACAGGGGAAAAACTACAAATCCAATAATTCATCCACAATTTGAATATTTCGCGCTTAAACCCGCGTGAACGCTCCGGCCAATCAGCGCTGTCCACATGCTTGAGATTAATTCATGAGCGAGCGTACTCGCTAGTAATAAACAAATGCTAGGACACGTTTACTAGAATTACTACTAAAGCCAGTAGATCACTTGGTTTCATTTAAAAAGGTTTTACTAGAGTGTAACCAAGATCTTTTGGGAAATTAAACATTGAAATTAGCGATTAGATTAATTTACGCGGGCGCAGAAGGAACGAACGTGGCTCATTTTGAAGCCGACCGGGCGGTTCGTGCTCGGCTCCCCAGACTGTCGTGCTTGTGCGAACTCTTGTCCATGGTAGAATAGACAAGTTATTGTGACTTTTTAGTAATAATTAGAAAATGTCGTCCGGTTTGTGCGGTTCCTCAGTTCGCGAAAAGTTTACCATATAATTCTTGTGATAATTTTGTATTATAACCACATTTGAACTTTGATATTTGTATATATTTTAGGTTATAAAATTCGTTACACGTTTTTTTTTGTGTTACTACAGCAATCGGTGAGTACTTAGTACTAAATACGTCACACAATTTAATTATTACAAAGCATTTTATGTTTTGGGCCGCGTTGTTAAATTAACTAGACGAATTTTACGAGTGCAACTACGGAAATTTAAAAGGTTATTGACTTTATCCTCACAACGGCTTGGAATATCGGATAATGTACCCAATCCAGACCTGTAGTAAAATCTTTGAAAATTTCCAGTAACCTCACTTAATTTTTTCTGTGACGAAGGCTATCGTTTATTCTATTAAAACCATTGCATTACTTCTGTTTCGTCACAGCAATTATTATTGAAATTAATTTTACTCAATCTAAACACGTAGTTTACAGGAATTTGGGAAATAATTAAGAGTAAAGTTTTGATAAACAAAACTCCTTAAACACATTTTAAGTTATGACCACCAAAAATTGCGTAAAAAAGTCATTATAAATGTAAATAATATTACGCGGAACTAATTTACATGTTATGGATAGAAGCACAAAATTAGCAATCAGCATGCAAGCTTGTGTTTCTCTCGAATTTTCGAAATTGAACCAAAATAAATTAATAAGCTCAAAAGTAGGTACTTTAATATTTTTTTAGAAAAGTCTTTGAAAGAAGTACTTAAAATTGAAAAGCAAAATTTTTGGAAATCAACTAAATAAATTCTTGGTTTGAAAAAGCGCCAAATGAACTTTTTGAAATCAGTTTTTTTACAAGAGTTTATCTAGTTATTTATTATGACAAATAGCACACACGAAATATTTTTAAGTGTGATTCTTGAATAAATTCTGTCCTGTATTAATTTTTTTTCTCATACCTGCACGAAAATGCCCACTTTATTTGCGTGAAATGCGGGTAGAAAGTCGCCTTTTTAGGGTAGTCGCGGAAAATAAGGAGTGGGGGTAACATTTCTCACTTGGGTAGCCATTCCCTCCCTGATATGCGGGAGTTATTTGTGTTTGTTTATGGTTGTCAAGGTGATTTTCTCACCGCACAGTGTCAAGCAAAAATGTCAGTGTATGAGAAAAAATACAATTCGCTCTGGCGCAATTTTCACACTCGTCAGAATCTCTTAATTCCTGCCTTGTTGCATAAACTACTATTTATCCCCAATCCGGGTTAGTTTTCCAGCAATCATCTCTTGAATGTTGAAAATTGTAGATTGAAAAAGTACAACACTGTTGAATAAAATGAAGCCAGTCTGCTAAACTATTTGATTTTCGAAAAAAGTTATATATAAAATTTGTAGCTGAGATGATTTGCGATCGAAAGTATCTTGTAATTTTTTTGATAGTGTTAACCCTTAAAGAATTATTAGTGTTCAAATTGGAATTTGACAAAAAAATTATTATGTTCACGTTTCATTTAATTTATTTTGAAAACTAAACTGCTGGCCAATTGAAACGTACCAAGCGAATTTTTAGGTTGTATTTAAATGCAAATATTTTGAAAAATAGAAAAGATATCAACATGCGGTTTTCAGGATTTCAAAGATAATTTAATTGAGAAAACGATAGTGTTACCCGATTTTTTTACTTTGAAGTACATTACTATCTACAGGGTATGAAAGAAAGTCTTCTTTTTTTATAAAATTTTATAACTACCGTGATTCCACAAAATTTTTTTAATATTTTTTTGATGTAGATTTTTTTAGTCCTTACTTAATGGGAAAACAACCTGTTTCTGAAAATTTTGATATTCCTGTTATTTTATAAGATACCGAATTTTTGCTGAAAATTTGATTTTTTCTTTGTTTTTTGTCGTTCGGCCGTATTGTGTTTTGTGAGAACCAATCTCTGTAGTTGATTATAATACCTTATGAATGGCTTTCTTATAAAAAGTACACTTTTTGTACTTTCATTAATTTATTGGTAACCAGTGGCTTATCAAAAATCGGTACACGTTCGATAATTGGTAAATTTTTTAATTCATTTTTGAGGCTATTTTCTTAATGGAATAGAATGGAATTTAGTTAGTTTATGTTCACCATTGGTTTAAGTGACTTATGTCCTCGAAACGGGTTCTTCACTTTTTCAAAAATTTGCTCATATTCGTGTATACCGGGTGGCTACGAAATCGTTTTACAACCCCCACCATTTTGTTACATTTAACTGTATTAATTTGAAATTTGGCATGGTTTGATTGTTGAAAGGAATAATCATTTTGACGTTTAAAACAATCTGATGACACTTCCGGATTCACCGGAAGGGCCACCTACTAACTTTCAAATTTTTTTAAAACAACCCTGTATATTTTTTTCCGTAAGAATTAGATTCTACTTAAAATTACCTTTTTATCGACATATCACATGATGATATTTGCTTTCAAAATGGCAGCATAATTATTATTGCAAAAACCTGTTCAACAATGTTGAATTTAATAAAAAATTCGGTATCTTATAAAATAAGAGGGATATAAAAATTTTGAGAAATTGGTTTTTTCCTCATTAACCAGGGACTAAAAAAATCGACATCAAAAAAATATACAAAATTTTTTGTGGAATTCCTGTAGGTATAAAGTTTGAGAAAAAAAAGACGACTTTCTTTCATACCCTGTAGATACTAACGTACTTCAAAGTAAAAAAATCGGGTTACACTATTGCTTTTGCAATAAAATTATCTCTTGAATCCTGAAAACCTCATGTTGATATCTTTTCCCCTTTTCAAAATATTTGACTTTAAATTCAACCTAAAAATTCGCTTGGTACGTTTCAATTGGCCAGCAGTTTAGTATAGAAAATAGTTAAAAATTTGATACATGATGGAAGGTTGGTTTATTTTGAATTTGAATCGAAAAGATAAATTCCATTTTGAACATAAAGTAATTATTAAATTTAATTGCCGCCTGCAATGACTTTATAAGGAAAATAAAAATCGGATTGGAGATAAAAAATTATACAGGACAAACAGAATGGAAGAATCATACCTAAAAATATTTCGTGTATCCTGGGACACCCTGTATTAAACATGCAAATTTATGTTGCGGTGATGCGATGATTTAGAAATCAAACCGAAGTAAACTGTACCAAAAAGTAAATATTCTTAGTCCGAAAAACCGTTCATCAAACTGCCTGTTTTGGAAATCTTTTTGAAAAGTTTCTAAATTGCAAAAAAATTTGTTTCTTTTGGAATATTTCATCTACGTATGACAAATCAGTACTATAACGTAAATACAAACTGGAACTAACTGTAAGTACTCCAGTAACAAATTTAATTAAAATTCAAAACTTTAAGTAATCTGAAAGTTTTCTTAGAAATTAATTTTGTAAGTTTAGGGGGAATGTAATCTAGATATTTTATCGCAAGTCATTATTTCGGTATTTTATATCTTGGATCGTTTGAAAAGAATAGGAAATATTTACAATAGAAATTTTGGACCATTACACTTAAATTTACTGGTCGATTAATTCACAAATAAGCTAAACGAAAGTTGTCATGAGAAAAGTACTTGAACTTGTACAATTAAGCTTTTTATTTTCATGCTGGTTAAATAAAATAAAAATAAACTCACGAGAAGATGTATTATGTTATGTTATAACAAAAATTCAGTAGTGTCATAACATTAACATCTAGAACCGGTACTAAACATAGTCCAAAACGTGAGCAACAAAACTAAAACGTGGAGAGTGATAATATTGTGATAAATATTTATTTAGTTGAAACATTAAGTACAAGACATGATTTTTGTTTTGTTTAAGAAATACTTAAAGGTTTTTAAAATTATATTCGACGAGTTTTTAAATCATGTAGAAGTTGGCTCAAAGTCTTGGCAATTTTTTAAAATTTCATCCAATTAAAGTTCTGATGATTTTAAAAAGAACATCAACGAAAATAATTCTGTATTTAATCTTAACGATGAAAGTTACAATAAAAGGAACCGCAATTACCGAAGAAATACCTCGATGTATCCAAATCAACGGTTTCGATTCGCTTATTGTTAAAATTATTCGAATTCGATAAAAATACGAAACTAATCATCAGGTGATTCTACAACCAGATTTATTATCAATTATTTAAATAATTCTCTATTGTAGCTAATCGTTAAAATATCTCCGATTTCTGCTGAAACACAATTCACAGGAAATCTTACACCGCAAATTTATAAACTTAACTTTTCAATGTTCAACGACCTGTAAAAATTTCCTTGTCATTAAAGTCACTACTTGTCAATTTCTGATGAAAAATTTTGACAAGAATTTTCTTTTCTTGCAGAAGTGACTGCCTGGCATCATGGATGACGCACATATGAAAACGGTGGATGAGGTGTTAAATCACTTCAGCGCCGATCCAGAACGGGGATTGACACCCGATCAAGTTAAAAAAAATCAAGAGAAATATGGACCTAACGGTAAGTTATTCCCCATAATCTGCTGTTATTAATTTCGTAATCTCGTATAAGTACAATTATCTTTTATTTGAATAATTGTTGATAACAATGCGATTAGCAAATGCTACGGGGGCACTGGGGTACCTGTACATACATAAACAAAAAAGGTTAAAGGGATTAAAATAGATTTTATTAACATAGTCGCGTCGAGGAATCCGTTTACATTGGCCAATTTACCGTTATTATTCATGATTAGTCTAAATTAAAGTTTCATTTGTCATTGTTTACCTTTACTCCAGGTTGAAATTGGTTTTTTCAATTTCCAATCAGCATGTGGTGGAAACTTTTCTTTGGACGAGGTTTACAAATCTAGTATTTATAGTGTTTGCACTTCATTAAAAGCTAATAGTAAATGTTTTATCGTTATGTACAAAACATTATATTTACCTGATTAAGTAGTTTGTTTCTTATCTGAGGTGCACGTTTTTATAAGACAGTGCGCTATTAACCTACAATGTAAACTTGTGCGAATGTAGGAGGATTGCCTTTAGAATAATGGATTTGTTGATAAGATTTCTGGATTTATAGGCATGGAGCATACATTTTCACGTTTCTTCTAATAATTTTTTTGCCGAAAATGTATGAAGAGTCTTAAAGACCAAAAATTTGACCACACATCACATTTTCACTATTAAGGATATGCCGATTTTTGTAGGCATTTATGCCTTTGTGAAAATTTTAGTTTTAGACAAACATCACATTTTACCAAAAGAAAATTTCTTCATTTCAACAGTTCTTATGTCCAGACCTAAACCCGATTAATTTTTATGTCTACAAAAAAATGTCCCCTTCAGGTGATTTAATTCTTTCGTTTATCGTGAAATAATACACGTCATTATTATTTGGTTCTTGTAAATTTACGCTCCAGGTAACTTCATCATTGTTGACGTCAGATCGTTCTCTGTATTGACTATTGATAACTAATAGCCAGTCACTTTTATTCATTGGGAATTTTCAGAAGTTATCCTAATATTGACACAACGCTAAATTTAACGGAACATTTATTTACTACTTTGTATAAAAATTGACCTAATGATGAATTTGCTAGACGATATTTAGTTTTTTTATTTACCAAAATGTGAGGAACAACAATAATAACAACAGCCAGTAGAGGAATTATTTCATAGAATACGTGCCGTTGTTGTTGACGGCATTTAAACTTAGAACGACATATTTTATATTTACATAGGTACTTACCTACCTTGAAAAATAGAAGTAAGCAAAATGCCTAACCGTTTCGTCGTCTACTTTTAATTTCTTTTTTCTCATATAGTTCTATCAAATAATCACCAAGATTCCTTAAAGTTTCTTGGTAACTCTTACAAATTAACAGGAATGGAACTTTAATTTTATTTCGTTTAGAAAATCTATTACACTTCTGGAATCTAACACGAAATAGTTTATTTTTATAATTGGAATTATAGTGATTTGACCTCGGATTTAACTAGATTTTGCTATTCATGTTTATCTGTTTAATCTTCGTCTACTTGTTGCGTAAAGTTCAGGAATCTCCTGGGAAATTTCCTGTTTTTTATGATTTGACGATTTGAGTTTTCTTTTGCTGCAGAGACAATTTTGAATGTAATAAGTATTTTTACCAAAACATACTTTTCCTATTTTCGTTTCTCATGTAATAGTAAAAACAGAACTGTTCCTTTTGTTTAACATCTAAGTAGACTTCAGGAGTGTTTATACAAAGATAAATTAATATCCATTTGATTATTTCGACTGAAAAATAGATTTACTTTTTCTAGTATAAAATAGATTTTGAGTGGGAGGGTTGTTTAAATAAAATTGGACACTACGCAAGTTTCCTAATCTAAATAAGACAATTTACAAAATATTTGTGAAAATTTCATGTAAAAAATCATAAGCAATACTCAGAATATTCTTGGTGGATTCGAATTATAATTTATAGGAGTACATAATAAAAGTAATTGGATTTTAACTAAAAAATTGGAATTTAACACAAAATATAAACGGATAATTTAGGATTTAATTAGACTTTCAAAAACGTAAAAAATGGTTTTATCTTTAGTTGCTTCCTCGAACTCCAGCTATCTTAGAAAATTTATTTCTTATAAATTTCTCTCCCAGAAGTTTTATTATTTTATTTATTTTCAATTTCCATATTTCTTGGAAATGAAGTACACACATTTACAAGGGGAGTTTTTAATTGTTTTGTAAAAGTTGTTATAACTTCTTTCACTTTCAGTGGAAAATTCCCGAGGGCTTTGAATAATAATTTTCTCCAAAAACCTTGCTTTTCCAACTAGTGTATACTTACGTAAACAACTTGACTCACCAAATTATCATAAACTTAGCAATTTTCTTCTGTAAATTCAATAATCATTTTCTAGATTTAATTACCCTTTTACTGCCTACGGTGGTATTTCTAATTAAATCCATGTGGTGCTTTGACGTGGTCCTGAAGGGTTTTCCCTCCACGTGTAAATAATCAACCAATAAAATTCAAGCTCGTTTAATACGGAAAATTGTTGTTTAGTTAACTGACAGACTATTTGCAGATTGGAACGATGGAAATAGTTTTTTGCTAAAGTGGATGTTTGAACATGACGTAAAACACATGTGTGTGTTGGCTTTTATTATACATACGTACAACTGCAAGTAAAATGCAAGTGATATTACAGGAGCTAATGACCGGGATCTGGATGTCTTGTTGTTGGGTTTGGTCAATAACGATTTTGTTTAAATTTAAATTTCCGGTGGAGTTGTCCGCGACTTAAAATAACATCCGAGCGGAGCGCGAGTTGGGGTGTTTGTGTTATTAATTTCAGATTATGACTCGGAAAGCCAGCGAGCTTTAGATAAAAAAAACACCAAACAGAGCACAAGGTTTTTAATTGATTTTATTGTGATATATGCTAAGGGGATTATTAGAATCACAGGAAACCGTATCGAATTGTCTATAATACAATACCCACTGACGTGGCTTGTAAAACAATAATTGACGATCCATTTTAATTAGAGCGGATATTATTTAATAAGGCTTGTAATTACAAGTCGGATAGATAATGAAAGAAACAACTTCACGTACATTTCTCCTTATTTTATTCCATCATACACGTTTTGTGGTTTTTTAAATGGGTTTCCCACATGGACATATTTTTTGCAATAATAATAATAATTAATATGCGTATGTAAAATTCTGTAGATGACGTAAAACTCTGACGTGTTTGTGACGTTCTTCTTTAGATGCAGCCTTGAATAAAACAAATCTGTTACATGAAACTGGTGTTGGGAATATATTATTTCACTATATTTGTTTTCACATGGCCGATAATTAAGTATTAGTTGTTTTGTTGACACCAAATATTCCACTAAATAGAAAAAAAAATTAAACTTTATTGTAGGTAATGTAATATAATTTTGTAAAACCTATTGCTTTCTTGTTGTGTAAGGCTTGCCCCCAAGGTCTTTTTGTACGTTTTCTCGTTTTGTAAATTAAGTACCCAATAATGCATACGTGGACAATCATTTTAATTTTCACATTATTCGCTTGTATTACGACTTGCTGGTTTTGTATGATTAATATTAATTTGACCTCTTTTTTGTTTCAGAACTTCCTGCGGAAGAAGGTAAGCTAAATGTGTAAAAATTTTCCCAGTGGTTAAATCGATATAATTTAATAAATAATAAATTGACCACTTTCCTTCTCATTTCCAAATAATTATTTTGTATTCGGAAATAAATTTTATTACAATTTAATGCATACACAAGACGACTTATGTTAACCACAACTAAACAGCCGTTGTTGAAAGTTGAAAGCATTTAAAAATAAGTAGGAAACTTATTTTGGGTAACTGTTTACATTATGGCATTGTGTCGAAAATCCATAATTTATTTTTAATATCATCACGAGCAAAAAATTTCAAACCTTCAATCACTTTTATTTGTTTGTAATATTAGTAGATTAGTCATTCGGTTTTGCATTGCATTGGACAAAATTAAATTTAAGTTTCGTGTAAAATTTGATTGACTGCAGGATGTTTGTTTTGGAGGCGCGTACAGAGAGCATCTCACGTTTCCAACAATTTGTGTGTTGATGTAAGACAATTCCCACTATGCCAGGATAGAGATAATACAGAAAATAGTTGTTATATCTTGATTGAAACTTGGCTTGAATGGTGGGTTTTACATTGTCGGGGGGCGAATTGATTTCGGTTCAGTTTGTACCGGAAAGTACATGTAAATTGCTTGTATGGAAATTTTAGACTCGCTTAGTTATTTCCAAGGAAAGTTCGTTGAATAAAACTGGAAAATTGTTATACAGATACAAATACAAAAGAGTAAAGTTTTTCGTTTGTATTATACAGAGTTATTGCAGGTTAAACAGGCGAAGTTTGGGAAGTGGTAGGGGGCGAAAAAGTAACTCAAAAAGTGCTTTTGTAAGAAAGGTATAAAAGTTTTGCATCATTAAATTTTTGATTTGCAGTTAGCTCAAAAACAATGAAATTTTAGTTACTTTTCCATTTTCTATCAATTCCCAATATTTAGTCTAGCAGGTTTATATACTGAAAGAAAATTTGTGTTTTACTGGAAATTACTAATAATTTGCAATTTCCCTTCCTGTCCTTCTGCAGTGGCCGGTGTAAAAGTCATGTACGGTAGCAGCACCAGCAGCAGCGAAAAAACTTAAAAATAGTGGATTTTTTTTATCAAATACTTTCTCTGCCAAACGGTTACGTAAGGTTGTATTTTTCCGAAATTATTTATGAATTCACGTGCATCCATTTCAAAGTTGGGCTAAAAATAAGAAGAGGTGACCATAATATTCGGGGCACAGAGGGGTTTCTGGCAAATGTTACGGGATGTCCGGAATTCGTGATAAACACATAATTTTGTTTGGACGAAGTAAATAGTTTTCACATAATTTTTGTTGGAGAGAACTTTTGTTTGGTACAGTGGGAAAAAATAAGTGGCTTTTTGTGTTCTGGTTTATGAACACATGTTGAAACGCCGGTGGACATTTAAAATTGATTTCAATTAGAAAATTTAGCTTAAATACCTACATCGTTTATTTTGCAGAGTGTATTTATTATTAGCACAAATTATTTTATTAAAAAACGCATAAAAAGACATGAAATTATTTATGTGCAAATAAAATTTCAGTTTTTTTCAATTACTTACGAATAAGATTTTGTCCAAAATTAATCAATAAAGTTATGTGGAAACATTGAACCAAATAAAATAAAGTTACGAAATTTAATACCCTATCAAATACTACAGCCTGAATAGGTTAACATTTTCTGTTTAACCTGTTTTAGTATTGAATTAGGTATTTAAAAATGGGCACCGAAAATTTTTTGTGAATATGTAGTAAAATATTTTTCTGGTGTAACATCCTTTTAATTTTTTTCTCGTCCAAATTTCGTCCATTTGAAACGGAAATATAAATAAATAAACGTTTATTTTTATTAGACTTGTTCATAGAGAAGCGTATATTTTACTTTTATAAAAATTCTGAAAATTTCATACTCTACCACAGAATCACTTTGAAATCTCAATTTTTTATCAATAAACGAACTTTGCATTATATAAACAGTTAATTTCTGACTGTAAAATTAACCATTACAATCAACAATCTTAATATACGGGAAAATTAACGATAATTATACAATTTTAGCCGCTACTTAAACATACTTTTTAGCTGAACGCCCTTTCAATTTCAATACTCCATTTCCTATTACTAATACTAGCCTGCTTTACAGCCTAGTAGAATACTATTAATTATGAAAAGCTCTGATGAATGTCGCCAGAGTATGCCCTTAAAGTTCTCGACCCTATTAGATGAGAAGGTACCTAGTGTAACATCTAAGTGGATTACTACATAGTTGGGCACGTTTTTGCGCTGTTTGTATGACGTCAAATTTGACCGAGTTCTTGTATTTGCTTACCTTGGCATGGTGAGGCTTCTGCATCACATACTTGAGATGCACATGCCTGACATTTTGTAGCTGGAAGCCCTTTGGATTGTGGCATGTGCCGCAACAAATATTCTGCAGACGATTTTTCCTGGTTTATTTTTGGTATCTATAATGTAAAAAAACAAATTATTTAATTTGAGATGGAAAGTGGGTTTTTAATTTTATTGATAGCACGTTATGAATGGTGTGTTGTTTGTTGCAGGAAAGTCCATATGGCAATTAGTTTTAGAACAATTTGATGATCTACTAGTCAAGATTTTATTATTAGCTGCTATTATTTCCTTTGTAAGTATAAATTTTCCAAAGACGTAATTTTTATATTTGCTCACTCTAATTACTGTTTAATCGTAAATTTGCTTCCGCCTCTAAACTGATAAAATGTTTACGCATTTTCCAACCAGCGGTTAAATTTTATAATAACTGGTAGGCGTCGTTGATGCTTTTAATAATAATTTATCTAATTTCTCGTGGAGGTCTTTGATGTGATATGATATATTTTATCGAATTATTGATTGGTTTACGTTTCATCATCGACGCCTAGTTGTCTGGGCGCACCAAGCGTCCATCATTCATTTTTCTTCCATTTAACATCTAAAAATATTCCAAACATTTTAGTTTTAATCAGTCAGTTAAATGTTTTTAGTTTTACCACATGTTGTATGCCGAAATCTAATTTAAGATGTTCGTTATTTATTAGCCTGTGTTTAAGTTTTCTTGTCGCCGTATGTCAAACAAATTTTTCGCGGTAAAAGGATATATTAATTAACTGGTTTTATTTTTGTGTAGGTTCTCGCATTATTTGAAGAACACGATGGAGCCTTTACAGCATTCGTCGAACCCTTTGTAATTCTTCTTATTCTCATAGCCAATGCAGTCGTAGGAGTGTGGCAGGTGAGTTGTCTTATGCAAATCCGTTTTAATTGAATTGTGCCCCTTTGTTACAATCTTGTATTCATATTGTTCATCTTGTAGAATTATAGGATTTGCATTGCGGAATTAATTTTGGATCTTGTGAACTTGCGTTTTAAATGTACCACATTACAAATAAATTTCCGTTTAATTAACTAGTCAACTATATTATTTTTATCATGCAGGTTTAATTAAATATTTAATATTTACAGTAACACTTTGTTGTTTAATTTGTTGATAAGCCCCAATGCGAACCTCGAACTCTCAACTAATCATCCTTGAATTACAGGAAAGAAATGCCGAATCAGCTATTGAAGCTCTCAAAGAATATGAACCAGAAATGGGCAAAGTCATCAGAGGAGACAAATCTGGTGTGCAGAAAATCCGAGCGAAAGAAATCGTCCCGGGTGATATAGTGGAGATATCAGTGGGTGATAAAATCCCCGCCGATATTCGCCTGACGAAAATCTTCTCCACCACACTGCGTATCGATCAGTCCATCTTGACCGGTGAATCTGTTTCAGTCATTAAACACACCGACCCTATTCCCGATCCACGTGCTGTCAATCAAGATAAAAAGAACATTTTGTTCTCTGGTACAAATGTAGCAGCTGGAAAAGCACGCGGTGTTGTTATTGGCACTGGTTTGAGCACCGCCATTGGTAAGATCCGTACAGAAATGTCTGAAACTGAGGAAATTAAAACACCCCTCCAACAAAAACTCGACGAGTTCGGTGAGCAACTCTCCAAGGTTATTTCGGTTATCTGTGTCGCTGTCTGGGCTATCAATATTGGTCATTTCAATGATCCCGCTCATGGTGGTTCCTGGATCAAAGGCGCTGTCTACTACTTTAAAATTGCTGTAGCTTTGGCTGTTGCTGCTATCCCAGAAGGTTTACCAGCTGTCATTACCACTTGCTTGGCTTTGGGTACCCGTCGTATGGCTAAGAAGAACGCCATTGTAAGATCGTTGCCCTCAGTAGAAACTCTGGGTTGCACTTCTGTTATTTGCTCAGATAAAACCGGTACCTTAACCACCAATCAAATGTCTGTATCACGTATGTTCATCTTCGACAAAGTCGAAGGTAGCGATAGTTCCTTCCATGAGTTCGAAATCACCGGTTCCACATACGAACCAATTGGTGAAGTCTTCCATAAAGGCCAAAAAATTAAATCCTCCGAGTATGAAGGTTTGCAAGAATTGGGCACCATTTGCATTATGTGCAATGACTCTGCTATTGATTTCAATGAGTTCAAACAAGCTTTTGAAAAGGTAGGCGAAGCTACTGAAACCGCCCTGATTGTCCTGGCTGAGAAAATGAATCCATTCAGTGTTACCAAGAGTGGTGACCGTCGCCAAACCGCTATCTGTGTCAGACAGGAAATTGAAACCAAATGGAAGAAAGAGTTTACTTTGGAGTTCTCCCGTGATCGTAAATCCATGTCTTCGTATTGTGTCCCATTGAAACCCTCGCGTTTGGGAACTGGACCCAAATTATTCGTTAAAGGCGCACCTGAAGGAGTTTTGGACAGATGCACACATGCTCGCGTTGGCACACAAAAAGTACCACTTACCAGCACTTTGAAAAATAGGATTTTGGACTTGACTAGAGCTTATGGTTGCGGACGTGACACTCTTCGTTGTCTTGCTTTGGCTACCGCTGATAATCCATTGAAACCCGATGAAATGGATCTTGGAGACTCTACCAAATTCTACACATATGAAGTCAATCTTACCTTTATTGGTGTTGTTGGTATGTTGGATCCCCCACGTAAGGAAGTCTTCGATTCCATTGTTAGGTGCCGTGCCGCTGGTATTCGCGTAATCGTCATCACTGGTGACAATAAGGCCACCGCTGAAGCCATCTGCAGACGTATTGGTGTTTTCACTGAAGATGAAGATACAACTGGTAAATCTTATTCTGGACGTGAGTTTGATGACTTGCCGATTTCCGAACAAAGAGCAGCTTGCGCACGCGCTAGGTTGTTCTCTAGGGTTGAGCCATCTCACAAATCCAAGATCGTTGAGTATTTGCAAAGCATGAATGAAATTTCTGCCATGGTAAGTTTTTTGATTTATAAAGTAACACAACTTTGATGGACTTTTGTTTGTTTTAGACTGGTGATGGTGTCAATGATGCCCCCGCTTTAAAGAAAGCTGAAATTGGTATTGCTATGGGATCCGGTACAGCTGTCGCCAAATCCGCCTCTGAAATGGTACTCGCTGACGATAACTTCTCCTCCATTGTCGCCGCTGTAGAGGAAGGTCGTGCTATTTACAACAACATGAAACAATTCATTCGTTATTTGATTTCCTCCAACATTGGTGAAGTTGTGTCCATTTTCCTTACTGCTGCTCTTGGTTTACCCGAAGCTCTTATCCCCGTGCAACTCTTGTGGGTGAACTTGGTAACTGATGGTCTTCCAGCTACTGCTCTTGGTTTCAATCCACCTGATTTGGACATTATGAGCAAACCACCACGTAAAGCTGATGAATCTTTGATTTCTGGTTGGTTGTTCTTCCGGTACATGGCTATTGGTGGTTATGTAGGTGCTGCGACTGTTGGTGCTGCCTCGTGGTGGTTCATGTATTCTGCGTATGGACCTCAATTGACCTACTATCAATTGGTAATGTTTTATTACAACAAATAGTTTTGCGCTTTATTATATTATATGTAACAATTTATGTCATTTTATAATTATTTGGGGTTTTGCAGACGCATCACTTGCAGTGCATTGCAGGTGGAGACGACTTCAAAGGTGTTGACTGTAAAGTGTTTAATGATCCCCATCCAATGACTATGGCTCTCTCAGTACTTGTAACCATTGAAATGCTGAACGCCATGAACAGGTAAAATATAAATAATTGTTGGCATCGTAAATTTAAAATATAATTCGCTTTTTTTTCGCAGTTTATCTGAAAATCAATCTTTGATTGCCATGCCCCCATGGTGCAACTTGTGGTTGATTGGTTCCATGGCCCTTTCCTTCACCCTCCACTTTGTCATCCTCTACATTGATGTCCTCTCTGTAAGTACTCGGTTTTCTTTTTTAGAGCAGTCTTGAGGTTTGAGATTTCTGTTACAGGCTGTGTTCCAAGTGTGTCCCTTGACAGTCGAAGAATGGATGACCGTAATGAAATTTTCAATTCCAGTAGTATTACTTGATGAAACGTTGAAGTTCGTCGCAAGAAAGATCACAGACGGTGAGAATCCAATTTACACTGTTCATTGGATTGTATTGATGTGGGCTGTTTTCTTTGGTTTTATAATCGTATGCCCGATCTAAGTGTGTGTTTTGACTGCCTCCACAGACGAGGATAGCGTTTAGTGTGTAAACGGGTCCGGTGCTACTTTTAAGAATAACTTGCTATTGATGATTAAATGATGAAGGACCAATTTTTCGTTTCTAGTTTTGATGTTAAGTGCCTTTTACACGATATGTTTTCCTTTAGAAAAACGGTAAATCAAACAATAAAAAAATAGGTGTTAGCGTACGGGTAATTTCCTTTTAGGAGTTTAGGAATTTGGGTAGATTCTAAGAGTTTGAGTGAAAAATAAAAGTATATAAAAGCAATCCCAAAGAGCATTCCGAAAATTTAACATAGTTCCTATTTTACAATCTAGGGCATGTTCCGCGTAATGAATGTCTAAAACTCACTTTTATTTTTCAATCAACTGTTCCATAGAATAGTATTACATTCCAAGGTGTTTCTTCTAGCATCTGAGTAATCAATATTTATTTAATTTAATCATAGTCTAATTCTTATTGATTCTGTACAGGTTCATGTTGGAATCAAACCAAACTTGATAAAGAAATTAAACAAAATGTAGCTGAACCCGGTTTTACTCACTAATACTGCTAGTGTGTCCCCCTGTTGTCCCTAACAAAAGAACTATGTGTGTGCAATTGTTTACGCAAGCAATCTCGTGTGTTATTGTGGATTATTCTTCAAATTACTTACCTGTACAAGAATGCTTGTGGAAGCAATGATACGTCAAAAATACTTGAAGGAGTCGTCAAGAAAAACAGGCAAGTTATGTTTGGCTGGATTTACACAATTAAATAAAATCCTCAAGTGTTGTGATTCGTTAGATAAAATATAAACATGTTTTAAACGTGCATGGATTTGTAAACAAATAAAAAACGCAACAAGACTGACAGTTTCCCCCCTGAATTTTTTTTCTGAGACAGCAACGAATGTTTTTGTGTTTAAACCACTTTTCCAACTGTTTCTTTTTTTGAATGTGGTTGGGTTTCGTTGCCGTTTGGCCCAAAATCCATTTGTTAATTTAAGCATGTTTGTCTCTGGACATTGTCGAATTTTAAGCCTAGTTTTGACTCAATCCAGATAAGGGGGGCGGTCTAGAAAATATATTATAAGTAAATTATGAAAAAATGTGGCGTGATATTTTTTTGGTAGAATTAATCGTCCAATGTAGTTAGGATAGAGTAGACGTTCATGTGTACTTACAATATGAAAATGGGCTTGAAATTTGGCTTTGTATCAAGCAGTTTTTTTAACCTAACTTTAGAGTGTGAATAATTTTGTTAATAAATTTAGCAAGTAAATCATGAATAATAATTAAACAATAAATAGTTAGAGAAGTTTGTAAAATAGTCTAGAGTATTGTGATTTACTTGTTTCCTGAAGCTTTCGAAAGCAGATTTTTTTTGACAAAAGGTTATCAGGTATATTTATTTATTTAGAATTAATTTAGATTTTTTTATTGTGTATTAAACAATATACAGTGTACCTAAAATATTTTTTGTGTGCCCAATTATTCAATTTTATTTCAAAACAACTTGTCTTTTTTGATTTGTATAGTAAAAATTGTATGTAAATAAATAATATTAATTATTATTGTAATGGGCAGTGTTATGAAAACAAAAAACAATAAATTTATTGAAAATTATCTTCAATTTTTTTTATCAATGTATTGTACTTTTTTTGTTCTTCTTTACTTGTGTCCTAAGTGTATCTTATTCTTGGTAACCAAATTCCTTTCTAAACTTTGTAAACCTTGTCACAATTTTTAGAGAAACTGTTTTGTAACCAGCAATTGGGATGGACAAAACAGTTTTTCTATAACGCATAATAATTAGACTTGCTTCCTACTAATCTTTTTTGTGTGTCAAAAACTAGTCAGTATATGGACCTAACTGTTATGTAAGTATTTTATTAAACTATTTTTTATTACACACAATATTTCATTATAATGTTTTTTGTCTGTTTTATATGTAAGTTGTGGAAGATCTCTGCAATCGTAAGAATTTAAACACATAATTGCAGACAGTTTCCACACGATTTGTTATTATTTTTCGTTCCATTTTTGAACTGTGTTAATTTTGAATTTTTTAATTCCACAGTACCACAAAAAGTATTTCGACTATAAAACCCGTCATGTTTGTGGCTCACCATGAAGACAAACTGAGCTGTGTGAAGTGATTTCCTTAATACCCCCTTCACGGAGTGCAACCATATTTATCCTATTTCAAAACTAAATTTCCTCTATTGTTTTTCATACTAACTCCTCAATAGTTTTCTCGCAAATAATCTGCATGGTTTTTGGTGGTTTGTCTTTCGCTCATTCTGTACAATGTTTATTATTCTGTTTCAGTTGGTGAAACTGTAATAGATAAATGGTAGATTTTCTTCAAGAATCAGACTCTCCAATTACATGCTTTTTTTAAACTCTATTATTAAAACACAAATCATTAGAATAATTATTAATTCTAGAAGACTCCTCCAGCTGCTTTTTATTTTATACCTAACAATCAATTTTTAGCGCTACACGTAGAAACGCATGCTAATTTTTTCTAAAGACTAAAAAGCTCTTTTTGATTATGTATGATTTTCGAAAGGCTTTATTTATTGCAAGTTGAACTGTTTACTTTTTGTTGTTTCACCTTTTGTCTTCCCGGAGACCTGTGATGGTGTCAGAGGCGCATTAGAAGATAATAAAAACGAAATGTACATATTTTAATATATAAATAATATTAAATCTGAAGATTGTTATTTATTTTATTTTTGATTATTTAGTATTTTTTTGATTTATTTGAAGATTTTGTGTGTTTTTAGGCGCACATTGTTATTCATAATACAAACAGTAAGCTATTACAGACGAGATCAGCACTGACCGGGATTAACTGTAAATTATAGAGGAGGATGTAGCCGCCTCATTTCCCTCTGAGTGTTGCTTTCATTACGTTTAAAATCATTCTTCCCGTGAGTTTACTTGCGGGCTCATTAACTCATTCATATATTTTTTTCTTCATCGGTTTGAGCTGGTCTCGACTGACTGGCTGCGCAGGTTACGCCGGCCATTTATTAAAAGCATCTTGTATAGTTCTACATATACATAATATTGTAATTTACATCAGTTTTGTAAAACAGGATATTTGTGTAAATAAAGTGACAGCTTGTGGCTGTCGTAAGTTTAGTTAACTGTTTTCTTATAAACCTATTTACCAAAAAATACTCTTATTCAGTGAGTGAAATTTATTTTTTTATTTTAGATGTAAATCTAGAAATTAACCCTTCTAACTTATTGTTCTCGTTCTGTAACCTCTCGATGGTTTTTCTGTTTTCCTCCACTTGCTTTGACATGTCTTCCACAGGGTTCCCTTGGACTTTATACGCGGTGACTTGTTCGTTTTTCCTGGTATTACCAGTTTTATTGTCGGCCACAAATTTAATCATCTTTTCCTAAAAACCACAAAGCTAATAATTTGAAGGTTTTGCTTTGTTTACTAAACCTGTATATCGCTGAACTTATGCCGATTATTCGCATATTCTTCATCAAGTCTCCCGCAATTGTCATTTAATTTCTCTTGAACCATTTCGCAATTTTTGGAAATTTTTCCGACGCTTTTATAGATTTTGTCAACATTTTTCTGCATCTGAATAAAACTGTTTACCATTTCCTCTTCATCGGTTTCAATCAAACTAATTCTTTTGCACAATTTTGCGTTTAATTCCAGAATAGTCGACTGCTTTTCACTGACCATCTTAAGTTGATTATGCAAAGCTCTCTTTTCTTCCAGCAAATTATCTAAAGTTTTTCTGTAAGATTTAATACAACGATTCAGATTGTGGATTATTTCTTCCAACATGTTAATCTTCAGCCCATTTTGGTATTTAGTTATAAGCAACCTTTTGTTTTCATCAGTTAAAACTACCAGCTGAAAACTGTCTGCAAAACTTGAAATAATTTTTTGGAAACCCCTGAAATTTGAACCAAACTTTTATCGTATTTGTCCTTAAAGATATTGACCTCCTTTTCCAAAATCCCAACCGCCGCCAACTTGCTATTAATCTCAGATTTTAAACGTTGATTTTCTTCGCGTAAACCCTCGTTTTCCCTACACTTTTCATGTAGCTTTTCAAAAACCAAGTTGATGCTTTTTTCCAAACAAGTCGTGCTTCGTAGCATGCTTCCAAATTGAGTTATATCATAAATTTCGTATTTTAATTGCTGCCTGAAATCTCAACGTATGCTTCAGTTGAATGAATAGTATTAATATGAAAACCTTTCATTGGCAACCCTTTGGTCTTTGTTGTTCTGCAAACAGTCCATCAAGTTCTTCATGCAGGAAATTGCCGAGGCACAACTGTCGCATCGGTTTAGGGAAATTATATCAGTCTGGGAGGATTTGGTGTTTTTTTCCGCATGTCTGCGAGGGTTAGTTTTGTTCTCCTGTATAAAAATTCGAAGTTTTGGTGAGAAGTTTTTTTAAACGCATAATTAATACCATTGCTTTAGTTGCGGTTAAAATACAAATATATTTACATAGCAGCTCAAAAGAAAACCCAAAAGTAATCAGTTTCGGTGCGATAATATTTTTGTGTTCTGTAAAACTTAAAAAACCTTTCAGGTGCTCAACAACCAGTCTAACTACGGCGTAAGTTCTGAAATTTTCACTGGTAATTATGGAGCATCTACAACATAATTGCCTACCTGTCCACGACCAATTCCAGATAATTCGTATACGAAACACTAGAAAAATCGTTTTTGGCTATTATCTCGTCCACAAACTTATAATTTTTTGACGGGAACAACCAGGATCTTATATTCTCTTCATTCTGAGTGCAGTTTGATGAGAAACTGTGCAATGTTTTAGTTAAAATGCCAAGATCCTGACTCAGTGATATAATCAACGTATTATCAGCGTTATCCATATGTCAATGATGACAAAACTAAGCTAAATAATAATACAATGAAAAACGTCACTCAAATTGGAACAAAAGATTTTCTGTTTGAACTAAAGAGATTGAGATGATGGAATTTGTGTTGGGTTTGAATGAAGGTTTTTACAAAACAGATGTTATCGGAGCGACCTCAAAATATGGACTAAAAATAGGCACCGGTGTTGTTTGTGCTGTACACCCGCATAATATTGTACTAAATTTAATTGAACTGTTGAAACCATCATTATATTCTATAGCTTAATTTGAGTGTTAAGCTATTTAGGAAGATAAGAAATTACACCTCATCCCTCATCATTTCCTTATATTCGATTTTTTCGTAATTAACTTATTCTATGCAAATGCAAGATTATAAAAATTGGTAATAATTTGGTGATTCATTGATTTTAGACAATGGATATTTCGTAGAACCGCAAAAGTTAATTTTGATTTTATTGTTTAGTGTGGGTGTTGAATACTATAAAAATTCTTTTGAAGTTATTTTTCTACAGTTACTAAAAATAATATAGATTATTCGTTTTATGTGATTTTGGACTAATAAAATTGTTTTGTAATGATGAATAATAATTGTAATTTTTATTTTGGCTTCTCTAGCAAAAGGCTTTTAGGTAGCAAGTGAAACAAAACGATTAAAAATCGGAAAGCATAGTCCTAATATTTTGTCCTTGGTGGAAGTTAATTATATAATTTAAATGCATGTTAAGTATTAGCACGATAATTCAAACAAGAATAAAATATCTGATGTGCCAACACATGACTTTCTTATACGGATAGTAGCACAATTACTTTTCCTAAAGAAATTAAGTTAAATTTCTTGTAAAAATCGTGATTCAATTTTGAGCGTTTCCAGCAATATTCAAATATATTTCGGAAGTCTCTTTCACACTAATAGCAATACGCATAAATCTGTCCTTGTCCCACTCATTATAACCGAATTTTACGACAAAAATAAGTTTTATTTTTTTGAAATTTTTTTGACAGAATATCAAAAAAAGTTCAAACACTATTTGTTCAAAATTCAATTCTAAATCAACGTTAAAGAATAAAAAAATCTCATAAATTGTTTATTTTTCAAGATATTCCTAAAAAACCTAAAAATGTCTTCGGGTAAGTGTCACTTGTGTTAGTGCTAGATGAAAAACATTTAATGTGGCACCCACAAATTTGTTCAAACTCTTAAATATGAAATTTGAATCAAATCCGATAAGTCGTTTTTGAGTTATGGTGGATACAGACAGACATCATGGGGAAAATGGTCAAAATGGATTCAGGGGCCCTCAAAAAGTGTAAATCCATCAAAATCTCGAAGTCGAAAAAAATCACGATTACTACGAGCCCTAACAACTAAATGTTCGAACAAAAGTAAATTTTTGAAGTATGAAAGGAGAACTGGAAATTTTACGTAAATAATTAGTAAACACCTAACAATACAATAAGATAAAGGCTTAATAACAATATTATGCATGGAAGAAAATTATTTATTGGATTTAACAATATTTTAACCTTAATAATTAGCAAACTTTACAAAATGAATTTGCAACTAAATGTTGGAATAATTTTTAATTTAGGACCATTAATAAGAGGTTACGTCTCCTTTTGCTTTAATAGCTGCCTGTATTCTAGCAGGCAATGTATTTATCAAATTTTGGTACAATTCTGGCGTGAAACTGTCCCAAATTTCTTCCATTTTTGTCTTTAACTCCCCAATGGTTCTTGGTGGATTATTGCGTAGAATACGTTTAATTTTATGCCAAAGAGTTTCAATAACATTTAAGTCCGGACTGGATGAGCGCCATGAAAGCACCTTTATGTCGTTTTCCCCAAGTTCCAAAACTGTGATTTTTTAAAAACAGTCGTTAGAAAATTACGTCACATTTTTTAAGTGCAATTTTAAAGCTACGAAATATGCCTAAAATCATCAAATAAAGACTTGGGGATTTTTTTGTACATAAAATCAATATCCAGCTTTGCAATAAAGTAAATTTTACCAAAATCCAACCAGTGGTTCCAAAACTGTGATTATTTTAATGTAGGTAGCACCCTCAAAAAACACGTTTTTTGAAAAGTGAACTGCGGAACTCGAAAAAAATGCAATAAAAATCACATTAACATTTCAGGATTTTTTCAATATAGTACGATTATTGAGCTTTGATTTAAAGGTTTTTTGACACAAATCCAACCAGCGGTTTCAAAACTGTGATTCTTTAAAACAGTTACTAGAAAATTTTATCATTTTTAAAGGTGCAACTTTGAAGCTCCGATAAATGTCTAAAATCACCAAATAAAAACTTGTGTAACTTTTTTGTAAAGAAAACCAACATCCAGCTTTGCAATAAAGTAAATTTCATCAAAATTCGTCTACTAGATCCATCGTTTTGAAAATAATAATTCTTTGTTTCTACAATTTTCCCATCCTGCTGGGTTAAAGTGCCACAGTTTTGGAACCGTCGAGCGGATTTTTACGAAATTTACGTTTTTATATAACTAAATGTTGGCATTATAACAGAAAAAACCATCAATATTATGGAAGTTAATTTAGATAACTTGTTAGGGCTCGTATACTTTCTTATTACTTCGTATAAGAAAGTAAAAAGTTGCAGAAAAAATATTTATGAAAAACTTTATAAATGGAACGAAAAAGTAAACAATTTTCTAACGTTTAACTGCATAATATTGAAACAAATCTTGATACGTAATTAAATTTTATTTCATAAAACACTAACTCATTTCTTCTTACATATTATTATCTAATTTCTTGATTTGGATAAAACCAATTGCTGTAGTACAGATAAACTTCAACAACTAAAAAAGTTACAAATTATTTCAATATTCTGAAAAATAGAGCATTAGGTACCTTCAATGCCAAAGAAAAATCTACAGTTGTAAGAGTTCTAGAAAGACATAAACCATCTTCGGCATGCAATAAGAAAAACAAGTAAATATCTCGATTTTCTTTATTCCACGTAAGCCACGGTACAGTCAACAAATGCTCATACATTTCCTCAGACTAAAACAGAGAAAGTTAACGACTAAAGTTCATGAATCATATTTGGTTCTACTTGGTTTTTGATCAACTGTCCAGGGTAACAATACAATACTATTGTGGTGAATGTTACAATAAATGTTGAAAAATATCCTAGAAGTTCCAAATAATTAGTGGTTTTGGTCTAAAATGTAAAAATATCAAAGACTATGATTTGCAAGTGCTAATAATTTACCATTATTGATATCAAACAATACAACGTGTATATACCTAGAAGGATCCCAACAGCTGTATATACAATTATAAAGTCTTTGGTGAGCTTATACACTAATCCATAAAGTCTAAAATAACCAAAAAATAAAAACGCTATAAGTTGCCAAATAATTGAGTACCTCTTCAAGACTTGATGCTGCTGAATGATTAAAATAAGTCTTTTGGTCACCAATTTCTGATATATAAGGTTTCTCAGTAAAATATTCGTAGGACAATTTTCGAACTCCATACAAATGTCCTCTAGATGTTTATTCAACATAAATAACTGATACCTCGTATGTGCAGCAAGATATATGAAAGCATAACATTGCATGGTCATAAAGTGACTACCGAAAACAATAATTATGTGGTAAGTCAAGTAGACATAAGGGGAAATATTTGGACTAATGAAATCCGCAATAGAACTGGCGATTAACTTAGGTTCCTCCCCAGTTAAAGGCAGTCCAAAAATCGAAGCAAAAAGCGTTAGAAACATATTAACTAAAACCAATGCTTTGAAGATTTTCGATTGGTTTAGAATTTTTTCTTCCACTATTTTCCCAACAGTGTTACATGCCCAGAAGTCAGTATAAAGTAAATTCATTATTTCCCTTATACTGAAGTTCTTCCATAAACACATGGATAATGCCACCACCGTCTAAAATATCAAAGTTTTTATCCATAGACCAGTTACCTTTCACTTACAAAAAAGGACCAAACGAAAATTGCCACATGCATTTGAAGCAAATTTGACGGCCCTTTATTGATAACGTAGAATAGGCACGCAATAACGACAAGTAAATGAAACGCAATGAACACTAGGCTCATCACTGAAACTACTTTGTAATCCATAATATACAGGAATACTTTTCGAATGAACAAGAGGTCGTCGTTTTCTGGACATTTAACCATTTTGTATGTTGACTGTTCCCACATCATGATGCACAATGCAGGCAACTAAAAGTTTCTATGAGAATAAAATTATTATAATGTATTTAGGATATAAATAATATATGATTATTTGGGTTTTCCATCGTCGTAAAGAAATATCAAAAAATTAATGGTTTCTTGAAGGTATAAATACTCTGTCTTAAGTATTATGGCGAATTTTAGGTACATAATGAGGTTTTATCAGTAAAAACAATTATGGACAATAACGAAAAATTAATTAGGATAAATGTATTATTCAATACCAAAAAATGATACTTTGGTAACATACCATCATTATAGAATTACTTAACAATTTAATAGTCCTGTGAATACATCGGTGTTTACTTCTTTCAACGATACCCAGAAAGCTCTTTCATTAAATAACCATTTATTCGCTGTACTGTTTACTCAACTTGTTTTTTGAGTACTTAACAAATCGATTCAGATTATACATTTTCAAAAGAGACTGGCGTACCTACTACTTTGAAATCCAATAAATTGATGCAGGATTTTCGAATGACGTCATGATCGTGGTTTTTAATAGTGAGATTCTTCAATAAAATAACGACTGGAAGGCATAGCATTAAATTTCTAATAAAATTTCTCCGACAACACAACAAGTAATATTTTTGAACTTAAAAAAACCACAATGCTTCCCATATAAAATTTTTATATCGATAAGTCTACTACACATCCTGCTTATCAAAAAAGTTCCATACTTTAAATGTGTTTTTTTTTTCAATAAGTACTGGGTCTAATTTTATCTAAATCGCAATTAAATTTCGTGATTCTAGTACTTTAAATACCTATATATATTTCATGACATATTTTCACGCTTTCAGGCACATTTTAATTAATTCTAAACAATAAAATGGTGAAAACATATAATAGATAACAGTGTGATAATAAACAAAGAAATTTAGATTCCCAGCGGATGTGGTTTCTATTCCTGTAAAAAATCTTACCTAAAGATAAGTCAATTAATTAAAAACTAAACAAACTATTATTTATGTATTTGTATAAAAATTTGTATAAATTGGAAACTAAATCAAAATAGGAAAAATTACTTGAATCTTATCAGTAAAACAACTTTGAAGGTAAATTATAATATACAGGGTGTCCCAGTTTATATCGTCAGGATTTCACCAGTCGATAGTTTAGCGAAAATGAAAGGTGGTTTGTCTAATAAACTATGGTCGAATGTTGCTTCCTTTTTGACGTACAGGCCATTAAAGAAAATAAATTATTTTAAATAATTTCCTATAAATCAATAACAAAAAAAGTTAGCGTTCTGAAATTTTGCATAGATCTTTTTTTTTGTATTCTCTTATTAATAGTGGTTGCAGTTATTTTATTTAGAACACAGAGGCATGCGTACGGGTTTCTTCAAAAACATTTTATTGAATAAAACGTACGCCACTGGTTTTTTGCAGCACCAAAATACAGAGAGTATTTTCCTTTCAATTTAGAAACTTTTTCGTATCTTATAATTTTTTGATAACTTAACTCAAAATAACCTAAATAGTACAGTAAATAGAGAGAAAAAAAGGCTTCAAATAGACTTTTTTTACCCTACAGCCAATTTTTGTAGAATCTTCTAGAGGGTCACCCTGAAAGTTTAAAACTGAGTTTGTGTATTCGTAGACCCCGCCCTTCCTTCACCAGCCCTCAATTAAGGGTTGGATTTTTTTGTTTATTGAATAACTTTTTTCCTATTAAATTTTCGAAAAAATGAGTCAGTACAAAGTTGTAAAGAAAAATATTTCCTACAACTTATCTTTTAAACCTTTTTTGATATTGTCGATATTTAAAAAGTTATTCAACAAATAAGTTGAAAATTTTGGGGAAAGAGTAGTAAGTAGTAGTAGTAAGTAGTACCTAACTAGAGAAAAATTTCCCTAAAATTTGCAACTAATTTGTTGAATATCTTTTTAAATATTGACAATATCAAAAAAATATTAAAAGGAAAGTTGTAGGAAATATTTTTCTCTACAACTTTGTACTGATGCTTTTTTCGGAAATCTAATAGGGAAGAACCTCTTTAATAAATAAGAAAAAAAAGTTAAGTTACCAAGAAATTGTAAGATACAAAAAAGTTTCTAAATTGAATGGGAAATACTCTCTGCATATTGGTGCTGCAAAAAAAACCAGTGGTGTACGTTTTATTCAATAAAATGTTTTTGAAGAAACCCGTACGCACCCCTCTGTGTTCTAAATAAAATAATTGCAACCGCTATTAATAAGAGATTACAAAAAAAAATCTATGCAAAATTTCAGAAGACCAACTTTTTTTGTTATTGATTTATAGCAAATTATTTAAAATACTTTATTTTATTTAATGCTCTGTACATCAAAAAGGAAGCAACATTCGACCATAGTTTATTAGTCAAACCACATTTAATTTTCGCTAAACTATCGACTGGTGAAATCCTGACGATATAAACTGGGACACCCTGTATATAAAAAATAAGCTAAATTCGTATGTTATAAACACGGTAAAGTTTATTTTTGTATCATCCATCTGTGTACAAATTTCAACGATTTCTACCATAAAACTTACTAAGTATTATTCCTACAAAAATCGAGAACATTTTCTTGCACATAATCAAAGATTATATTTATCTTTGGCCCACCATAGTGGGGGACAGCACTATTGGCGCGCAACTGAAAGCACCAACTGCAACATTCAAACAGTAACATTGTGAACGATAAAATGTTTTAAAAGTTTGTTGGAAAATCCACGATGAGTTTCACACAAATATTTTTTTTCGTTCATTTGATCGCGTTTAGTGCAAGTGAGTTGACGTTTAAATACCACAATAATGTGGAATTGGAACTGTTTTTGAAAGATTTTGTTCAAACTAGTCCTGATTTGAAAACCAGACTGTATTCTATTGGAACATCTAACGCCAGTAAGGTGGATTTTTAAACTATAACGACAACGTCGTGTACACTGTGGCTATATTTTACAGATAATAATTTATGGGTGGTTGAAATATCTGCCATAAAAACACCGAAATATGGGGTACCAAACATAAAACTAATCGGAAATATACACGGAAATGAAGCTGTGGGCAGAGAATTGTTATTACATTTTCTTGTGGTAATCCTCAAGTTGTTTACAACTGTCTTACGATCGTCTAAATATTTATTTTTTCAGTATTTACGAGACAATTACAGAAACATCGAAGAAGTGGGTTGGCTTTTAAATAACACTAAAATTCACATCCTACCCAGCTTAAACCCCGACGGCTTTGCCATGGCCAAAGAGGACAACTGCAACGGTTCACAAGGACGTCTAAACGGCAATGGAAAAATGGACCTAAACCGGAATTTTCCCGACTATTTCAAGTATAATCAAATACCTCAAGCACGCGAAACTCAGGCGGTTATTCAATGGATGAAGCAGTATCCTTTTATTTTGTCAGCAGGACTACATGGCGGGGCGATGGTCGCCAATTATCCTTTCGATACTGTGAAGGAGCGAAGTAAGTGGCTGAAACTTGAAAACAGTTTGATACTGAGTGGCATATTTTAGAATGGGAAAAACTTTTGAGACAGATGAAAAATGTTAGTGATAATGTTGAGGAAACTGTTAAGTTAAGGCATGAGTATATTGGTATGAGTTCAAAATTTTTCCCTTAGTTTTCGCTACTTTTGCACCAAGCTTTCTATGAAAACCTTCGATATATCTACTAAAATTATTTTTTGTTTCTCTCTAAGAAACTTTTCAAAATAATCAGGCATCCCTCACGCCGGACAATGATGTCTTCAAACATTTGGCGATGGTGTACTCGCAAAACCACTTAATCATGCACAATGGCATACACTGTTCTGAGAGTTCGCCAGGTTTTAAAGGTGGCATCACCAATGGTGCTGAATGGTATTCATTTGCAGGTAGGTGAGCATTTATTTTTAATATGAGTGGTGCAGAAAGTTTTTTCAGGCGGTATGCAGGATTACAATTACGCCTTCCATGGTTGCATGGAAATAACGCTGGAAATATCCTGTTGCAAATATCCGAAGCACACTGAATTGCCAAGTTTATGGAATCAAAATAAAATGGTAAGGAACTTTAGACTATAGTATAAAGATTGAGAGTTGTGGTAAATATTTTATCTGCGCATTTACATATTTTTTTTAAAAAACAGTGGATGTTGAAATATTGTAATTAAATTTTAGTGGAAACGCAAAAGATCAATGTCAGAATAATAATTAGTTTGGATGTACAATTTTAGATAATAGGAAAGAAATTTTGTTTTTTTGCGCATTTTCAATATTTTGAAACAAAAGTTTTGGGAGTAATTTTTTTGGAACGGAGTAAACCTGAAGATTAATACTGGTTTAAGAAAAACAAGAATGAAGAATGTCACTTAGACTAAATAAAAAGTTTATACGAAATAATGATATTTAGATTTTGGCCCTTCTTCTAGTATTGATAAATTGATATTTGATATTTTGCTTAAAAGACTTGTTAACTGAAAATATTATAACGCAATACTCTACAAACTGTATAATCAATCTGGTGATATTTGTTTATTTCATATTTTGCGGTTTCTTTGAATAATAGTATTAATAATATACTAAAATGTTTTGCCATCTAAATTGCGTTGTGAACATTTAATATTAAATATTTCATAAAAACCTCAGGTTCTGTATTTATCTATAAAATTTTTAATTAAATTAAATAATAGCTTTTCTCTTTTAAGCCTAATTTATTGCACAGATATAAAATTTTATAATTGAACACAAATTCAATTTTAATGTTGTTTTATTTAAAATGAACATATGTATTAAAAATTAATATTTGCATTCAATCGTTATCTTAAAATGTACTGAACAAAAAGTTATTGTTAACGGAACGTCTGTATTTTAATGTTAAAACGTAGGTACGAGTTTTGATTTGCAAAAAAACGAACTTGATTAAATGGCATAATATAAAACATGCTGAACTTCTAAGAATATAATATAATACCTCGTACATAGTATATATTATAATGCAATATCGATAATGTAACTTGCGTAACGTAACTTATAATTAACTTAACTACCAATAGAAAATTTAAACTTTAGTCATAGTCAACTTTTATTTATTGTTAATTTTAATTTAATTTGTGTACTTTAATGGCATGCAAATGAACCAGTATATGGTGAAAAAATTTAATCCGTAACTTTATACAAATTTCAACAAGTGCCACAAAGGTAATTTTTCGACACAAGTTGAAATAATTTTTTTTTAAAACAAATGGACCGAATTTTTTCTGGTGGATTTGCTCTAAAAATCGAGTAATGTTAAAATATTTTGAAACTATTTAGCCATAAACCGAGAGATAAAGTAGAATAAATTAAATTAAGTGGTTACATTTTTTCAAATACTATTCTCACTCAAAAATTTGGCATACACTTTTTTATCAAGTATTGTTGGTTTAGGCCTTGTTGAAATTCTGCCAAGAAGCCCTGCATGGCGTAACAGGCCGCATCACCGATAAAACCACCAATCAACCCGTGGTGAACGCCACTTTGAAAATCGGCGCAAGAAACATGCCATTTCACACCTCAAAAGACGGCGAATTTTGGCGGATTTTACTCCCTGGAAAGTACGATCTACACGTAAGCACCCGCAGGAATAAATCCTGCTCTAGGTACACCTACACCCAAATTAATTGTTTTGGTTTCAGGTGGAAGCTCCCGGCTACTATCCAATAATTCAAGCATTTCGCGTTACTGATTATCATCATCCCAAACCAAATTTAACGCATTTGGATATTAAACTTGTAAATGAAACGCATGTAACTACGCCATCTACAACTATATTACCTACGTTTATTACAACTTTATCGACGGGTAATCGTACGAATAAGACAACAGATGGCAGCGTACAGCAGAATTCAACTTTGGGTGCAGTGATGACTTTGGTAGATGGCAGGAAATTTAATTCACAACATAATCATAGCATTACGACTAACAGGACTAAATCAGAGTACTCGCAGGGAAATGATACTAGAAAAAGTTCTGCTAACTACATCAGCTGTAATTATCCTTTAATTGGATTTTTGATTTGGTGTCTATTGCTCAGGATTAATTGACAAATTAGTTGTATTTCTGTATATACTCGCAATTTAATATAAATGTAGGATAATTATTTTTTTTTGTTAGGTAATTAAATTTATTTGGAGGAATTATTTTATGAAATAAAATTAAACCACCTTTATATTAGTTATTTATTAACGATTGCCAAGAAACTGTGATTTATGTTAAAACAAAACATCAAGCGACAAAAAAACGAAATAAACCCGAAAAAAATGGAATGTAATGTGATTTCCAAGTACGGCTTGTGCGATGTTGTGTTGTTGTACGATATCGCGAACTTTGTAATCCGATCTCAATATATCGTTAATTAGACGCTGAGCTTAATGAGCGAATCCGGTTTTTAATACATTCTTTAACTCGGCGGACTTGCTACTGCAGAGTGTGATATGCTACCGATAGTATTTCTCCAGCATCTTCCAACAATTGCAATAAAATAAATTACATTGTGCGCACGGAATTTAAGTTAGCTTTTTATAACGTACTCGACGATAATCCTGCTATCTTATAAGACAGATTATCGAAGTGTATTCCGTTGAAAAAAATATAAATAAATTAAATTCCTTGTTGAATCGAGGCACAAGGTCCATTGAAAACCACTAGTGTGATATTTGTACAAGAATAATAATTATAATCAAATATGTAGAGGTTGGCAAATATTGCAAGAATTTAATAAATAAATAATATTCAGCGCGTTACTTAATTACAATTATATTATGCTAAGCTTGATCGTGCTTACCATAGTATTTGTTTCTCAGTTTACTGTGTAATAATCTTTTTATTGTATTTGTAAGCAATAAAACTCAAATATAATTTCCAGTCATTTTATTCTCTTCTAGTTTCTAGTTAACGCGCTTCTCATTCTCACAAGACACACTTGATACGATTTTAATAAAAAGTAAACAAAAACTGCATACAACTACTAGGAAGTTTATTACGATATTTTCAACGTTAACTCTATTGGACAAGATAAGCACTGATGTACTAAGAAAAATGATCTACATAGTATAGTCAGCATTTTGTTGAGATAGGTCAGAGTATAGTAATCAAGCTTAAATTACATTTCATGCCCGTTTTGCTTTCGTATATAATATAATATAATTTAATATAGTTTTATTGTAATTTATATGTATAATAATTGAGAGACGCATAAGTGCACGCTCTAACAATCAACATAAATTAATGATTGCTTTAATACCAGCAATCGGAAGTTGAAGACAGTGCACACAATCTATTGCGATTGACTTGATCAAGGTTAGCTTGTTTTATGTTTCCGTGGCAATTCTACAGTATTTTTATTACACGGAAAGGTGTCTTAGAAAAATATTAGATCTTGAAACGGATTTGTTTTCGAAAATATTTTTTTAGATTACTTAACTATTTTCAGAAAGTTAATTTTTTTACCATGTAAGAACCTGTATACTATGAAAATTTTATCGACCTATGTATGTTTATTATGACCTTTTTCTGTTCACTCCTAAAATATGGTAGCAACTTTTATCAAATTTGTGCATGAAGGATGCAAAAGATATTTAGTAGTAGGTACATAAAAAATCTTGCACAACACAATGTTATATTACACTAAAAATGTACATTTGATGAGAGGTGACTTTTCTTATGTATTTTCTTCCACTGAATTCGAAAATCAAAGTTATTTTTTTTTATTGACAGTTTTTGAAATATTGTAATTTTTTCATTTTTTCGACTTTAAAAGTCATATCTCGGGCTAGAAATCTCCGAATTGGTCGTTCTTGGTACCAAATGAAAAGTATTAAGATGACAAACATATACATGTAATCAGATCTTTAATTGGTTAAGCGGTTCAAATGATATCGATGAAAATAGGCCAGTTTTTTAAAAAAGTCGTCTACTTGTGTGGAATGCAGGGTCGCCTATTTTCACCGATATGTTTTGAACTGCTTAACCAATTAAAGATCCGATTACATGTATATGTTTCTCATCTTAATACCTTTCATTTGATACCAAGAACGACCAATTCGGACATTTCTAGCTCGAGATATGACTTTTAAAGTAAAAAAAAGTCGAAAAAATGCAAAAATTACAATATCTCAAAAACGGTTCCATAAAAAAATTGTAACCTTAATTTTCGAATTCAGCGGGAGAAAATACATAAGAAAAGCCACCTCTCATCAAATGTAGGTACATGAAAAAAAATTTATTTTGTAAACTAGTGTTATTTGTGAATACAGTGCCGTTCTAAAGAAAATTTTTCATTCATCTACGATAATAGTTTGTCTTTTTATCAGTTACAGTTTTTTTCTCCATGCATGTCCCAAAATCAATAGTAGAGGAAAAGCAGAACTTTTCATTTTGAAGCCTAAATTTTTTGTCAAATTGTTGTGAGTACTCAGACATTATGTCGCAGGTCATCCATGCTTTTTTATTAGATCGCCACATTACTAGTAAACTATCCAAATTAATTTTACGAAAAGCATGAGGTTTAGCAGCTTTTCCAATACCAAGCATTTTTTCCGAATTCTCTGCCACATTACAAAAGGCATAAGTGTTAGTCGAAATTCCGACGTTCCTACATTTACACCACACAGATTGTCTGTATAAAAGAGGTTCACGTGACGTTAGACCGCGCAATTTTGTGTCCGTGTCCGGTGAATAGGGAAATTTTTATTAACAATTGTTTTGTTGGTTCTTCAAAAAGTGTCCACCAATAATTTTATTCTCAATTTTTTAAAATAACATGAAAAAAATTCTCCTATTAGATATACAAATTTATTTATGTAGTTATTTTGAAGCGCCTCCACCAAAATTTAAAAACCTAGTGTTTCGTCATACCTCCAAAGCTCCTCTCCTTCAATAAATGTATTTATAATGTGCCAATAGCAATTCAATTAATTTCATTTATGCGTTTTTTTGCCATACACACACAACTTTGCCGCTTTTGAATACAACTGACTTTGGCGGTGTTTTGTGTTAATTTTATTGTAGATTTAGTTTTTTTCCATTGGAAATAGAAACGTTCAGTGTGATCGGAATGATTGATAGTTTTGTCTCTCTGTGGGAGTTGTCAACATTTTCCCATGTTGGCATTTGTCATAAAGACTGTTTTTTTTTGTTTTAGCGCACACAATCATATCAAACGAACCGACTAGCGGGTAGTTTGTGTGCCAGCTTTAAAAATATAATTCAATAAAAATAATATTCGATGTCATATAAAACACGTAGTTATTTTTCGCTTTTTGTTTTATATAGCTTTGTTGGATTTATAGCTAAGCTATAATACAGCATGGAAATGATTATTATTTTTTTGTTATGTAACAAAATTAATCGGCTGACTTGCCCATGAAATTATACAATATTTACAATACACACAATAATTATTTAATCGTTAATCTCATTGAATTACCATTTTAAATCAAAACTGTCGACTGTAGCAACAATGTAAATAAATAACAATAAACTTCAATTAATCAATGGATATTAAAAAAATAATTTATCATACACAGTAAGTATTAATGTAAATTTTTCCCTTTTTTGGTCAATAATTCATCGAGTTGCATATATGTAGTTAGTAAATATTCATTACTGGACGAATTATTAAGATATTTTATGAGCCTTTACAGAGTAGATAAAAGCAACGTTTTTTCCGCTTTTGTCAGACTTTTGGACAGCATCCAGTTTTTGGTCCATTCATATAGTTGACCTAGCACGGGGGCGGTTCTGATGACCGCGCCGCGAATTTTATTAGAGTTTACTGATGCACGGCCAAACTATTATATTAAATAGAAATAATCACCCTATGTGGCCAGTTTCAATAATAATTATAACATTGGCCTATTTATTTGATTATTTAAATTGTAACAATTTGTGTCTATTGTTTAAACTGTTTAAAAGATAAATTATACGCTGCATCGACATATGGAACATTAAATGCAAATTTGAGCGTGATATTGTCATTTTTTATTCTTGCATGCTGTTATTTCTTGTGGGCGATAAAACAATAATGTTGTGTGATAATAAATAAATTATCTGATATGCTAATTATGATTAATGACGAACGCGTACATTAATTTTTCTCAATGCTAAACTATGGAAAAAAAGTGTGAAATAATTTGGCATAAAACTTAGGTTGGGCCCTATTGTAATTTAAGTACTTTTTTAATTTCGATTGTTTTTTATATATTAAATTACATTTCGCAACGTAATGCAATTTGATATTCAACAGTCATGACGAAGTGCTAATGTTATTTTGACGTTTTTTCTTGCAGGTACTTATTTCATAAAAAATTTAATGACTTGCGATAATAAAGAGTGCAAAATAGTACCAATTATTTTAGCTACCACTCAATAAAATTTTAGTTTTGGACTAATTATATTAGATTTAAAATCATTACTAATAAAAATAAAAATTAGTAGAATCAACGAACAAATTAAAAGCACCTATATCTACAAAAAAAAAACAACTTTAATATCATGCACATAATATTCAGACAGATGTTTATTTTAAATATACATTGAATGTAATAAATATGTAGATAGGACAATAACACACACGCGCAGTCTTACTTTCTGTACCACACCTTGAGTTATATGACAGTTGAACATGCACCTGCAATTCATAAGTACGATCATGTATACAGAAGTCACTACAACATACAGGCCTCGCTATTATTGTTACTGATCTAAACGAGTTCAAAAATCCACTTCATATTTCCCATCTCGTATTGCATTTTATATTTGATCGAGAGAACAAGTCACACATGTTTATTGCCTGAACAATAAAAAAAGGAAAAAGTACAATCATATAACAGTTAACAGTTTTCATTTATAATCGGTGCAAGTTTGGAGAAAAATTCTTCGGGTAGTCAAGAAATGACAAGGTGTGCCAAAGGGTTTTAAATTAGGCGTTCAATTACCTACTAGAACGCTGTTAATCAATAAGCTATGTGGTAATTTTTGTGGTGGTTGTCAAAAATTCAAGATCTTGGTCGATTTTTAGAACTATCAGCAACACAATATTTTGAGAGAAGTTTATTTTGATTCACAGGCAGATGGATTAAAATCTGGAAGTCGAAAAAATCACGATTATTGTACCTACAAAACCTAGTTAAGTAGTATCTAAAATTAATTAATACAATTGAGACTATAAAAATATCATGCGACACTAGCAGTCGTAGCTCGAACTATTAAAGATGGCCGCAATAGGGCCAAAGTGTTAAAATAATAAATTGGAATGTCTGTAACTATTAATTTGTAATATTTATATAGAATTTATAAAAATTAAGTGGCGGTGGACGTTACCCTACCAAAAGCTGCAAATAGTCTTTTTGCACACACAAAGAATATGATTTTATTCAATTTTTTGAGCGTTCACTGACACCGCACATAATTATCAGCCCAGAATTTATAACTTCTTGGCATTTCTTCATATTACGCGTTCGCGTTATTGGATAGTTCCTCTAACGACAAAACCAATATTTCCACCTCTTAAATGCTATTAGATGTCTTGAAAATGATAAGATTACTATTTTGACGTCATTTTGTCCCCGGCTCTCTAGCGCCGCCGTTCGCGCGGTGGTAATTTTCTTCCTCAATAATTTTTTTTCCTTTGTCCGTTTGGTTCAAAAGTACATAATAGATAATTACGAAAAGGATAATGAAAAGAAATGATTCAAAAAGCAAGGAATATTTTGAGATATTTAAACTATTGTTATTCTTAAAGTATTTGGTCAACAAGTTTTGACATATTTTTGTTTTTGTGTGTAAATTAACTTTAATATCTTAAATAACGGATAATCCTCACAGACAAACAACTTAAAAGTTACAATGCCATAAAAATATAATATATTCGATCTCAATGAATTTTTTTTTAACGGAACACAGGAAATATACTTTGGAATGCTACCGAATCTCACCTATTATAACAAAATAGTAACTATCAATATGTTGAATTTCAACTGATTCACTAAAAGGAAGAAAAAAAATGAAAATCGCCAAAAAGCTGAATTTTGGTCTTCCATTGAAAAATACATAACTTCGCCATTTGTCCATGGATTTTCATCAATAGCAGCTTGTTTTTTTCGTAAAAGTGTTAGCTTCACGTAAAAATATTTGAACTAAACTTATCTTTGCGATTTCTATTTTTCCCAGGACGATATGTGAATTTTCGACATCGATTTTAGCCAAAAAACGCGATTTTTTCAACTTATTAAAATCGCTAGCATCTGAACTACTGGGTCGATCTCAAAACTATGTAAAAGAAAGTTGTAGAAGGCTCAGTTACCTTTAATTTGAGTGCTTGTCGTCGAAAGAATTCCGAAAATAGAAAAAAAAATTCGAAAATTCATATCACGAAAACGCTTTAATGAAAAAAATTTTAATTGTGATTTTCGTGTTCAGTGGGCCAAAATACATGGGAAAATCAAAGTGAGATATGGTGGGCAAAATGACTGTAAACTAGTGTAATTAGCGATAAGGTGATCTTACTTATGCTGTAAAATATAATATCTGCATCAGAAGTTGGTACAGCCGTCCCACACCCCAGAAGCAATAATTTTTATAGATTGAACAGCCCATTATAATAACAATAATTGTCTGGGATTGTTAAGCAAAATAAAAATAAATAGTACTACTCTGAGTAATACCGTTTAATGGCCAACCAGTAATTGCATATGCATGATTAGAATATTCTTGGAATAACCACAATCATAGCTATAAAATGATAAAAAAATTTAGAAAGTGTCATATGTATAATTTATCTATTTTCGTGCATACATTTAATACCCATGTTAGTCACTCGCCCATCAAGTAGATTTTCTGCTCCATATTCTGCAATAGCAAAGGAAACGTGCGGCTTTTTGCACAAAGCAATTTATTGTATTGATGAATCACAAGGAATAATATGATTCAACCAACACACACACGTACACACATGTTAAAAATTATTATATGGATTTGAACCCGCACTAATATGAATATGAAACGATTAATATGAAAATATAACGCATTTGTCACTGCATTAAAAATATATCAAGTTGTTTATAGTTTAGTTTTAGTAGGTGTACTAAACACCGCTACTAAAAATAATTTATATCACCATTGAGGCTAACGTTTTTTCTTATTACTAATCGACCGATTATTCATCGTTGGAATTACAGTGAGGTGCCAAAGGAACTAAACTGAATTGGGAGGGGTTTTTCTTGTATAAAATATAGAACATTTATACAGATATAAAATAGCGTTTTCGAAATTAATTGCAACAAGTAATGATATAGGGAACACACATGCAATCTTAATAAATGTAGTTAAATATGCGTATGAATAGCATAATTACATGTTTTGCAAAAAGGAACGTTTCTAGACATTGAGTGATTATCTGGCGCCTTTTACACGGAAAGGAAAAGAAATCTAAGCTAGCCATTTTCCTTTGAAAATTTGTTGTTAATATTATTATATTATGTTTAACCGCCAATAAATAACCCTTACGTCTGAACTTGAGCTTGAGCAATAATATTGTAAATTTCAAGCGCTCCAGGTTCTTTAGCAATTTTATCCTGGAATATCTAATTTAACATTTACCATATAATGCGATATTTCAAATTTTCATCACAATTTCATACATACTTATAATCAAAAGTATATTAAATAGTGATAAAACTGTTGTTGTGTATACGAAAGATAGTGTTAATGAAAACAAATTTATTTCATTCATAAAAATGTTAATTTATTGAAGTCTGTGATACATAAATGTAACCCCACATAAAATTTTTGTTCTTCTAAAAGGTCAATGTCAAAGTAATTATAATGTTACCATAACAAACTAAATCTAGAATGATATTGGCGTATAATTAAATCCTTGCGACTTTTCCTATTATCCGCTTTTTCTATAAATATTTTATGCACAGAAATTCCACACTAGCACCACTTTCTACATTTTGTTATATAGAGTGAACAAGATTCGTCGGGATTTGAACTTTTGACTTGGTGGTTTATGCCGCTGCTATCAACAGAACAAAATACAAAAAGGTCATCTATGTTGAGTGTACTGTTTGTAGGGAGATTTTTAATATAAATCAATTATTTCTTTATGGACAACCACAATGAACGCGATGAAAATAAAGCAATCATTTATATATCGTATGTTTCAAGATACAAAAACAGTTTTTATATTTATATAATATTGTCTTAATGGCCTTTGTTGTTTTGTGTTATTGCTGCTGTTGGTGCAGGCTTTCGGTGGCATCAATGCTATGGCACGAACCAGTATTATTTGGTATTTGTTTTCTAAATGCATGGGTATGGGAATTTACACAATAATATCGACAGCTTTTGTATGTTGTATTGTTTGGTTGTTAAATTTTACAACACACATTAAATTAATGAAAACTTTTTTCATTTTTCTTGCAAGAGCAAAACTTGGCTTGTGATGATGTTGTGGATTGCTAAAGGACGAAACAATTAACTAAGACTTAAGTCAAAAATAGGGATGTTGTTACCCTAAATATTTCGAAAAACTTTCGTCCGCCCTTTTTCTCATCATGTTTATAAAAGATTTAATATTTTTAGAGGACAAAAGTAAATTTGATTTTCTTTTTTCCATACGCGCAAAAGTTATCTAAATTAACTTCCATAATATTGATGGTTTTTTCTGTATAAGGCCAACATTTAGTTATATAAAAACGTAAATTTCGTAAAAATCCGCTCGGCGGTTCTAAAACTGTGGCACTTTAAACCAGCAGGATGGGAAAATTGTAGAAACAAAGAATTATTATTTTCAAAACGTTGGATCTAGTAGTCGGATTTTGATGAAATTTACTTTATTGCAAAGCTGGATGTTGGTTTTCTTTACAAAAAGTTACACAAGTTTTTATTTGGTGATTTTAGGTATTTATCAGAGCTTCAAAATTGCACCTTTAAAAATGATAGAATTTTCTAGTAACTGTTTTAAAGAATCACAGTTTTGAAACCGCTGGTTGGATTTGTGTCAAAAAACATTTAAATCAAAGCTCAATAATCGTACTATATTGAAAAAATCCTGAAATGTTAATATGATTTTTTTTAAATTTATTTCGAGTTCTACAGTTCACTTTTCAAAAAACGTGTTTTTTGAGGGTGCTATCCACATTAAAATAATCACAGTTTTGGAACCACTGGTTGGATTTTGGTAAAATTTACTTTATTACAAAGCTGGATGTTGGTTTTATGTACAAAAAAATCCCCAAGTCTTTATTTGGTGATTTTAAGCATATTTCGTAGCTTTAAAATTGCACTTGAAAAATGTGACGTAATTTTCTAACGACTGTTTCTAAAAAATCACAGTTTTGGAACATGGGGAAAACGACATAAAAGTGCTTCCATGACCCTCATCCAGTCCGGACTTAAATATCATTGAAACTCTTTGTCATAAAATTAAACGTATTCTACGCAATAATCCACCACGAACCATTGGGGACTTAAAGACCAAAATAGAAAAAATTTGGGACAGTTTCACGCCAGAATTGTACCAAAATTTGATAAATACAATGCCTGCTAGAATACAGGCAGCTATTAAAGCAAAAGGAGACGTAACCTCTTATTAATGGTCCTAAATTAAAAATTATCCCAACATTTAGTTGCAAATTCATTTTGTAAAGTTCTCCTTTCATACTTCAAAAATTTACTTTTGTCCGAACATTTAGTTGTTATTAGTTTGTTATTAGCAAGAAATGCTACTTTATAAATACCGACGTACGTAAGTTAAAATTACTAACTGAGAGGTTATTAAATATTGTAATGCAATTCAAGAATCTCTTAATAATTAGACCTAAAATAATCAAATTTACATACAAGATTTTCCCTCATATTTAATACGTTTTTGAATGAACTAGTCAGAATTTTAGTATATACATAATATTTTGTTTATGTTTTTAAGGATTTAAAGTTAAGTCATTGTTTGTAGTTAACAGCTAGTAAAGGACCATTGACGCTTATAAACTACGTAAGTATAAACATTTTACGTACGAAAGAATTCTTTTAGGGCTTCGGAAAATTTCTCAATTAAATCATCCCATATCGAAACGGTTTAAAATTCCTCAAACACACAATAAAATATCTTTTTTAGGTACATAGGTGACAAAAACAAATTGTCGTCGTCCTTTGTGCAAAATTCTAAAACTATTGTCGGTATAAAACTAAGTGGCCCCCAACTATATTCTTCAATAAATTCCTCGTACTGTTTTGTAAGTTTTCTAGCATTACTCTAGTGCTTAACAAGATATAGATAATTGTTTAAATGAACCACCCCTGCTGAGATTTACCTGTCGTAGGCGCCAGCATTGTATTTACCTAATTCACAGCATTTCGGTACAAGTTTATTACTAGTTCGTTTTATTTACGGTGAATCCGCATATTTAGGGGAGAAAGTGCAGGTATTTTTTGGAAGCGATAATAATAGGATGACGATAAATAAATACTTATCGAAAATTCCCCGTTCAATTAACGTGCGTAACCACGATTGATTGAAGAGTGTCTTTATTGTAGCATTATCATCATAATCAATGTAATTTACTACATATACATCTGTGTGCATGACGACATAATTATAATTAGTTTATTGTAGTACAAACAGTTTTTTTGAGTGGCTACGTCAACGAATATTTGAAGTTCAAAGTATCCAGGATTTACAATTGTTGCTAACTTATATCTTGTTGTAGCTTGTTGGTACATATCTGCAGAATGTGCGAAGCAGGCATTAAAATGGTTTTCATTGAAAATCCCTGACCTATCATAACGCCGAGCACAAAACGTTTACATTGTTTTTAACTGATTGATGCCCATATAAAACCAAACAATACGTCATAAATTCAAACTTTACGATTGTTTTCAATCGATTGCATATCAGAATTCTACATTTCCGCAGTTGGTTTTCTAATAATCGAAAAATTACTTACGAAAAAAACAACAACATATTTGTCAAACATAAATAATAATTATTAGAGATATATTTTCATAATATGAAATGCGAATGAAACTGGGTTCGCGAGGCAAGGAACTCTAAATGGAACATTTAAGTTATTGAACTAAAAATGCATTTTACAAATTTATTTCTGTTGTGGAAATTGGTGAAGCACTTTGCAAAAATATATGGGAGATGTGAGCGTATTAGACGTTCGCGTCGGTTTTTCTACCCCTATTTTATATAATGGTTTCAAGCATATTATCGGTCATACTTTTCATTTGGTCAACTTGTACGAACTCCTACAATAGAATCGAGGGAGAAGTTGCAAGAAGATTGCAGCTTTAATTCGGCAGTAAGTTTTTAGTGCTTATCAGTTTAAACGAGTTATAAATCTTCAAAAATAAAACAAAATTAAGTAGTAGTCATGTTTAGAACAAAACGAAGTGGATAAATAACATGATGTGAGTTTTACTTAGATTTTTGATATAATAAGAAACGAACATAAAAATAATTACAGTACAGTTTTTAGTTATTTGGAAAATTTGTCTTTTTCTGTTTTATTTTCTCTGTCGCTGTTGGGGGGTGCACTTCCAAATCACCACCTGTAATAAATTTTTTTAATGTATTGATAATTTCCTCCTCAAAACTCGATAATTTTAATTAAAACCAATTTTTCGTTATGAATTTATTTTGGGCGATGTCTGCTCCTTGCATTTTTTATCCTTTCGAAAAAAAATATTGTTTTATTCATCACACAACCTTTATGTTTGTTATGTTTCTACTAGGCAATAAATTAATTTGCAAGGACGAAACTTAAAAAAATGCTGGAAGCCCACAGTATACACACGAGTGTATTATAAAGTGTAATCTGGAATTAAATAGTTCTTTTTTACGTCGTTAAACTTCCAGGCAGTATAACATGGAAAAAGTAGGTCACAGCTTAATTTTCTTTCAGCTATAATGTGTGAGTATGGTGTATGATGATGAAAAACCTCCGTAAAGATTCATTCTTGGCTTTCGCATTCATGTATTTTCATATAACAAGTTATTTTTATTTTGTTTGTCTGTTTCCTTTTCACCTAATAGAAGATACAAAAATGATATTCGGGAGCGCAGACTTATTATTATTTGCTTAGAGTGCAAAATCCTGTGAGATATTGCTAATTTTTTCTATAGATAGTTTCCCTGAAAATGTTCCACTGTAAATATGTCCGAGAATTTTCTAATTGGATATACAGCAAAAATTATTGCACCGATACTGAGAGTAGTAATTACCAGTTTGTGAAAAAAATTTCTACGAAATGTTGTATAATACTGCAACAAAAATCGTTTGTACCGTACATAAATAAATACACACACACGTAGCACATTACACAGAGATTTCTCGATAAAATATTGCAAATGTACAAATAAATATTGCTAATTGAAACTCCTGGAAAAACGGTATAAATTTATTAGTTGCCGTTGAAATTGTTATAATACTCGCGCATGAAGGAATCAAAATGCTTAAATGAAGTTGTAGGTATGTACTTGATGTTGATGTAAATTGGTGCTACTTTTGAAAGACTGTTTTATTTATACTAAGAGTAATTACAAACGGCGCAGAATTTTCCGCGTATTCATTTAATTAACAGTTTTGCTATATGCACGCGAATACTAATTGATTTTAATTGGTTATATGTGACATTTGGTTTTCTTTAGAATTTTTTTCTGTGTCATTAATTAGCGACTATTTAACTAATTACCTCCATTTTTTCATCCATCATGCCATGTGATAACCTATAATATTAAATTAGTAGGGGAGACATAATTCATGAAATATTGATCTCTTTATTATAACATATAAAATGTGTACCACAGTACAGAGTGTATTAAAAAACAATATAGTTTTGGGGTGCCAAAATAAGAAAATAGTTCGGTGGATAAACATAAATCATTATACAGGGTGTCTCCCAGTTTATATCGTCAGGATTTCACCAGTCGATAGTTTAGCGAAAATTAAAGGTGGTTTGTCTAATAAACTATGGTCGAATGTTGCTTCCTTTTTGATGTACAGGCCATTAAGAAAATAAATTATTTTAAATAACTTGCTATAAATCAATAACAAAAAAAGTTAGCCTTCTGAAATTTTGCATAGATTTTTTTTTGTATTCTCTTATTAATAGTGGTGGCAATTATTTTATTTAGAACACAGAGGCGTGCGTACGGGTTTCTTCAAAAATATTTTATTGAATAAAACGTACGCCACTAGTTTTTTTGCAGCACCAATATGCAGAGAGTATTTTCCATTCAATTTAGAAACTTTTTCGTATCTTTTTTTTGATAACTTGACTCAAAATAACCTAATAGTACAGTAAATAAGGGAGAAAAAAGGCTTTAAATAGACTATTTTTACCCTACAGCCAATTTTTGTAGAATCTTCTAGAGGGTCACCCTGAAAGTTTAAAACTGAGTTTGTGTGTTCGTAGACCCCGCTCTTCCTTCACCAGCCCTCAATTAAGGGTTGGATTTTTTTGTTTATTGAATAACTTTTTTCCTATTAAATTTTCGAAAAAAAGATAAGTACAAAGTTGTAAAGAAAAATATTTCCTATAACTTATCTTTTAAACTTTTTTTGATATTGTCGATATTTAAAAAGTTATTCAACAAATAAGTTGAAAATTTTGGGGAAAGAGTAGTAAGTAGTAGTAGTAAGTAGTACCTAACTAGAAAAAAATTTCCCTAAAATTTGCAACTTATTTGTTGAATATCTTTTTAAATATGGACAATATCAAAAAAATATTAAAAGGAAAGTTGTAGGAAATATTTTTCTCTACAACTTTGTACTGATGTTTTTTTCGGAAATCTAATAGGGAAGAACCTCTCTAATAAATAAGAAAAAAAAAGTTAAGTTATCAAGAAATTGTAAGATACAAAGAAGTTTCTAAATTGAATGGAAAATACTCTCTGCATATTGGTGCTGCAAAAAAAACCAGTGGTGTACGTTTTATTCAAGAAAATGTTTTTGAAGAAACCCGCACGCACGCCTCTGTGTTCTAAATAAAATAATTGCAACCACTATTAATAAGAGAATACAAAAAAAAAGATCTATGCAAAATTTCAGAAGACTAACTTTTTTTGTTATTGATTTATAGCAAATTATTTAAAATAATTTATTTTCTTTAATGCCCTGTACATCAAAAAGGAAGCAACATTCGACCATAGTTTATTAGACAAACCACCTTTACTTTTCGCTCAACTATCGACTGGTGAAATCCTGACGATATAAACTGCCAAAGAAACGTTTTTTTATTATTACAGAAACTTTTTTCTTATTCCGAATTCCGAATTATTAAATGTATCTTTTAAACACCCTGTACATTGCATACATTTATTTTCCAATCACCTAAAAGTGAAAAAATTGAAAGAATGCGGATTATTTTTAAACTTGCTAAGTTGTAGCAAATGAAAGATTTGAAGGAGACCTTCATTCTTTTAAAAAAATTTGTAGAATGTACACAGGCGAACATAGAATAAAATGATTGTTTCTGACCTTTTATGTCGTTTTCTACGAAGTGGTCTAAAAATATTGGAACCTACAACATCTATAATGTATGTGCAGTTTATATAATTTGATTTTAGATATTTATAACAAAAATGAGCGCGGAAACATATTCAAAGCTTGCAGTGTAAAATTAAAATAAAAGACATTATTATTATTATTATTATTATTATTATTAAACTAAAATTGCATGTTGTAGAATTCATTATCTCGTAAAAGTTACATAGGTAGTCACGTGTATTTTTTTTAAATATTAATAATCGTAAATAAAATTAACTTTACTATAAAAAAATATTTGTCGTAAAAATTGCATGTAGCTATAAATGAACCTTTACGTTCAGTTAAAAAGATATTTTTAAATATAATAACTAGTTAGGTATACGCGGTTATTTAATAATGAGTTGGGCTATTAAAATTTTGTTATATAATTAAAAATTACTACAAAAATAATATTTACAAATCTACTACGTTATTTAGTTGTAGTGTAGTGTAGTATAAAATAAAACCATTTTAAGCCGAGAATGTTGTTTGTTGATATTTATGTACATTTAATTATCGCGGTTAGCTAAACAACTAATTAGTATAAACTCTATTAAAGAAATAATGCATTTTGTACATCTTAAATTGATTATGTCGACAAAATGTGTCGATTAAAAATTAAATAACTTAACTTGCAGCATCATCTGAAGCAGCTATTTATTTATTTTATTGCGAGTTTCCTTCAGAAATATTGACCATCAATTTCAGTCAATTTCCTTGAAATAAACTGTTTTTCAAAATCCTTCAAGCTTCACCTAGTTGTAGTACACATAATATAAACAAAATTATGATATTAGACTTAACATTTTGTTATTATGGTAGGTTTTGGTAGGGATAATACAAGCGAGAGTATCAGGCAAGAGAGATTCCCGCAGCACTGACTAAACTACACTTTAGACAAGCAGTCAGTAGTGTAGATCGTACTACTGAAGTGAACGGGAGAGTAATGGTGTGTTTGTACTGATTTCAGTTTGTTCAAGAAAACATAACGCGGGTGACTTTATTTGTTTTGTTTGTTTGGCATGGACAATTTCCCATTCAAACCAGATTTTTGGATTTTTGTTACTAGTGACTGGGTTCGAGGGTTTATTTTTTAATTTCATTGGACAAATTTTTTGTGTTGGTAAGTTTTTTTTGCAAAATTCAACTTTACGTTAAGTTTCAAAAAATTTGAAAAATATTTTTTTGAAATTTTGGATATTTTGTTTGTTGTAAAACGTGGTCGCGTTTGGGAAATAAACATTCCCGATGCACTTTGCACTAGTTTCTTCACACCATTAAATCTCGTGTTTATTTTATAAATCAAGTTAATTAGCGAATATTTTCAAAATCGTTTAGGCATTTTTTCAATTTAAATTACCATATCTACTTTGAGTAGTTTGTGCGATTAGTGCTAAGCACACTTTTCCTTTTCTCTCAGCAATTTTCGATGATTAATTATTGAGATTAAAAGCTATCAATTAAAATTGTTAAAAAACATTTTTCCCAACTTTCTATATATGGCTATTAGAACCAATTAAATATTGTTTTGAACTCATAATTACAGCGAGTAATAATCAACTGTATTACATCAAACAAATATTTTATTTCCATTTGAAATTATAAATAAATAATAGTTGTGTAAAACTGCAACAATAACTTTTTTTGCACAAACCCAACGGGAATAAATTATTATATTTACACAATATCAATAAATTTATTTGTCTAATTTATTATAAATGTGGATGATTTGTTTGTTTGTAGAATAATTCTGTAACTGAGATAATTAACAATAAAATTGTTTAAGGGTCACGGCATTTCCTTACATATCTAATCATGACATTCTAAAACAGTATAACATAGAGTTAAACAGGTCGGGTTATGTACTAAAAAACACCAAAAACAATTTTATTTATTAGTGTCATTAAAAAATCGCTTCAACGATTTTTTCTTCATGTCTCAATCGCCTGACAAATTTATGACATGCTTGTTTAAAAAACTTCTATATGGAGGCAGCAAAGTTTTTTACTGTAAGTACTTTTGCGAAGTTTGACTTTGGCATATATCAATACTACTGAATTACTTTTACTAAGTAAGTACGAAGAACTTTTCGTCATATATTATATACCTCAGTCGATGTCAATAAAAATAAATAAAACTTAGCCGAGTCGTGGCGAAAAATAGTTTAAATTGTTGTTCATTACCACAGACAAACATATTATACAGTTTTAAATTGAATATAATTTCATCCAAGACAGGCTGTCTGCGAGCAACATTTTTATTTAATATTTTGATAAATATAGACGCGGCAGTCTTTTAAACGTTTCTTGGCAAAGAAAAGCATTATAAAAATAATAGGAAACAAAATAAAGTACGGCGCAAGGATCTAAATCTAAATAAACTACAATAATTCATCCTATACAGACAATCAAACTTTTCCTGTAATTTTCAGTTTATTTAATCCAATTTACTACTAGCTCTGGCCAATATCTGTTTGGAACAATTAATTTCCACTGGGAAGCTGTTCAACGTCCATCAGTCGGCAATCCGAAATAAAAGCAAAAACTATATCGTAATATTTCTATGAAATTTTGTATAACTTGTAAAAATTTACCTATCATCGAATTACACCGGCTGTGTTTATTAAATCAATTTGTTATGACTAGGAATTGCGCAAGCTTTTCAAAACTGGTGCACCCGCCATCGCCACTTGAATTTAGTCTGTGCGAACCGCAAACCGATATTATAAACAGATTTTCAATGGCCCGTGCCTGTAGCCGAGGTAATGTAGACAAATGTAATAATAACAACCACTTTGGTGCAAAGGTTTTATACAAGGTTTCTCAGAATTTTCATATTGACGCAATTTTTTGCAAAAAAAAATATTTGGGGCCCTAAATAAGTGATGTATTTACCTACTTATACGAGCCCTAACAACTAAATGTTCGGACAAAAGTAAATTTGATTGTCTTTTTTTCCATACGCGCAAAAGTTATCTAAATTAACTTCCATAATATTGATGGTTTTTTCTGTTATAATGCCAACATTTAGCTATATAAAAACGTAAATTTCGTAAAAATCCGCTCGGCGGTTCCAAAACTATGGCACTTTAACCCAGCAGGATGCGAAAATTGTAGAAACAAAGAATTATTATTTTCAAAACGTTGGATCTGGTAGTCGGATTTTGAAGAAATTTACTTTATTGCAAAACTGGGTGTTGGTTTTCTTTACAAAAAAGTTACACAAGTTTTTATTTGGTGATTTAAGGCATTTATCAGAGCTTCAAAGTTGCACCTTTAAAAATGATAAAATTTTCTAGTAACTGTTTTAAAAAATCACAGTTTTGAAACCGCTGGTTGGATCTGTGTCAAAAAACCTTTAAATCAAAGCTCAATAATCGTACTATATTGAAAAAATCCTTAAATGTTAATATGATTTTTTTTGCATTTTTTTCGAGTTCCACAGTTCACTTTTCGATAAACGTGTTTTTTGAGGGTGTGCCTACATTAAAATAATCACAGTTTTGAAACCACTAGTTGGATTTTGGTAAAATTTACTTTATTGCAAAGCTGGATGTTGGTTTTATGTACAAAAAAATCCCCAATTCTTTATTTGGTGATTTTAGGCATATTTCCTAGCTTTAAAATTGCACTTGAAAAATGTGACGTAATTTTCTAACGACTGTTTTTAAAAAATCACAGTTTTGGAACTCGGTTAGGGCTCGTACATACAGTATTTTAAATAGAAAAATTTAACCAAGGTGAAATTTTGTAAAGTTCAAAGAGTAAATTTTGCCATTTTGCCAAATTTATACCACAATATTGATCTCAAAATTTATATTTATTAACAATGTAGGAAGATAAAACCTCAATTTAAATTACAAAAGCAGATTCTTCAAAAAGTAGTTATGAACTCGATATAAATGTAATTAGAATTTTTTCTTAGAATATTGTGAAGATTTCAATTCAAGGATTTTTTGGACGAAATTTGTAGAGGAGGAGTAGCTGTAAATATCAGAGATTTTGGGTACTATATTTTTTTAGTATTAGAGTATTTGCCTGAAACTTCACAAAATTATTTCATTTAATTTCTTGCTAATACTCGTATCTCGTGCTAGTATGAGTATACTCGCGGTTTAACCTCATATTTTCATTCCGACTGGAACAAATCATCCCAAATCAATGCATTATTAATTTACTTGTTTCTATTTTAATTAAAACTTTACTGAAAACTAGTTTAAAAACCCTAAATAAATTTTTACTTTGCCACGAATATTTTTCAATTTTTGGTGGATGCGCCAATTTACTGGAAAGCTTTTCATAACACCACAGCAAAGAAAAACGAAATAAACTCGGAATAAAACTGACAAATTATAAATTACAAAATTACAAATATAAAATAGTTTTACGTCGCTTTAAAAATATGCAATTTATACAAGCGAACCCAACGTAGTTTTTTTATTCCATTTAACTGGCGCGGCGGCGACTGTTGACGACAAACCAGCTTTTAAAACATTATATTATAACAATAACACAATTTATCTCTTGGTGGTTAATCCATCGACCATCGTCGTAGCAGCTGATAAAATTTATACAATATCATAATAATAATAATCCTAAATCAGCTTAATCACCAGCAGCAGTATCATCCACCCGGATTCGATTGTGTTGCTGGTGGACCGACATATCATCATGACATTTTTATCAATTGTTGGACAAAATGCAAATTAAACCCGAAATGTATAAATCATTAAAGCGAATTTAAGATATATGTTACATAACGACTAGATATGTAAAATTTCAACTCCTTAGGATTTGTGTATGATTTATGAATGTGGTTTCGGTCAAGCGGTTACTACAGCACAATTTCATCCATCATCTCTGGGACGCTATATAATATTATAATATGGTAAATGCGTTCGCTTTGTGTGCATTTTGCAAAACAATGCAAATGGTTTGGATATACTCTAGTAATGCGGTCTGTGTAGTGACGAGCTTTTTTCCATACAAACAAGGTGTTTATAGTTTAATAATAACGTAACAAAAACCTGAAAAACACTGGAATAATAAATGTTAATTAAGTATGTGTTAACATGTATTTGATCTAATTTATTCATTGCTATTTAAACCTGCACTATTAATAGAATAAATTAATTTAATTAATTGTGATTATATTTGTATGGAACTTAGTGGAAAATTTGTGTATCTATCAGGATCTTAATTTAAATTTCAAAAATTAACCGAGTTTTCGGATTTTTGATGAAATAAATTAACCAAAAAAAAAAACCAAAAGCAAAAAATGAAACTAAATTATCCTGGGGCTTGAATAACTTGCTCCTATGATTTTTTCCATTATCGCTAAGAGCCTCGATGGCCTTGGTACATTTTGGTTATTATTATTGTTTGCAATTTAAGCTGCTTCAGAAATATGTCTAGAAACATTTTAAAATCATATGTTTCACAATGAAGTGTCTTATCTTTAGTAAAAAGTGTAATTATTTATAAACCGTAAAAAATTATAAATAAAAATTGATAGCTAAGTACAAGATAATTTACAAAACTTCCGTAATGTTAAATGTTAAGTAAATACGATTAATTTTTGTACTAATTAATAAAAAATCCTTGATGCGTTTGATTTTTGTGGAGGGGAATGTGGTAACGATTGCGGTCAACGAATTTTATTAAATTAAGAGTGATGCGGAAAAAAGCGAACTTTTTATCTGAATTTCAGTAGATATGCTGTAAGTAGAAGTTGATGTGTGCAAATATTTTATAAGAGGCGATTGTTTGGCGTTCTAATACCAAAAATTGCAAATTTATTGTATATTTTAAGAATCCAAATTGTATGGCGCAATGATTGTAATTTCTCGAATTTTCCGTTGCTTCATATTTTCAAATTCACAAGTTAATAACCAGATCATTTACATATTATTTCACAACAATACACATTTCTGCGTATCAACAACAATCATCAACTTGTTGGTACAAGTTTCTGATATTTATTTCGCTTTAATTCCCCAGTGCTTCAATACCGCATAAAACAAATTTTTTCTTATCATAATAATCTTAATGATTCATGTTATATGTACTACGGATAATATAACTTCTTATTTTCTAGTGTAATAGCTCTGAATTTATGGAGGTGTCAATATTATTTCTCTATTAATGGTCCATAAAATTTTATTGGTAAATGTAATGTGTGCAACTGTGAATTTTTTTCCGCGCTACACCATCAGAGAGTTTTAGTAAACAAATAAATGTTACTTCCTGGAAGACAAACAAACAGACAAGCTGATGATGGTGTTGTGTGGATGCGCCACAGCAACAACCTGATGACCAAAATGAAAAAATCAAATAACACGCGCGTGTGTACCTATACGCGCCTTATTATTTAATAAAGTATAAAATCCGTCGCTGATGATGTTGGATGGTGATGGCAACAACTTTCACATTGACTTTTTCAAGATAGACTGTTGGTTACGCGGATGTTATCTACCTGTGAATTTTTTATTACTATTTTGCATATATAAGATGTCACGAGAAACACACATTTATTTAGCAAAGGAGATTTGCTTTTTATGACGTGGAGGAATACTTCGAATTACTTCAAGTATGTGTTGACAAATATAAAAGCACAATTTTCCAGTTATTGTAACTATTTTAATGGAAGAATATGCTAATGTATTGTTCTTCTTAACAGATTGGATAAGCAGAAAAAAATTGCATTATTATTAGGTAAATGGGTTTCAAATATTTCGCATCATAGTTTGTCAATCTGATGGTCAAGTTTTATTATTGTAACTAACTAAATATAAATAAATGAGTAATTTAATGTTATATCTAAAACATCCTGATTTTTTAACTAAGTATTCTAAAAATACATTTCGAATTTAATAACAATTCTTCAACAGTGCATTATGAAAATGACAATAGCTTTGAAATCGGTTCTTAAACTGTTGTTAACTTTTATGTACGACTGATTTATAACTATTTTATGATACATTTGTGGCTTTTAGCAAATTTTTAGAGCGACGATGCTCTATTTTTGGCCTAATTTGAATTTTATTCAAAGAACATTCTGCCAGTTACCGATTATAAGGAATAAGTCAATATTTGATTTCTATTGGTTGTAAACTTGTATCGTAATGAAAAATCTGTATCATAATGAATCTCATTATAGTACAGGTAGTAAATGTCTAATAATTCAATTAAAGTATGGGAATAGAAAAAAAACAACGTTACTTTAAGACTTTTTAATTTTTTTAATGTAAATATCGACTTTTTGATAAGATATTTTATATGTAAATATAAAACGCACATAAGTAATTACAATAATTTTTTCGAGTCTATAATAATTATTGGAACATGTTAACTTGCAAAGCAAAATAAATTGCCTAGTATGCCAATCATTTTTCCCACATAAATTATTTTGCATCCTGCAACTCTTTAATTTTTTATGAAAAAATGTTAATAACAGTTTTATTTTTATAGGTAACAATGGAAAACACAAAAGTCTCATCACATCACATTTACATCATGTACCTTGTCTTCATTTCCATCACTGTCGTCAGTGCATTTGAAAAAACTCTCGGTAAGTTAAAGCAACCGCTTTTTATTAAATTAAACTTAACCTAAAATAAAAACAACGTATGGTAATTAACATTTATATTAAATTGTATATGCAAACGATGTTTTTTTGTGTGTCCAAGTTGTTGTTAGTTAACAAATCAATACTGTGAGTTGGTAATAAAATTTTTAATTAAGCAATAAATTATATGTTTGAAATAATAAAATTCGAACCACTCATAAATTGTTCGTGTGTTGTATACTGTTCGTATATGACATCTATCTTTTAACCCCATATATACAGAAGTGTTATCTTATGTAGATGTTATTATATGCAAAATGAATAGATATTATTGTCTTTTATGTCCACAAAAAAGAATGCTCCATGAATCTTATGCAGACGCTGTTTTTACTACTGCCATCATAAGAGAGTTTAGTTTTTTCTTATTATTACTCGTGTGATTTATTCCGTTAAAGGAATATGGAAAATATCCAAAACTCAAGTAATATCCGCGAGATTTTAAAGAAGTTGCGCGAGCTAGATAATCAAAGAATATCTTTGTTTATTTATCTGTTTGTTTACAAAGTTTCAGGGAATTCTGTCTTATCCGGTTGTATAATCTTAAAACAATACGCAAATCATAGTCTGTATGAAGCAAACAATAATTTAATTATATGTATTTGTATGATGTGAAATTGGTATGTAACTAGTAGCATTTGAGTTGGACGAGACAAAAAAATACAACACAATAAGTAAATATTTGCCTAAGGTATAATATAAAAGAGTTATGCATGGAATGTTAAATATTTCAATGGTCATCATTTAAATGTGAAAACCATGTTAATAATTATCCTTAATCTCCAGGACTTCTCTTTTCTGAGAACAAAGCGCTCAAGTGATTGTAAAATGTTTTTGAAATTTTAAGTACCTGCAACCAGTCACCATAACGTATTTGCTCTCTATTTACCTGGTGCGAGCGATGTGTGTTTTATTATTAAGTAAATTATATACACAAGTTCGGACATGAGTAGTTTATTAACGACCCCCTTTAAAATAACTTTTTAAATCGTTCGGGACAGCATAGTTATATGCTTCTCCGTATATAAGCAGTTAATGTTAATTGGCGAGCAAAAGGAATTTTGAGATTTTTTGTGAGGCTGACTTGCTCGCAGGTGGCCCCAACTACTTAACATGTTGCCTAATGGACACTATATACACACAAGTGCTTGGGGGGCTCCTTCACAGACCAACAAGAGCCTTTTATTTTGACGGTTTTATTACGGTTGTATTAAGATTTTTTTAACAAACATTTTTTACAACTCATTGTATTTGCCGATCTTTCTAGTTTGGGGCTATTAAATAAAAGTGGCGTTGTTGTAGTGTAACTTTTTTTCTGCACAATGGGATTGGTGAAACTGGGGCGATTTCAAAATCAAAAATTAAATACCAACTCTGTAAAATATTTCGAATTTATCGAATTTTTTGGTTATTTGCACATTTCGCGTTATAAACTAGAATAACACAAAATTAAAGCTGACCAGTGGCAGCTCGTCAGGGGAGGCAGTGCCTTCTCTAGGGCCATTAATTTATTTTATTTTTATTTTACAAATATGTTTTTTTCAATTTCTTAAAATATAGATACTAGATAGATCTAATTTAACAACTTTTACAGATAAATATTTTGAATCAGAATTGGAATTAACCGCCACCCTGTTGAAATGCTCGAAATATTCGTTAACTTCTCTCATCTGTGGTTCTATACCACTTACGACTCGAATCGCACTTCTGCCTGTGCTGTTGTCACACACACACTCGCACTTACGCTCTGGGCTGCGAGGCGCTCCTCGATTTATATTTTTAAACACGAAACTGTGATGAACATTTGCTACGATTGTTACGCCTGCGTTTTAGTTACTACTACTATTTTTTGTCATTGCACATTCAAGTTGGAGGCAAAAATACTTTTTTGTTAAACAAGAAAGAAACTGTTGTGAACAAGGAACAAGCGTTTACGCCTGCGTTTTTTATGTAACAGTTGTTGTTTGTTTGTGTGGCTGTGTGTGCAAGTATGAGCTGAAACAGGTTAGATATTTGTGTTTTTTTTGTGTGCAAACAAAAGTTTATTCTTAAAATGGAAGGGGAGGGAAGTGACACTGTAACAAATATTAAAAATTGTGAAGACATTGTTGACTTTTTAATAAAATTTAAATTTAATCGACTGTGTTACGATGATAAATTGTTCGTCAAAGATTTAGAGGTTCCTCATCCAGACCTAAGTAAGTTTTTAATTAATCAGGGTAAACCGCCTCGTAGTTTTGTTAATCATTGGTACAGTAAATGTAAATGGTTAACGGGTAGTTTCATTTTAAAAAAATTGTTTTGTTGGCCTTGTGTTTTATTTTCAATTCGGGGTGAAGAAGTTTGGTCAAAATTTGGCTATGACTGCCTGAAAAATTTAGGTCGCTCGATTGAGAGACATTCAAAAAGTCAAGAGCTTAGATCTATGTGTAAATTACAACTTTTAGGCAAACAAAATAATAATAACCGTCCTAGATTCAGCTAAAGTCAAATCGAAATTCAAAGATTTATGATTCAGTCAAAAAAATAGGGAAATTTTAAACAGATTAATCGATATTTGTATCTTTCTTTGTAACCAAGAGTTTGTATTTAGTAGGTACTTATGCAAAATATTTTTCTGACCAAGTAGAGCTCCTTTTCCTAAATTTCAAAAAAACATGATAAAAAACTTTCCTATCAAGGCAACCAGACAAGGGACGTGAGCAAGATTATTAAGCAAAAAGCACCCTTAAAAAGGATGACCTTGAACCACGAACAAAATTTTGCTTGCGGCGCTTTTAGCCTCGCTACGCTCGCATCTTTTTTAACTGCCTCCCCCGGCTAAATGACTACGAGCCGCCACTGAAGCTGACCAACTTATAGTACCTAAATAAAATCTTTTTGCATCGTTTTCGGTAGAATTAGAATTTTTGAAACTATGAATAATTACAGTTTTAATTGTTCCTGATCCCGCTTCTGTGTAACAGAAAATCTTAAGGAAAATCGTCTGAAAAATTATGAAATAAGCTTTTACTTCTGGATTAACATAATGAGATTTAATTTGAATATTTACCTCTTATTCCTATAAACAAGAAACTCGTGAATGAAATGTTAATTATTCTATGTAACAATATATTTCGAATGCAAACATAGTACAATAGAAGATGATTGTATCATTAATGGCAGTTTAAACATACCATTAAACGTAGTCGTTGGCTCTAAAGATAATATAAAATTAAAAAGCGTGTTAAAATTTAACATATTAATTAAACTGACCATTAGAGATAACTGTAAATTGAAATTAATTAGTAGAACGTTTAAACCTCACATAATAACTCACCCTCCAGCAACTAATTACAATATATTCTTTACCTCCTCGCATTTCTGAAAACAATTTTTTTTGTGTGTTTGAATCTAGAATCTAGGTGTGTTATAAACTGAAAAATAAACACAAATTCATTTGATTAGATACCTGTAGTTGGAATAAAATGTTTGCTCATTGTAATTCTTCACGGCCAACATGTTTTCATGTATAGGATTTATTTAAAAATCGGCAATAAACATTTTGGTCGTATGGTTTTTAAACGTTTTTGAAACTGTATGTTGATATGCCATGAAATACCATCACGGAATCTAGTTATATTACATTATACAGTATACACTAACACTAGCTTTATGTACAGGTACATAACTGTTAGTTTCTGCGGATAGTGAGCCTATTTAATTTAATAATTATTATAAATTGCAGATTTCTATCGGTCTTCAATGCGTTTTATTGAAATTTCTTGGAACAAATGCATTTGTATGTATGAGCTGTCCTAGCCTTAACCGCATGCCAATTAAATGATTAGGGTGTGATTAAAATTTATTTACGACTATTTTATATTACATTTTAATGATTACAGATCTTTATTTATTACTTAAATATTTTAATGTTTGCTACAGATTTGCATTAGAAATTAAATACAATTATTATATCACCAATTCACCACACACACAATATTAAAACACTAATATAAATAAGCCATAATATAATCCTTGCGGTTTAACCAGCTGTAAATATGTTTATTATTAACATTAAAATGCTGTTTTATTTTCTTTTTGTATAACACCTGGAATTTGATATGTTAATCGAGGTATTGTTGGTTTGGACAATATTTTATTAAGGAAGTAAAAATACGCTGCATTCCATATCGAATAATTAACTTTTTTGCTGTCAGGGTTTTGTGCTTATTTTATCGGAGGTTTGGCCTAAAAGAATAGTTATATTAAAAATATTGACCAACCTTGATCATATAATGATGTAGGAACACGTATGTATAAAGGAGAGGTATCACATGCAAATTACTTGTAGACATACTGAATGGCCTACAGATATATTTTAAAATTAAAATCATTGACATTGTGCGTACGCCATTTCTAATTTAGGTAGGGCATTAATGACTAAAGAGATGTAAATTTACTTATTTACATTGGAATTCAAACTATTATAATGTATAATAATATCCTAATAATATGGTAATTTATTTGGATTATAATGCAATAAGTTTGGGCACACGTTATTTATTAAATTAAAATAACTATAAATCATTTTTTCCTGTTTTTTTTTGCTACACACAGCACTGGGTGTTGTTACAGATCTATCCACACATCAAATACATTATATAATAATAATCAATTCATTATTGTGAGGAGAGTTTTAGATTTACTCACGCGCTCGCGACTCTTGTGTCTAATTATTTTTCACACCTGCACACATGTGAAAGTTGGGCATAGATATAAATTGTTTGTTATTGTAATTTAACCACACAATAGAATGTGATGATATCCTTTACGATTCTGGATATTTAAAGGGAAGGAACGGATTTGCCATCAGGACCCAAGACAAAATTTTGGTTTAACATTTATGGATTCTCAAATCGTGTTTATCTCATATTTTTAATGAAAATATTTGCACCGTTTTATTTGTCACCCTAAATGTATTTCGAAAAACTTTCGTGCGTCCTTTTTCTCATCATGTTTATAAAGGATTTAATATTTTTGGAGGATTTAGAGCGAAATTAGTGGCAATACTACGAGCCCTAACAACTAAATGTTCGGACAAAAGTAAATTTGATTGTCTTTTTTCCATACGCGCAAAAGTTATCTAAATTAACTTCCATAACATTGATCGTTTTTTCTGTTATAATACCAACATTTGGTTATATAAAAACGCACATTTCGTAAAAATCCACTCGGCGGTTCCAAAACTGTGGCACTTTAACCCAGCAGGATGGGAAAATTGTAGAAACAAAGAATTATTATTTTCAAAACGTTGGATCTAGTAGGTAGTCGGATGTTGATGAAATTTACTTTATTGCAAACCTAAATGTTGGTTTTCATTACAAAAAAGTTATACAAGTTTTTATTTGCTGATTTTAGGCATTTATCGGAGCTTCAAAGTTGCACCTTTAAAAATGATAGAATTTTCTAATAACTGTTTTAAAAAATCATAGTTTTTAAACCGCTGGTTGGAATTGTGTCAAAAAACCTTTAAATCACAGCTTAATAATCGTACTATATTGAAAAAATCCTGAAATGTTAATATGATTTTTTTTGCATTTTTTTCGAGTTCCACAGTTCACTTTTCAAAAAACGTGTTTTTTGAGGGTGCTATCTACATTAAAATAATCACAGTTTTGGAACCGCTGGTTGGATTTTGGTAAAATTTACTTTATTGCAAAGCTGGATATTGGTTTTATGTATAAAAAAATCCCCAAGTCTTTATTTGGTTATTTTAGGCAATTTTCGTAGCTTTACAATTGCACTTGAAAAAAGTGACATAATTTTCTAACGACTGTTTTTAAAAAATCACAATTTTGGAACTCGCTGAAAACGACATAAGGGTGCTTCCATGGTCCTCATCCAGTCCGGACTTAAATGTCATTGAAATTCTTTGGCATAAAATTAAACGTATTCTACGCAATAATCCACCAAGAACCATTCGGGACTTAAAGACCAAAATAGAAGAAATTTGGGACAGTTTCACGCCAGAATTGTACCAAAATTTGATAAATACAATGTCTGCTAGAATACAGGCAGCTATTAAAGCAAAAGGAAACGTAACCTCTTATTAATGGTCTTAAATTAAAAATTATCCCAACATTTAGTTGCAAATTCATTTTGTAAAATTTGCTAATTATTAAGGTTAAAATATTGTTAAATTAAATAAATAATTTTCTTCCATGCACAATATTGTTATTAAGGCTTTATCTTATTGTATTGTTAGGTGTTTACTAATTATTTGCGTAAAATTTCCAGTTCTCCTTTCATACTTCAGAAATTTACTTTTGTCCGAACATTTAGTTGTTAGGGCTCGTATACATGCATCGTAAACTAAACATTTAACTTTTTGAATTTATTAAACCCTCAACTTAGTACACTCCTGTACTCCACACAAACACTCGCCAATATTTTTTATTATTCCACAAGCATCACGCGGTACAACATTAACTCTTTTTCGCCTTGTTTCCTTTTGTCTTCTTTATTGGTGCGTCACCATAGGTAATAACCGATACCCCTCGTTCGCATGAGAACTACTTTATAATATATATAAAGATAACTACGATGATATAAAACAAACATAAGGTGTGTCCAAAGTCGGCGAGCAGGTATATTAACTGAAAATTAAAATGTAACCCAGCAGATAGTGGTCAGTAAATCATAGAGGTAATAGGCGGGTTAGTGGACAGGTCTGGCCCCCGCGTCCAACATCCACCAAAAAGGACCACCCGGATAAAAAGCACCGCCAAATGGTTCCCAGGTGAGCTCTCTCATCTTTGCGCCCAGTGCCGTCGTGTAGGTACTACGTCCATAAAAACAAAAATCATCTCTTAATTATTATAATGTATGGGTACGCGGCTCTGGGGTTTTTGTGGGGAAAAGCAGTTGAGTTGTGGTTAAAATAAAATAAAAAAAGCGCAGGAAAAGAGTTTTAGTAACAAGAAATAACATCGAGAATAAAAAATTATTCAAAATTCCATTTACTTGGTTTTTGCGGTAATATTTTATAAATTTATAATAAAGTTAGTTTATCTACAATCCTCTTCGACCAGATGTCGCTTTTCCTCTAAGAATCTTCCCCGCCCCTTCACATATCTTCCAAGCCTACGCCACTGGGATTGCCTCCTCCAACCACATTATAACTTTATTGTTTTTTCCTAATGACTGATATTTAGACTCATCTTTAAATTAGGATCTCATAAAACATTTTTCCTTGTTGGGTGCGTGTGAGAAAGAGAGTGAGTTTGTTTGTTTTCGGAGAATCTAGAATTCTTTTCATGTACCCACCTTATACCTACATATAAGTAATCTGTATCACCAGGTAAAAGATTTGGATGCTGTGTGTAATGTGATGGATATGGATAACTCTTCTCTCTGTAAACTATGTTAATGGTTTTTATAAGTCATAAAGAAAATACGATAGACAATAAAAACATTTAACACCGACCTACTAAAAATTAACTTTAATTTCTTGGGGTTTTTTCCTTTTCCCAAGTTGTTGTTGTAATAAATTGCGTGTTTTGGTTTATCTCTGGTTGTTTATTGGTTAATAGCCCGGTTTATCGACACTTTTTTTAATAGTGGCACTTACACTATAACTAAATGTGTTAACAAATCAACATTTTTTCCTTATTTTATCCATCTTGTGGTTTCAATAAAATAAAACCAAATTGATAAAATCCGATACAATTTATAAAAAAACACATGATTAAAGCAACAATAAATATAAGAGTAATAATTCATATTGGAAACAAACACGTGTACTTGTATTTTAATTATTCATGCAGAGATAACAAGAGTAACATAAATCAAACAAGTCTACTTCTTATAGAAGTAATAATATTAAAAATAATAATACTGTAATAAAAATCGGTTTTTATTGTTTGAGGTAATCTAAATGCGTTAAGATGTTTTCTCGCATGACGGAAATAAATAAGTCTCATGGGAAACTCCAGCGTCATCACGTTGTCTTTTTACGCATACATGATGCTGTAATCTTTGGGGACATCTCTGTTTGTCATGATGCTAAAAACGAGGGGAATCATTCACGTAAAATATGTGAGTGTGAGTGAGTGTCATTTTTATCCGTACTACGTAACTAAAAGCTATTTCCATCACTGCCACTCAAACAATCGGTAATAATTTATTATTGTTTTTAAATCGTCAAACAAATCGACATGTAATAGCTTAGGATCGATAAATATTTTTAATCGTGACCTACAAAACATAGACCTTGCACAATTTCCCTTTAAGCATAGATTTTGAACTACTTTTCATGACCTAGACAATAAAAATTTTATTATTTAACACCTTCGCCCCAGAACAACTGAACTAGTCGACTTATTGTTTAGTTTATAGTTGTTGTGGCCAAATAAATAAATTCGCTGAAATTTCGAAGGATATTTTTTGCACCTCTCCAAACAATTTATTAATTGGCGCCTTGACGAAAAAAACAACAACTCATTATTATTATTATTATAATGTAACTATAAGTAAAGGTAAAAAAACCTGCTATAATAAGTCTGCTGCTAAATAAGTTATTAGATGTGCGAGTTTATATGTATAATATATTTTTTTATACGAATTCCTGCTGTCAAGTTTGTGATAAGTGCATCAATTACAGTAAACTTTCTGTATTTGGTAATACATTGTTTATACATTTTCATATGATGCGAAAACTGCATTATATAATGTGTATAAAGTTAACATCAGTTTACGCTGTCCTTGAGCAGTTATTAGCGCATAATAAAATTAGGACAAAGTTAATTACATTTCATTGGTGTGAGAGCTGTACACAAACACAAAGACGGCAATTATTGGTGTTTAATTTGAATCAACAACACACATAAAGTAATCAATAGCAATGAAATTATTACTAATATATTATTACTACCACTGTACTCACGTGTAATTTAACGTTGTTGCGTCAGTTAAATACTAATTCAAATATAAAGTTTGAGGAATTTCAGTATTTCTAGTTTAATTAATGAAAATTTCCGTCAGAAACTACAGGAATTTCTACAAGTTAATACGATTTTGCACACCACTTATATTAGAATAAATTTTGTTTAAATTAATAATGGTTAAAAAACCTCTAAGAGTAAAGTTAGAAACTTTAATGCTTTATTTCGTGCGTATTATGGGTATAAAGTTATATAATTATATGTTATCTAATCACAGAATAGTTTAACATATTCAATTATCTTTTTACAATACATTAAAATTTTAAATTAATTTGTCAACTTCTGTCCAAATCTATTAGTTAAATTTGCCTAAAATATTTACTTTTTAAATGGAAAATGTCAGTTGTTCTATAATTTTTTTATTGCAAATTCAATGAATATATCATTTTGGCCATATTTCATTATCCGGTATTTGTTAGGAAATTAAACGAAAAAAAATTGGCAAAATTCCTGTAACATTATAAAATGCCATATATTCAGGATCATAAAAAATCTTTATCCGGAAAGTCTGGAAGATCATCAAACTTAATGCCTGAAGGGATGTTTTTCAACCGGCTGTTAATATTATTTTAAAATGTTTATACAAAAAAATAACTCTCCCTCTCTTTTCGCCCCAAGGTCAAGACTACTGAAAATAATCCTGGTATAAGAATTAATCGTAAATCTTCGAATCTACAGGAAATTACTGTTTCAGTTGCCTGGCGATATCGGTGAGCAACTCACAAAATTCCCAATGTTGCATATTACATAAAACAGGTATGGACCAGCTGAAGAATTTGTCCTTGTGAACAATAAATACAACACTAAAAAAGTGTTCTGATATCAGATAACATTCCTTAAAAGAGGAATGCGAGTATTGTGTCTTGCTGACGGTTATATGATATATGACATATCATTTATGCAGATCGCAAATTAATATTATTACGTAATGACTATACATAACCGTGAAGTTACTTGCGCAAAGATAGCAATCTAAATAAACGAGAGAAATAATATTTTTCATTTTTTTTCCTCTTTGCACATAATCTCATGCAGCCGTATTATGTTATTTATTGCCTATTAACTTGTGCTAATCGTTCCTTAATCATTTTCTTGAAAACGCGCAGAAATAAATGATCAATCGTAATGGCTTGTAAACATTTACCAATTGATTTAATAATTATGCAGAACTGTTGTTGTTGTTGTTGTTGTGTATAATGGTAACAACAACACAAAGAGTCCATGCGCTTTCTTCGCTGGATGGTTAAAAGACAGACAAGCGCGACTGGATCTTTTATGACACGGGTGCAGTATGCAATTGTAATGCAATTTGGGTCAGTGCGAATGATTACATAAGAAGCAGTAGGTGGCAATGTTGGCAATATATTCAAGGTCATTGTGAATAGTACGATTCAAACATTATTCGGACGATAGGCTGGGTCAATCCGATGGGGCCGTTCACCTCGCGGATTCTCGGTCACATGCAGACACCAAAATCTTCATGGTACTAACAACAATTAACACAAAAATAATACGCAGGATTTTCCACGGCGTGCTGCAGTCGAACCATGATTGATTTACTTCTGCGATGGTGCATGGATTTGCGTGCAACAGAAGCTCTTGGAGTCTGTGACTCCATCACAAAATATAGGAAAGCAAAAGCCATGTAATCTCCTGCTAAGCAGCAGGATACGCGGCCTGCGAGGCCAAGGCCGAATGTCGAGAACATCTATCTGCAGGTGTGCATCGACGAGAGATGCACTCAACGACGTAAATACTTTTCTGTACGCTCCATCGACTTTCTTTAAAAAATTTTTCAATTGCTGAATCAAATTAAATGTCAAGCCATTTACAGATATTCAACAACAAACAACAATCGCTTGGTTTACAAGAGGAGCAAAAACATCACACACACTGGCTGGTATCTATACGCACAGGAATTGTATATAAACGATTAGGGCGAACTGAAAAACGTTTTCTTTATGCCAATAAAGTCCTTAATATGATGCTAATGTTGCTCTGTGTTGGTCTTAATTAATTAAAATGTTTGAGATACACATCGGCGTGCATTTCTGTGTGCACTCTCTATTAAGAAATCAGACTGACTTCCATATATTTCACATCTCTGTCCATGTGCGGCTATTAAAACGGTAATTTCTTTCTTGTGCAGAAAATTGTAAGTTAGGTCAAAAATAAACCGCAAGTTCTTAGGAAGAAAATAGTCGATCATATTACCTGAAACTTCTAGTAACTTGACAAAAAAAGCAAAATAAAAATATGTAAAATTTTTCTAAGAAATATTTTGCAAATAATTACTGTTATTATATTAGGTACTGAAAATTTGCTTATGTAATGGCAATTACTGCTGAACTATGAGACTTTCAGTTCAAGTAACCAGTCAAATTAAATAGCCAATAGCCTATTATGTATTTCAACCATACAGTTGCTTATTAGTTTTTTTCCCGAGCAAAAATACCACCACATCACTGATGTTGTTTTGATTTTATTTAATATATTATAGGAATGAATCTGCACAGCATAAATAAATCAATGTAACACCTGAATCTGTTATTACTGTCTAGAGAATTGACTTACGCAGAATGGAAGTATGCCAAGCTAACGCGTATAATTATGTAAATTTTCCCACATTTTCTTATTACCACACGACAGGCACAAAGTATTATTATATACAGTGCTGTCCACTCAAATACAAATCACAATAATTTAATTGGACGAACCACATTCCCACACACATACACACCTAACACAAACCAAACAACATAACCTGCAGGGTGGTTTTATTGTAGTAGTAGTATAGAAGAAACGAACGAAAAATGTGCAAGTTTTTTGTACTTGTAGGCTTTCTTCATCTTCTGGAACCTGATTGTTGTTAAGTGGCGTACATAAATATATTATTCTGATTTAAAACAGCAGGTGTTTAAACGAGAAAAACATTTGTGTGTGGTAGAGGCGCAGTTATGAGTATGAGCTTTGGTTGGCTTAGGAGTGCCCATATTATGACATAGGTAATTATGATGGAGAACAAGAACAATACGTTCAGTTCAGATCACTACACACAAGTCAAAAGCGCAACAGCACGAGAGATGTTTTCAAGTTTCCATAAAATAACAGCCCTGGGGGATACCAGTGATATCCAACAAGATGTATTTACAACATTGAATGGATGATAAAGATCCCATTGGTCATAATAAACTAACCAGAAACTTAAATTGGAATCAACTAGTTTGTGTGTGGGGATATTGGCTCTTGGATCTTTTCTTGTATAAAAGAAAAATGTTATTTTACTGTTATTGAGATCATTAAGACATTATTCCTTCCACGTACCACTAACATTGCCGCATATGGTCTAATGTTATCATTTATAGCATGCATTTTTTATTTATAACAATTCAATGTCCATTAAAGCCACGCGAAGTATATTTATTTAACTAAATTGCAATAAGAGGTTTATAATACGAGTAGTTAGACTTAGTTTCCTAACTTTGACTTTGTTATTTTCAGAAGGTAAAAGAGCCCCTTGCCAGAACGAAGGCGAACCAGTAGCTGTTGACGACATAGACAAGCACCGCTGCTTTTCCTGCATTTGCAAGGTAAAAAAACTGTGCCAAAAAAATAAATTTCCTATAAACCACACAAACCCTACATACACACTCGCACATAAATAATAATTGTTGTTGGAAGTTGGAAAGCCACATAATTCTTCACCAAATTCTTAACATTCCAAACATATCATCAATGTAATTCTACACCGTCTGCTTCTATAGGAGTTATTAATTTTGTTTACAAATTCTGCAACTGGTTTTACGGCAACACACGCAAACGTTTTCACGTTGAAATTTTATTAAGTTTTTATTGCATGCCTGAATAAATTTTTAATTACAAAATTACATATGACGAGTGATCAATAGACATACCGGTGTATTGTTTGGTTGTTTCCAACAATTTTTCTACGTCTTTTTCGGATAGAGTGCTTTTGACCATCACTAGTTTTCTTGGTAATTCTAATATAAAGACATAAACAACTATATAAATCAAAGCTACTTTTCCTATTATGAATTGGTCGTTTTATTATATCTTTATTTTTATGTTATGATTGGAAAAATACTGTAAAAACTATACGCTAGGATCATTAACTTATTCCTGCATATTTTTTACATAATAAACTCATGTCCTGTAGAGCGAATACCAAATCAGTAATTAATCAAAAAGAAAGTTCAATGATGTATGTAATATTATCCATGGTCATCTACCTGCTAACCTAAAAAACAAACGGGCATTCTTGTATTTTTTCATGTGCTCTTCAAAGTGTCAATCAAACCAAACTATGTCTCAACCATATTGTCAACAAATTATAATTTCTGTTGATATTTACTTAATATCAAATAAATACACTTGACAGCGAATAATTACTGTTGGTAAGATGAAGATTATTTGTTTAACGTTGACATTATAAACGTAGACCAAATGTACTAAAGTTATTGAATAAATTTGCAAACTGATCAATGGAAAAATAGGAATTTATGCAAAAGATGGAATTTATTAATTCTAATTGAGGCGAGTATGTAAAATGGTCAGAAAACTTTACCACCTGGTTGATGGACTCAAATAATCTTACAATTACCAAGTTGAGAATTAATGTTTTTAGTAAATACTAAACATCCTCATGAATTAATTGCAAAGTGTAAATACGCAAATACGAGCCCTAACAACTAAATGTTCGGACAAAAGTAAATTTTTGAAGTATGAAAGGAGAACTGGAAATTTTACGCAAATAATTAGTAAACACCTAACAATACAATAAGATAAAGCCTTAATAACAATATTATGCATGGAAGAAAATTATTTATTGGATTTAACAATATTTTAACCTTAATAATTAGCAAACTTTACAAAATTAATTTGCAACTAAATTTTGGCATAATTTTTAATTTAGGACCATTAATAAGAGGTTACGTTTCCTTTTGCTTTAATAGCTGCCTGTATTCTAGCAGGCATTGTATTTATCAAATTTTGGTACAATTCTGGCGTGAAACTGTCCCAAATTTCTTCTATTTTGGCTTTAAGTCCTCAATGGTTCTTGGTGGATTATTGCGTAGAATACGTTTAATTTTATGCCAAAGAGACAATGACATTTAAGTCCGGACTGGATGAGGCCCATTAAAGCACCTTTATATCGTTTTCTCCAAGTTCCAAAACTGTGATTTTTTAAAAACAGTCGTTAGAAAATTAAGTCACATTTTTCAAGTGCAATTTTAAAGCTACGAAATATGTCTAAAATCACCAAATAAAGAATTGGGGATTTTTTTGTACATAAAACCAACATCCAGCTTTGCAATAAAGTAAATTTTACCAAAATCCAACCAGTGGTTCCAAAACTGTGATTATTTTAATGTAGATAGCACCCTCAAAAAACACGTTTTTTGAAAAGGGAACTGTGGAACTCGAAAAAAATGCAAAAAAATTCATATTAACATTTCAAGATTTTTTCAATATAGTACGATTATTGAGCTTTGATTTAAAAGTTTTTTGACACAAATCCAACCAGCGGTTTCAAAACTATGATTTTTTAAAACAGTTACTAGAAAATTCTATCATTTTTAAAGGTGCAACTTTGAAGCTCCGATAAATGCCTAAAATCACCAAATAATAAGTTGTGTAACTTTTTTGTAAGGAAAACCAACATCCGGTTTTGCAATAAAGTAAATTTCATCAAAATCCGACTACTAGATCCAACGGTTTGAAAATAATAATTCTTTGTTTCTACAATTTTCCCATCCTGCTGGGTTAAAGTGCCACAGTTTTGGAACCGCCGAGCAGATTTTTACAAAATTTACGTTTTTATATAACTAAATGTTGGCATTATAACATTATAATGATCAATATTATGGAAGTTAATTTAGATAACTTTTGCGCGTATGGAAAAAAGACAATCAAATTTACTTTTATCCGAACATTTAGTTGTTAGGGCTCGTGTAATAAATAAATAAATACAAAAAAATATAATTGTGTGTATTTATATGTTATCAAAATATCCTCTTTTATTGAGACATCTGTACCTCGGGAACGGTGCATTTTAGCAAGATGTCAGAACCATCATGAGATACCGTTGCGTTCGGCGTCAAAAATAATTATCCTAGAATAATCTTCATAAATAAAAATCTGAGTAGTTCTCCATAAATTTACATGCATTATATGTTTAACACTTTTGTTTATTTAACGTTGGTATTTTCGTAAGCGATAATATTGTCAAAAAGTAATTATTAAAAATCCATAATATGAACTATTATAGTTTTTGAGATGGTCAAATTTCGAAATTTTTTTTACAATTATTGCTTAGATCTTCATAAGCAGTCCTTGAAATCTCCTAACAGCCTTATCTAACTTATGTATAATTTCGCTGCATGACCATCATCTTTGGGAAAACCAACGTCCAGAAACCCTGCTATCAATTGCCTGTAACATCGTCGCATTGTCTCGCAGTTTCACATTCAAACCACGTTTCTGGAAACCACCTTATCTCCCATATGTTTTGATGAAATTAATTCCGCGAATAAAAACCGCATTGTTAGCGGTGTTGTATGAACAAAACCGCCATTTTAACCGGAAACAATAATCTACTACACCCGGAAGCACAACACTTTTTGATATTACACCCAACACAACTAGTGGCGTGTGCCACGATCACAACAACCTTATCGTTGACACCGGATTCACCCGGTACAGAAAAATCATTGTTAAAAAAATATTTAATAAAGTTTTTGCATGCGGGGATCTGTTAAAATATATTGTGAACGATGAAAGTGAAACGCAAATCAATTTCACAACTGAGTTTGTTTTTTTAATTGGAGCAAACTGGATCAGGTGTTAAAATATTTATTTTCAAACTTTTTCTTTTTGTGTTTGCAAGTGCGATCAAACACATTGGTGCAATTTATGCCGGTGTTTTCCTGGAACTATTAAAAGAAAACATGTTAGTTATACCTATAGAGTAAATTACGGCGCACTAGATGCATGCACAATATTTATTTAACTTTGCAGGATTTCAGGGCTCTCAATCACACTCAAACACTTTTTCTTCTGGTGTTATTTATTGGAAACAACAACCACATTGTGCTTGCACAGATTAAAGTGTAACTGTGTCAAAGTCTGTCAACAGATATCAACAAATATATTCATTTCTATGTTCCACATGTTCTAATCGAGATTCTAGATGAGAGTTACATACATACATATAAATATTGAGTTGCATAAGACCAATTATTGCGTTCTAGAACCACGAAAAAATGACCTATATTTCTCTTGCTTGAACTTTTGCTTGCTTTAAGGAAATGTAGATACCTAATAAATATATTTCTATGAAATTTTTTTGGGTGCTTTGTTCTGGTTTAGTGTTACGCCACTGGTTGGTGTCCATGGTTCTCTCCGGTGTTGTGACGCAATGTTGTCGAGTTCTTCACCTGGGGCTAGACGGCATAATGAAGGCCTTGCCGTGAGCAAAATATCTTGAACTGCCCTATCACCAGCCAACAGGTTACTCTGCTCTACAGGCTAAAACGTATCGTAATACATAAAAAATAAATTTACGACTGTACACACACACATTCCACTACATTATATTATTATACTTTGCCATCAGATAGTTTTCAGCATGTAATAATAACTTTATAAAGCCCCGCGTGCGGTCTTTCATTTTATAAACTATAATAGTGCTAAGTTTTTTGTCTGCATCTCAGAAGAATGTGGCGTACTTGCTATAATTACAAACATTAACACATTTAAAACTTTCAGTTTAATAACCATTTAAAAGCCCGTAAAATGTTAACATAGTACTTAGCAACTCTAGTCACCCAAACAGGGTTATTGTAAAATGTAAAGTAAATAACAATAATAATTTTGGATAATTATAGGAGTTAAACCGTATTAGGTAGGTATACCATCATGTTGCGGACTGTTCTTGAAAGCCGATTTGAATTATTGCGTACACCAACAAGTTGAACTAAAAACTAATCGCACACACACCAAAAATTAATTATAGAAACGTTATATGATAAATTTCAATCCGATAAAAGAGAAACCTTAATAAAAAACAATTTATCTTATAATATATAAGCGCACGAATTAAAAAGGCTGTGGAATTTTTACACTGACATACTGAAGATATTATGTGTTTCTTCTGTAAAGGTCATTAACTTATTCCTGATATTTTTTTTCACTTTGGCCCCCACTGTTTTATAAGGAAGTATATTTGTGCAAATATAATTTAAATTAACAAAGCGTCTATTTGATAACTACTGCAAATTAATTTTGTCAATATATACGAATATAAAACTACTTTTATTATTGTCTGGGTAAATACGACGAAACACACAAAATATTTTTCTAATAGATGCGGTGGTACATAATAAAAACTAATTGAAGGTTAAATGATTCCAGTTCTGAAATATCTGGTGTTTGTTGCCGTTTTTTGTTCGGTTTCACGTGATTTTCCACACAAAACCGTTTTTATAGTAAAATTATGGTAATAAAAAAACGTAACTGAAATATTTGAATTAATTATCAATTTAAATAAAAGCAATAAAAAAGAAATCGTTGGATCATTTGTAGATTTGGCGATAAGGTGGCCGTATGCTTGTAGCTACATTGTAGGCTGTAAAGGTGCGAATTTTTAAATTAAACGGTTTTTGTAAGCGTAAAACTGAATATATTTCTAGGAAATAATACATTAAAAATACAAATATTTTCCTTGTGTAGAAGTAGATAATCTTTAGTTTCACAATTTCAAATTGCAACATAACTTATATTTGTTTCAAAAGGAGCACTCTGTATATTGTATTTTAGAATTTCTGACTCCTCCAATTGTAAGAAAGTTTAATTTTGTACACGAAACGCTTTTATTGTAACGCGTTTGTTAGAGACTTTTTATTCAAATAAATGTGTAAAAAAAATCTCTTTTCCTTAAACAGCGCTAACCCATGGTATGCAAGTACATGTTAACTAATTTATTATGAATATTATAAAGGATTAGGTCACAACATGATGATGACTCTTAGTAAAAAAATTAGCTTTCTCCAACCAATTTCATAAACATTTATGCAAGCTTCATAAATACTACCTAAAATAGAATCTCCCCCATAACATTCAGCATGCTTGTCAACATTGTTGATGTGGGTTAAAAATTTTGCATTTCTCCAAGGCAACTATCATTGTCAACAAAATTGTTTCCTAAGGGGAATATCCACCCTCATTATAACATTAATTTATCATCAGGGAAAAACCGTGCGTGCATCTACTATATTTGAATAAGTTATGAAAGAAACAGAGCGAGAGCAAATAGAAAGAAACCACTCATCTTAATAATAATATATTTTAGCAACCTTTGTCTGGGTATACATATAACTTTCCGAGTAAAAAACATAAATAAATGGAAAATATATACGACACCACCAGGTAGTACATACAGTACAATCCCACCTGGAGTGCGAAGTCGTTAACTCTGAAAAACATCTCTTTGATCTTAATTTAAATGTTTAATTCTACCAGGCGTTTGATTAAGCACTATGTTGCGTTTAAAATAACACCATTCCAAATAATATCTCCCACTATAATGTACTTACATATTATACATGTGCCCCCATTTACAAAACCTTTATACAAATAATTGAATTTTCAGAATGGCTTTGTTGAGTGCAGTAATGATTGTCCCAGAATTGACGACTGTTACATGATTGTTCAGGACGGCTGTTGCAAAAAATGCCAAGGTAACAACAAACAACAAACATTACAAAATTTCATAATTATTTATTCGTTTTCTTTTCGCAGGTTGTAAATACAAAAACGGCACATTTCAAAGTCATACAGAGTGGACGGACCCGGAAAATGCCTGCGTGGTTCTGAGGTGTGAAGCTGGGGTTGTCACCGAATCAAATTTGCATTGTCACACGCCGTGTGCAAATCCTCTGCCACCAGAGCCTGGAAAATGTTGCCCGACTTGTCCAGGTATTTGTGGTTTTTTCCCCGTTACTTACAATGTACAATAATTGAGTGAATGATGATCAGCAAGAGATTCATTGAGCGCCCTTCAAACTCGATTATTAATTATATCATTTGAATAAGAAATTAGGTTTCATCCAAGTCCAAATTCTTCATTTAATGACTAAATGGAATGCCGCTATTATTACTGTCATTATTATAAATAAGATACATTTTCAATTTGTATTCCTTCAAGAAGGCTCAACAACAGCGCAGCGCGCGTTGCCTAACAATGTCTTATTTCATTTTGAATAGGGACCCACCATCATACACATACTACATATAGGACCAATTATTTTGCCTTATTTTACATAACAACCCAACGAAACTCGCCAAGAATATTGATGGAATTTGTCTCTAAGACGGATTTTCGTTAAATTATGTCAATTATTCAAACATTCCACAGGAAGGCTTGACGTCAAACGAAAAATAATCAATTTTATTTTATTGCTAATCACACAACCGCATTCGCTAATAAAAATAAAACAAAAAATCTTTAATAATAAACACATAAATATTATTGCTGGGTTATATACCCGGACAAACCTAACAGTATAAACCCGATTGTAGATTACAAATATACGTGTATTTGGATGACCGAAAAGAATAATTTGTAAATTTGATATTTATCAAGGTGTCATGCATACAAACGAGCAGTTCAATAAACGGTACAAAATAATCAATAGAAATCAGTTCAGTAAAGAATGTGTCAGTGCAGGTGTCGATCGAGCAAATTTAAACGGCCTTCATCGATAAAATACACACAAAAAAACATAGGTCATAAATTAACTCTTAAGTTAAATAACCTCATTTGGATACAAAACTTGTTCATTTTAACTTTCACCCAACTTTGAAACGCGTGTGTATATTCTTTAAATTTTATTGGTATTTATTAAAATGCCATCGATTAAATTCTGTCGCAGGAATTTTACAAATTCCAAGGCTCTTATTCTGTGTAAAACGTCGCGTCAAGAGGAAAAGAGCACTGAAGAAGTTACTATTCGATAAAAGAATTTCAGACTTATTTGCAATTTGGGAAATTTTTAAGAAAATAAGCAAAAAATATGGAATTTGAAAACAATTTTACACAAAAAATTAAATATCACGGAAATAAATTTCTAATTGAAAATAGTGATATAGGAATCCCAGAATTCAATTCAGTTCAAATCCTTTCCAGAGTGCAAAATAAATGGTCAAATAGCTTCCGATGACCGGGACGTAATCTCCGACGACCCCTGCCTAAAATGCCGCTGCAGCCGAGGCCGCATGATCTGCTCAAAGAAAGCCTGCCCCGTCCTCCAATGCTCCATCACCCGTCGCTACCACCCTCCAGGCGAGTGCTGTCCAAGATGTGAAGGCACTCGCGCCCTAATGCGCACCCAACACACTTGTACCCTGCAAAACTCCTTCCGACGAGAAGGCGAACATTTCACCATGGAAGACAAATGCACCACGTGTGTATGCAAGAACGAAACATCCATTTGCAGGCGACATGCCTGTCCGATACTGGACTGTGCACCGGATTTACAAAAAGCGGTACCGGGTGATTGCTGCAAAAAGTGCATCATGCCCGAGGAGGTGCGGACGCAATGCCACTACGGTGGAAATGATTATGAGGCAAGTTGTTTTTTGGTTGTGGTTCTTTGGGTGACACTTATGATTAACAAGTTTTTTTGCTAGGTAGGATGGCCAGTCTTGGAAGTTGGATGCTTGCAGTTCTTGTAAATGTCAGCGAGGTATGCCTAGTTGTGCTATGACGAAGTGCAATGTGACGCAGCCGTGTGCTCCGGGTACTAGGAAGGTGAAGGTCCCTGGGGAATGCTGCTCCAAATGCGAGGAAGGTAAAAGTTTGCTGTATTAAGAGGATTAATAAATTTTCGCAACTATTACAATTTTGTAAAGCTTAATGTTGCGTTAATTAAGGAAAAAATCTTCATTAACATGGAAAATCCTTAAAAATATTTTTTTGCTTATATTAAGAAAAATAAAAATTTTCGTTAATCTTCTACATAGAGTCAAGTTTAAAAATTTATAGCTTTACACTAGATTTCTGGATTTTTACTTAGAATATAAGTTAGTGGTTACGACAAAACCGTAGTTTTAATATTGTTTACATTAGGTTTTAAAAAATTAGCTCCAGTTTGTAATCTTGCTAATTTCTTGTTGACAGTTGAAGGAGTTTGCACGATTTTTGGTGATCCCCACTACAAAACCTTCGACGGAAAAATGTACAACTTCAAGGGCGTAGGCAAATATCAATTAACAGCGGATTGCGAAAACAACACATTTTCAGTGAGGGTGGCCAACGCATTGTCAGACCAAATGTCTTCCCCATCAACCAAAAGGGTGGGCGTCAAATACGGCGACATTCGAATCAACCTCCAACAAAAAGGCCGTGTAAAATTCAATGGTTTGCGAATAAAGCTACCGTACAAAAGCGACGGAAAAGTCCATATACAAAAAGTGCACGAAAACATCGAAGTCACCCTTCAAAACGGCGTTAAGCTCTTCTGGAACGGCAAGAGTTTCCTTGAAGTGACAGTTCCCGCGGCCTACAAAAACAAATTATGCGGATTATGTGGCAATTTCAACCGCAACATACAAGATGATTTAAAAACAAAACGAGGTCGCATTGTGCGAGAAAACGAAATCCTACCCTTCGGAGCATCATGGTGTGTGGGAAAACCGTACGATTGTAATAAGAAAGTTAGTAGAGCGTGCACCACGCGCCATCAACCAGAGAAAAACCGATGTAAGTATCTCACTAGTGGAGATGTTTTCGGAGGCTGCGACTCCAAGTTGAACTACAGCAAATACTACAAAGCCTGCAAAATGGATATGTGCAACTGTCCAAAAGGAGGATGCTACTGCGAGAGTCTGATGGCCTACGCTAGAGAATGCGAGCGCCTAGGGGTGAAACTCCCGAACTGGCAGAGAGACACCATGTGCGAGGCGAAGAGTAGCCGAAAGAATCGCACACAGAAACTCCAACAACGCAGCAAACCCAAATCGCCAAATGAAAATTGGTTACGTCTGATGCAAAAGCGGAATATCACTGGATACTTCAGGAGTCCTATTCCAATTCATTAGAAAATCACACGTTAGACAACTAGTCATTTTCAGTATTTACCACGTTGCCTGTATAGTTAAAAGAAATGTACATATTATTTAAAGTATTAAGTTAATTTAATCGAAAGGAAATTAAATTAAACGGTGATTTGTGAGTGAATAATTCAAGATGTAACAACAAGATAGAATTGAATTTTTATGTCATTGAAACGAATAAATCTCGGCTTATATGAACAAACACAAAAAAATCTTGATGGCCATTCATATTTATCAGACGGTTGTCTGTTTATTAGAAAATAATAGTTTAGTTATGATTGGCAATTAATTATTATTATTATTATTGTGATATTGGGAATCACTGGATAAAATTATTTTTACAATTTCACAATTAATAGTCTGTACCAAAGACACTTCTTAATAAATGTATTTTTTGTTGATGTTGTTGTTGTGCTTAAGGTTGGTTAATTGTTTCGTTAACAATTATTCTGTATATACGTTTTAGTATTACAATTTTATGTGTTTCAAGATCTCCATGTAAAATCTAGTAAAATTATTGAAAAATGTAAACTAAGTAAAATTGTTCCTAAATGTATGATTGTATGTATAATGTATGTATAACTATAATAATATAAAACCCACCACTGTCTTATGATTTATAATTTTTATATATTTATTAACATTATCTACCGTAACAAATCCAATTTTGTGTCATATTATTTATGAGTCTATCATTTAGTATATAAGTGTATGAGTGTTTTTTTATTCTGATAAGGTACTGGATTTTTTAACGAATTTTTATCCTTTAATTACCAAATTCAATTTTAGAAATTTGTGATTTTATGGGCTGGATTTGATTTAACATTTTAATCATTAAATCAAAAATCATCCCAAAGTAAATTAATAACTAAACTTGTTTATATAAATTGGAATTGTAAGTGATACCGCAACGTAAGTTATAAGAAATTGTTTATAGTGTAATTAAGTTTTAAATATGTTTTCTACGGAAAAAACTACATAATGTTCTATTCTTAGCTTTTAGTTATTTGTAATTTATAATAATTATTCTATACTATATTTATTATTAAAAAAGTATCTAAAATTTGACTTGAAATTATAATTACTGTATTTTTTGTATATGTAAAATGTTTATACGTTATTTATTTATATGAAACACTTTTTTAAATATTAGTAAAGTTCTACTACTGAATGTCCAATGTTTGAAGGATTCACAATAAATCGTAAATTAAGTGTAAATTATCGTTTTTATTTTTGCAAACCTTAACAATATAACACCTGCGAAAGCTGAATTATCTATGCATCTGAGATAAAATTATTAAAATATCGTACTAAGAAGGAAGATATTAGAAATCTGGAAATCCATGGAGCTGTTGTCTTATTTTGTTGGATTTTCTTCAAACGAAGCGTACAATTCTTATACAGGATGTCCAAAAATTAGCCTGCCAAAATGTACCAGCTGATTCTACGTTCAAAAATAATTCAAAAAGTTTTAATAAATATAGGATGAAAAATACTTCTTAAGGGAGCTACAGCCCCCCGAAAGAGGGGTTTTCTGTAATATCTCTGCAACTACAGTTTGAAGCTTTTATAATTTTCCACATATTTCTTTTTCCAATTTTCAGAAATTTTGCCAGGGGCGTCTCACATACAGGGTGAGTGCTGAGTAAATTATGCCCCATATTTTTTGGGTGGATAATTTTTAAATTTTTTATGTCAATTTATGAAACTTGGTTTATTTTTAGACAAAAAAGGTCGTCTCAGTCGATCTTTGAATCTTGAACCGTTTTCGAGTAAAATCGTAAAAAAAAACTACACTAATAAAAATAATCACAAAATTGAAAAAAAAATGTTTGATTTTGGAATTTTGTTTTTATTATTAATATTTGACGAAGAAATGCTAGACGAGGTAATAAATACCTATAAATTTTAATCCATTGTCTATTTTTGATAAATTTTAGTTTTGCGATTATTTTTATTAGTGTAGTTTTCATGGACGTGATTTTTTCAAAACGATTTTACTCGAAAACGGTTCAAGATACAAAGATCGACTGAGACTACCTTTATTGTGTAAAATAAACCAAGTTTCAAAATTTGATATAAAGAAATAAATAATTATCCTCACAAAAAATATGGGGCATAATATACCCACCACCAACCCTCTATGTGACGCCCCTGACAAAATTTCTGAAAATTGGAAAAAGAAATATATGGCAAATTATAAAAGCTTCAAACTCACCAAATTTCATGAATCTACCTCAAACAGTTGCAAAGATATTACAGAAAACTCCCCCTTTCGGGGGGCTGTAGCCTCCTTAGGAAGCATTTTTCAACCTATATTTATTGAAACTTTTTGCATTATATTTGAACGTAGAATTAGCTGGTACATTTTGGCAGGCCAATTTTTTGACACCCTGTATAAATAACAAAATTATTTTTAAGCAATTTTTATTGTTAACTATCATGAATTTGTATTTTCTTTCTAGTTTATTTAAACGAATATAAACGAGTACAATAACTTTTTACTGTATAAAATATCCATAAAATAAAAGTGCTGGGTTTAAGTTAAAATTTATAGAAATTTATATTACCACCATTATTCCTCGGATCGGAATGAGTATATAAATAAAAATAAAAACAAAACCATATAAGTAAGAAAATTAAACTACCAAATGAATGCTGTCATCACATTTATTTACCCACAAATACATGGATATTAGGTAGAAATAATTTAAAAATTTGTAGTCCACGTACATATTTGCATATTTATTGCATTCGATATTATATGGGTTTTAAAATTGTCCTATTATATTTGTCTAAAAAATATGTACGTGGATACTTGCATATAAAATTTTATATAATATAGCTAATCTTTCATTGTATAAAAAACAAATTTTTAATTATTATATACCCATTCTTAGTGCGTATATTTAACAGTGTATAATCTAAAATACATTAAAAATGTAAAGAATATAACAAATTTTTCATCAGTAATAATAAAGCTTTTGGTTACTAGTAATTGTTGTTTTGGTTTTTTGTGGGAATTATACGAAGAAAATTTGTTATTTTAGACAGAATACTCTCATATTTTTAGTTTGTTATATAGCAGTCTTCACATCATTTTTGTACACACATTTCGAAAAATGTCTTCGTATAATAATAATAACGATAAATACTTCTAATTTTTGTGTGTTTGTAATAATATAATATAACAAACAATATTGGGAAATTTCACTATGATTTAGTTGAATTTACTATTATAATATTTTAACACCATCACAAAAAACAGAAATATGTTTCCTGAATAAGAACACTACACACTACAACATTTAAAAAGTGACAGACTAGAGTAGTTTATATAGAATACAAGGAATATAGCAGGAATCGACAGATAAGTTAAGTATATTTGAAACATTACAATTTATCAAAAGGACTATTAATAGATAGTACACGGTACATGTATTTATTAATGGAAATTCTTAAACAACAATAATTCAGTTAGATTAGTAGTTTTAGTAACAAATTACAAAGTAACATAAACAGCAGGAGGATTAACAATTAAATATTGCCAGATGTTGTAGGACGTCATTTCAATCCAATGGTCCCAATAATTTTATAATTTACAAGGTGTTCAACTGCAGCTATTCCAGCAATTATTTAACTGTTAACTGCTGCGCTACGCGTAAAAAAACCTTTAATAATTAACATTTTGAACGCACAGCAAATTTACGAATTATCATATGTAAAAGTTTACTTACATCAATATAAAATCTAAGCAAAAAATAATTTAACAACTACTGGTTTTATTTTAATATTTACAAGTAAACCCCGCAAAAAGTATTTCATCACATTTTTGATATGTGTTATTTTCCTACATTTGATATGTTTTTGTTGCAGCCTCCGTGTCGATAGTTTCAATATATTTTTTTAATTTTAGAATTCTTATAATATAATTCTACAGTATTTAGTATTTGTACCCTAACAAATTGGTATGGCATCATCTGATATGCATTAAAGTTTGATTAAAAATAAATTATAGTCTACGTAGTTTTATTTGTGCTCTAAATAACATACCTACTATTGCTTTTTTTAATTACTCGCTATGTAATTTGACTAAAGTTTATAACGAAATAACTCGTGGAAAATTGATTAAAAAATCCATTACAATTTGGGATTTTCCACAAGCTAAATGTTAGGTAGTAGTTGCATTATTTTGTCACAACGAAACCAGGCTGTAAAGGAATATAAAATATCCAATATTTGGTATTTTCCATCTCCATTGTTGGCTTTCAAGTTTTAACAAATCGCTTTATTTATTACATGGCTGTGGAAAATATCCCAATGTTCCAATGTGGACTACAAAATCTTTAAATAAATAAGGCACTGACCAATATGATCCAACAAAACAAACCGGGTCCACAATAATTACTTTGCAATAAACAAATCTACGAAAATTTTTTTTATTTTAGTTAAAAACTCGTCTTAATAGATATGTAATTTATGATATGTATCGTTCCTTGTTTCATCACGTTTTTTTTTTGTTTGTATATGTATAAATATTTAAATTCTTCTCACACAAAAGGATTGTAAATATACATAGTTTTTTAAACTCTCGTATAATATAGTTATATAATTGAAACCAGAGTTTTCTCTTTGTTTTTTTTTTGAGCAAAATTGCACGTAGTATTTGTGCATAAATTTCCTAAAGCCGAACTCTTGTTATTTATAAAAAACTAAAAATAAACTCAAAGCACGTTTAATATTATTTGGTGAGTGTATGTGTTTCTTTTATATAATAAAAAACACATATACTGACCTTTCTGCCGAAACAAACTTTAAAACTATGATATAAAATGTTCAACCTTGTCTTTAACAATCATCATTAAATTCAAACATAAACCTACTGTGAATCATGACATAAACTCGAGTAATGCATTATTAAACTCAGAAAGTTATGTTGTATAAAGAATAAACAAAAATAATGTGGACTTCCACCTGAATAAAAATACATTTTTGAATCGAAGCTGTTCAGACAAGTTTGAGTTTAAAACCAACAAAAATACAATGAAACAATTTCCTGTTATTCTTCAGGCCATCCTAAATCCTCCCCCACCAGCTCATAGAACTTTTGATTATGTTCCCCAAAATACCGTCGCAATTTCGAAACAACCTGCGGTTCAACCCGCGGATGTTTCCTGCCCTTAGTTTCCCTCAAGCACCGATCCGACGTTTCATTCCTCAAACAGTAGAACCCCTTCGTTTCATTGAAATAAAAATTATGCGTGCCTATTCGAGGATCCAGTCCGAGAAAACGTTCGATTTTCTGCAGTTGGGGTACTGGATCCTCGATGAGCAGATCACCATTTACTATAAGCATCTGCTCCCTGGGGAATACCTCAAGCCATCTGTGCAGATAGTTGTGGTAGACTGATATGGATAAAGGGCGGTAAGCCTCGTTGATGGATCCGTTTGGGAAAAGGGCCAGTTGCTCGAAGGGTTTCGCTGGTGGTAAGGGCACTGCTGGAGAGGCTGTTGCGGCATTGGCGCGTAACTGGGTGTAATCGGAGATTGCTCTAGTGACTGGCTCGCGCACTATCAGCAACAGTTTAACGCTGGCGTTCATTGCACGAATTCTCTCTGGGACCTGAGAATAAATCACATGAATACAAGGAACAAGGTCGGTAGAGTTGAAGTTAGCTACGTTTTTAGCAACCCTTACACTCGATTCACGTAAATGTTTGAACTTTAATAAAATAGAAGTAAAATAAATCTGGAAAAAAATACTGAACAATTATTTACTTACTTCCGGTGTAACAAAATAACTAGGACTTTTCTCGATGGTAATTTGCCCATGATACGAATGCGGCATCTGCATCCGATACCACTCAAGTCCCCTATTATAATTTTCGTCTCGATCAAAAAAGTGTACTTCCCCAGCTGCTTTCTGCACCATCGGATGCAAATACAACATTTCCAGCAGAGCTCTGGTGCCGCATTTTCTCACACCCATAATGATGGCTTGTGGGAGTCTTCTGGCAGCGGCAGGATACAGTCTTCTAGATAGTAGAAGTAGAGGCGGTCGTGTGTGGTCAACTTTGCTGTTTTGTAGACTGTTAAGGGCGCTGTCGTAGATCATATGGAAAGTGAGGAAGAGTGATAGTAGCATAACTGTTAGTATAGCTAGAGCCATTTTGGGACGTGATACACCGACCACCAACACGCAGTCGGATGGGTCCCCCTCTACAGATCGAAGAGCTGCTCGGGGTAACCATCTAGAAGGAAAAGAGTTAAAATGAGAAAAACAAGTTTACCTGGTGAAACTTGCAATATGTCGAAGTGTGGTGGTCGGACACATGTTTTTCGATTATCCAATTTAATGGGGCTCATTTTAAGTTCAGTTTTATATCAACTTCCATTGTAGTAAACATTCCCTTGACTCTGTAAAAGAACCAATCGATAAATACTTATAAATTATATGTAGTGATAGCGATAGCGATAGAGTAAAGGCAAAACTGACAATGAATAAACACTAATGAAAAATGAAGGAATGCTTTTAACGTGCAAACAAACTGTGCTGGGCACCGACAAAAAATAACACTTGCTAATTCGATGAATCAGTCAAAAGCAGATTTTATTCCATGTTTTTCTTTGCTTTTTTGTATGTCAATTCATAAATTTTAATGAATTGCTCGGTGATTCAAAAATGTAAAGAGCAAATACTAATTCGAGCGCTTTTGGTATGATTCAGTACAACATATTATGAAAATAGCTCATTAATTTAATTTCAAAGTTGCGGCTGATACAACAAAAACCAACAAAAAGTGTTTATACAGCGCACTTATTTATTTCACCACCAGCGAGTATAATTAAACGATATCTTTAATCAAGGGACGGGTTATCAGAAAATAGGGATGTAACCAGAATTTTATAATATACTCAGTATATACAGTGGTATAAAGTCACATTTTATGGTAGTAGAGATTTTATCAGCACAACGTTTACAAATATCATCACTCATATATACAGGCAGATTTAATTAATAACATGTCCAAGATAAAAAGAGTATGATATAATTTTTTTTATCATATGTTCTTTAATACAGGGTATATGGTACATTCTCCTGGTCGTCCTGAATCGGAAAAATGTATATTATATACCTCTATCTCGATTCCTAAGAAAGATACAGGGTGTTGAAGTTTACAAGAGAAAATTATTTTTTTGCAATAACTTCCATAAAAGAGCTTTGATTCAAACAAAATTTTGAATGCCTGTCGTCCTCCCTAAGGACAATTTTATGAAGATATTTTCGATTTTGGGGGGGCACCAGTGGCGTGCAATTCGGTCACATCTCAATTATTTCAAAGAAAAAAGTATGCCACTGTAATTTAAAAAAAAACATTTTTTATCTATCGAATTCCTTGTTCAATTTGGAGTGAAATTTGCTTTTACAGAACAAAAATTGAAGTTTTAGTTCCAGAGATAATAAATTTTTTCCAAAGACGTGCTAACTTGAAATTACTAAAAAATCCGGGAATGATGACAGATGCTGTTAATTCATTAGTTCGTCGTTGTCAGAAATGCACCGAGGCTGGCGGGTTGCATTTTGAACAGTTGCTGTAATTTTATAATTATTTTTTGTTACTTTTTGTTTTTTATAAATTTCCTATTTGATTTGTGACTAATTTCAAGTTGGCACGTTGTTCGAAAAAACTAATTATCTCTTGAACTAAAATTTCAACTTTTGTTCTGTAAAAGCAAAGTTTACTCCAAATTGAACAAGGAATTCAATAGATAAAAAATATTTCTTAAAAATTACAGTGGCATGCTTTTTTCTTTGAAATAATTGAGATGTGGCCGAATTGCACGCCACTGGTGCCCCCCCAAATCGAAAATATCTTCATAAAATTGTCCTTAGGGAGGAGGGCAGGCATGCAAAATTTTGTTTAAATCCAAGCTTTTTTATAGAAAGTTATTGCAAAAAAATGATTTTTTCTTGTAAACTTCAACACCCTGTATCTTTCTTAGGAATCGAGATAGATATAATATACATTTTTCCGAATCAGGACGACTAGGAGAATGTACCATTAAAGTTTGCTCGATTAAAACTGATACACCCTGTATAGGTATATGACACCCCTCAACTATTTGTTAAAAATTTAGAACAAGGATGTATCCAATCTAGAAAAATGTTGCATATAAAATTGCATCGATTTATATTATCTAGAAAAATCAGTTTTCTTTGCAGTTGAGTCAAAAAATATACTTTTATATCTAAAATTCAACATAGCCCAATTAAAAATTAACCCGATTTTTTTATATATACAATCTAATTTTTTCCTCTTCCTGGTACCATTTCCCAGTCCATCACTGTCTCTAATACTATTACGCGTACAAATTAGTCTCGCTTACCACACTCACAAACCTACAAAAAAAATAAATGAAACACCGTGGGAGTTTTCCCAGCAAATTATATAAAACCATCAGGTTGATTCAGATGATTTTAACGTGGAAAAGAGCAAAGGGTAGTTTCAGCATATCTTGAATGACGCCTACACATTTTCCATCGAGTTCAACTTCCCACACATGATTTTATGCGATCTAATTGTCTGTCGAAAGCACAACCTGATACTAACAATGACCAAGGGGCGTAACAGCAGGTGGTACATTGGAACAGAATGAAAACACCCACACAACTGTTTACCTATACGCTATACGTTGTTTTGCATGTGCTTATGACTACTTACATTTTATGAATATTGTATTTTTTGTTATAATGTACGAGTAGGCAGCTCAAAACAAATTTCCATTAGCGCGCTAAAAGTCTTAGTCCGGTTTTAATTTATACATCACAGGAAAACAACAGTGTTACTTATAGAATACAATAACTTGTAATCCCACAAAAAAATTTCATGGTTTTCACTCTTGACTCTGTTTTTATTATATGGATGTACATTATAAATTTGATGAGGATGAGTCCAGATATACGGAAAGCGTGTCCTAAAAAATTATTCATATTCGCAAGTAAAAAGTTTGGAGGAAGATACCCAAATAAATTCCATCGAATATCCTTTCAAATATCAAATATTTAAAATCATCCCCACAAACTTTATTTATGGTAACATTTTACGATTTTTTTTATAGGGGCAGCTTTTAGATCCACACGAGGCGGTAATTTTACGATAAATCTGAATTTAATATTTTTCTGCCTAAAATATCGGCGCCAGCGAAGTGATTCTGTACAATATTTTATGAACATAAAATTGTGAACTACCGTACATATAATTTAATTTAATTATTAAGTAATGTTTGTCATTATTGTAGTTCCATGATGTATAATCAATAATAGATTGTGGTCAAATAAAAAAGATCCCTTAAATAATATATTTTGATTGGATAAAGAACTTCCTAATGGAATTTTTTATTAATTTTCGAATATCTATCCGACACAAAAATATAAAGGACTTTTTGATTGTGCCGATTTTATTTTTATTTCATTATAGCCTGATAAAATATGTACAACATAAAAATAGCAATTTACCTGTCAGTGCGTAAATACATACCTAATTATTTTTTATATGTGTATGTTGTGATGTATAAAAGCACAAAGAATTTCGTAGAAAAAATAATTTAATTTGATCGTATCCTCTTCCTGCATACGCAGTACGTTATCCAAATTATATTCCCTAATAGTACAAATTGTTGAGCTATTAAAGAGCCCTTGTGTCAGTTCACACAAATTGCAATTATATAGTTTGCACGAAAATCACGTAATTTAACTTTGGACCTAAGTGCTTTATAAATAACTTTCTAATTATACAATATAATAATATTTTTCAAATAAATTCGTTCGTGCACTAAGTAGGAGTATTTGCAGATAAACTTTAGGTGTTTTATGTGATTTATTCGAACATATTGTACTAAATATTTATATTTCTGGCTAAATACTCTCGAATGTCGCAAGTTTAATTTATCACCGAGCATCAGACAACACACAAAGCCAAACATATAAATCTTTTGCCGTCATGATTTTATGTATAATCCTTTAAAATGGTGTGTAATGTGTTTTATCACTTGACGAACAAACGCCGAGCGCTACGTCTAAATTAAATAAATAACGTTTCCCTATAAAATGTTATTTCGTGTAATTTTATCTCTACTTGAATCGGACGGCCAGTTCGCAGGGTTTAATTTAATTTTCTGCCAGATGAATATTGTTGAACGGTTCCCAGATAGACAGACATATTATTTGAAAATGGAAATGACTAAATGATGTTTGTAATTTATGAGACGCAAGAAAACAATTGTAATTTATAACTGAAATTTAGTTATGGTGTTATAGTTGGTAACTTTGGTTTTTAGATGAACATCCGAAATTTGTAAAAAATACATGGAATAGATTAAATCTTTTTTGTAGTAACTAACGAGATTAATTATAAACAGGAAAATAATTTGGGTTTTAAGCAGTTGAAAAAATGGTGGGTGCGCCGGTGTTAAAAAATGAAAACTTACTTTGCGCATTAAAATATTTAAAAAAAAACTTTTACTTAAAAATGTAAGTAAATTATAAAAACACTATTAATATTTCAATATACACTATATGTGTCACATATAACCCCGGCGCCTCCGCCAAAATCCCAAACTCTTAAAAATCGCCCTCAATCCCTTCACATTCCTCAACTCAAACTCGCTTTTTCATCCCACACCACAATCCACGCATATTTAAAACCGCCTTCGCATTTTCAACTTATCCTTCGGGCGACCGCGTCAAATTAAAATAAAAGGTTATTTGTCAACATAAAGACAAAAGCAATTAAATTTTCAAAGATACAACAGCGATACCGGTTGACCTTTTTTGTTACAAATTGCATGCATTGTCTCTTTATAGCCGGGGTGGCAATTGATAATTTATAGAAGCGTCAGGTAGCCGGGAGCCGGTGGCGGTGGTGGTGGTGACGTAACATTCAGGGTCGACCCCTCAGACTGTAGAGTTGTAGTAAACGAGTACTACTCTCTATCGACCTGTGTATACCTCCGCTAATGGCCCTACTACCTCAATTATATTGTATTCTGTGTATACAGCACATACAGTCTGAAGACGCTGGCTGGAGGGTGTCAATTCAAACGAGATCAACATCTGGTGATGTCACAGAATAGATAGTTTAGAATTAAATTGCTGACGAATTGAATCTATCATGATCTGACTGCATTAAATTAAAATTATATTAAAATTCGTTATCAAATTTCCAAATAAAGTACTGAAAATATAAGTGACCAATTTCTATTTTTCAACTAATTTTACAAAACAAACGTAAAAAGAGAATTTTATTATTGTCGACAATAATTATTTAAATTTTTTCAACACGTCTTTTTTAAACAAATATAGAAATATCGAAATCCAATAAAAACAATATAAGTATAATTTATGGTTGTTATCTTATGTACTAATCATAAACACCAGGATTATGCCATATGCTATTTGAATAAATAACTCCGGGCTGTTTACACTGCGGCTTTATGAAATTTTAATCACTAATGCATGTTTTTTAATTGTAATTTACGTGAGCTCTCTAAACTTTTAATTATTTCAACTTCATTGAAATTTCATTTAACTGCAGTTTTATGTGGTTGTACAGTGCAAACTATTCTTGTATTTGATGCATGGCCATAAACAACAATTTTAATTTATATTTTAAATAATAATGGTGTGTATTTGAACTGGACTTTTGTGCTCCTTACAGGAAAAATATATTCGATACATATTTTGCAGATACTAAAAGACAAACTTTATTCTTTGCTCAAAACAAAAATTTCCTTATTTGATGATGATAATCTTTAGGAAGAAAAAGAATTTTGCGTAAGAACAAGAATGATGTAAAACAAAATTTCTATTTTCTTGAGAATAATATAAAAATTTAAAAAATCTGAACTTACACCCGTAGCGTGATGTATATTTTATTTTAAACCTTCAATTTAAACAGACACAAATACTTTTCCAGTATTGGCAATGACCTTGCTATTCCCACACGAAGTTCTACTTCCAAAATACCACAACACAATAGATTTGGTTCCTCATCAATTATTTTACCATTTTAGTTAAAATTTGACATTCAAATATATACAGTTGAAATAAACCAGTGGGTTGACATTTTAGCAATTTGCTTCAATTTAATCTATTTGAAGCTCGTAATTTTCCACTATTGAATATTCATTTAGTCCCACGAACCGGGATCTAAATGCTATAAGACGTCCAGGACATAATGTCATCAACTAGTGATCACTCAAGGCAGGTCTGCATGCAGTCTGTCCAGAATCATCGTATATAACTGTAGCTATATATACCTATATATCGCGTGGTTTGTTCAGCTTAGGCCGAGGTCAGGTCGATTTTCCAACCTTGACTCAGTCGGCGGCACCGCTCCACATCGTCGTCACACCCTTTACGTCTCGACGCTGTGACGTCACCACCCACAAACTAAAAATTCACCAACCAATTCCGGACAGTTGTATTTCAGTTGGCGCGCGCTTGGCAAATATTTGATTTTGTAATACAGTTGGATGTGTAGGTACATGATGCACAAGGCCCCCAAGACAATTTTCTAACTTGGCTTCTAACATATCCTACTGTAAGACAGTGAAGGATTTGCATGATGTTAATATAGGATGATTACAGGATAAAAAATTCATAAATACCATACCGATGAAATTTTCAAGACATCAGGCGAGTTTCTAATCAAGGTTCAGGATTGCTAGGAATGGGATGGTTTTGTTTGCATTTATGTAAATTAGGTGGTGCCCCAATTTTTTTTAAATCGACTTGTTTTTTAAAAACAATGTCCTCTATATTGCAGTTAGTTATATGATACGATCTTGTGAATTATCTTGTGCTATAGATATAGATTAAAATAATGAAAAGTGTTTTATAGCATTAATTCTTGATAATTTTCCTCGTTGACATTTTATAATAAACTGTAGCTTTTACGTAAACTAACATTGACATTGGTTTCCATCAAAAAGAAAACCCATTCGTCAATATTTATTTTCTTATTCCGAAACAAAGCTTCTTATGATTATCGTCCAAACATATTTCCTTGGCGTTTTGGTTGAAATAATACGAAAATCCCCACGAAGAGGGAATACTCTCGTGTTTAACCTTTTTCTGACCTGACTTAACGTGACTTGATGTAGACCATACCGTCGAGGTAATCTCATGAAATCAGCTTTTTTCGATCTGTTCTGCCTGGATCGACATGTCAAAATATAATGTGGGGCGATCACAATTTTCAGTCTGAAAAAAGTCGTGTCATGCAACAGCACACGCCATGGAAACCCACTGTGAGAGACAGAAAGTAAAAATTGCTTCGTGGCTATTTTCGGTATAATAGCTAAGTATACATCGTACGAAATAAACCGAAAGTGGAAAGTGGGTTAGATAAAATTTCAATTAAGGGCAACACCTACATTTTTCATTTTTGTGCCTCCCACAGCTTTGCCCACACAATAACAAATTGAATCAACACTGTAATGTTTTTTTTATACACGAGTGAACAAGTAAAGTATTTTATAATGAAAAGTATACATATTCAAAATAAATATTGTGGTAAAAAAATTGGAAACACCCAAACTATACTACGAGCTACGAATATTTTCTTGAAATAACAATTTCATCTAGACCAAAGTTAAATCCAAAATTCAATTTTGCTTTGCTCTTTGTGCTGGTTATATAAGCTATTATGTACAAAGTTGTTTTTATTGTTGAATATAAAACGTTCAGATTTCATAAAATTTTTATACGCTTTAGACTGAACTCGAAGGGTTAAGTAACGGAAACAACTATCTGCCATGCTGAAAGAAAAGTAATATTACAAACGTCATAAATTATTTATTAACGGCGATAGGATTGTTAAATATTCATGACATTGTGTATTTTGTACATTTACTACTCAAAATTAGTGGTGTGGATAAGAAAATAGTAATTAGAGTGATTATTCTTGCATTTAATTGGCCCACGCGGAACAATTTAGCCATATACATTTTTAACTCGTTTACAAATTAGTAAATAATAGAAGATTAATAAACGCTAAAAAAGAAATAACTTTATGATTAATGCTGGACGAAAGAAACACGCAAATATACAATTTAGATTTTATTTTGGATGTTTGAAAACTGAATTTCGCCTCATTATTTTATCATTAAGAACTCTAATAATACGAGTACCTATACTATAGGGAAGAACTTTTAATTTGCTCACGTAAAATCCTTACTAACGCACATACACAGGGCGTTAGTGATAATATAATATTAAAAAAAAAGAATGTACACATACACAATGTAGACCTAAGCAGTTAAATACCTTCGCTGAATTTTTATTGCTTTTAACGACTACGAGGCTGTCGTGCTATGAAGTCAGATTATGTGCGTGCGCGAAATTTGAATATTATACCAACCCCAATAACAGTCGGCTGTTTTAGGACATAGATCTTATTATCATACTTACTATGGCGTCATTAGATTTATTACTCTGTAGTTTATTGCACAGAAAAAACCAAACTAATAATTTCAAATCAGTTCCGACAGGCTAGAATAAATAATTGTTATAAATTTACCCAGTATATTGATGAGGAGGTAGCTTTATTGCCAAGCCCCAGATTGTAGTTGAAATACTGGCGGATGCGCCGGTGTTGCCAAAAGTTTTAGATTTATTTTAATTATAGTTTTACATTTCACAGCCATATTCAACAAGTTTACAAAACTATCAGATTACTATGCCAAACACATACACAAGCGGAAAATTAGGAGCAACAAAATTCCGAATAAACTAGCAGGGGATTATTAAGTTTCAATAATCTTATATAACATCATCACCCAATGGCAATTCAGAAATAATATACCTGGCGACAGAATATGAATTTATTATATGAAAGGTAACGTCGACGACACTATATTAGACCTCAGGGAGGAGTTATTTGGTAATCACTATAAAATGTTAGAAGTTAAGCTGTAAGCAAGTTTTGCAGGATTCTATAATGATGACATATAAAATTAATAAGGAAGGAGGAATTTCGAATATCTTATCGTGGTATTATATTTTATACGACGAAACTAAAATAACGAACAAAAACTAATTATGTATTTGAATTTATACAGAAGAAATTACTGAATTATAAAATAATTAATTTTTCTTCCCACAAATATAAAACCTCAAACTTTACCACAAATTTTAATCCCTAACATTCTACTTTTCTGTATATGAGAGGGATTAAACCCCTAGACCTAGATACTTATACTAAAGTATCAAATGTGGGTAGATAATTTATTCAAATTACAATGTCAGAAACTTTTTTCAATCCTAAGCACCACCCACGTTGTCAAATTGGTTAGCTAAATGATTCACAACTGAAATTTAAAACAAATTTCCCTCTGACAATGTTGACATTATTGGAATGATAAACATAAAAAAGTTCCTACCTATATGGGTGTTCATTGTGAACAAGCATATTCAAATATTTTTTCCGATCATTCCACGCATTTTCGAAGCAATAGAAAATAACTGCTCATAAATATGGTTTTATTTCAAGTGAAATGGAATGTTATAATAAAAGTAAAATGATAATATCATGCGGAAACATACAAGTTTGTGCTGTAAAAACATTGCTATGAAATAAAGGGTGAAATATTTGGTGATATTTGACAAAATTTCAAAGATACTCAAAATAGTTTAATTAGAGTTTCTAAAATGGTAGTATTATTTATTGCATGATTATAAAATGTACATTATTATAAATCCATAGGGATAAAAATTCTGATAATGTGCAGATTTTTTGAGACAAATTATTTATAAATAATAGGTACAAATATAAGAAATTTGTAACATGCACCCGTTATTATAAAAGAGGAACTGATAAAAACAGTTTAGAGTTTATCATTATTCCCAATCTTCTGCAGAATAATGTATTTTATACCAAACAAAAAAAAACGTAGGTACTTTTCCAAATATACTTACTCTCACGTTTTTGTATTTTCCTCAAAAAACCAAGCTAATCTTATCTTAACAATTCAAATACAGCTTATATGCATAATTTTCTGTCATGTATACCTATAGCGAAGTTGAAATTTTTGACTTCCCCCTTCTTTTTTCACACGAACCCATAATAATATAGACTACTGTATGCGCTGGAATGTTTCACAAAGGTGGAAATCTCTTTTGTGTCAAACACTTTTTTCATTCTTATCTTGTTTGCTTTATGTCGGCGGAACGCGGAAAAGATCTAAAAGAAAATAAAAGGGAAATGGTACACTCTCCAACCAAATACAGAATAATAACTTGGCGGCGCAACCATAATTTGATATGTACTTAAAATTCAGAAAGTTTTATGTGAGGTATATTGTTATAGAAAGAGGAAAATACTTTTTTATAAATTCATTAACGAAGTAATGTTATAGAAAGGTCATGTAGGTATACATAGAATTTCCGTATCAAAAATGGATAGGTATCTAATGGAAAATCAATTATTGTTTGACATAAAATTGACAACCCAGGGATCGTTCGTTGGTGTTGTCGAATGCACTTTAGTAATTAGAAAAAGCAAATTTGTTAATAAGCAAATAGATCATGGGGATCCACCCGCACTCTCTCTAAATGTTTGTTAGTAAAACTAATAGAGATGAGTGATAAATTAGTGTGCAAAATGAAAAACGTCCGTGTCACTCGCAAACTATAATCTAATCTAAGTGAGATATTATTAATTAAGCTAAAAGAATAATATATATACATGTGGGAAGCAGGCCAATTTATATTTCGTGACGCACTGCGCACAAATAATGGTAGTAATTTGAAAGATCCCAGGGACCGGAGCGGTATTTTTATATAATTGAGGTAATAATTCAAACCACCTTGAGATAAAATTATGATTTATCTCTTATCTTTTGATTGTTTTACTGCTAAGACTCGTAGAGAAAACTTTCTACACATGGCCCAGTTTTTGTGTTTTATTTTAAATTCAAATTTCCACCAATTATAGAAATAACTTTTGAAAAATAAACACACCTCCGGGAGCGTTCAATCTTTTCAGTGTGCCACGGAAAATTTAATGGAAATCCTTCCTCTTCCTCCCACCAGTGCACGCACATTTTATTGTTATTTAGGCTATTTATATATTCGTTTGTGACATCAACAGAGCGAGCGCGATGGAATTTTAATAAATGCTATAAAATTGCAAATTTACTGGAAAGTAGAACACCGCCACATCACCATCGATCATTTTAGATCTTGTCTAAATTCACTAGGATCTCAAATGGCATTGAATTTAAACTAAATTATGTAAACAATTTGCATTTACAAGTTTAGATAAAGTATATGGCGGTGTAACGAGCAGAAGAAAACGGTATTAGCTAAAACGCAAACTGGCCTTTTAAGCGTTTTGTGCGCTATGCTCTTCCACAAAACCTATATATGCGTCACCGCCAGTTCTATTCTAAGATTTTGCGATTAAAATCATAAAGTTGAGAACTTACTGCACACAATAGGTCTTAAGGGGCTTATAAGACTCCAGTTCCCCCTTTACCGAGGTGCCCTTAACTTACATCCCCCAACTATATATTGCCCTCCAAAAGCCACTCTTGTTTCAACAATAAAATGAACTTTTATTTAATGGCATTTCGTAACCGGGCCCCACTGCCCCGAAATGGACAATCGATGGACCGACGGACGGGATATTCTAAAAACAAAGTTCAAGATACCGTTCGGGACAACCATCTTATATTCAGGAGCAGATAGCGGATTTTGAAAGTGAAATACTTATTTTGGGGAGAATCGTTTTTCGGTTTGTGATAAACCATCATAGACTTAGGTATCTATATAAATCGATCTAACCTCGCAATTTCGCATTATTTCATTATAAATAAATTATATGTAATAATTTATTTGTTAACTATAATCATCGATTCAATTAAAATTGAATAAGGTCAATGTTATCTAAAATCAAAGTTGTGCTATTGTTATCGGCTTTAATATAGGATTTCTATACAAGTAAACCGATATGATGTGCCTATTATCCCGCCAAATATTGATTGATTTTTTTGTATTTTCATACATAGTTTGCCAAGGAAATCAGATACTTTGTGTTGCTTTTCCATTACTTGCTTCCCATGAAACTTGAGGGATTGTTATAATTTTCAAATGGAGCGTCTGCTATTTTATTCATAAGGAGGTTAGTAAGAAACACAGTCCCCATAAAATATTAATTTATGCTATTTTCAATCCCACAGGGTTCGCCGTTTTACTTGCAAATTATTACTCTGGCTCGCCTTATTCGCAAATGTTTTTTCGCTAAGTTATAATAAAAATTGTCTTAGCGTTATGTACCTGTGTGAAAGTGATGGATGGAAAAACAAGTTTTTGCTTTTTCGTTTTTATCCATCGCCAGTTTCGAGTGCTGGAATATACTGGCAGTGCCAGCTCATCAAGAGGCACTCAATGAAAGCTTTAGTTGCCTTCTATAGTCAGTTTTCAATACGTCCATATATCGATTAATTATTAGACTCAAGAAAGGAAATATAAAGGATGTAGGAGGTAAAAAGCAAAATCCACATTTCATTAGTCTGTTATAAAAACAACATACAATGGAGCTAGGATTTGTATTATTAAAGCAAGTGGATTGTGCATACATATTTAATAATAAGGATACCCGGTACTGCTCTGATGAATACGAAATAACTTTTGAATAGATTTTGCGTTGTTAACTAAAGAAAAAAAAACTGAAATTCCCATTTAAAAGTTAATCGAGCCAGGTTATTAATAACTAAGTAAATTAGGAAATGAAACGTTTGAAAATAAAGTTTCATCTCAAGTTCTCCCTATACATGAAATTCAACGGTATTGACAACAAACTCGCCCGGAAGCAAAAGCCTGCAGGAAAAGCTGTGGCATTATGACTTTTTTTATAAATTAAATTATATTTCCCTGGGCTTTGTGTGAACAAAAAACCGGGATCACGTATTATTGCGTAAAGTGTGAAGTCTGCCGTTAACATCCCTCTAGCACATACACACAAAAGATGTTTTGGGGCAAATTTTCCCTTCTACCGATTTTTAAAGCAACACCCACACTAACAAATAAAAGTAAATCTCTACCGAACATGGAAGGTACAAATTTTCCGAGTTTCATGTCAAACTTATACAAGTTTGCTCTCGCTCTCTCTCAGCATAAAAGGCAGGGTTAAAAGTTATCACACAACTCGAGGACATGCATTTTTAACCGGAGATTCTCTTCGTGTCAAACTTTCTACTGGTTCAGGCCTTATCGACTCCTAAATCTCTTCCACATACACACAACTTTCGAATCTTTTGCGCGGTCTGTGATTTCGTGGCGGTTATCACATTGTTGGATATATTTTTCAACCACCAACCATCAGGAACTATAAAATAAATTAATTTCAAAATTAAGGATTGTTATCAAATGATGGGATTCTAATCTGATAGGTTGGTAGGTGCTCATGTGTTTAATAATGGAAGTTTTCTGAGTTATAACCTAATGTTAGCTATTAAATTTATAGTGTAGTACCTACGTAGATATGGAAAAAATAAACTAATACATACTTAGTACCCAATTCTTATTATTAAGTTTTCTTTGAACTGACGACATATTTAGAAAATTGATAAAATATTAATACAGATATTTCTACACTTTACCTTCGACAGTGACAAAGCGATATAATCAATTTCCAGAAGCAAGATAAGAAAATATACGGCCGAGAGGAAGGAACAATTTTCTTGAACCTGCATAGGTTTATTTCAATATTTTAAAGCTAAATGAAAACTGGGCCCTTATTCGGAGTTCATTTAAATTAAATTCGTGTACAAAATGTTTGTTATAAAATATCCTCATTCTTATTCGTTCGTTTAATTTCGTAGCGAATTTGTTAAATACTTTTTTTACATCTTACATAAATATTTTCTTCCTGTCTTGAAGGTTATAGGTGATTTGAACAAATATGTTATTCTAACTAATTAATATCTCAAATAAAAATAGTTAACTACATAAGGTAGGCAAATAAAGGTGTTCAAAGTCATGTAACTTGTAAAGTAAATAGCAAAGTCCACAAATGACTAGTACCTAGTTATAAATGAAGTTACTGTTGATTTTATATCTGCATGTGCCAAAGTAGATGAAAAATATTTGGATATCTTCTGTGATTTCATGATTTGTAAAGTCAACATAGAAAAATGTACAATAATAAAGCTTTGCACTTCGTACATTTATTTTTAAATATTATCCTGCATAACAATCCTCGGATATTCTATTTAAGTTCCAGCATCTGCATTATTTCATTATAATTTGAGGTTATCTGAGGATCTTCTTGTTTTTATATGTAATTCATTTTTTAACGTCGTAAAATAATCACAATATAGTTGCATTTTCAGAAAATTGAGTCTATTATAATTTATGGCTTCATAATAAACTGTTTTTTTATAATATAAGATTTTGATTTCCAACAAAAACTATTTGCTTCTATTCTAGACGATCTCAGTTCTCACTATCAATGTACAATCTGCTAAACCCTACTTAGACATAGCATAATAATGAATAAATACAACAATTCCAAAACAAATTATAAGAGAAATTACTTAAACATTAATTTAAAAAATCAACAATCTGCACAAGTGTAAATAATAAAATTTTACCAATTTATGTGTGTTCCGTTTTAACACTTCACACTCACACAAACATAATTTGTACAGTATATTTAAAGTAATAACTATCCGATTAGTGTCCACTGGATTCACCTTGACCAATCCTGAAGTGGAACTGAATTTCAATAACTGACTAAACTATACATTTAGAATAACTACGTATTTATCTGTGGGATATAAAAGTAAACAGAGTTATCTTGTAAGGTTATATTGTTTAATCAGTGTAGGTACACAATTATTGCCAGACTATGAGTCTAGTCTAAACATTGAGCTAAAAATATATTCGCTTGCTGAAACCGCCTGATGGTTTTCCTGATTTAAGCCTGTTTATTCCTAAAAAAAAATTGATACCATTTTAAGTCTGTTTACCGAAACGAGTCAGCAAATATTTACAAATCGTTTCGATGAACAGAATTTAGTTGTAATATTGAGGTTTAATCTTCGAATACTGGACAATTTTTTTACTAATGCGAGTATAAGAAAATACGTTTGTTGAAGGGTTGCTTAAATGATATCGTGTAATCATTATGAAAAATAAGCTTATTAATTAATAACAAATTAAGAATAAAATAACAGAAAATTTTAATATTAGCGTGTTCTACTTTCAGCTAGATAAAAGGTATAGCAACATCTCTTGAAAGCATTATTATCAAGGCGATAAAAGTTTTATTAAGTTTATTTAGCATGTATGATGTACGTATCTATTTTACTATTTGTATTATAATATTGTTTCATAAATGAAAAATTCCTATATTTTCAGATTAAAACATTACGATCCCTATCCGCTGATATTTTTAGTTTAATTATAAAACAGTTCGATTTTTCCGGACTCGTTGATTTAAGCTGTTCCTGGTGGTTATTTGAAGCGTTCGTCTAGCGAGCACCCAATGTGATGTAAATCCAATTAGTTCTCGGTAAACAATGTAATGTTTTAGTTGCACGGCAATATATAACGCAATCCAAATAGATGAGCTATTAAAGATTGAAAAGTTGTTGAATGGACAACCATGGCAAAATGCAATAACCATTTGAGACTTGAGGCGATCACAATAAAAGTGATTATTTAGCCATCAAACTCCCCAATCCAATGTAACTAAGTCTATAATCAAATTCGAACCTTCATAGATCCCACCGATCATAAAGTGAGGAATTGACCGTAAAAGTTCATCGGTTATACAGCCGGCGCGCCGGTCGGTGTGACGCGCCATTGGGGTCCCTTTTAACTTATTTTTCGAAGAAGAAAAACACGAGTTGCACAGAGTGAAACTGTTGGCCTGGTGAACGACCGCCATTGCCGGCCGTTGATGAAGGAAAATGAGTTTTCTGGCACAACTTATCCACGGTTTTTTTCACGCATTGCCCCTTTTTTACACATCCACTTTCCCGTCTATAGCAATTTTCGTTCGTGATGTGACCCCCGACAGAATTGGATTTCAAACAAACAAATTTTCATCAGATTTGACGCATTATTTAAATGATTACCTCTTTTCCCACACACTATCCTAAAAATATATTAGAAATATAATTAATTTAAAAGTTAAAAACTATGTAGGTATGTATCGATCCTTCACATCATTATTTTTTATTATTCTAATGAAAGAATAAACAACAGACATGTACCTACTCCTACATACAGTAGAAAAAAATTAAAATGTTACCCAGCTTACCATTCAAATGAAAAACGTAAAAAACGAGTTTATAGTATGAATTTAAACACATACCTCTGTTTTTGTAAATGAAAAAGATATACACTTCAGTGGACGGGAAACATATAGTATTTTTTGTAAACCACTCAGAATTAAGGGTTGATATATTGTATTTGTACGTGCTTAGTTTTTCTAAAACATTCGCACCGCCTCTCTGTTATACAGAACGAAAATATTCCTCGTATCACTTACTTATATTTTCGTGTTTTACTTGTTCAATAATCATTATCGCTCAATGTTTATTTTTACTTTTGACGGCTACATGAAAACTAATATTTAACTAGTGACGGCAGTATTTTTGATGTAGGTATGCAGAGTTGGAACATTTTGCATTTTTTCTTATGATCTCATTGAATTTTAATCTCACCTTTGTGGAGGAAGTTTCAATGAATAACTTTGCTGTTCATTCCACTTTTTTACCTTATTCATTACTGCTACATTATAATTTTTAATATAAAAACGCGAAAACGCATGTGATTTAATTCGAGATTGTGATTGTTTTCCTGAACTATCGCACGAAGTTTCGAAATCTGAAAGTTGATAAGTTATGTCATATTTAAAAATAAACAAAAGTTGCATTTAAAAATTTGAAAATTGGTAAATTTCTTTCATAGTCGAACTACAATATCGGGAAAAAACGATTTTCTATACTTTTTGATATAACTTAATTACATTTTAATATTATTTCATTGAATTAGCTACGTGTAAATATCATTTAGATGTTTTTATTGACAATTTTAAAATAATTTAAGCAATTTTCTAACATATTGTATTTTAGTTCCATTATCCTTATCTTATCGTCCCAAAAATTTTGATAATATTCAAATAATGCACATTCTTCTTCAAAGACAAACTGTCAATCAAAAATTGATATTTTAAAATATCGCTTAACGTAATTTTTCTAACACCGTATACAAAATATTCATTTTTTGAACACAGCTATTTTACGGACTCATTTCAGTCCGCAAAATGGCTCTTTTCGGGACTATTTTTATTTTACGGACTAATTTCAGTCTGGTTACTATGATAACATGTTATTTAAAATCCGAAGTTCACTATTTTTGAGAAATATTTGCTGTAATGATATTGACATAAATTGTATTATGTATGATATGTCAATTACATATCATACATAATTAAAGGTTTGAATGTGTTTTAGGTGTTTTAGGGACCTTTAACAAAAAAATATTGTTTGTAACTATTTTGTGTATACATCAGTTGTCGAGACTGACACTGTCATAATTCTCTTTATTAAAACTTTTTCACTCTAAAATATAATTGCAGTTATAACTTAAATCCCACGAGATTAATTAATTAAAAATTCTTTAGCATAAACATTCACTAAGCTAATTAAAAGCTACAAACGAACAAAATAAAAAAACAGAAGTAAATGAATTGGCGCCAAAGAGCGTCTCCTTATTTATACGTTATATCCTTTCAAACAAGGTGCTCAAGCAACTTTTCCATTAAGCACTGGCAGTAAACTAAAGCATGATTTATATAATAATGGTTTACTTTAAATATTAAATAACACTAAGCGATTTGTTTGTGCAGAGAATAACGTCTTTGCCGCCGAATATTTTATTTTTAAAATCCATAAATGTTAAAGCTCTAATAAAAAGAGTTTTAATTAATTTAAAAACAAACAGAATAGCGTGTTACGTGTGTTATCTTGTCTTACTGCCTCTAAGAGTAAACAGTCGAAAAACATGCTACTTGTACATCCAATAATATTCTAATAAAAATAAAACTTACTTCTCATTTGACCATCGGATGCAGCACGGCTTGTTGCTTGGACTTTGCTGCGACGGTGATAATTGGTAGTCATAGATTCAAGTGGAAATAAGAGCACACTTTTCACTACCGAGTAACACCGTGCTTTGATGACATGTCCATAACGTACCGCTCTGTACTATCCTGTCAAATAGCAGTCCTTTCTACACTGCGTCCTGACGGCCACTACTACTGAAGTACATCGCGACGGCGCCAAAAGATCGATATTATACTACGCATCCCGCACTGGAATTTTCAAAACAAGATATGTTCATATTGGCACATCTTCCTATTCAAACAACAGTCTCAATCGTTTGTCGATCGTCTGTTGCAGAGGGGTAAAGAGGAGTACCTAGAAATATCGAAACAGGGATTTCTTTGCGTCAACTTTTAATAGGTACTAGCGGCGATGATCGTTAAGCCTGCCGGCTTCATTACAGGAAAATTGGTGTTTTACTTAAGGTTACAGCAGGAAATGTCAGGTGGTTGAGATGTACTTACCGAAATATTGATTGTATTGTGTCTGACATGTACTTAGCAAGGTTTTTGTGCATTGGGGATGATAAATATTTTGTTGTCCAAATATAAGATGGATGCAGATTTTTCCAGCAGATAGGACGGGCGGAAAAAGTGGGTATACGAGGACTAAGCTGGTTATATTGCTAAAATTCAAATGTCTACGTCTACAAGATATTTAAAGGTTTTTAAAAAAACTTTGAATACCTATAACAAAAAAGATAATTTAAAAGTGTCTGGCAAGATGAAAGATTTCTTCAAATATTTTGAAACGGTTACAAATATTCAATTACTATATTTTTCCATAAATTTATTTAGTTGCGTAATTTGTTCTTATTTCAATACGTTATTATTTAGGTACCCACTACCCGATTTAAAATTGTACTGAATAAAATATCTGATGTGCCCAATACATGACTTTCTTATACGGATAGTTCCACAATTACTTTTCCTAAAGAAATTAAGTTAAATTTCTTGTAAAATCGTGTTTCAATTTTGAGCGTTTCCAGCAATATTCAAATAAATTTCACTTATTGCGATACACATAAATCTGTCCTTGTCCCACTCATTATAACCGAATTTTACGACAAAAATAAGTGTTTTATTTTTTGAATTTTTTTTTACAGAATTTCAAAAAAAAGTTCAAACAAAACTTGTTCAAAATTCAATTCTAAATCAATGTTAAAGAATAAAAAATCTCATAAATTGTTTATTTTTCAAGATGTTCCTAAAAATCCTAAAAATGTCTTCAGGTAAGTGTCACTTGTGTTGGTTCTAGATGAAAAACATTTAATGTGGCACCAACAAATTTGTTCAAACTCTTAAATATGAAATTTGAATTAAATCCGATAACTCGTTTTTGAGTTATGGTGGATACAGACAGACAGACAGACATCATGGCGAAAATGGTCAAAATGAATTCAAGGGCCCTCAAAACGTGTAAATCCATCAAAATCTCGAAGTCGAAAAAAATCACGATTACTATACTTTCTTATTACTTCGTAGGAAGAAAGTAAAAAGTCTGAAAATTTGAGGTAAACAGATTTTATGGCAAAATTAGAACAGTTAAAATAATACGAAAGCAGATATTTTTAACAGACTATATTATTTTCACAAACTTAAAAAGTTAAACCTCAACTAGTAAAACTTTATATTTGAAACATTTTCAATGCATATGAAATTATAATTAAAATGAACATTATAGACTGACCTTTTTAAAATCAATTAATTGGTTAATTTATAAATATTATGTATCCATATGTTACATAAATTATTCAGTAAATTTGATATTTGAAATAAATAAAAAATAATTAGTTAATTGTACAATTTATCGTTTTTGGCGGATGCGCCGGTTCCAATTTCCATTTAATACATTTCTTCAAAAAATAAACAACCTTTAGAAATTTATTCTTATGTCACATTTCTCTACATTGTAAAATCTTTTCCCTAGTACGTTTCTAAGCAATTTTCCTCTAGTTATTTACTTTGTAAATTTAACGCAGTCTGAATTTTAACTAGCACAATTTTAACGAAAGAATAAATATTGCAGGTAGGTTGAGTTGTCGCAAAGTAAAAATTCTAATTCATCTAAGACAATCTCATTCTTTTACACTACACCCTTATAAAACGCATTAAGAAAAACTGTCAGAGTTAATTTAATAAATTGGGGTCGGTGTGAAAACATGCAATTTTCAAAATGAGCAGCCCTTCAACAGTGTTTTATAGATTGGCTTGGAGCACGTAAACAAAAATTACAATGTTTTAGGGTTTCATATGCTGATGCACTAGCGTATTAGATAATAAACAGGATATATGGGATATACATGAAATTATTGTGGTGGTGTGTAGGCAGGTTTACATTACTCCATTTCCGACAAAACTACTATTTGCTAACAGAACAAACGCACAGGCACATCAACACTAACCAAAACGCCCACTAACTAGTTAGTTTATATGCTTAATTACATTAGGAATCGCCTGAGTTGATCACAAATATAATTTGTACAAATTACAGTTAATGGTCGAGCAATTTTATAAACTCAGCTAAAACAAATTTCGGTAGTTCAGCTAAGTAAAAAGGACAAAACTTTTACTTGTAACACGACCATCATCCATCAAATCATACTTAGTCTCTTTCCAGTTATTCTTTTATGAGCTCACATCTCAGATAAAGTGTAAATTGTGACGGTTTGAATGGAATCAAGAAAATCATAGTGTAGCGCCACATATTTCAAAGGACTGTTATGAAACAGTCAATGCTCTCTTAACGAGGTCTGTACCCTGTCGTATCAGAAGCTCAATTCTTTTACAAAAATATGATATGTAAATTCACTAAAACCAACTGGAAATGTACAAACACGCAAGAGAATAAATAAAAACAAAATTAAAAATGCTTTAGGTATATTTGGTCTTTTACAGCTTGCTTAAGTGCTACAGGATATGACTTTTATTTGCCTAAAGCAGAAAATCCATGCAGATTAAACGGTGATTATCAGATTAAAACTACAAACTTGTTTATTTATAGCACAAAGTAACTTCAGTTTTAAACAAGCCATTATTTGTCGTGGAATACATCTAAGCACTTGTAGATCAAATCTATATAATACTTATAATTCAAAAAACTTTTGTTGAAATACTAGATAACATTTATCTAACAGGAACAATAAATCTGGTGACGGTCAAAGATTGTTTCTCTCTCTCATGACGAAACCTACAATGCCGCCCCCGCTATTATTACGTCACTCTACCCACGCAGAAAATTTTACGCTATTAGATCGATATTTCCATTCTGATTCTCGTTTTTTACACCTTCCTACATCCTGTATACTACCCTCGTTGCTATTTGCGATGAATGGCTTAGTTTCAGGAAGTAAGCATATATTTTTTCTGATGTATGATATAATAAACACGAATATTGTATGTGTGTATAGGAGATTATTAATTATTCGTGTCGTTGATCCAAAGAGCCAAATTGTTTACTTATAATATACCCGCCCACATGAATTTTTGGTTTGTTTTAATATACTACGCCAATCAAGCTCCTGGATTAATTATTAAATATTATTTAGGAGAACAGGAACAGGAAGTATTTACTTTTCGTGTGTAATTTTTGTGTACGCATGCCAGTTTATGAAATGTTTAAATAAGGGTCTTTAATCTGTAGATATAAATACTTACTCAAATTTTTTCGTAATTACAAAATTATAAATGTACAAAAATTAGATAAATATACTCCATTATTTTTCGGGCTACTGGGCTATTGCAAAAAAATATATTTTATGGCTCTGTAGCATAGAATAAAAAAATACCGAGCTACCAAAAGATTTTTCAATCTATTAGATATAAATTCAAATATAATTTCAAAAATTGATGTGACGTTTTCTTGGCAATGTCGCAAAATACGATAAGTGCAGTATTTTCAAATATTGTAGTTAGTCTAAGGGTGCAAGGAAAGGTATACACATGACCACATCAATTTTTGGATAAGTATTTTTTTATCTTATTTTTTAATGGATTGAAAAATCATTTGGAGGATCGGTACATTATTTTATTCTTTATACTATAATGTCATAAAAATATTTTTTTTGTGATAATAACTTACAGTTAAAATTAATTATCGACTGAAAAATTGGGCTTTAAAGAATATTTCCATTTACTTCTCTAAAACAAATTTTTCTTTATATTAATATCTCATTTCATCATAAAAAATTTCATTTCAAGATAATACTTAAAATTATTCACTTTGTTAAATATTTACCACTTTTCATAAGCATTATCACAAATTTAAACTTAGCGCGCACGATCTAGGAACTTTTATCAACTAGGAACATTTGCTTTCGTGTGCGTTAGCAGTGGTCACACTGGACTAAATCTTTCTGTTCGTATTGTGGCCGTGCTCTGTGCAGTTTAGGTATGTTTCTTTAAATATTTTTTCCATCTTAATATATAAAAAAAATTTTTGATTATTAATTCGTTCAATAATTATCGCTTGTTACAATACATAAATTATTTTTATACAATAACAGATATTTTGTTTGTTTTAGGCCACCAAAATGGGTAGACGACCAGCGAGATGGTGAGTAATTTCTTTCAATTTTTCTATATAATATTAACTTATATTACATTTAATTTGTTTATTCAAGTTAACATTACCACGAAATTTTCAAAAATAACAGTTTTAATGCATGTTTACTTGCACCATGTTGTGAAACTATTTCTAGGTTATAATTTTCTTTTCCAGTTATCGCTACTGTAAAAACAAGCCCTATCCAAAATCACGTTTCTGTCGTGGTGTACCCGACCCCAAAATCCGTATCTTCGATTTGGGTAAAAAGAAGGCAGCCGTAGAAGACTTCCCTCTCTGCGTTCATTTAGTTTCCGACGAATATGAACAGCTTAGTTCAGAAGCCCTTGAGGCTGGACGTATTTGTTGCAACAAATACTTAGTAAAGAACTGCGGTAAGGATCAATTCCATATTCGTATGAGACTCCATCCTTTCCACGTTATCCGCATCAACAAAATGTTGTCCTGTGCTGGAGCTGATAGGTAAGATTCTTATTTCTAGCTCACCCTACAGAGCTTAATTTGTTGTTTTTTAGGCTCCAGACTGGAATGCGTGGTGCTTTCGGTAAACCCCAAGGTACTGTTGCCCGAGTCCGCATTGGACAGCCCATCATGAGCGTCCGCTCCAGCGACCGTTACAAGGCCCAAGTTATCGAGGCTTTGCGTCGTGCTAAATTCAAGTTCCCTGGACGTCAAAAGATCTACGTTTCCAAAAAGTGGGGTTTCACGAAGTACGATCGGGAGATGTACACGGACTTGCAAGAACAAGGTAGATTAGCTCCTGATGGATGCAATGTCCAGTATAGACCGGCACATGGACCCCTTGCCGCATGGAAGAAGGTGCAGCAGGACATACATGCTGCTTAATTTGTATGTTTTTATGTTCTGAATATAATTCTTAAAAAGATGTAATTGTGTCTGGGTTTCATTCCACTTAGTTATTTACTGATTTTATGGCTTTGAGGTCTATAATGGAAAGGATATAAATCTGAAGGTTGGGTTGATTTTTTTTGGCCAAGTGATTGTGCTGTATAGGCAACCCAAATTACATACAGACAGATTGAAAAAAATAAGTTCATATTCCATAAACCATTGTTCAAAAAAAAGTTTTATAACTAAATATTACAATGGGCAAAAAAAAGTGTATAAAGATTTATGATGAAAATTATTTCCTCATGAAATCAAACAAAAAAAAAATAAAAGTTTATTACTCATACAAATATGCAATATCAGTCTTACTATACTTAAACATAACACAAAATTTACTGTAAAAAGTCTGTCAAAATACAATAAAATAAAATCTGGCCTGTTTACGTTGTAACGCATACAGATTTTGGAGAACTCTTATTATTCTCCGTTTCAATAATCGAAAGTGTCTCCATTAAAAAATCAATGGTAATTTTCGTTTTCTTCTTATTCGTGCACAATTTTTTCGCTTTCAGTCGCCGCTTTGTAACTTTCGATTTTAATGCAGCGGGTGATACATCAAATATTAAACGCCTATTAAATTTTTTTAAACTCATTACCACCACTTCGTTATTTTCCTCTTTAGGCACCTCGAAGATGGTTTCCAACGACGGAGGCCTTAACTTGACGCGTTTGTCCAAATAGTAACTGTGCACTTGCTTTAAATTGCTATTGTCTACTATTCTTTTAGGCTTGGAAATCACTCTACGATTTTCCTTTTGCAACGGTGCAATTATTGCTCCGGTAGAGCTCCTAGTGCAGCGCCTGGTGCAGGGAACTGCTGGAGCTGGTTCTTCCATGTTTCCCTTGTGATTGTACAGCTACAAAAATAATAATAGCGAAAGTTTTATCGAAAACAACTACAAAAACATGATTTTGTAACCGCATTTCGTCCACAACAAATTTATTTTTGTGCAAACGATTTGTGTTAGAATATTGTTATTATTTCATTATGCGGTTGATAAGAATTGTTTTTTGTACTGTACTGACCTCTTGTTTACAATCTATTACAACAGAACATTATCCAAAGATAATGATTAAAAACTATTGAAAACATTTAGGTGACATATTTACATACCGTGTTGCCACGCTTTGCAACGTCTTTTTCCTCGTCCATAATAAAAACCACAAATACAGCAGTAAATTCACAATAAAGCGAAATTTACTGTAAAAATATTGTAACCCAAATTAAAATTAAATAACCTAACCTTACAGCTGAAAGAACGCAACTTTAAAGCCAGAGTCACACGATACGATCATAGATGATACGATGTTCAAATTTTCAAACATAAAGTATTCTTCTTCTTCATCTTATAGCTTTTGAAACGAAAACAGGGAAACTTAAGTTTTATTTAAGGCGATAAATTCATAATTATAAGAAATAAAATAACATGTTAAAATATAATAATAAAATAAATAATATAATCCAAGCAAGGTTGTGTTTCTAGAAAATATTTTCTAGGTACGCTAGTGCATCGAGTTTTAAGGCGCCATCTATTGGTTTATATAAGAACTATTAGTAACTTTTACATATAATTAATATAAATACTTAATAAATAACTCGTTTTTCCGTTTATTTTACATAAAACAAGAACAAATGGATTATTTTGACAAAATAAACTAACACGAATTTCAGTTTTACCAGACAGTTAACCAATATTAAAAATATAATCATTAAGAACTCGCCCATGATTTCCTATTAAAGCATGTCTTGGCGTGATAATGGTATAAATTTAAGAATTATTTCTTTGAAAGTAGTCTATTATTTATAAATTAATTTAATCGTGTAAACCAGTCTTTACGTTCGAGGAAATCTGGCAACTCTGTTGGCCCCCCGTTGCTATAGAAAGAGACAGCCTGCACTTACACGTCTTCAATCAAGCAAGTCATCAAAGATAACTTTTGATCAGTATTTAAAGGCTATCAGTTGAAAAAATAGTTTATTTCGAATTTTTCACTTGAAAAACAGTCTGGTTTAACTCCGTGCTATCTATGTTCGATTTAGTCAATTATTAGAAAAATTTTAAGTGGTTATAAAGCAGTGAAAGGTAAATAAATTAAATGTTATATAATTACTTGGAAATATTCTGAAAGTACTAAATTTTCCAGTACAAGATGAGTAAAATAAAGGCCGGTCCAGTAGTCGACATCCTCGGCGATGAAATGACCAGAATAATATGGGATGCCATTAAAGATAAACTAATTCTACCCTATTTGGACCTTGAACTTCACACTTTCGACTTGGGGATTGAAAATCGTGATAAAACCAACGACCAAGTCACAGTGGACTGTGCCGAGGCTGTTAAAAAGTACAATGTGGGCATTAAATGCGCTACAATCACCCCCGATGAAAACAGAGTTAAGGAATTCAACCTAAAGCAAATGTGGAAATCTCCCAATGGAACTATCAGAAACATTTTGGGCGGCACCGTTTTCCGCGAGGCCATAATCTGCAAGAACATCCCGCGTTTGGTTACCGGCTGGGAAAAACCAATCATTATTGGAAGACATGCTCACGCTGATCAGTACAAAGCCACTGATTTCGTGGTACCAACAGCCGGAAAACTGGAAATGATTTTCACGCCAACAACTGCAGGAGAACCAACACTAAAGTACATCGTGCATGAGTACAAAGGGCCAGGAGTAGCCATGGGAATGTTCAACACCGACGAGTCGATAATCGCGTTTGCCCACTCTTCATTCCAATATGCTTTGGGTAGAGACTACCCATTGTACCTTAGCACCAAGAACACCATCCTCAAACGCTACGACGGACGTTTCAAAGACATCTTCCAGGATATCTACGACCGCGAGTACAAATCCCGTTTCGAGGCCAAGAAAATCTGGTACGAACATCGCCTAATCGACGATATGGTGGCCTATTGCATGAAATCCGAGGGTGGCTTCGTTTGGGCATGCAAAAACTACGACGGTGATGTCCAGTCGGATTCCGTAGCTCAAGGCTATGGATCTCTTGGTCTTATGACTTCAGTTCTGATTTGTCCAGATGGTAAAACAGTGGAATCCGAAGCCGCTCATGGAACTGTTACTCGTCACTACCGGATGTACCAGAAGGGACAGGAAACCTCCACCAATCCCATTGCATCGATATTTGCTTGGACTCAAGGGCTTTTGCACCGTGCCAAGTTGGACAACAACAAACCTTTGGAAAATTTCGCTCATACATTGGAGAAAGTTTGCGTTGAGACCATTGAATCTGGTTTTATGACCAAGGATTTGGCGATTTGTATCAAGGGGATGAGCAATGTGAAGAGGAGCGATTACTTGGAGACGTTTGAGTTTATGAACAAACTGGCTGATAATTTGAAGAAGAAAATTTCCGCATGACTCTGTCAGGCACGTCTATGAATGTGTGTCCACTTTTTTTAAATATTTTTATTTTTATATTTTGGTTACTGCACAACGCAATTTTACACGATAATTATTTTTTAATAATGTAGCTGGATTTAAAACAGACTGAAAATAAGAAGTTAGACAGACTGAATTATCTTGCGCTTACGACTTTTAGGTGCTGGGCAAAATCTGTATTAAAAACAAGTATTTTTAATAAAGTTCTTTGAATTTACTTACCAATTTTATGCTCCTTTATCTTCTTCAATATACATACATTCACCTAGAAGACATTTCGTTTATCTAAATGACTTTGAAACTAATATAATTATTTTAGCGTAAATATCACGTTAAAAATTTTTAAAAAAGTTAAAAAAATAAAACCGAAAATTTTACGTTCTCAAACACAAAAATCTAAATTAATTCCTAGTTTGTTTCAGTTTATTTAAACTAATAAACTACCAAAAATACTAGTTTATGTTTTAAAGAATTAAATAGCCACTATTTATTAATGTTTGGACTTTAACTTGTAATGTTGGTTGCCTAATTTAACTCATGAATTGTGTTCGGTATGTAATCGGGTTATTCCGAGTAAAATCTATCTTTGTCTTACAGATTAAAAGGTCGTAAAGAGCGACAAGAATAGAACATACTGCTGGTGATGATTTAGTAACGAACAGACATATCTTTATGTCAAATCCAAATCTCCCTCCATTGTGCTTGTTTGAAAAATAAAAATAACAATCGGTGCAAGACAAATCGAAACATTGGTAATATAGCTAAATTCCTACAATACGTTTACCATTACACAAATAAATCAGAGAATATTGTCAACTAACATAAATCTCCTGCAGTTTGAAAAAAAAATTGGGGTTATGAACCTTTTGTGAGCCAAAAAATTAATAAATAATAGTAAAACAATGATACCCCCTGTTGCACCAGGACAAACTGAAGACAAGCAAATCATGGTTGGATGGGTAAGTAATCGTACTAGTTTTCCCGGCAAAAATACAACTATTTCCTTGCAGAAAAACACTTTTAATATGCGACAAATAAGCCTAATGAATTTGGCTGCATCGCAACTAAACGGAAAAAACGGCACAAAGTCAATCATTCCAAACTACAGACGAGCTTACAGCATAACCAGTCCGGATAAATCGTTGGATTTGTTACGTAAAAACTTACAAAATGCAATCAACAAAGACATCGATAATGTTATCAAGAAATATTTGGAGGTTTGTGCTTTTTATGTCGAACTTCTCCACAAAGTAACTTGTATTAATTGTTTAGAAGTTCTTCCAACCTGCTGTAAATAACATCAAGAACAACCTGGGTAAAGACAGCGTTGGAGAAGACCACATCAAAGCAGTATGTAAGCAAATGCTGGAGGAAGCCAAGTCCATGTACAAAGTTTCACCAAATTCACGAGACAGCTCTCCATACGAATGCAGCGATTCGGAAGCTAGTTTAACTGATAGTGGGCGATTTGGACGAGGGGTAAGAGTAAGATCTTCAATCAGTTTTTGTCCGTATAAATTGTCTTCTATTTTGTCGTAGAGCCCCTTACATAGCAAACGGAAAGAATCCGACACAGATTCCGAGAAAAATGCCCGCACCTACAAACGCCACAAGAGCAAAGTAGCCACACAAACCGTAGACTACCTTTCGCATAAACTACCAGTAAAACGTGAAGGCCCCAAATGGAATCCCGATCGCATTCGAGGTAACACTCTTTTCATCATGGGGGCCAGAGCGAACAAAGTGTTGGGTTACGGACAAACTAGAGGCCGGCTATATGTTAGACATCCAAACTTACTGCGCTACTCTGGTGACCAAGAGGACAAAGAGTGGTTGGCTTCCAAGAATCTAATGCCACCCAGTGGTGGCAAGGCTTATCTAATGCTGTTGGAGGATATTCAAGAATTGACGGAGAATGAAGACTATAGATGCAACCCGAATTTGCAGTTGCAGGAGTTGAAGGGTTTTGAGGTTCCGTCGTTTTTGTTGATGAAAATCAAGGCGTTTGTGGAGTGTGTCCGGACTGATAAAAAGCCGTTGGTTGGGTTGGACTTGTTTGAATTTAGAAGTCATTCAGCCACGCCGCCGAATATTGCTATCGATTCTGGACCGTCAACGCCCTCGGACACGGCGGTGCAATTGGTGGATGCCCAACCCGATTTTGTTAATATCGCTGATATTAGCTCGAATTTAAATCAGTCTATTATCAGTAGCTTATTGGCTAATCATGTCAGCAGTGATAATTCCCAAGAATTTTAAAGTAGTCATTAGCAAGGTAGCGCTTATTTATTTATTATTTATTTATTTTTTATATTATTGCTTGTTGCTTCTGTTTTTATTTTTGTGCAAATTTGGTCAATAAAGATAAGATTTGTCTTTTTAATTCCTATTTATGTTTGTCTCCAGCGCTAAAGAAATCGATGTTGCGGAATACAAGAAAATTATGCAGCTTAATGTGAATTTTATCAGCTGTGGAGTGTATTTGGAAACGTCTTGAATTCGAAGCACAGTTACTAAGTTAAAGAAAGGAGACGTTTACCTGAACTCGCAAAATTATACGTGATTGAAAATATTGAAACTTGTTATTAAAAATTTCCGGAAGGATCAAGTTAGATTGAATAAGGACCCATTTTACCTAAAGAAAAAATAATGCAGACAAAATTTGTAGGAAGGTAACTCTTTTAAATCTGTTTTTTAAAATTCTTTGTACCAACGAAAATGAACTAAAACATTATTGTTAAAACGCTCGTATGAAAATGAGAAAATATTTCATTTAAATTTGAGGACCCTGAACAGAATGTTTAGGAGTTTAGGTAACTAAATTATATATTTATTTATCATTTAAGACAGCTATAAAGCATATGGAGCCGAAAACGAGTATTTTGAAATTTTTTTTGACTAAATAGTTTTTTTTTATCGTATGAAACTACTTTAGGTTAAGAAGAGGTTAGGAAGAGTTGAGATTTAGATTTAAAATAACATTAAAATAATTGTTGACTGTGGACAAGGATGTTTGAAAGTGACTAAAAAATGATGTCTTTACTCTTTTGACGCACTAATTGGAGAATAGTGACATTATTAGAGTTTAAATAAATGAACTAAGCTGTTTTGAATACACCAAATTTTAGGAATAGCTTATAGAACAATTTTCAAAATTAGTAGTAAAATTACTTTCAACTAAAAAACATCACGAAGCAATTTTACATACGTTAAGTTTAGAAAAAATTACCTGAGCTATGGAACATATTATTGCGGTAAAATTTATTGCTTGGTGAGTCCCATGCCCTTACTTAGACTAATCTTTGGATCAGTACAGTTTTATTACCATATTCTATTACTTTATGTAATGCTTTTATTAAATTTTAGTTAAATGCGTAGAAGACGGAATAGGAATAGCTGCGAAAACCGGAAACCGTTGAGAATAGGCAAGTTTTGAATATGAAACGCTTTCCGCCGGCATTTGTTATTGAGGAAGTGCTAATGGTCAATGTAGAACCTTCCAAGTAAGAAGCGCGTTGGATTGAGATACGGATAATTGTAGCGGGTGCTGGATGGGCATGCAGCCCACAAGTTAAGTAATAATTTTTGGTGCATATGGACGGCCCACTGGCCTACATCCGTGTGCGATGTTTCCGTGTTTTTATCGGCCGGTGGTGGCGCGTTAATATGTGCAAGGCGCAGCGGTAAGATCGTTGCGTCATAGTCGCACTGACGGTTGTGACGGTGCACGGATTGCACCCAATCACAGCCATTGTTTGTCTCATCTATCAGCAAGTTGGCGCAGAAGCGGGCGCTTCCACCGAGTCAGTGTCGGAGTTGGCCGATGTGGCGATACTCTCCATTCCCGTCAGTATCGTGTTGATAGTGTCGTAAGCCACGCGATTCCGGGGGTCCGTCAGTCTAACCCGGTCTCTATTTACCTTTAGTTTAGTCGTAGTTCAGCAAATCGAAATCACTCAGTGTTATGGAGCCACAAAATCAGGAAATTGTGGCCAGTGGTTCACCGGCGGAGGTGCCCAACGATCCAGGGTAAGTCGTCATTGGCGCTCCAGCCCCCAAACACTCAATTTCCTACCCGCTGCATGGGTTAATTTTCATTTAGAGGGCTGTCAAAGCTCAACACCGGCCGGCCGGTCAAACGCACATGTTTCCAACACATGTCACGGCCCCCCGCCGCTCCCCTCTACCCGCTTTTACATTTGTTTGTTTTTGTTTCAGGAAAATGTTTATTGGGGGTCTCAGCTGGCAAACCAGTCCAGGTAAGGTTACACGTGATGCTCGTGCGTTATCAGTGCCTTCTGTGAAGTGTATACAGTGATAAGAAGACATAGACAGCATCCAACATTATTCTTTTGTTTGCTTCTCATAAAAAGCACACGTTTCCTGCTGTTAAAAAACAAACAAACCCATGAAACTTGCTTTCATTCTCTTGTACACATGGAACAATTATTCGACGTCGCGTCTTAAATTAGCTTGACATGCATTGATCAAATACCCATTCTATTAGTTATAAAGATCAAATCTATTACGGCTGAATGTTTACCAACCATGTTAACAAGCTACAGATCTAATATCACATGATCAAAAAAAACCATTCAATTAACTATTATTACTGCACTGAAACGGACTATTAAATGCATTAATTACATTTCGCGCTATATAAATTAATTCGAAGAAGTTTCAAAACAAATCAAATAAGTATGCGCAAAGCGGGTGCGCCATTTGAATATTTCAATGGAAATTTCCTAGTTCCTCCTGAAGCCGAAAGATGGCCTTAGAGACTTTTTTTCCATGAATATAACCTAACCCCTTCCTCACCCCACACCCTAACCCTATTTTATAAAATTAATACAATAAACTTGTTACAAGGAATTGTAAATAAAAAGCAATTTTTTTTCAACTTATTCGTGTTTTCTTTTCAACATTTAGTAGATGTAGATAGTTGAGAACCTCAAAATTTTCCGAAAATTAGTCGAGCCAACGTAATTGTTTGAAATTGGATTGAACAGGAGGGAAGCTTGGATACGGCAAACATGGCAATTTGCTAATGCAAGATAATCTAAAAAGCAAAAACCTTGCTAAGCGCACCGGGAAAATAAATAATTTAATTTAAGTATGTTCGCAGTTTTATTGAAACGAGTATGTGGAGGGTTGTCCAGAAATTGTCCTAAAAAATTAGAGCCCGGGTTGTGATCATTGACAAAACAAACCAAGCTAATATTTAACATATTTTATTATCATTAACGGTATAATATTGATATTTTTTTGATAAACAAAAACCCCTTTTTACAAAGACATCTAAACAAATTGCGTTACTCGTGTACATAATTACATAATACCTTATCATTGACTATGTGTACAGTAAACAAAAAACTTAATAGTGTACCTCTTACACTTTATTACTCTATTTATACGCACTAATGGTACATTATGTGCATTTAAAAATTAGTACCTTCATGCTAATGAACAAAAATGCGTTAGGAAACAAATAGTTACCTCTATAACAGTTTCACAAGCACCACATTCAAATTCCTTAAAGAACAACCTTTGTATTTTAATTTCAAACACTTATCTGATCCGTAAATCCAAAGAAACTGCGTTTAATTAATTTACCAACGTGTTCAACCATAATTTCTGCATATTAGTTGCAGTACATAAAATTGAGATATAAATTATACTGTGTTATTAACAGCAAGCAGTACTTTCAGTTGGAAGGTATTCAGATTATTCCGTAAAGTTAAATACTATTGTTTATATTTCCGGTGAGAAGACAGTTTTTGCAAATATGAGACGGTGTGAAGTACTAAAGCAGGAACAAGACACATTTTTTAAAGTCATTTTACGGTAAATTGTTGGTTTATTATAGGTAACTTCTTGGAAACTGGAGAAAATAAATTATTTTTTATGTATCCTTGCGAACATTAATATACAGGGTGGCGCATAATAAACCAAGCCTTGCTGTAAATATTTCACAAGCTCAGTTTGAGCTAAACAACTTTTTTGTCGGATAAAATTGAATATCTAAACCTGTATTAATTTTGATAAAATGTAGAGGCTAAATTAGCGTAATTTATGCCCCTTAAATTTTATTATATTGAGTGATAGTTCAAAATCAGATGATACTATAATGTTTTTTCTCGTATATAATAATTTTAGTAGAGCAAAGTACTTAAAACTTCAGTATCTTACTGGGTAAATTGTTTATATTAAATGCTAACCTAAATCTGGATGACTATAAGAAACTTATCCAATCCCAAGTTCTTAAATTACCGTCAGTAATGGTAGAAAATTGCATGCACACTCTTTCTGTACAGACATCAGAAATTCTCATATATTCTCATATTTTATGATGTTTAAACTTTAAAACGACTGTTCCAGAGTAAATATGAAATGAAACTGAAAAGATCTCCTTTAAAAATGTAATAAAACAATAATATTGCTGGTTTTATGTGAGGAATTTCAGGGGTTCGGTTTCTAAGTATTAATGAAAACAAAAGGTGTGAAGCAGTTTATTTTGAAATTGTGGGTGATTGAAAGCACAGCTTTAACAAAAATTTGTAGAACTGAAAGAGTCAAATTGAAAGAACCCGAAATATGTCAGTAATTTCCAAATCTTTACCTACTTTATTATAGATTTATGTTAAGACCAGAATGACTTATTAAAAAATATCAGATACATTTTGAGTCCAAGAAGTTTTTTTTTAAATTAAGTTACAGTTTGTATGTATAACTTAAGGGGTGTTTTGCTTCCCAAATAAATTCTAAAATAGACGATGGTATTTTTCAAGATATGAGTAGTTTCTTTAATGATTTTTTTTGACTAAATCTGCACAAATTACCTGCACTTTTTTGAAATTATGTTGAGAGGGCCAAAGAAAAAGCTCAATTTTAATCAAATTAAATGTTGTTGTTTTATTTTGGGCAGTTTTCAGTGTTTTGAAAAAAAATTGAAATTTTATTTAAAGAAATAAAGTAAGGAAAAAATTAATTTTCCCAATTAAGTGTTTCTATCCACAAATTCATCGTGAAATTTGGTATCGTGGGCGGACGCTTCAAACGTACGTTATTCTAAGAAATATATAAAAAATTTCATAGACTAGGATTTGACAAAAACTCTATTCAGTGGCGCTAGTGATCATATCCTTAAGTTCCATAAAAAACTGAGATATGGACTAAGATCTTAAGACTTGCATTAATGAGAGTTCATCTATCGATTTAAATAAAAATTAAAAGAATTCAAGCACCATCTATTAGCATATAGTCCTGGAGATCTACAGATCAAAGAGCGCTACTGCTGATATCGCGCTATACCGTCAGGATTAAAAAAAATTAAAATTTTTCTTTGTATAAATTCAATCGAGTACAATGAAGGAAACTAGCTGTAAGTTTAAATTTTAATTTAATCCTGATGAAAAGTAATAATTTCGTTTATTTCTTAAAATTAGGTTCGTCTTTATTGTAATCGTTAATAAGTTGCATTAATCTCTAATAAATTATGTTGTATTTTTGTTAAACGAATTATGAAATTTACAAAAAGGTGTTCTTCATTTTATAATTTAATCTTAAAAGTTATCGTGAGGAATTTTATTTGAAAACTTTAGCCATAGAAGAAGATACTTTATACGCTCTATAGGATTTCTGTGATGGATTTTAACTACATACCAAAACTACTTATAAATAAATATTTTATCAATTGGATCATCAAACGTTACATGTTCGTATCTTGATAACCATCTTTGGTATGTTCAAAGAGTAATTTGTAAATGCAGGGGATTAAAAGCTTACCCAGATCATGACAGGAGTAGGTAATAGTTGTCGCATTTAGACCTCAGTTTGGACAATAATAATATGAGACTGTTGTGTCCTAACACCACAAGGTGTTAATCTGGGACCGAGGGTGCCCTAAAGGTGTTCAGAGTTGGATCAGAAACTGTATACTCTGTGTGTGATCCTATAATACGATGTCTCTTGGGAGGAGAATTGTTAAAATTTACGTTATTAAATTAGGACAATGTATTATGTGGATATTTAGATGTGATTTGCAGAAGGTCAAGGAGGAAAAATGATTTTTCTCTTGTTATTTATATTATTTTTATGGAAAATTCATGGGCACTTTTATCTTCTAGGTTTAATTTCCCATTCTCGATATTTATAAGATGTATCTATTGACGAATGTATTTGGAGAAATAATAAATTCCGAGCGAAAGTAATTTGGGAAAGTTTGGTCCTTAGCAAGTTCGAATCCGCCAGCTTATCGAAATGCAAGAAATAAACTATTCGGAATGGCTGCAAGAGAACTGGGGAGAAAAAAGTCGTTCCCTGACAGTAAACGCCGTTTGATGGCAACTTCTCGTACGTTATCTATGTGTGTTCTTTGAATAATTCTTGTAGAGCACCGTCTACTTCCGGTGTGTTGGTAGAGGTTGCCACCACCTGCGGACATGCACATCTCTACTTTGTTCAGAATCATTCAGGCGTTTTTTTACTTCCCGAACTAAAAGTTAAAGTCTCTTCCTGCATTCTGTCGCGCAATTACAGGCATGCAACAGCCATCAAGCGGTGTGTTTATGTTCTATTACCAACAACGTACAACTAACGTCAATGTCAATTCATGTTTTATAATAGTTTTTATCATTTTATTCGCCTAGATCGTCAACCATGATACACCGAGCAGCGAGCCCGAGCTAGCTGACAGTTTTTTCACGGTTGTTGTATTTTGCGAACAAAACGCTTGGACTTGGAATTGTTCGTTCGGTTCATAGCATCACGATCATTTATAGGAGGCATCGAATGAGAAAAGTCTTAGGATCGGACACGTCGCGCTGCTGAAGTCCCACGCTCCTCATTATGTTTTGACTTTGGTTATTAAACTAATTGCCTCTTTGTTGTTTTCTTTTTCTTGTGTGTTTGTGGATGCAAACTGGGAATTGCATGTGTGCAGAACAATTATTTATATACCGATATGTGGGTTAAGCAACATCAGGAATAATAATGGCTAGATAAATATTGTTTGATATCTTGTCAGGTGACGACTATAAATAAAAACCGTGTATTCACACCAAGAAAGAACTAGGCTAAGTCTGTTAGGAAAATTTAGTCAACAATCTAGTTTTATTATAAAAGTTTTCTCAGCAAATTAAAGTTTTACTTTTCATCATTGAGACTGTTTCAAAACAAACCTACAGGTACACAAAAATTTAATCAAATATTAAAGAAATTATTTTCATATTCACTTTATCTTAATAAAAATTATATAAATTGCTAAATTGAAATTTTATTAAAAAGCACAAATATTTACTGTTTTCATACTTTAAAGTGTTAAAATTCCTTTTATGTCAGTGCTGTTTTATGCTTTTCTGTTGGGATTTTATACCAGGTATTAGACTGCTTTTTTATAGATGAAAGGAAAATATTTTAATTCAATACCGCAATTGCTGCAAGTAATTAATAAAATATGTTATATACGAGGAATTTCCTATTTCCGGGATTAAATCTTTAAATGTACACCTGTACTAAAAACATCCAAGCGATATTCATATGCAATATTGGTTTCTTCAAAGAAAACTACGTTTAGTTTAACAATTTAAATTTTCATTTTACTTCCTACTAAAATAATTTTGTAAGAAGGTGGAGGTGATTAATTGTCATGTTTTGCTAAATATTTCTCTGCTATTTTAGCCAACATGTAATTTTCAGATAGTTGTTTGATACATTCTACAAAATTACCTTTATCTACTTACTTAATAAATTAAATTTTTATGTGTTTTTAATAATTTTATCGTCAAATTCAATTAATATATTGAAACATGTTGTAGCATAATCATTTTACAACTGTTTGCTTCGTAAATAACCACAGAAAACTGACTTTAACTATTTTTTTGTATATCTGTATTGCAATCTTGGGACAAAAGGTTTGTTTTAATTTGAGATTTCATTTTGATTAAAAATTAAATAATAATTATACATTTTACTTCTTGTGACTCGCTAATAAGCATCAGGATTTTGTAGTGAATTTCTGTGTTTATTGGTTTTAAAACTAATAATTTTCAGGGGAAATACAAAAATGAAAATTTGGCCATTTCCGTAGAATCATATAAAATATCGGTAATACAATTTTACGATTTTTTATTTTAAATAAACTGCTGGCCAATTGAAACGTACCAAGCGAATTTTTAGGTTGAATTTAAAGTTAAATATTTTGAAAAATAGAAAAGAGGGATATAAAATTTTTGAGAATTTGGTTTTTTCCTCATTAACCAGGGACTAAAAAAATGGATATCAAAAAAATATTTTTTGTGGAATCTCGGTAGGTATAAAGTTTGAGAAAAAAAAGACGACTTTCTTTCATACCCTGTAGATAGTAACGTACTTCAAAGTAAAAAAATCGGGTCACATTATTGTTTTCTCAATTAAATTATCTCTTGAATCCTGAAAACCTCATGTTGATATCTTTTCTCCTTTTCAAAATATTTGACTTTAAATTCAACCTAAAAATTCGTTTGGTACGTTTCAATTGACCAGCAGTTTATTTCATTAGCCAGAGAAAAATGTCACGTGACTACTTTGTATACCGCCTTTTTTATGTCATTAAATCAACAACATTGAGCCAACTTTTAGAGGCAAATTGTAAGAAAAATTTTATATAACATCTAAAATTTTAGTTAGTTTACCAGTCTGAGATGCGGTTAAAGAAAATCATCATAGTAAATTTTTTTCGAAATTTAAAGCAAATTTTGCAACGTTTTCACGTTATTTATACCTCAGCACCAAGAAATCCGCGTAGGTATAGTATAAGGTAAAATTATTTTCTCTATTTTTTGCCTGAAAATCAACGCCGCAACATCATCTTCCCGCGTCGACTAATTGAACAAATTACACCTTTTATTTTTAAACCTCATCCAATAATGGCAAAGTTTCTAATTTCCAAGAGATCGTGTTTGGTACGAAACACAGCTTTTGCAAATCCACACCACGACAGCTCACGAAGTTCCATTTAATGGCTTCGCGTACATATACACCGCCCACTCAGATGCACCGTTTCCGTGGCCGCCCTTGACTCTTCACCTGACCTGCAGGATAACGAAATAAATACAAGCCTGACCCTTTTATCGTTCACCACCACTTTCGCTTATATCCTTTGATTTACGGAACGACCATCAGACAAAACTAAACTGCAAAGAGAGCATTGAAGACAAGGGGCCCGGCCTCATTTTGTGTCTGATTTTTTGCCCATGTAGCGCTTTCACGGGCCAGCAGCTTTGTTTTAGAACTTTCTGATTTTAATGCGACAATTACCGGCAAGTTTCTATTGTATTGTGTGGCGCAAATGGAAAACTATTGAAGAGAGGACAAAAATTAAGCGATAATTGCGTGCATAAACAGTTTACATAAATTCTTGTTAGCACCTTGGAAGTATGACACACAATATAAAACACAAGCTGGAATAACGACGCAACTTCGAGTTATTAAAATTTTAAACACCTCTACACAGTTACAACATTTTACCAATGCCAAGTCGGTTTATTTTTGTTCTGAGTGAATACCCTCCTATAGTGAGCCGCCACCAATGTATATTTAATGATTTATTTTAACTGACTTCAAGACTTGGTGGTAATTATATGTTCTATTCAAAATGTGCTTCATTTAGGTTATTTTTATTTATTCAATTCCTGTCGGGTAATTACCGCTTGAAAAAAGCGCTTCTTCAAACGTCATGGGAATAATTTGCATTAAATTATAACGAGAGAAATTACAGTGTTTAAGTGCCTTTAGCCAGAGCTACTTTTGTGTTGACTTTTGTGCGACAAGCTCGAAAAGCAACAAAAATATTTCTGTCTGTAGTATTCATAAATAAATTTTCTATAAAAATATCTTCTTCTGAAGTTGTATGTATAGGTATTATTTTGTAAGAATTCATTTTACAAAAAATTGAGGAGCTTCAACTCAGTTGCCAAAACTACTATTTTATGCACTCGTTGGATAATCAACGCTATTATCAACTGTCCAAATATTTATTCATCAAACATGGAAACACGTTCAAATTTTCTATTAGCTAAATTTGGTTACATTTTTAGAATAGAATATACGGAGACATGGCGAAACTAACAAAAATCGCGTATAAGAAAATAAAACTGCATACGGCGCTTGTTTACACATATTTCAAAGAAACTATTATTAGCAGATGCTTTTCAAAAACTTTTATAGCTCATACGCTAGTCAATTGTACTGAAACCTAAGCAATATTAACAATGTAGAGGCACTATTTTAAAATAACTCATAAAACTATTTTACGACTTATTAATTTAGTTCTTGTGGGCTTTTTCGTGTGCCTTGAAATTTTTTTCTGCAACATTAAAAATGGAAAGCTGTTGTATTGCATTAATTGGCTATAAATGTATGTTTTTTGTAATTCTCATAAAGTTGGCAGTTAAAACTGACATTTAAACTACGGAGTGATTAAAGATGTTTTGCTTAGACGATAGAGGAAAAAAACAAAGAAATATTATATTCGGCTTGTGGACGGATATATCTTTCGTATTCCTACAAGAATTTCCCCGTGATAGTATTTGCATATTCCCTAATGAAATTTAAGAAAAGAATGCAGCGTGCACAATGTTGGTAAAATACGTAAATATTAAAGAATTCGTATATTCCGTATCTAAACTTTGCTTCTTTGTATACGGAAATTTACATACGTTTAAAGTTAACTCATTTATAATATTTTTTGATCTGGGGAATGATAGTGGTATCTTCCGGGCGTGCTTTAACCAACTCCTGCTGTAAGACTAATGTATGAAAGTCACGAAAAACCATTTTAAGACGTACGTTGTGATTCCCAACCCTGTATTGACCTTTTCCATGTGTATAACATATAATACTTAAACTTTATATGCATTAAAGTAAACTAACAAAAAAATATGGCACAACTAGAAAACTCCATCATACTGAATTCCAATAATATAATAATGGATTGAATTATTGTGTTCCTGAAAACTAAATCGCGCCGAAGAAAATTAATTATTAAGCTAAAAACAAGATATGTAATTAGACTTGTGTAAAAAATCATTAGTTTAGGCGGCTACATAATTAATAGTCGTATTCTAACTGTGACAACTATTTATAGCCCGGTTAAATAATTTATTTTAAGGAACCTATAACATACAGAATTTTTTTGTATCCTGCCGGATCCAAAACAAATAATTACTGGTGTATAAGCGCGACACGGACAAAAAATAGCTTTAAATTTTCCATCGAATTTGCTTTTATGAAATTAAACTAACCACATCAAGGATATGCCTATACAAACGATCTAGTACATATACATGTAAAACAAACTCATTATTGTGTTGTTTTTGCGTCACATTATAATTGATACTTTATAGTTTCTATAAATTAATTTTGTTTATTATGTACAACAATGCCCCAGTATTTTATTTTCTCATACAATTAAACTTTTGTCCATGATTACCAGTGTGTTATTTCTGTTAATTTATATGGGAATTATATAAATATGATTAAAAACGATGCAACTGTTAATGGTATTAGAAAGGGAAATTGGAAACCGAAAATTATTATGGTAATTTGCTTGGTTTGTATAATTTTATTATACCCACTAGTAATATTATACAAACTTGTAATTGCCTTAGGTTACAATATATTAATTGACAGTTTTAATTGCTTTTTAATTATTTAATCACACAGCATATCATTGTTTGGTTTTTATATGTATTTATTATAAATGTTGGATTATTTTATTGGGGTTTTTATAAAGTTTTTAGAAAAACCATCAAACTTATCATGAACATTGAGTTGTGGTTATTATAAGTTGAAAATTGAGTTTTTAATGAACAAATATTTGTCCCGAGCAAATAAATTAACAATTTTAAGTAGAAATAAACTATGAATATTGATCGCTGAAATAAATAGTAGTAGAGTTTGATTAGAAATTGAAAAGAACATTTTCATAAACTATTTTCTTTATTAGATATATATTTCTTCCCTTTAGTTCTTTTATTATATTTTCTCAATCTGAGCGCATGAAATCTAAACACTCTTCCAACTTTTGTATAAAATTTCGTAAACCAGTGCTGAGGAAGTTTGCCGAGAAACCCTAATCTCTCAAACATTCCCTAGAATTATCAAAGAATATAATATAAGCTAAGCTGTAACATTTTGTATAGAAAAGCAATATTCGATGGTATTGAAAGAGGAATTTAATTTGCTGTGAATTATCCGTATATTTTAAGTAAGTATATTTTAATGATGTTGGGAGCACAATTTGATAAATACAATGAGGGCGTTTCTATAAACTGCTTGTGTTTATTATTATTTGTGTTTGATGTTTTGTTATCCACGAGAAATTATTATTAAAAAATTCTCGCTCGCAAGCTCGCTCGGCCATAAAACAGACTCGTCGATAAAGTCATAGATTATATACTTGTTGCATAAATAGCTATTACGAGCCCTAACAACTAAATGTTCGGACAAAAGTAAATTTGATTGTCTTTTTTCCATACGCGCAAAAGTTATCTAAATTAACTTCCATAATATTGATGGTTTTTTCTGTTATAATGCCAACATTTAGTTACATAAAAACGTAAATTTCGTAAAAATCCGCTCGGCGGTTCCAAAACTGTGGCACTTTAACCCAGCAGAATGGGAAAATTGTAGAAACAAAGAATTATTATTTTCAAAACGTTGGATCTAGTAGTCGGATTTTGATGAAATTTACTTTATTGCAAAGTTGGATGTTGGTTTTCTTTACAAAAAAGTTACACAAGTTTTTATTTGGTGATTTTAGGCATTTATCGGAGCTTCAAAGTTGCACCTTTAAAAATGATAAAATTTTCTAGTAACTGTTTTAAAGAATCACAGTTTTGAAACCGCTGGTTGGATTTGTGTCAAAAAACATTTAAATCAAAGCTCAATAATCGTACTATATTGAAAAAATCCTGAAAAGTTAATATGAATTTTTTTGCATTTTTTTCGAGTTCCACAGTTCACTTTTCAAAAAACGTGTTTTTTTGAAGGTGCTACCTACATTAAAATAATCACAGTTTTGGAACCACTGGTTGGATTTTGGTAAAATTTACTTTATTGCAAAGCTGGATGTTGGTTTTATGTACAAAAAATTCCCCAAGTCTTTATTTGGTGATTTTAGGCATATTTCGTAGCTTTTAAATTGCACTTGAAAAATGTGACGTAATTTTCTAACGACTGTTTTTAAAAAATCACAGGTTTGGAACTTGGGGAAAACGACATAAAGGTGCTTTCATGGCCCTCATCCAGTCCTGACTTAAACGTCATTGAAACTCTTTGGCATAAAATTAAACGTATTCTACGCAATAATCCACCAAGAACCATTGGGGACTTAAAGACCAAAATAGAAGAAATTTGGGACAGTTTCACGCCAGAATTGTACCAAAATTTGAAAAATACAATGCCTGCTAGAATACAGGCAGCTATTAAAGCAAAAGGAGACGTAACCTCTTATTAATGGTCCTAAATTAAAAATTATCCCAACATTTAGTTGCAAATTGATTTTGTAAAGTTTGCTAATTATTAAGGTTAATATATTGTTAAATCCAATAAATAATTTTCTTCGATACATAATATCGTTATTAAGGCTTTATCTTATTGTATTGTTATAAGGTGTTTACTAATTATTTGCGTAAAATTTCCAGTTCTCCTTTCATACTTCAATAATTTACTTTTGTCCGAACATTTAGTTGTTAGGGCTCGTATAACCTAACCTAACCGCTCCTAACCTGTATTAATTAGCCCCTGTTCCAAAAGAAAATATTCAAATAAAATTGGGTGGTTTCCCGGCTTAATACAAGTAATTTAGAAGCAATCCTTTGCAACCATTTTTTACCAATCCATAATTCTTGATTAGTAAAAAATTAGATCTGTAGACCTGTTTGTATATTGTATATAAAAGGTTGTATTCTTCAAATTATTAAAACGGTTCATTTTTTCTTGGTTAATCAATCACAAACCGAATTCAATGCGATTTCTAACGGATTATTGTTGTGTGCTTTTATTGATCAATGCTTTTGCCACATGATTAGTTACACGAAACGTTAACAAATAAAAAAAAACAATCTGGAAGTGAATTTGTTTATATTAAAACAACAAAATAATGATTACAAAGAATAATAGTTTTGTTATTTAAGATGTTAGATGACAGTTCCTAAGTGCTGTAAAAATATAAATCGTCCAACATTTCGACATTCACAGACATATACACATCACACATTCACGGTTTGTAAACAGTTTTAATTTAAAAAGTGCATTGTTCTGTAGCGCTTTTGTACCGAAGTGGATGTAGAGGTATATACACCTACGTGCAAATCAGATATATTTTGCTGCACGACTTTTCACTATTATGTAAAAAAAAGTGTTGAAACAGTTTTACGTAATTGCATTTGAGCCGGTGCATTTTGCATTTTAAGCTATGTTGCTGTTGGTTGGGGTGGTAGCTGCTGGAATTTTGCTTGAATTATTTTATTAAGCCGCTAGATGATAAAATGGAAAATTCAAATACTAGACGATTTAAATTTACCTCTTTTTATATAACTTCTTAATTAGTTTCACAAAGCTGCAAGTTTCACGTTTAATACTACATAAAGCAACGGGATTTGCTCTCTTTCAATACTCTTTATAGTACCGGCCAAGTTTTCCATGCACAGAATATTTCATTTCACTATATAGTCAACCGACTAGACTAACTGCTATCTTTTAATTACATCGCCGAGTGTCAACCCAAAATGCATTTGTAAGATACTCACTGCATCACCAAGTTTAATTTAATTAAATTACAAACCGATATGGTGTTGGTGATATTTAACCTCAACTTACACCGTAGTAAGTGCAACGATAAAAATATTCTGTTTTAATTAAATTGTACGCGCAGTGGTACAAAAAACTAGGTACAACCCTATTAGAATGGACAATTAAAAGATGAAATAACCTCCAAGGGTATATAATGTTGCAGTCTGTCTAATTGTTACTTTATTAAATAAAAGTTAAAGGGCGAGTATTTAGTTTCTGAATTCTTGAGTTAAAATAAGAGGGGTGTATAAAATTTCAGTACAAAGCTCAGCTGTTTCGTAGGTTTTAGGTCAGATAATGATGCATGCTGTTTGTACTAAAACTATTTTGTGTGGATTTTTTCTCGTTAATATAAACTAGAGAACGGAAAGATTACTGATTTTATTTTGTATACTCACTGACAGTGGGTAGGTAAATTTCAATTTACAATACTAATAATGTATTGTTTTAACCTTGAAACAAATATAACATAAACCGTCTATGGCTCCCAAGTGGAGACAGATTTAATCAATCAAACTACTTAACTTAACACGCCGCGAAATAAATCAATTGCGTTATGAGCGGCTAATTGTTAATAATATATACGAAAAAGGTTTTCAGGAGCTCTTCATCAGCTGAAAAAATATTTGTCCTCTTGACAGTTGAAGTAAACAACAAATTAAAAATAGAGACTAAGTTGGGGCTCCCACTGCCGCCACATCATCATCAACAAAAAGAACATTTATTTTTTGTTATTTTCCGTCTCAAGTTGTTTTTAGATTGTTTTAGTTATATACGCGAGGAAAAAAAACCGGTACATAAATACTGTTAATAACCACTTGGTGCATCCAGATGACAGTGTAAACTTTCATAACTTACCCGTACATTATGGTTACAAAACGAAAGAATTCGGGTGAAACAACTTGGAATTTTTATTGTATGCAGTACGTAGAATTTTAGTTTGTGTTTATTTTGGAGGTGCATTTGCCAATTTTTCTATATTTGAGTACGTATTACTTAAGTCAAGTAAATTTTGATAAAAAAAGGATTCGGATGAAATTAAATCCACTTTTCAAGTGAATTAACCATTTAAATTGTAGGTCGTCATATTGTACTTAAAGATATTGACTACAAGTTGACATTGATTGATATTAATAATTTATATTAATGGTCTACATATTTTTTTCTACCTGATGTAATTTAATATTATGTATATCTTGTTAAATATAATTATACAGGTTATACAGGGTGTGTTGTAATAAATGCTGGAGGACATTGAAAGGGCGATTTAGTGGGGACTAACGCACACATTGAATAATAAACTTTTGGCACAACGAGCCACAGAAACACCCTTTTTCTAAAGATCGCCTAAAAAATAAATTTATTAATTTTCTATAGTTTTATTTTATTTTTTTGTAATATGTATAAAGTACACGGAACTACTCTGTAATTTTTCGTTCCCTCGATCGTTTCATTTAGGCCACTTAATAGCTATTTATGCAACAAGTAAATAATCTATGACTTTATTGACGAGTCTGTTTTATGGCCGAGCGAACTTGCGAGCGAGGACGGATTAAAAACCTAACCTAACTAGAAGTTTTTAAATTTTTAGTTAGGTTAGGTAAAAATTTAATAAATAATTGTACATAAAGTAAAGCTGTGTTAGAAAGTTCAATAATAATATTGTTAACTTTTATTTAAAAAAAATAATTTTTAACAGGGTAAAAATTATACAGAATAAAGTCTTTTATCATCTAAAATAACACGATATTTTCTAAATACATATCTACATGCTAAACTATTTTAGCATAAATAATCTTCACTTTCTGAAAATTAACTTTATTAACTAGTTTATTTTTTACACCAGCCAAAATAATCAAAAAATATTTTTAATGTCTTTGAATTCCCCAGAAAATTGATATTAACTGTCATTTTCAGAGATTTCCTCCCCCTTTATCCAAATTTATATCTCAATTATTTTGTGACATATCGATTTACGAAATCAACTGCAAAATCTGTTTTTGTATCTGTCTCTCAAAACAATATCTTGCAATAATACTCATCATGTATCGGTGGATTAATTTAAAACTAATTGTTTCTTTTAATTATTTTTTTTATAGTTCCTATACTATTAATGGAGTTAATTTTCTTGGATGAAATGACTATAAGACTTTTACAGTTAAGGTAAAAGAAATTTTTAATGCTACAAGCAGTAACTGCAGAAAATTCGTGTTCAACAGATAAAACACATTCATATAATTTGATTTTCAGTTCAGTTCGGTTATTAAATTACCTACTAACATCAAAGATAAACAAAAGCACTTTTATCTCGATGAATTTAAAAATCTATATCAAGGGAGCAGCGCAATTAAAAGCTAACATCTATGCGGTAAAGGTATAAAAAATGTACGGCGAGTGTTATTAAGATATTCTCAAAATACATAACACGAAATTACTTGCGTCTGTTTTTTAGTACAAGCCACACAATTTATATGGACGCAAGTTTGCCCAAGAACAATAATTATTTAATAACGCTTTATTGCCCAAGCGAGATAAGAAAGGTTTGTATTAAAAGCAGGGTGGCAGTAGTAATTCATTTAAAATAACCTTCTCCGCCGCAAGAGAGTGTTTCATCCAAGCGATTATCCCCCATGCCGCCCCCCAGCAAACACATACAACACTCCAAACGATATGTTTGTGACGTTTTAAATGAATTGCATAGAGAAACTCCTATTATCATCAGCCATCGTCGTCGTCGACGTCGCCGGTCATTGTCTTGAACGTGCGTAGAGCTCTCTTCTAGCCCCTGGGGTTTGAGGTATTGTCTCAAACCGCCGGGCCTGTGTCACACCCGTCCTGGCGTGGCCTGCACCGACTATACTGCTTCAGCTCGCAAAAATCAATAGTTCCACCCGCGTGTCTATAATCTGCTGCCCTTCGGCCACCAGGAAGCGACCGCCAACGTTGCGAACTGCTTCACCTGTTGTCGTAGGTGTCCAATATACCTGTTTGTGTGAGTGTGTACTATGTATGTGTGTGTTAGTGTATCTGACTCATACCGATGTCTACTCTGAATACATAATAAAGGCTCCTCATGCATGTGTGTGTGTGTGTTTGTAGTATACCCGGCGATATTATAACACCAATATGTATGCATTGCACTCCTTTCACTTCCCCACTCGGCTGTGCCGGCCGATGTTTTATATCGTATTAAACCAATAATTGCCAACGCTCCCAGCTATTTAATCTACTCGCGGTCTATAGTAGATTTACGGTATATTTGTAACGAAATACCTTCAATGGTTTAATCGATAAAAGCGTCGCTTTTTCTTCTAATATAAACCAACAAAAAACCCATAAACATTAGTTCTGCCATCACGTCGTAATATTATTAATTTCCAAGGCGTTAACCACTGATGGTAAAAGGTTTACACACATTTGGTCGCGCCACAATTCTTGGAAATACAGCTACAACTTTTAGTAAAACGGAAAAATTGATAATACAAAAAGAATCGCAATTTCGCCAGGATCAATAGGAGGTTTAGTATTTAAGCATAAAAAATCAGGGCTGTATCCTGAAATTTAGTTGGGGTTGGAGAAGCCTTTTTAATACTTTTCGGAAACAACTAAACGAAAGTTATAAAAAATAATTTCAAAAACCTAAATTTTACAGTCATTTACTACAGACGTATAAATAGTTTACAAGTACTGACTCTTTTTGAAAGCATAAATAATTGCATGTGTGTATTTTTGACACTTAGTTTAGAGAACTTAATTAATTTTTAATCGAACTTTATTTATATCCCAAATTTACGATTTTGGAAAAGTTTAAAAGAATGAACCTGCCAAGTTCCAAGCCTTCCATAAAAATAGGATAAACCGTTAGATACAAGTGCAGTGACCTTACTTTTGTCATCAAGGGCTAAAAATTTTCATTTCTGAAGTTTCAATAAAAAAATATCATTGTAACACTGATGTGTCCAACACATGACTTTCTTATACGGATAGTACCACAGTTACTTTTACTAAAGAAATGACGTTAAATTTCTTGTAAAAATCGTGTTTAAATTTTGAGGGGTTAAGAGCAATTTTCAAATATCTCTGTCGCACTTATTGCAATACGCATAAATCTGTCCTTGTCCCACTCATTATAACCGAATTTTACGACAAAAATGTGTTTTATTTTAGATTTTTGACCTATTATTCACTTAAAAAAATCTCCCGGTATAAAATTACATTTATTTATTCATTATTGTTGTTTTCGGTACCATAGAAACCAGTAAAATACAAAAAAAATATAGGTCCTTCTGGGATTCGAACTCGGGACCTTCCGTTTGGCAGCCACTCACTAATCTATCTAGACTGTCGGTCGGATTCAACGATCAACGCACACTATGAGAAATATAAGTGTTTTAAAAATATCGCGTTTTTTTTAAAAAAAATTTGACGGAATTTCAAAAAAAAGTTCAAACAAAATTTGTTCAAAATTTAATTCTAAATTAATATTAAAGAATTAAAAAATCTCATAAATTGTTTATTTTTCAAGATATTCATAAAAAACCTAAAAATGTCTTCAGGTAAGTGTCACTTGTGTTGGTGCTAGATGAAAAACATTTAATGTGACACCCACAAATTTGTTCAAACTCTTAAATATGAAATTTAAATCTAATCCGAGTTATCGTGGATACAGACAGACACACACACAGATAGACAGATAGACAGACATCATGGCGAAAATGGTCAAAATGGATTCAGGGGCCCTCAAAACGTGTAAATCCATCAAAATCTCGAAGTCGAAAAAAATCACAATACCTAAGTACTTATACTTTCTTCTTACTTCGTATAAGAAATAAAAAGCACAATTCTGATAAGTCATAAAGATAAATCCCTCACAAGTGCAACAGAATTATAAATAATCCATTTTTACCTTCTACAATATTCTTAATTTAGGTTTAATTCCGTATATTTCCAAAAACATTTGGACTGGTTATTCCACTTTTAGATATCTATTAGATAATTATCTGCAACAAGAAACACAAAAAATAATCATAGAATTCACATTCTAAGGTATAGATAACTATCTAATGGATAAATGGAACTACCCAGCCTTAGTCACATACTTATTTCAAACAATCCGCAAACATTCCTCCTTCTAACTAACATTTTAGCACTTATAATCCATTGGTCACAACTAGCAAAATTACTCTTCAAAATAATCTCCCACCAGAAAACTTCTTTTATTCTCTTCTGCTTTGAGCTTGAGGCTTGAGCATTAACGGTAGTTCGGATTTGTTGCCTTATTCAGTTCTTCAGCAAATAAAAATAATAGTAAAAGTTGTGGCGAGGCTGACCAAAGCGAATTATATTTGTATCGAGAAATATTTTTTCTGTTTTCAACTCAAACATGTCACAGTCAATTTTGGAATCAATCAATGTGTTTTACTTTGTACTTAGCTATATAGCGTAGGTATAATCCGATTGCAGGACGAAACAATGGAAAAATATATCTGTGTTATTATATGAAACAATGTTAAAGCTGCGTCTCTCAACGACCTTCGTTTTATTGATGACGAATGTCCTGTGTGGGATGCTGTAGATTTAATTAACGGAGAGTTAATTTTTGCGCAATCCAGAAGAAATTTCATTTAAATTGTGACCAGCGATTATTATCCGATATTAGAAATATTTTGTATTTGCATGAAAATTATATTTTTATTTATTTATTACCACTTAATTAAGGTCCTTGTAGTATTTATATCAAAATATATTCGCAAATTACTGATCAACATGTTTCTCATTTTAGGCGGAAATCTTGTTTACCACCCTTCATGACAAAACCTTAAAGCTAAAATTAGACTTTCGGAAATTTCCATAAAATTTCCAATATTATTCCAAACCATTGCATTTGAGATTTGACAGGAAATTAATACATTACGACCAAACAAACGACCCTGCCATCCCATTAATACATTTAGTTTGTGTTACTCGACTTGAAAGAGTCTAGAAAAGTAAAGATGAGGGATTACAACCACTAACATGATATGGGGGAAACCAGGCACGTGACCATTATGTTTCTCGCTCTGATTTATGAGCCAATCCATACTCTTATCTTTATTTACGCGTGGAGGTGGTGCGTGAACAGATTAGGGATGTGTTTTGGTAGAGCATGGTGGTCTGGGTCCCCCTTTTCTAATAGATTGAATGCTCCTTAAATAACTTAATTAATCACCAAAACGGAAGGAACACGAATTTGATTTGTGGGGGAAAGGAATCATAAACGACACCAATTTTAAGATTTTACAATTGTGATGTATTAAAGTAGACATGGAAAACGCTCGAGGGTGGAGGTTGTTGTAATAATGGGAATTGGCAGCGCGCGATTGACATTTTTCTTGGTTTCGGGGGATTGTTATAGAGGGGATGTAACCTAAGAAGGGTAAATACTCTCGGCTTCGCCGACGTCTAAAACAACTACCAGCAAAAACAGTCTAGTACAAAATATGATATAGCAAGGAAAGTGCTTACTACAAACAACTTATCCTGTACATATCTGTGCGAGGCATTTTAGCTTTATTTTCGAGTCTTTAAATTATATTATCATCAGGCTATAACGCGCCAACCGAGATAGAAGTGTTGCCTCTGGGGTGATCATATATATTATAGGGGAGAAATTGGGAATTTATGCCGCGCACCAATGAGAGGCAGCGTTAAAACGGATAAAAAAGTTTCAGCTAAATTACATTTAAATCTAAACGAAATTAGATTAGCTTATCACCCCCTGTTCCTCCATGAAATATTTAATTGTTTTTAATCTGCGGCTTTAGTAAAAGTTAATAAGAGGTAGAGCCAACTGGCGGACCTAACCTAGACCAATTAAAGAAGGGTATTATTGTGCCCTGAAGGACCTTCGTTAATGAGCCCCCGCGCCGCCGTCTAGGTGTAGCTACATGTTGTAACGATCAGGATTCAAGAGTTGCAAAAGCAAAAGGGTGAGCTAGAGTAGTCTACAGTCGCCGCCACTAGAACCACCACCCAGGCATATTCTTTTATGTAAAGTAATTTGTCGGCAGAATCGCGCTGAATTTATACAGAAACTACGACACGTGTTACTGTCCGTCGTTGTGTCTTGCATCCATAATGACCAGTGCTTTACAGGGAATCAAGTCCCACGCCCCCTAATGCTCCACAACCGGACGATCTAACAACTGTTAGCAAAATGTACATAGGCGTTTTGAGGAACGTGACCAGCATATGTTAGAGCCGCATCAGGATTAATACAAAACAAAAACAAAATGTATTATAGAGTGCGACTGGGGCGGTCGTATCTCGGTGCGTGTGGATATGTGCGTTTGAAATATAATTGATATGATCACAATGTTGATAACAGTGTTTGATTGTTTGGTAAATTTGTAAATTGGGTGTTTGAGGTGCTTTGATTAAAATTCAGTATACAAATACAAACATTTTGTTGGGGCAATACGGGGAAAAGGGCACGATACAAAATTAGTATTTTGGTTTGTGTAAACTTTGATTATTAAAATAGATTAAAAAATCAATGATAACGATTTATTGTTAGGAGTATAGTTAGGTTTGATTTGCGATTTTAATACATACACTATGAGATTTTTTTGAATTTATAATTGATAACATGTTGGATTTTTTAGTTTTTCAAACTGCTATAACTTTGGAAATATTGGAAACCGCCGCTTATTTTTAGCATTTTCGTAATCAGGAGATCCTAATTAACAATTCCAATTTTTTTCCAAAATTGCTCCGGTACACATTCGCCTAATTTTCCGAAATTATATAAGACATTTCAAAGTTCACTTTCACATGTCGCGTCCGATACAAGAAATTATAAGATATATATCAATTAAATTATTAAAAGCCTGTGCTTGTGTGCAAGGATAAATAAATAACTAATTTGGCTACTGAATTAGTAAAATAACACACTGCCATACAAACAAATTTTGGTATAGTACAGATATTGTAAGATAAAGTAAAATTGTTATATTCTGACCTTTTACGTTGTTTTCTACGAAGTGGACCTCATAAATTCCTCATGGAACCCACCTGCAACAAGAAACTATATCAAAACACGAACTACCCAAAAATAGCTATATGATCTTTAAATTTAAATACAAATATGTATTTAATAATTAAATAATTGTCCTAACCTTTATCTCGAAGCCCCTTTGCCTTCATTCCTGTTTGTTACGAAGGATAACATCAAAAAATAGCACAACACAGGCACAAACGACACAACCACTGTAATAAAAAGAATATAGTTTTAATTATTTACAAAAATTTACTGTTAATATAGAATAAAACTATTTGGTGCATAGTTTTATTAATTTTAATAGACAAAAACTAATAATTGCTTACCTTAGTGTTAAATTATGAAGGTTTGTTCTGGTCGAACACAGAAATACTACTAAATATTTTTCCACAGATTTTTAGTTGCATAATTCTGTAGAAAAATTTGTAAACACTTTTTTACTTCTTCAAGTTTTAAAATGTTTTTGCAAAGTAAAATATTTCGAAACAAACTAAATTCCTTTAATTTTGCTATAAGAATCAGTACAGTTGATTTAAATTTTGAAAAAATTGTTTAAAAATTGTGAAAAAGTTTGGAACAATTTACTTTAGTGATTTTAGAATGGCACTATCTAAATTCTATTTTTAAAGAAATATATTTATAAATTTGTTAATTACTTCATAGCCCAGTAAAATTGACAAAAAAATGGCAAAATTGACATGATGGCCAAATTTTTGAGAGCAAGTCGAGGGTCATTGATGAAGCAAAAATCCAACAAAATTTCCTTGTGCGTCACGAGATAAGGGTGATTTTTTATATCTCGGAGTCTACTGTTGGATTTTAATGCAGTTTCTCTTAATTTGTTTAGAAAAATTTTATTATTATTATTATATTATTAACTGTTTTTATAGCTTTTAAAATAAAACAGTTATAAGCAAAATACTGCTCTTTTTTTGAGGGTGAGTTTCTTCAATAAAATATACTTTTCTATTACAATTATGAACAAAATCTTGTAAAAAGTTGTAGATTATCTTATTTCCTACAACTTTCATATCAGGTATTTTTTTGTGACGCAAAAATTAAATGAGGTAGCGAGCGCCAAAGTCAACTGCCTTTACAAAATATTACTTCTAAGGGTAAAATTCGCGTTTTTTTGGTAATCACCGTTATTAACTTACTAATTTGTTTTTTAAAATTGTAATAGAAAAGTATACCTATATATTTTATTTAAAAAACTTACCCCCTAAAAAGTGCAGTATATTGCGTCCCCTATTTCAGTAATTTTTGGGGCTCAAAAAATATTTCAAATTTCAAATTTTGTTTGAAGATTTTTTCATAATTGAAGAAACTCACCCCATAAAAAGAGCAGTATTTTGCTTATAACTTTTTTTTAAAGAACTATAAAAAAAAATTTCAAACAAAAGTTGTTTGAAATATTTTTCCGAATAAATTAAAAAAACTACATTAAAATCCAACCAGTAGAAACCAAGATATGAAAAATTACCCTTTTGTTGGATTTTTGCGGTTCGGGGTTTATCAATGACCCTCGACTTGCTCTCAAAAATTTGGCCATCATGTCAATTTTGTAGATATTCGGTACTTTTTGATCTAATTTGACTGGGCTACCATCTAGACTTTGAAAGTAATAATTTAAGTCCCGATGAGTTTTTTTCAGAACAATAGACGGAAAGCCTGAATTTCAGTTTTAGATTAACTTTTTCATGGTGCTTCTCATTAAAGACCTGAAATTATAATTAATACTGGTGTAGAACTGTAAATATTATCTACAAATCGCCATAATTCAAACGGAAACAACGTTTGGTTTTTCGTTTCTTATCAATAAATATGATAATAAACATTAGTCGCGCCTTTAAACTTGAGATGAAATTCAAGCACGTTTCTACACGCAGATTTTATTTGATTGTTAACTATAGTTTTAAAATAACAAACCAAATAGGTATGAGACAAGTCGATAAAACTTCCCACAAAATACATTGTTTATTATTTTACAACATAACTTTACGTGAATGTTAGTTATATTATATTGTACCTTGTGTTTTACTTTAGCCATGGTATAATAGTACGGTTTTAATAGTTTGAATAAAAATAACGATGTCCATATGTATGTGCATGAAACAGGGTAATTTGAATAAATTACGTTTATACCCAACAATCATAACAAAATATAATGTATGTCATGCAGAAATCGTAAATCGCGCATTTCATATTTAGAAAATTGTTCAGTTTCTTGATTTTATTCGTAAAATAAAATGAAACGTTTTCATGAACTTGGACTGTACTAACCTTTAACCTGTTTGTGTGTACGCGAGTGCATGCATAAATGGACCGACTAGTCGTATATTATGTTGTGGTGAGAAAATTATGTAAAAGTTAAATCGTGAACACAACAAAAATACAATCAACGAAACAACGTTTTTGCTCTCTCATTTTTATACAATATTATACAGTGATCATAATTGTTGTTTCAAAAGCGGCACAAATTCATTTATGTTGCTTATAAAAATTGTTAAATGAACCACCCACATTGCTTCATAAGTACAACTAACCGTGTTAGAGTTAAACCGTTTCAAGGGAAAAAATGGTATTCATACATACATAACCAAGGTTATAAAATTATAACACAAACGCAATGGAAAAGAAGCAATGTTAGTGTCGATATTTTAATTAAAAATAAAAGCAAATTAAAATACACTCATAACTTCTTTGTTGTGTTAATTGATTTAAACGAGTTTCGATTCACGTGAACACCGTATTTGGAACTCTGTATTGTAGATTTATTTCCCACTTAATCTATGACCAATTTCATTAAGATTTATGCTAATTTATATGGCAACAAGTTCAGTTTATTGCACCTTTGTTTCATAAAATATTTTCCACGGTTTTGTTGCGACGTTTTTTTTACACGTGTATGTATGTAGATGAAATCCAAAAGAGCTAACGATTTATAAAACAAAACGTGTTGTAGCCGCGTCTGTGCTCTAATAAAGCGGGCATTAGAAAAAAACGTTGAGTGGGTTTATGCCAGGGATAATCGCGGTTAATATATTACAATATTACTGAGAATATTGCAGTACGCTGAAGAAATAATAGGATTAAGAGATGAGTGATTTTGCGCTCGGTTGAATATATTGCAGGAATTTAGAAGACTCAAGAAGCATCGCCTGGTCCAGCACTAGTAGCAGGACTATGCTCATTCTCAACCAGATTGCCAAGATAGGGATGAAGGCATATCTTGGTGGACTTTTCTTTTATCACTTCAGTGAATCTAATGTCCAAGGTTCAACAGCATCCGTGTACACGGAGCGAACAGACATAAAATTGCCCAGAAGCTCCAGCAACTTGTTTCACAATCGCTCGAATGGAACAGGAGGAGATTCTTGCAAGAAGTTTTTTCTGCTCTCATCTAAAAGCTATTATTATTAAATTTGTTGTAATGATGCTATAAATGTTGAGATGTTATGGAGATTAGTGTTGCGTTTTATAGTTTGAGTGACAATCTGCAGAAAGAGGAGGATAAGTAACGTGTTTTTTTTGTAATCAACGTATTCGTAAAAATTTGAACTACCTATTCAAATTAAATTTTGATATTTTGTATAGGTACTAAATTAAATAATTTAGTAATAACTTTATTTCATTGAACTATAATATACAGACAAAATTTTCTGTTAATCAAAGGCGTTCCTCTGCTACATTCTTTCAGGACTCTTCTGTTCCTCCTCGTACTCCACGTACTAAGGTGATGTACATCCAAACCCCCCATCCTAAACCAGCGAAGACTAGAGCCACAGTTCCTTGATACAACATTCTGTCTTTGGATCCGTTTTTCAGATGCACAGGAACGTTATCGTCAACACCATATCTCTTTTGAATTTCTTTGATTTTTTGAATTTTTGAGTTGTTCACCACGGCCGATCTGCTGAACATCCGCGCAAGAGGCACAATTCTCCTGGTAGTACTCTGCATTATTATAACAAAATTACCTGCGAAACGTTATTGACAGAGTGGCGTTTTACTCTGAAATTTTGACACTTATTGTGACATTTAATTCCTGGAACGTGCGATTTTTTTCTAGCTAGAAGTTGTGGAAAAAATTTAAATATTAAAAATAAAATCTATTTATTATCCGTTTGCCTTATATTATATTTCTCCCTTGGGGGCACTTTTTTCCAGTTTAGACGTTAGTCAACAAGCCGGAGAGAGCCTCCTCAAGGACAATTTATCCCGAAAAACCCATTAGAATATGCGAAGCAATATTTCCTGTGGAAAAATTCCATTCGCCAAAAAATGTGTGTGGTTTATCGCACAATTATTTATGTTTTTATTTCATATTTGCGGGTGGCTTTCGGAAATGGAATTGTGAATGTTTTAAGGATGTAAAATGTTTTAAAATTAAAGAAATAATATCTGGGAGCGTCGATAAAGTACAGTATTTCTCGTCGTGAGAATATGGTACATTATTGATGCCATCTCTCTTTTTCTTTCCTTCGAGTCGCGTTCGGCTGTCGACCGTTGAGTTAATAAAAAGGAAATGGAGAAAAGATACAAAACTAGAAGGAAAATAAAATCCTTAAACAAGAATTTTTGTTTGTGCGCAAGGAAATTTAATTAGAATTACGATTGAATATAATGTAAATATCGTTTTATTTCTCGGATTTTAACACTTTTTCTTCTGCTTGTAATGTAATTTTAGATTATTTTCAATGCTGTTGCAATAAATAATAAATTCTTTTTCGAGACGTTGTTTATGTTACACTTTTAAAAGCGTGTAAGTTTGAAGTAGCTCAAAATATTTATAAATATTGATATAAAAGGTTAAAGTTTATGTGGGGAATATATGGCTTTTATCGATATACAAAACCAATAAATTCTACTTCCTCAATCGTTTTAATTAATATTTTAATTCAGTTGTTGGATGACTAAATATAGTTAGTGTTCTTTTTATGAATATGAATTAAAACTTGATAACTTACCCAGATAAAAATAAAAATACATAACAAGCCATTAGTAATTAATAAATTTCGATCAAAAATAAAGAGATTGTGGTGTGGTTATGCCATTATTCTTGATTAGGTACCTACACTACAAATTTAATAATAATATATTGTGTAGCTTTGTAAAGTTAAACTGTATAATTCGAAACAATTTAAAGGTACAACTAAAGTGCATCAAATTAAAGTTAAAATAGTTGCGGGATAGTTCAACTGCAATTTACCAACTGGACCAACAGCAAATTCTTAAATTCATTACGTGGTTATTATCACAATACTGCAGTAATTATACGCTATATATTATTGCATTTATCTCTAAAAACCTCAGTTTATGTTTATATTTTTCCGGTAAATTTCGTTAGTGATGATAGCAATAAAAACACAACCAGTCCACATTATTATCAATTCGATTATACTAACGCACAAAACCCCTTTCAAACTAATTACCACAATATAAATTTGCGTTAAATGAACCTGCAAATTTATTTTATTTTCGTAACAACCGCCAAAAGAGATTTATATCATTTACAATAATGCCACAGTCTGGCATTGTTTGAGTGCGCCGATGTTTATTTTGAAAACAAACCCACATGTTTTATAAACATGGTTTATGAGCCGGGAACAGTTTGATTTTATTTCGTTTTTTCTCCACTCTCTGAAGTACTGCATTAAAACTGACCAACAAATTTATTTGCAAATCATGTGCATTCCTGTGGGTGGTACTCACTGGTACTATAAAATTGTAATAATGTATCCGAGGAATCACATTATAAATGCCACTTAGAGCGAATATGTGTGATGATGGGGGCCGCAAACCACAAGATTACCAGATGCAGCTCCAAGCTGCTTATTATTATTGGAGGGAGAACAAGCGAGACAGATAGAAGGAAGCGGGCTCTAATGCACTTTAAATGTGGGTCACGGAAGAAGACTCCTCTTGTTTGCGACGCATCAGCTATTGCTGCTTTGCCTGGCTCTGCCATCGAGACATTAAACGCATTAGCAGATTAAATATCGCACGTAAAGTCTTCCGTCATTTTCACAAGATCGACTAGATAACAACAGATTTCACTTGACAGGTCTTTATTATTATGACCCGCGCCGCGGTTTGCAGATTAATTCATGTTGTGGCCTTGATTTCTTTCTTTTGTACTTTGAATGGGTTTTGTAAATCGGACCTTTTAAGGTATGTGCAATTATTTTAGTATGACGCAGTTTTATTAAGATTGAGCGGTTTTTGGTGGAAACGCGGAACTGAAATTGAAGAGGCGAGTTAAAAGTTACCTTCACTAACAACATTTTACAATTTTGATACCTATTTTAGTCGCTGAGCTTTAATTTTTATTTTATTCCTATGACAGATAGAACCAAAATATTAAAGTGGAATTGGACCTTGAAGGACTAATAAAGGGAGTTCTATTTATTTTCAGGAGACTGAGGATTATTGTCTCTTATGCATGACCAAATCTCTCTCCTACCTCCTAATTATGAATTCTGTCGTGCAAAATATTATTTTGTCGGAATAAAAAATTCTTTGATCGCTATTTTCCTTTTTCTGTCGTCCAGTATTTTTATTTGATGTTGGGTATAATTTTTTTCATGCTATTTCTGTCGTGCAAATTATTTTTTGTCATGCCGTTCTAGTTCGAAAGTGAGATATTTAAATTTTTAAATAATGTAATTGCTATTTTTTTCCTAGGGGTTAAACAGTGTGCTTAATCCTGCTTCACGCTTGGCTGAAAGCTGCCTAAGGTCATTAAAACCATCCGAATTCCTGCTTGAAAATACCCAAACCTCAACTCACTTAACACTTTTACCTGTGCCTCTCATCATCCAACAAATCTGATGTCTTGTCATTATTGTGAAGACCAACATGCTGGCTGGTCATAATTATAGAAATACTTAAAGATATTTTGATGCAGCAACAAAGTATAAGTAGATTCAAGGTTGAAGCAAATCATTAGTTCATTACGCGTATCTGATAGATTTGGCGGGTCTATAAATATGCATAAAATCTAAGTACTTATTATAATTTGGGAAATACGTAAAGTTTGGGAAAATCCAAAAAATTCAAAATCGAAACAACTACAAAATAATAAAATAAGCGAAATAAAACTTCTTTAACTTATATAACAAAATTACAGTATAGTTATGTAACCACGAGGCAATTTACAATATTATGGCTCTGTGCTTCTATACGTACATGTGTGCTATGCTATAATAACATGTATTAAATAAACGACCTTGAATTGCATTTAACTACCATGTTCGTTGTCCATTAATGCTGAAATAAAATTTAATCAGATGGAATGAAGTTTGGATTTTGCTTTATGAACATATACATACTGATGGTATTTGTAATAAATCGGTTTTGTGTATGGTGTGTGGGTGTAACAAAAATTCTTGTCTCTTCGTCGGTTATTGCTTTTTAGAGTAAAACGTGATGTTTTATATTTGTCAACAAAATGAATCTATATAAAACACAAATAAAGTAATTCCCACACAGAATTACCAAATATTGCACAATTTTTCTGGGTTGTTTACCAAACATGCAATGTCATTAAATATTGAATCATTAGCATGTAGTGAACAATTTTAACATGCTAATTTTGTCTTTTTCGTGTTATGTTATTGTTGTACTAACAAGCGACCTAAAAGTTGTAATTTGCCAACAATAAGAATGACAATGATAGAAGGTAATTTAAGAATCTGCTGTATGTTTAAATTTTTAATTAAATCATAAAATTTAATAAACTAGACAAAACGAAAACAATAACACAATTCATTTGTAATGTAATGCCTCAATTTTTTGTGAGAGGTTTTGAAATAAACCACCATCGATAAATAAATGTAGTTTTTAAATATATGTATTCTTAATTTAATATCAAATTTGTATCTTATACTCATCTCCTATTTCATAGAGTAGTCACAATAAAAGTGCCATCTACGCCTTAGCAAAGGCAATAGAAGAGACTAATAGACAACAGAAGAATAGTATGCAACAAGGTAGGAATTGAGAGATTCTGACGAGAACACGAGGCGGAATCAATTCCTACCGTGTAGCATACTCTATTTTTTCTCATACAAGTACGAAAATGGCAACTTCTTTTGCGTGAAACGCGCGAACAAATTAATACAGCATAACACTGACATTTTGCTTGACACTGTGCGGTGAACAAATCACCTTGACAACCATAAACAAACACAAATAACTCCCGCATATCAGGGAGGGAATGACTACCCAAGTGAGAAATGTTAACCCCACTCCTTATTTTCCGCGACTACCCTAAAAAGACGACTTTCTACCCGCATTTCACGTAAATAAAGTGGCCATTTTCGTGCAGGTATGAGAAAAACTGAATTCTCTAATTTTCCATCTGAAAATGCAAAATTTTTATTAACTACTCTAAAATAATAATTAACTTTCGGATTTTTTTTTATTTACTCACATTTCTTGGGGATCATCCTCAATCGTCTTTAGAGATTTATTTTTTGGAAGTTATTTATTTTTCAAGCACGTCCAGTAAATTAATTGAAATAAAGTAAAAGACCATGCAGTAAAACGTGGATTCTCTCTTATCCAATAATGAAAAATGAGGAAAACCGTTGTGTTTGCACCATTTTACGACTTTAAGAGCACTGTTTTAATTTTCAGAGATGTTTCCACTTTTAATAGCTTGATACATAAAGAAGCGAAAAAACTTGTGTAAAAATTCATGTAACGCAGCACCATTATGATTTGATTTTACAACAGCAAAAGGAGAATTTTTTAATGACTGGAAAAACGTGCATTTCTGTAGTAATAGTAGTAGTAGTAGTAGTAATAAGTGTTCCTCAGGTATTACGAACTAATAATATTAAACATCCCCGTAATTAGGGAAGTTGTTTTAACTCCACTCTCTGAAAAATATCCTCAGGGATTTTTCTAAACGAGATTATGCACTGTGCAGTGTTTTGTTGGCAAAATTGTTAGCAAACTTTTACCAATTTAACGTAAAATGCAGGTAAATTTTCATTTCTCGTTTACGACAATTAGCTGGCGATGAAGTAGAAAAGCGACGACATCCACTTCTCTGTGCTGCGCCCCCACACCACACTTTGGGAGTTTATAATATGAGCGAGTGCGAGGGGGGAAAACAGCCCCAGCTAGCAGGAAGACCACGGCCGTGTGGCGCGCATTGAGCTGTCGTCAGCTAAAGTTTTGTAAAATCGGCCAAGCGTCCTCGACTCGGGAATCACTGAATGGTCCTTAGGGAGCAGAACAACTCATTCTTAATGCCGCATCCCGCTTCAAGTGTCACCGTCCCGCCTGTAGGCCATGCTTCTTGCCCAGCACCGTACAATGTACTATCATCCGAAGAGGGGTTGGAATTTATTTGATACAAACTGTAAAAGATGGGATATGTACGAATATATGTAGGCAGTAGGTCTTCAAGTGAATAAGTGCAGGGAAATAGAGAGATTGCGGGCGAATCATTATTTAAAATAAAAAATCAGTATCAAATATTTACTTTTGCAACAGGGGAAAAATTTAGTATTGTATATTTTCATATGAAATTCAATGAATGTTTTAACTTTTAACTATGTATATGTTGATGATCCGATTTCATTCCAAAAGTTTTTAAACAAATAACGATGTTCTTAATATGGAAAATCAAATAAAAAGGTCTGGATGAATCCTCAATTTTCAACTGTAGCTACTACTACTAACTAAATTGGACACATTACACAATAAAAACTTTAAAATCCGCGTGTTTCCATTTCTCATCCTTTTAACTCATAAACCAAACCAGCTTACCTTCCATTTAAAAAACCTACAACCTACTCTTTCAATCACGTTTCCGTGCGAATAAATTAATTTCTGCACCCCTCAGCCCATTTGTTCCCTGTTCAATCACCTTGTAACTTCGAAGGCTGTTAACGTGATGTGTGACTTGTCCCTTAACTTCGCCCTCTCCCCTCTTCAGTCCTTTCAGTACAATTCACGCGGTTCTGTCCACCCCATATCGTCTTGGAGGTATTTCACAGACAGTGGTGGGTTGCTTGGCAACGAGTTTGAAGGGGGGCCTGTCACGTGATGTGTGCTTCCGCCATGGGTCGATGCCCTTGACCTACACATGAGGTAACCCCCTGGCACTTTAGATAAACCCGGTGGATTATTAGATAATACAAGGAAAGAGAGTTAATTTATGCTTAGTGCGCACAACCCACCCACGGATGGGTCCTTCTCTGCAGAGCGCATATATGTTTGGGTTTCGTTTCTTTAAGGATGTTTTTAAGCGGATATTCTTAAATAACCCTTAATTTGCTGCGCATCTAATTATCTAATTGGGTCAGAGCTTTATTCTTTGCCGTCGTTTAAGGCCAATTAAAAATGTAAACAATCCATTTCCTTGCCTTCGCGCAGACTTTTAATTATTTGAAAGCATCGCCTAAAACTGTGATAAACATTTACATAATTTGCTAGATTTTACTGTATGATTATAACACCCGAAAACAGTAGCCCCTTCGCCATTTCCAACAGCACCCTCAGCAGTTCGTTCCTTTTAGCACTTGGCAATATAGTGAAATATCAACTGCTAATTCACTTCACATTAACAACTGCTGGGTTAATGATGGGTGACCCTAACATACTAAACGTTATTTACCAAGTACTTCTCACGTACTTAACATGTTTATTTTGCAGAGTTATATGTGCACAGGTGCTTGGGAGAATTATTCTTCAACATTTGCCCGTTTTCTCGAGAACGAACAAAGGAACTTAAGACCCCGCCAGATAAATCTTGGTCAGTAGACGACGCATCTACCATTGCACCAAATAACGAATTATAATTAAGATTTCTTACCATTAGAATTAGGTTAGTTATTACAGGTCTATTATAGTTCTTATTCGACCAAATTGAGCAAATCAAAGAAATTGCAGTAAAAACTAAGATATTATAAAAGTTAAAAGTCGACGAAAAGTTCGCATTTGTGACAAGATTAAGTTGCTCTGCTGTCCACCAGATTTCCTTAGGAAACCTTTTTTATCATGTTACTGATAGCTCTATTTCTGACTTACCTGCAGCGCTGTAGTAGATGCGGCCTTTCTGCAAACCTTAGACATCCAGACTGTTCTTAATACGACATCAAGTACATAATCGATTTTTTTCGGTTTTGTGGCGCAGTTTGTTGCAGACGTTAAAGTGAGATCTGATTGATTGATAGTAAAGCGAAATATGATTGAATTTACTTCATCGGTTGCGCCAGTTCATTGCACCCCTTTCGCCTGGTTGTTGTCGTTTCCCCCGCCCCTCTCTTCATTTGATGTTTGTGTCACGCGTGGTCATACATACAATTTAGACATCAACATGTCATGCCTTCTTTGAAACTGTTGCCGGGAATTCATAAAGTTTCAGAAGTCATACACGTAACGCTGACGGAATTACGGAGGCCAAAGGCACAAATAAGGAGCTGACATTGTCTTGCAAAACTACTATTATACAGTAAATTTATGTGTCTATTCAAATTTTGTTGTGTATGAAAATATAATTTTCAGTATAATATACCAAGCAACATATCTAGATTGTTATCATTGTTTTTGCCTGCGTAAAAATGTTTACTGGTTGGAAGGAGCACTGGAGTTATGTCTTCGCATATCAATATAATTTAACTGTGCTTGTGGTAATTAAGTCAGTCGATATCGGCCTCGCTATTCTGGTTTTCTGCATATGTTGCTGCTGGCTTGGTATACAAATAATGTTATTATAAAACGAGACGAATAAGTCATGCCTGGAGCAATTTAGAAGCCGACATACCACATGCGTCTTTAAGCTCGACTCGAAAAACGTCATCAATCAAAGGACTGACTGACATATTCAAAACTTATGAATGGACGCGACCGTTCTGAAAACATCTTCGCTTTCAAAGAATCCGAGCCACAGACTTACTGATGTGTTTCAAATGAATAACGTCTCAAATCTCAAATAGTTTTGCTGGTCTTGTCTTTATATAAACTTTGTTGATTTTTTTTTAATTTTTATATTTGTTTCAGGTAAGCAAAGAAATGTCCACCTTGGATTGAATAATTCACAACTTGGGTAAGCGTTTAATTGGATAAATTGCGTCGTTTCGCCTTCACACCTCAACTACATAAAAATCTTGGGAAAATTTAAAATAATAAATAAATTAAAGCCGTTATTATTATAGTAATAAATTACAAAACATACATTATAATTAATTAAGTTTCATTGTCGTTTTCATTAGGAGTATAATTGAGCGCGCTTTTTGTTGTAACAATTTCTGTTGTTGCGTTATGTGCTGTTTGAACGGTCAATTTTTATCAAACTAATTTTTGTCCACATCCACATTTTTATGAAAATGCGCGTTGTATAGTTGTAAAAATAGGCATGGTGTGTTTTTATTAATAACCGGAACTGTAGGTAATGTTCTCTTTTGTATTGTTCTACAAAAGACGTGATTTATTGCGATAATAACATATTTTGATTTTGAAGTATTGTTGAATATTTACTGTAATTTTCATACTATATTTCTGCTCTAAATTTAGTAACCTCATGCCATGTGACGTAAATTATGATATAGAATATTATTTCTACAAATATTATTATTCTTTTCTGAGCAGGATTATATTACAGTACTAAAATAATACATTTTACTAGAAAATAAATTTTAACAACACCAAACATGCTAAAACAGCATTCCAGTTCGCCAATTCTTGGATATTCAATGGTTTCGCGTCTAAAATAAAAAAACCTGTAAATGTGTGATTAAAACTTGTCTAGCAATTCTGAAAAGTTGTCACAAAAATCTGGCACTAGTTTATTTGATTCAAAATTGAGTTCGTACCAATGAACTGCAAATTATCTTTTTAAATAAGTAAAACTAATGCTCTCTGTCATATCCACTATCGTCATATTTTCTTGTGAAATGTTACGACCAGAATTTGTATTTTTTCCGCTACGATTTTAAACATTAGTGTAACGAGCCTCGCAATTTGCTCCAGAAAGCATTCATATGTAAACTAGCACGAATTTGTCATTTATTTTATAAAGGTGAACTTTTCTTAAATTGCAACGCCAACAAAAGAAATTCATAAATAAAACAGTGTATTTTGCTAGTAGGACATACTGATTTGTGTAGAATATTATGTAAACAATGTGAATTGTACGTTTCTGAACTCTGATGTGCTCCCCCATATGTAACAATATTGTCTGCATTTGTTGTATGTGTTTTTTTATCTTATCATGTTCTTTACATGAGAAAGCAACAAACTTTTACACGTTCTGTTTCACATTGTGTTAGCAACACAGTTGACTTTTTTCCATATCTTGCACAAGTGAATGTACCCGCGCCACGACGATATGAGAAAACTTGCCCTCTAACAATGTGTTAAAAATAAAATTCAAACCTTACTCGGCGATATTTCGCCAAGCCTATATAAATTGGAAATGCCTCGAAACCAGATAGTTTAGGGGAATGGATGTGTAACATCGTAAAGAATCAATCAAATAAAAAGGAACCCTACTAAGATTTCAGCAAACACCCACACAGAAAAAGAGCGGAAGATATATAAAGTGAATTTAAATAATAATTTCGTATGGGGGTTTTTGGATGTGAGGTGCTACTATTATATTATACGGCTGCGGTGTCTCGTCCAAATGTAGTTTGAAATTAAAACTGCGCCTAAACAAAAATGCTTTTTGTACCACGCAACGTATACCTACAACAAAAGCCAGTTGTTCATAGGAAATGCTGGGGTTGCAAACAAACAAAAATTTAGATTACTTATATACCCCCAGACAAGACGGTCGACGCGTATGGAGTTATACCATTCCCTACCCCTACCTACACGTCTTTCATGTCTGCATGTACCCCCAGTAAAAACCACTCCGAATAAAGGGAGTCGAGGCCTCATCTATAATCATCTCATTTTCAGAATCTTTTGTTCTTAATAATGATCCTATAGAAATACCGAGCAGCAACTTAAGTACGTCAAACAGTGTTTCAAAAGCTCCAGATCCCATTCAGCAACTTTGCTGCAGACCTTTTGTTATCATCACGTTGCATTCTGTTGCAACGTTGATGAAAATTACAACGAATTAAACATGCAGAACTCATTATAATTATCAGAGTAGAGAAAGTTTTTCTGACATTCTAAGCAATTTTATTCGTCAGTGGATTCTTTAATTGTCACCTAATATTTTTATTGCGATGTTTCCGTGTCATGCAAGTTTTATGCTAAAAGCATACATCGACATGCAGCGGTTGGTTAGTTTCAGTATTTTTATATTGTGGGATTGTGGATGGTCACGATTTCTTCTAGTTGCAAATGACATAACCTGCAAATTACTGTAGGGACATACTTAATTGGCAATCACATTAACGAGCAGCTTGGCGTGTAAAAAACTTGAGTATCTCGGAAATTTTTTTAACACAATAAAACTACATAGCTATATAGATTTTAAACCAGACGGAAATTGTTGAAAAAGGTTTTTCAGAAACTGAATTGGATTTATTACATTTAGATATTTTTATGCTAGCTTGAGTTATTGGAAATTGGTTATTTAGTTTAGTATGATGTAAAATGAAAATCCTGAAATTGGGAAGTTTTAAGAACGTCCTGCTTTGGCCGTATATAAAAATGCAGATCTATACAATATCTTATTTTATCTCTCTATTCTGATTTTGTTTGTTATACCTCTAGGTGGGATTTTAATTCATGAACAAAAGTCTTTTATTATAAGAAACTTCATTAAATGATCCATATTTTGATCTCATCTTTTTCAGCAGAAAATCTTGAGATATTATACCACCATTTTTATATAAATCACCGATACAGCATAAATTTTGTAAATTAAAATGATTTTCTACTTGAACAAACCTTAGTTTATTGCAACGGTTTTGCCAAAACGAATTTAATATACCATCCGATATATCTTGCAATGTTTGTACATAAAATTTAAATGAAACCTTCTATTTAGATAAATTTTATAATGCATAACAATTTTCATGCCAACAGTTTTAATTATAATTTGGATAAATTGCAACAGCAGGTAGTTTATAATTAAATAAATCTTAAACAATAAACTGAATAAAGTATAAAATTCCCGGTTTAACGATTAAAAAAATGTTACTATAATCAACTTTTTTACTATAAGATTCACAGGTTTGTTGTAATTACATTTACAACCATCCAAAATAATTAATTTTTTAATTTAACTAAATTATTATTCTAGATTGGAACTGATTTGTTGAGTATTTAAATTTTTAGATTTAATAGTGTTACTAACCGGATTATTTAGTTCATTTTAGCGGATATTATTCTGGGAGAACTAAAATTTCAATTGTTTGGTAATTAAACAGGTGGAAAGGTTTAAATTTAGACTGATGTCGGTTGCCAATAAAATCAATGAGTCACCGAAAGAACTAAATATTCATTTTATTGGTAATTGGAAAAAATTCAATAAAATCCGTTGGAAATAAAATCATTCTTCGTAGCTAAAATAAAACAATATCACTGGAATATGCTTCCTGTTTTGAGATACATCAGCAAAGTGATACATTCACAGAGATCAAAACAACATAAATCGCAATTTAACCATGTTATTTATATATTAATCAAAGGCGAGCAAAATTCAAACTTAATTGGATTGATCTATATGTGTGCTTATCTGATGTATCGTAATGGAGCCCTTTAATAATTGACCTGTTCAATTTATTGCCATTCAATAGGCTTCCCAGGAACGTTTTATCGCTTTGTATAATATGTAAGTTACCGTTACCATGTATGTAAACATTACTCTGCTGTTGTATGCATGTTAGGTTCGTTGCAGCGTGCACAAATAAATTGGTATAGGAAATTAATGCAATTCGGGATGATACCCAAGGTCGTGTGTGTGGGCAAAGCGGTAATTATAGCGAACACATTGCAGACGTACTCGTTGATTTAAATTGGCAGTTCATTTTATTTCTTGTTTCGTTTGTCTTTAGTAATAGTCCATTTGCATGGAAATGTAAAAATGAAGACAAGACAAAACCAATGTTTAAAATCACATTATCAAGGTTGTTAAAATCAAATGGGTTTAACAGGGAACCCGTAAAAACATCTGTTTGTATTATGTAAATAATATAATTTATATGCACAACACAACGTTAAACAACACTTTAAGAAGTAATAATCTTTAAATGATGTTAATTATTTAGAATAGCTTTTCATGTTATTTATCTCAATCTCAATAATCAAAACTGGTTTCCCCCTGTAGAATATAACTGTTGTGTTCTTGAAGCAAAGAAAAAAGCTCATTGGTTTCTTCGATTGTCTGGTCTTCCTATAGAATAGACCATCAAACTCTCAAACCCGTTCCATTGATTGGATTCTCGTCTATTTTCCTACATAAACTAACTATTTGAATAACTTTTATCACAGTTCCGCTTATCTAAGCAAAAATTGCTACTGTCGGTTTTTATTGTTATTATTTTTTTGTTACAACTAAATGGTTGCATTTGGAAAGGGAAGGAGGCGGAGAGGATTGGTAGTGGTATTAAGACAAAAATCCTTTGTTATTATACATTTCTGATCATTATCAAAACCATATAATCCCATCTCCTTGGAAGCGAGATCAACAACACAATCATCCGTGATGGTTTTTGTGTTTGAGCAGCGGATCCGCGAGCGGCTTTGTTATTTTTGCTTTTAATGAGAACTCGTTTGGATGCACGCGCGCGCGTTTGTAATAATAATTGTTCTTTCACTTTTCCAAAACGAAACGAGACTAGTCTCGTGATTATCCACGTGCGTTGTGACAAGCTTCCAAACATGCACCATATATAGCCAAGTAACAACATGACTTCTTTCAGACTGTCACACAGGGACGGATTTAGGTGGGGACTAAAGAAAACACTAACCTATATGCATAGCTCTGTCTCTAGTTGTTTCCATAGGTGTAGTTATGATGTTCAATTAGGCATTTCCAAGTACGTCACAGCAACGTTAGTTGATCGATGAATGTGACATCAATAAAGTTATAGGATAGTGTTCAATTTGAACAGTTTTTTCTTCTAATTGCATATGAAACAGCCAATTAAATTATTAAATTTCCTATAAAATGTTTGTAATTCTGATATATTTTTTGTGTTGATTGTTCCCCGTCCGCCCCTGTCCACTTCCACATAGCACATTGTACAGGTACCCAGCCAGCATTTAAACAAAGTCCACACACAGATGTGCCAGTTTTATTGTGTGCGCGGCTGTAATGGTCCATCATCCACAGCAGGAACCGGATAGGAGCGTCTTTCATTGTATATTTTCATTCCTGCTAGTTTGTTAATATAATTTAATGTATGAGTTTCCACTCGAAAGCGCTTGTCTCATCACTATTGTTTAGTTGTACCAACATAGCCAGGCAGGCAGCAATTTCCATTTGGCATTATTTTTATACGACATTCAGACGTACTTAAACGGTATTAAACATGCAATTTGCAGATGGCCAGAGCACAGCAAAAGAAAACATAATTCACATCGGGTTATATCATTTTTAAGCAAGGAATGTTGTATGGCTTTGAAAGTAATGCATTAGAAGCTTGTTGGATCAATAAATCTGGCATCAAGCAGCTCCAGAGTCAAAAAGTTTTAATAACACTGAGTAGCAATCCATTCTGAAAGTTATAAGTTTAAAGCGGTGCATTCTTAGTAAATTTCTCGGCAACCACTAGAGAACTTAATACAATAGTTCAAATCCCCGTTCGTTTAGTACAAGTTATCTAGTCGTGCCCTGCCCGCAATTTCAGTCCATCCAACAGGAGAAAATGCTGTGTTAGCGCTCTGCAATGCGACATATTGAAGCATGGCTGCATCTTATCGGAAGAAAGTGCCTCGGCCGGAAAACGTCGTCGTCCAGATTGGTTTGTTATGCACTTGGCAAGGGGATAGAGAGCCTTTGGCAGACCAACATCCATCTCCAATTTGCTAAACTCGAATCGTGTTCACCTTAAAAATAGACTTTGTGCAATAATCTTAGTAGTTGTCTTACTGGACCATCAAACACGTTTAACATATTTTTTGTTATTATGTATTACAAAATTTATTCCGACTGTCGAAGTTTTAAAGCAATAAACAAACAAGTGATAATTATGATTTACCTCATAACATAAAAATAAATTCCTATATTTATCATTTGCGGTATTTATTATTCAATTTCAATTTATTTTTAATTGTGTTTTGTTTTGACACCATTATATCATACTCGTTTTGGTCAGCAGCAGCTTTGCAATAAAATTTAACTAAAACCTAATATAACAAATTTTTATTAGAAATGCAGGGTTGGCTCGAAAAAAATTTCTTGGCTTTCGGCCGTCAATAAATTTATACAATTTTTCAAACTTTCTAGGAATAAAGCACCCTGTATAAGTGAAAATGCATATTCGGTTAAAATCGAATCAGGATTAGAAGTCGAACGCATAATTGCAATGCTTTGTCCTTATCTAAGAGATACCTTGCAAATCTTGACTAACTATTGATGGTAATAAAAATTATTCTATTTAAATACAATTTTATTGACCCCCATGCTTGGTGCTTATAGTGGTAAGGTCGACGCCACTGTTTAACAAAGCAAATCGAATATTTCCATTTTTCAATTTACCGACAGAATAAATTGCATTTTGACAAACTTCTAAGACTTCGCACGGATGTTTTTGTGCCGGAACCAACTGATGATCTAGTGAATCCTGACATGTAAATGACTTTACAGAAGCCAATACTGCGAGCGGGTGACGCGCATCATCAATAAATGAAACTATAATAGAATAAAAACTGTTCCTTTAATTTCCTGTTCCCGCCTTAGTGATTCGCTACAACGGCAACAGCGTATACTGCTAATTTCCTCAACTCATTTCCTTACCAGACCGCCAAAGCTATCTCTTGGTTAAGGACAAATGATATAAACCAAATAAAACTGCAGCGTTCTTATAACAGCTTTTTGCTTTTAATTATTTTAAAAAACGCAAAAACGGAGCAATGTACTATATCAATAAATTTAATGTGGCGAAACATTTTTTTTTCTGTATCTATCATAACACAGTACCGGATTTATTCATTTAGATATAACTGTAATTTATGACCGAGTGTGTGTTGTACAATATAAATAAAGATGTTTGGAAAATTCCCAAAGTGGTCACCGACCAAAACCACAACAAAACCTAGGTAATTAAAACGCGAATCACACACAAAGGTACAGTACTTATCGGCTTTTTTCGCCCATAAAACTATTTATATAGTTATTCATTCACAATGTTCTTAAATATAGACACTGAGATGTAGTTCAACAGGAACCATAAAAATAAAAACAAGCGCCAAAGATAAAAGTGTCTTCTCGTTTTCGTTTGCTCTCTTGTCATCTGTTGTTATTTCCGACCTCGAGATGAATTAGGCAAGTTTGTCGTACGCTAGTCCCGAGTGCGAATGACGCAATCCACCAGCATGCCACGTGACACACCGAAATTTGCATGAAGTTTATTATTTACTAAACCGCGTCGTCGTCCATACGCACGACACACGGCATAGACCTAAACGCACGTATGAAACCTAAATTCACATAATATTTATTAGAGAACGTGAGTTGCCGCTAACGTTATCTGTTATCTTCCGTTACTTGGATTCATACACGATAACAAACTAAAATATGTACAAGAATAACAAATGGAAGAGTCAGACGTCAAAGAAAAAAAGTGTTTTTAGTTGGGTTTGTTTTCTCGATTGTTTAGGGAGATAATTTTTGTGGAGCTTTGACAGCTGTGCAAAAAATTACAAATATACTGGTGATTAATCGAGGAGTTTTAGGTCTAAGGTTTCATTTAGTACTCCACATTTAATTTCCTATAATACACAGTTGAATTAAATGTGACACAGAAATTATCGTTGAGATAATGGTAACTATCGATTTACGTTTGGAGTAAAGCAAAACAATATATTTGGTGTTGTAGCTGCAAGTGAAAGGTTAAAGTGCGAGTTACGAAGTTTTACTTACCATAAATAAATCACCTACTTTAGAATACATTATTATTAATGAAGTAAACAGAGGTGAAGCCAAAAGTACGGCAGAGGATAACGGACTGTTAAAGAACTAGAAGACTAGAAGAAAAATTTTGCTCCTTAAACTAATTACTTTGGTATTAAAAGATGTTTACTTGAACTTGGCATGCTTCCCCTAGCATCATCCTAAAAAATGTACGCTATTCTTACAGACAATTTTTAAATTCATACTGCAATATTTTACTAAAAACAAACCATGCCGTCACTATCATGTGTCTGATGACAAATACAATTTATTTTTTCTGCAAAAATTCCTATTCTAACTGAATTTTTTCGCACACCTGATTTTTCTGACCATTCCCCCTGGCACTCCCAAGGCTACGCCCCTGAAACCAATCAAATGTTAAAAGCACGTCAACAAACAACTAAACTGCGAATAGAACCATAAATACATCATTGTTTAATTCCAATGATAATGATAATCCCCCCATATGCTGCCACATGAAATTAGGTACTCCAGTTTATCCAATCCAAAGACAAATGTTAATGGCAAAAGTTCAAGTCTGTGTTTGACAAATAAGATGACCATGTGTTTGAGAAATATTCTTAAAATTGTGTTCCTGCAATGCAGCAGTCATAGCTTAGCTATAGCTCTGTACACTAATAATATTAAAATACTTTGAGTTTGAGGTTTGAGTAAGACATCGCTTTGCCTGAATGCTTTTGCACATCAATATTGTTCTTATAAAGTTTGCTGTAGGAGTTGGAGTAAAATAGTGCAGTAAAAGATCGTAACATTCGTTGCCGTTTGTTTTTCTTTTAATTCCTTGCCACTTTGTATAGCATGTAATCAATAACATTTTTTTACAGATGCTCGTAAAATACTTTTTATTTTAAAGTAGTTGTCGTAAAATATGGTTTTTATGGCGCACAGAATAAACACAGGAAAATCTGTTTTAATTAGCTGGGTCATATTAATTCATCAGATAAATGCCGTTTGAAAATTGAATCGACTACAAATTAATGCATCAAATAAAATATATTTTCATTAATTCACAACACATATTATGAATTGGTTAATCTGTTTATTTTGCTATGGTACAACAAGTAATTTATGAACTTTTCCACCCACCCACCCACATTAATATTTATAATTAACATTAAAACACCGAATAAATTGGATTAGAGTGCGTGATTTTCCCTCTACAAACTAAATTGGACAAAATGTTAGATGAATAAGAAATCTAAGGTGTTGTGTGTACGGTTTAAATTTAACTCAGTGTTGCTTCTCTTGAGTTAATCCAAATTTAATCTTCAATCGGGTCACGAACGCACTCGTGTGTTGATGACTCGCTCAAAATCGAAGCCTCGACGTCCATTACCTACGACATTTGACGGGCGACGGCTGCCTTGCTGCAGGAAAAATTTTCAGCGACGCACACATACCGCAAAAAATCTAAATGGATTGTTTGTAGTGTTGCACAAATTAATAGGGTACAATCACGATTTTTGACAGCTGGGTTTTGGGGTGTTTTATGTGGAAACTAAAAGGAAGAAAAAACTGCCTTGAACGACTGCAATAAAATTTTAATGTATATTGTAGTAGGTATAACATAAAAACAATATATGGCACCAAGTGACGTAATAAAATTTAAAATATATGATAGTTATAAAACGCAACCGTAAAAATAGCATAAAAAATATTTTTTCTAGTATCAGTTTTACTAAAAAGTATCCTACGCGTGTAAAACGTTTTGAATTTATCGGGTTCTATCTCGAAAAGATTGCTTTTTAACTATACAAATTTAGTAAAAAGATTTTTCACTACTCATGCACAATGTACAATATATTAATTATTTTTCCTCTACGTACTGTTTATTTTATGGTTTCAATTTTATACCCGTACTGCATTTTACAGTATAATAGCGAAAAACTCTGTAAATTCGATGACGTGTTTATATTGGACGGTTATCTACAGGTATAATACACTATTTGCCAGTTTGATTCAAATGCAATTGCCAGTTATATATTGTAAAAATTAAATGCACTGTGTTTGATCCCTTTGATTTGAATTGTTTGTAATTATCGTATGCATAATATGGGATCAGTTGATACGATTTTAGGCTGATTTGTTGGATTAAACGACGAGAATGATTCCATATGATGAATTGAAATGGAGTCCTTAATTATTGTTATCAAATAGCGGACAGATGATGACGTCGAAATCAACAAATAGGAGAGACATCTTTATGAAATAAATAATTTGAAGTTGGAATTGATCCTTTATTTTTATAAGTTTTTCTGTGACTCTCAAAGAAGTTGCCATATTCATGACTTCTTCTAGGAGAAGACTTCATAATTATGAAAGTTTATGAAAAATTTGTGAAATCATAGGCAAAATATTTAGATCTGATAGTTATCTAGAAATCTACTGAAACTTATAAAACACCTCAGTTTAAATTAATTCCTCAAGCTGGTGCTGAAATGTCTAGATATATATTTAGATGGTTTGACTTGTCCCCTTTAGACCAAATAAATTTCATTTGATAATCATTTACTTCTCTATCCTTTTGATGATGTCCTTAACATCTATTTTTTCATTAAATTCAATCGCAAGTATTTTGTGCCGAACTTTATCTCGTTGACGTTATTCTTTGCAACTAATTAAATATCGATTTCACGTCGGCCTCCGTTTCCGTTCATTTTTACAACTAATCATTTTTTTAAGAAAGTGAGTGACAATTATCATTTATGAATAATATTTAATATTCACTATTTTAAACTCAACCTTCAAAAAACTGGAATTGCTGTTTTTGTTCAATACTAACCTAGATTTTAGTAAGGGTTGATAGTTAACCTTAACGACGAGTTAATTTTCTTGATTACCACTGTATTAATAGTGGCACCTAAGCAAATTAACTTCTAGTTAAGGTTAACTATCGATTGAAAAGCGGAGCCTTACGATGTGCTGGCATAACTTCAGGAATCTTGGATCGATTTTCAATATTTATCAACGCGGATTACTTTGGTCAAGCCTATCGCAGTCATGGAGAATTGACAGTAATCATACTTACACCAATCAATTTAACATCAATATATCCAATTGCGCTTCACGAAAACCCCTTTTGATATAAAACAAATTAACTATCCAATTTTAAATATCTTTCGTCGCCTTAAATCGCTGCAATAACGCCAGTTCATCAGTTTTTCAAATCCATCCCATTGACGAAAACGAAATCCCGTTGAATTAAAAACAATTCAATAATGAGCCAGACAAGGATGACAAAACCAACGCAATTATCCCTCGAGAGAAAAGTATTTATATTTATTTCCACCGGTTTTCTCTCCTTGTCTTGTTCTATATAGGCAATTTTCGTCAGAGTAAAACGGCTTTAAATTCATAAATACACGAACGATGAACGGGGGAGAACTCCGTCGCCGACTACTAAAAGGTGCATCAACGTCAATGTAATTTTCACGTTGACTTTGCGCGCCGCACCCACCCCAACTGCTGTGATTATAGCGATTCCGAGCCACTGCATTACAATAAGTTTAATGGGCTATTCTTCCACTGACTAAACCTATAAACGATGAAGTTTGGCACAGGTCACTACAATATACATTATCTCTATGACCATCCAGATAAATGCTCGCTCCGCGCTGCTGTTGGTCGATGTCATCAAAGTGTTAACGTTAATGAAATAGACTGCAAAAATGGGTGGTGTGGCGCACCACATTCACATTTGGGAGGGAAAAAGTTGGAATTGCTGTATTTTGTGGATGGAATTGAAACTGATAATCGGGAATGATTTTTAATTTAGAGAACATTCGTCAAAATGAAAATTTTCCTCAATAAATCAGTGAAACAACTCCGCAACTGGTTGTAAAATCCAAAGAAATACTTGATATTGCAGTATTAATTTTCTATTTCCACAATAAGAAATTGACAAAAAACACTTATAAATCCTCTAAGCGCCTAAGCAAATGTGATATCTTTTTGTTCCACAACTTTTATCGCATCAGAATGTATGAAGTTTATTAAACAAAGTAAAAACTAATAACTTCTCCTCCGTATAAGTAACTTTTACGAAAGTACTAAAAGGTAAACAGCATGTACATGCAGTTGAACAGCGACATCCCAGTAATTGCGTTTACGAGTTTTGTGTGCTCGCATCTCACACAGCCAGTTGGGATTTTTTCCCGCTGATGATGATGCGCTACAGTTTCTGTTTGTGTATAGTATGTGTTGTTTTTTCTCTCATCTGTTGTAGTAGTAAAGTAAATTGCTCAAGTTCATGAATGTTTCAAACGTTAAGATTGTATCACTGGTATTCGTATACACGGACTAGTATTTTAGTATCTAAGTAATGCGACCGAGTCTGTCATCTACAATTACTGGAGTAGAAAAATGTTATGTGGTCAGCGTCATTACTGAGGAATAAACGAGTCTCTTGGGAACCGGAGGTGTTAGAGATGACATATGACGGCCACCACAAAACACATACACACTGTTTGTTTTAACTTGATTCCCAGCAAATAAACTTGTTTATTTTTCCAGAAACTACACGAAGAATCGGTTTATGTTAATTGTTTAGGCTCGCTTCAACCACCACGTACAAATAGCTATGAAGCCTAGTTAAGTGGTAAAATGTGTTTAAAATTCTTGTCGATTAACAGACGGGACTAATCAAGTAATCAAGTTTCAGTTTAATTAAACAACAAATCCATAACTTAAGGATACATTTCAAATTGGTTTTAATTATGCAAAATCGCTTGAAAAGTTACTCGGAAATTTCCTGAAGTTCAGCTGAAGATACTTTATCATACACTTGAGATTAAAAATATTCTCTTTGTCATTACTCATCCAGGGTTAATCCTGTGTAAACCAAAAATTAAACAAATATCTCTTGACAGTTGGCATGACTTGGAGTTTGCCTTCAAAATATTATTGCACCTGAAATGTAACTTTTGGTGTTGTTGCTATATCCTAAGAATGAATAAGTAAATTTCCAATTACAGTTACATATTTTATTTTAGACAAAAAAGGTAAAGAACTAGTTATCCTGCAATTTTTCTGAAAAAGTACGTACATTTCTACAGAGTCTAAAAAATTCAAACTTATAATAAGCAAACTCATACAATTAGATTTTAAATTGACACTAATCAACAATTTTTATAATAATCAATTTGAATTTTTTAAAACTTTTGTAGCTGTAGCATCCAGCATCTGATAAAAAGTTAGTACTTGATACATAAAATAATTTAACACAAATTTCCATTTTGCTATTTATAAGCAATTTAAAGAAACAATTCTAGAAGATAACCATTCCTACCACTGGCTGAAATTAAACAATGCGATAATATTCATCATAAAATAAATATAAACGCACCTTTAATTACTGTGTTATAGTTTGCATAAATTATACTTATGTAAGTTTTAACAGAAACTTTAAACTCTCTAAACATATACCTACGTAACATCGAAACTCTTCAAAAGTTAGCTAATTTCCAACTCTTCGAGTTACTCTAAATTAATTTTGCAATTTCCTCTATGTACACAGTTACATTATGCGAAAACTTGCATTATTGTTTCACCTCAATAAACCAAAATTAATGGCGCCTAAACCACACTTACCTTATTTATACATTCCTGCTGTTAGATCCAATACAAAAGCCAAATCGATGGCTTTGTCTTGTGTTAATCGAAACGGGCGCATTGAGTAAATTTTCATTAATACCATCAGGGAGGAGGGCGCCTCCTTCCTCGCATTTTCCTGATCCTCATTATCAACTGTCCATATACTCATATAGCAAAAGCGTTAGCTATATCTCGGTTTGTTGTAACAAAAAGGGTACACAAATGTTTCTTATATCCAATTGCATCTTTTCTCAAGTGCCTCGGGCTATGAGCAGCTTTATGCTTGAATGGCGCTTGGGGTAAACGCGTTTTGATCACAATATCTGCTTTGAGAGAGAAGTCTTCTGTGTGTAGCGTCGGCATCCGCGTTATACTGTTCCATTCGAGCAGTTTTCAAATATACGAAATACAAACATGATTTAATATCATCTATATAGTATTCATCAGCCACAGCATGTTAAATCACGTCGGAAACATACCGAAAATATTTCATATATGGCACAAACACACACTCTGTTGTTGGTTGTTGCCCACTTTTCTTTTTCTCTATGTGATGTAAATGTAATTTGACTATACAGCAAAGGGTGTGATTGATGGTGATAGAATGGAGGGGCTTTAGAAGAAAAAAATATGAAAAAAGAAAACAATAATTGTATTTGTATGCAAAATAGCATCAGCATCAGTTGTATAATATATTTTTTACAGACTTGAATTTTGACATAACACTTTTAATATCTAATACATCGCATAAAAACTGGTGTATACCTACAATGTGTATATCACATATTGAATTATTTTTTTATAACCCTAAATCTTCTTTTCTCTGTTTGAAATTTAATACTGCTTTTACGACAAAATTGAAATGTGGAAATGAAACGACATGGTTCTTAAAAATATAACAGATAATGTTATTTTTTTTCAGTCGTTCTACCGTCGAACATAAATTTTCAAATTATCGGATATCAAATAAAGGCATTTGCGAATCCCATGCTGCTACAACACAGCAATTTTCGACAGCTGGTTCGTTTTTAAAAGAACGGGTGTAATTGAATTGAATCGTCAAATGAAATGGACATGGACATACGAGAGTGTACTGTGGACCGTTTCCAAGAATCGCGTCCGGATTTAAATTATGTAACTTTAATGTATCAACAAATTCCATCAAGTATTTACTTAATTGACATGAAGTGCATGCAACTTCGTGCTCAGCATGCAAAATTGTTCCGATGCATCTTCTTCCAACTGTTGGATATAAATCAACTACTATCGCTAAACCTATGAAGAATCGACTCTTAACTTTTGATCAAATAAGGCCATCGTGGAAATTCTATTCACGTTTTAGGATCTCTCACAGTTTATTTCCACATAAACTGAGAATAATATCGCGCACTCCCCCTGTTTTACCTAACAATTTTACAAACATTCACCCCGTCATCTCACATACAGAATGTTATTATCATTCTTACACTGTATCGCATATAAATTCAATTTGAAATTTAGTAGCACGACTTGAAAAAAATATCTCAGTAACCATCAGCGATCATCACTTTCTTTATCTCAGTTTTATCGATTTATTTGGTTCAAATTTGTTCGCGTAAAACAACAGAAATGGTAGAAATTGAGTCTTAATATGTAGAGTTCCCTATATTCGCTGAAAAAATACTTTTATGTTGCAAAAAATAAAATCACAATTCGAAAAATCATGATTGTACCTACTAACCTACTATAATATTTTTTCTATAGCGAATGTTAAAGTGTGCTTTTATCAACTCAAAATAGTATATAAAGTAGCACTTTAACCGCAATGGTAGATAAACTAGCACTTTATCTACCCTTTTACTACATTTGCTATACAAAAAAAATTGTATTATACAAGACGATAACATTTCGAGCTTATTAGCGTTTCGGCCGATGCCTCGACGCTAAAATCGCTCTCGTAGATAAAGTACAATGTTATCGTCTTGTATAATAAATAACTATATTTCCTAATATTAATAAAATAAATATGTGGTGACTGTACTATGGTCAAGTGCATGCAGAATAGCTTATGCACCTCTCCTTGGACGAACATTCAAAAATAATTCATAACCACGCATTCAAGGCCGTTTAAACGTGACGAAAGGTTTAGGAGGTGTTAAATTACTTCACCGGTCGTTCTCGTTTTATAAACTCCCAGGCTACCGGTTTTCTTTTATTATCTGGTAAACATGATCAACTTATTCGATTTAATTATTATAATATATCAATGATGCGCTATTGACTTGATGAATTTTAAAATGTCTTAATATTGTAGGTATTTATAATTATGCAAAGCTAAAAAACTATCATATTATATTATTATACCTACTACAGCAGGAACTCGTTTGGTGAGTTCTATAAATTTATTTATGCACATTATACCAAAGTTAATTACCCCAATTTGTTTCGATTAAATTTGTACATAATTTTAATAGGTTTAATCATGTCAAATAGTCGTGTAATTATAATCAAACGAAATTTATTTTTCACAAATTGTTATTTTTACTTACATTAAACTAACTTGTGGTACAATTAGTTTAATCACATGGTTTGTTTGGACGCAATTTGTTCAAGTAGGTATAACATTATTTAATTAACGAAATCGAAACGTGGAAGTATTTTTATAAGATTTGTTTTATTTTTGTGCTTTGCAGTTTTGAAAAGACTTATACGACCCCACTTGTTGGCAATGAAAAGTTAAAATTTATTACATCGGCTGTTGGTTATTTTTACACATTCCCGCTAGCAGAGCTTAAGACATTTTAACTTTTCCACGACTACAATTGCACTTTGTTATAGTATGATACATTCTAGCCTGCCAGTACATTTTTCTCTCATGCTCGTCGGAGTTATATTCCTTATCTGAAACTGCCATATCTTAATTCTTTCAGTCGCTCAGTTTTAATATATTATACTTTTCTTATCTTTCCTCAAACATTCACTTATTTCTCAGAGTACACTTCTTTTTCCCCAGTATGACGGGAATTTTAGTTACTTCATTTCCTCATAACGTAATTTTCTTTTACCCTGTGCGTCTTTTTCAACCATTTAAAAAATTAACGCGCAAAGACGCCTGGGAAATTGAATTTTAATCTAATTCCACGGCAACTACAGATATTATTTAGATAATCTCTGTGTGATGGTACGCGGAAATCCAATCAATGCTATAATGTCTCATCCAGTCACATACATACAAAAAATCATTTGAGCAACTAATTGCATTTTTGCAGATTAAATGCAATTTTTCATTTGTAACGTTTTTGGAATTGGTTCAATTTGGTCAGTATATCTTGTAAATTTCCGAAAACGTAACTGGTAAAGTGTACAGTCAATTTCACAAATTAATTTGCCGCTATCCGATAATTACTTAATTTTCCTCTAATGGAAACTAAGTGTGAGCATGTGCAGATATTAAAAAGTAATTTGCAACATCGATTTCACAACGTCTGGATTAATTTCCGTTATCAAATTATTTTGTGTCAGCTGATATGTCTGCATGAAAGAGTAAACAAGTAAACAAATTTATGATTTTGTATTTTATAATTATCATGTGGAAAATGTGGCGTGTACTAGGGAAAATTGAACATTTTTTTGTTTAGTATAGAATGTACGTACCCATATAGTCCTAATGATATTTTATATCAAAAATATCTGTATGGAAATTGTGGTTTAATTCGTAATGTTTCCTTAAAGGAAAAAAAGCTCTAGCGCAGTCTTTTTATTGCCTTTTGATTAATTGTTCAAACTAATTACAATTTCGCGTGTTCTTCTTGCATACCGACCGTGTACAACATTTATTTCTTTTACACAATTACGTCAAGAATAAAGTTATCATTTACAAGCGATAATAGCTGTCTAATGATCGCTATTTGTCTGCAAATACATTTTATGAATAAATCTAGTTATTATTCAAGATAAATCAGAGGCGCACATACTGCTGACCAGCTCAGCTCAATAAAAATTGTGCGCCGTTTTTTCCCCTATTTGAATGCCAGCTATAACTTTTGTGCTCATTCAACATATTCCTGCAGTTTGTGGCAGCAGTGACAGCCACTTCTCTCTGTAGTAATGAACGTTAACAATGTCACATCGTGGTCTACAATTGTAATATCGTGAGGCGGGAGCGGTGCATGAATTTTAATCACACTTGGTCATGACAATCTACTGCGAAACAGTTTCCATGTTCATATTCCACCACATCACATCTTCATCATCTTTATTAGTTGATGCTGTGTTGCCCTCTGATGCCTAATTCCTGTCTGCCTTTGGCCTGCCTTCACGTCCAGTTATATTGTACAGTAAATTTAAAGGGGCTATTTATTAGGGTTTTACACGTCGTACCAGTTTTAACTGGAACCACTAAATTGGACCAAAACTATCAGCGTCTGATATTTTTTAAACAAGTTACAAATGCGCCAATTATTTTAATATTCCATAATTGAGAATCTGAGAATTTTTATATTAATGGATCCTACTGCTGTTAGTATTCAAACAAAAGAGAATCAAACCTAAAACTTACCGACTTTCGGTTTAAAAAATGTTTTTTTTTTGTTCTCCTGAAAAATTATGAAATTGACTGTAAACTAGTTATCATTCTCATATCCTCAGTTATATACTATTTGATAACGTTACTAGATGGCGCTTGCAGCTTAAAATCACCACTCTTTATGGTTTGCACATTTTGGTTGGTTTGATTTTAAAGCATTAGTAATTATCGTTTGAATTTTTCTATTGGAATCAATGTGACATTCAGCTCTTACTCGAATCTAAAATATTTACGCCCCCTGACTCAATTTTAATCCAACATTTAATGCTACACCTTTACCGTTGATTTGGGTATCGGTATCTTCATGACATTTCCCAAACGCCCTTCCGACTTTTTCTCGTGATATTAACACCTAAATACCACATTAGTCACATTACCCCATTAGTTTCGCATTAAATAATTTAATTCATAGTATTTCCGCTGAAACACCATCAAGAACTATTACACCCGTATAGAAACTAGTATAAATCTTTATCTGCGATAGTAAAACGAACGTTCTCTCTTTGACGTTCTGAATTCAATTCAGGAAATGTATTTAAATTAAATTAGCAGAAAATGTTTTTGCTATGTAAAACTCAATATGTATGTGCTGCGGTGCTTTCGTGTAACCTAGGAATAAAAATGTTGAAATGTAATCATGGTGTGTATGTAATTTTATTTATGGATCTAGCCACTCCCTATTGAAAATTCAATAAAGTATTATATTGCAAGTTGAAATGTTTGCCTGATGTATATATGTGTGTGTGAGAGTATCTCCTGCAAGATCTTACTCACAGAAGAAACGACTTTTTAGCTATCTACTAGTTCAAAGAACTTCCCGTGGATTTGTTTGTGGCTGTTTTCTTTGGTTATTTACATTGCCATTGTTATAATATAACCGCAGATAAACACTCTACTTACTATACGCATTAACGCACCAAATCCTTTCATTATTATTATTATTACTACAATGCAGCCACATAAAGACATAAATTCCGTTTTTATTTCGTCATTTTTCTAAGGAAACTTTACTACTTAATGACATTATAATTGTTGCCTGGATGCCGTTTATTTTTTTTAAACATAGTAGTTGGGACTGCTTTAGTATACAAATGATACCTACAAAGAATTTTTACAAGATGGAATATAAGTACACTTAGCGACTCATTTTAGATAATGAACCATTGTTTCAAGGCTAGTGACGTTTTGATCATGATTAAGAACATTGCAGTTTTTTTGTTAAGTCGTGTTAATAATCCACCAGTAGTTCTAATTGTTTGGACTGCAGAAAATCGTAATTTATGGGAGAAATAATGTGGAAAGCTAGCGAAGCTATTAATTTTAATTAAACTATAATCAAAGCTAGTGAAAAGAATGGACTAAAGAAAAATTGTTACTTTAATGACTGTATTTTAATGTTTCGAAATTATTGTTTGGAATAATTTGGTTATTTTGAAGATTATATGTGATTTGCTCATAATTTACTACAACAGTAAATTTAATTTAAAAGAAATAACTACTACGAATTTTTTGAAGTTTGTGAAACTTTGGATCATGATTTATTAACTTAATCGATACATACCACAAACAACTTGGTTGTGGGCTAGTTTATACAGGGTGAGTCGCAATAAGTGGGACATGCTTTACCTGTAAATACTAGGCCTAAAACTGAGACGATTGACGCAAAAAGTTGTTATACTAAAATGCATAACTAAAAAGTTGCGTTGAAGTTCAAGAAAAAAATTTTTTTTTGATAATAACTTCTTAACTAATTGAATGAGAAGAACCAATTCTTGGTAGTTGCTAATGAATACCAAAGAACTTAAATTTGTGAAAATTTTGTTGAAATCAAACTTTAAGAAGATGGTTTTTTAAAGTAAGTAGAGTGTTTAACCTTCTGGAACTTTTTTGTCCTTAAAATTTGAATTAAAAAAAAAATTGCATTTAATAGGCAATTTAATTTAAAAACTTTTTGATCTCTTATAAAGTTTTGATTAAACGCACCGTTAAACTTTAAAAAATTAAAAACTAACAGCATGTTTTTACTAAGTTTCAAAAAAACAGCATCAAGAATGCTGAGATTTAAAAGTTATTGACGGAGGATGGACCTCCAGCACATTATGCACGTCCTGTGCGACATTGGCTATCTGTCACCTATCGTCAACGATGGATTGGTAGAGGCCCTGACGCTCCTGTTGCATGGCCTCCTCGTTCTCCTGACCTAAACGCAATTGAATTCTTTTCTTGGGAATATTTAAAATCAAAAGTGTATGCAACACATATTCCTTCACTTCAAGAGCTTAGAAGGAGAATAGTTCAACACGCCAATGAAGTTCGAGAGGCAGTTTATATTTTAAAAAAATTCGGTTTTCAATGCAAAGAAGAGCTACAGGAGGATCATCGTCAGGGCCTCTACCAATCCATCGTTGAGGATAGGTGACTGATAGTAAATATGCTAATGTCGCACAGGAAGTGCATAATGTGTTGGAGCTCCGTCTTCCGTCAATAACTTTTAAATCTCAGCAACTTTATGCCGTTTTTTTAAAACTTAATAAAAACATGCTGTTAGTTTTTAATTTTTTAAAGCTTCACGGTGTGTTTAATCAAAACTTTACAAGAGATGAAAAACTTTCCAAATTAAATTGCCTATTAATTGCAATTTTTTTTATCATTAAAATTTTAAGAACAAAAAAGTTCCAGAAGGTACTTTACGTACTTTAAAAAATCATCTTCTTAAAGTTTGATTTCAACAAAATTTTACAAATTAAAGGTCTTTGGTATTCATTAGCAACTACCAAGAATTGGTTCTTCTCATTCAATTAGTTTAGAAGTTATTACCAAAAATTATTTTTTTTTCTGAAACTTCAAACGCCTATAACTTTTTAGTTATGCATTTTAGTATAGCAACTTTTTTGCGTCAATCGTCTTAGTTTTAGACCTAGTATTTATAGGTAAAGCATGTCCCACTTATTGCGTCTCACCCTGCATTTTTCAAAAAGCTAAAAATTACATTATGATCTGGAATATTTTTGAAAATAAAGTAAAAAATATGAAGTTTAAACACAAAAAGGATATACAGTAAAATTTAAGAATCTGAAAGAAAATTGTCGCAGGTGGCAGGTATAGTATAACGAACTAATAAATAACTACAGAAAAACGAGAAGGAGAAACTTCAAAGTTAGAAAATTCATCAAAAATTTACCAAAATATCGATTAAGTCCATTTAAGCAGGTATATCATAACAGAAATCGTCCATTATTAATGAGTCACTGTATATATGACCGAATAAATTAATGATAAATGAAACTAGTTCTTACCGACTCCACAATCTTAACTTTACATAATGATTTATACATCAGGAATGATGAGATTTTTTACCATCTAAAAATCCCCTCTTTATTTCTATAACCCAAATCCGCGTTTTTCCTAAAGCAAAATACCTTTTTATTAATCATATTAGTTAAATGTAATAATATGATGGGCCTAGTTTTAAATCGACAAAAGCTTATTTGCCCCAATCCAATTTATATAAAACTTTTTTTTTTTAATTTTCAACTATTTTAATTGTGAATGTAGCTATTTTAAGCGTGGGCATTTTAAGCCATTACACAAAATTTTACTCTACCATTAATATTTCAATTCCAAATTTTTTGTTCTTGGAAATAATGACAGTTGGAATTCCCAATTAAAATATTATGTAGCATTCCATATTTTCATGTAACACTTTGATCTTATTTGTCAAGTTTCAATAAATATGTTTGTAATAGCTGTAAATATAGCACATCCTTAAATAATTATCTATGGTATGTAACTATAACATAAATTGTGGGTATGCATTTATAGACGGGTAAATAAACGTTTGTATATGATACTCCAACTGTAATAAAATATTTCACTACTTTGTTAACCTTCCTTGACAGTTTGAATGTTTTTTAAGTCAAATCGTCTGATTTAAACACATTATAAATAATTCTGCCTAAATAAAATGCCAAATTATCATAGTTAATTCAAATTAGAACGTTTAATTTATTTTTGTTGTGGTTCGTGACAGGAAGATGCAATTTAAGTAAATTTTTAATTGCTCACTTAGTGTGAAATCTATTTTCGGATAGATACACTAGGAATCTTGACGGGTCCTGACAGTTTTATATTTAATATATTTGCACAAACTGCTGTTTTTTCTTGGAAACACACAGAATCGCAATAAAATAAATGTTGTGATGTGACGATGATTTGCACTTCCATGGCTTGAATTTTAATATAGAAGTTTACGGTTTTAAAATTGTAAGCGTCTCAAATAAATGATTCATTTTTATGTTTTCTCAATATTTGAAATTAACTCTTAACCTAAGACCTAAAGTTTCATTCAAATCGCACAAATTGTATTAACTGGATCAAAGAAGCAAACGATTGCTCCAGATGGGACCATTATCCAGGGAAAGCTTGAAGAAAGACCAACACCTGGCACAAGAAGAATACAAAAATTTGTACACCACTAACGAAGAAACTTTTACATACTTATTAAGGCAGTTAATATTTGCATATATTTATTAGTTACAGTAGTGATTATGCTTTTAAAGTCTCCACCATTTTGTTACCAAACTATGTTAATAGAGCTTATTAATAAATTTAATTTGTGGTCGACTATAATAGCACATATTCCCCAAACCGACATTCCTCCAATTCACATCATATCCACCCCCACAAACACTCGCGTGTCTGGACTTGCGCCTCATATTATATTCACTTGCACAACTTTTTACCAAATTGTGGAGCCCCGACACCAAGGATCCAAGGGTCCAAGGGAGTGGGTGCATTTATTATTATATAATCGAATTATCAATCTGGCTGTCGCTTAACTGTCGGCCGTGTTTATGTAAACAAGAATAAACCGGAACATATCTGTGGCCATCTCATCATTTCCATTTACTCACTCGCTGTTTTTGGCAAAGTTTATAAATCATAAAACGCCAACAGCATATGGACAATATGATCGTGGGGAAACGGGCGACCAGGCAGTGAATTTGACTAACCCTGTCGTTTTTACGCGACCAAATATGATCGTTATGTTTCAAGAGGGGGTGCTGTGGGGATGATGATGATGATTTAGACGCGCGCCGCCAGCAAAAAACGTAACCATCGTTTTGCTGTTCCAAAGAATTTTTATAGATTGGTGTTTTCGCAAAAAGATTTGCTACATAAATTTACATGCGTTAAAGCACAGAAAAAACACATAAATCTTATTAAACATTACGCTGTTAAATTAGCATAAATTAACGTACTGTCACAACCACCATCCATAATCATATAAATTACGTAGTTCTTTTGGAAGTTTGGCGCGTATTTATATAAACTTCCAATGGGAATTATTTGAGTTATTCAAATGCAATGTGTGTTGTTGCAAAAATAACTTTATAATCAGTACCAGTGCAGGGCTAAAAATACTATGGGTACATGGCTACTAAGTGTAATATACAGATAGTGTGCTAAAAGCAATATATAAAGAAAAAGATAAAATCGAATCCGGTAAACTCACATTAACTTTATGCTAAAAATAAATCAACGCGTGGAGGAGGAGGGCAGTGTGTACGGCGTGTGCGATTACCAACTGCAATAACAAAGTAAAACAAAAGAAAATCCGAGTGGTAGACAATTGAAAGAAGCCCACAGGGTTTAGTTCCGTTTTGTACGCTGTGCAGACGAACTTCTTGGAGTACAATAGCCTACAAACGAACCCAAACTAAGAATTGTGTGTGAGAGTGAGTGTGTCTGTCCATGTTGGTTGTTATATCTACGCGTTGTACTCAATTCGATTTATTTGCGATTTATTCGGTACCAGTGGCGTAGAAGTAATTTTGTCAATGAAAAGTAACAGAGGATTACGTACAGTTGGATTCTTTTAACTTGGCCGTTTCGTCACAAATTTATTTGTGATCTACAACGTACGTTGTTAAGCGTTCTTTGATCACAAAATAAATGCGTTATACGAAAATAAAAAAATTAAATGACGAAACGGACAAGTTAAAAGAATCTTATTGTATCTAAAAATATACATATTTTTATATAACCTGCATGCATCTGCAGATTCTATCAAATACAACGTACACAGCGATTTTCAGGAAATTCCTTAGTTTTGAATTATTGAAAACTATTTGTTCCTTTTTAGTGCCAGTAGATTTTAAAAATAGTCACGTGACTGTATGAGAAATGTAAAGGGAACACTTGCCCCTCTCAAAACAGTTCGTTTAAGGACCTCTCCTTGATATTTCAACATTTCTCTGACCTTGAAATGTTTCGAAAACTCGGTCAATTTCCCTTCCTCGCTTTGATATTTAGGCTAGTAAGTGTTTGCTTCTTTTGGTCATCTTACATATTTGGTTGGTCGCACATTTTTTTATAGGTAAACTGTAAACGCAGACATTTTTTCGACTAAGTACTAAAATCTTCCAAGTTTTTAAAAATTAAACGATGGTACGATTATTATTATTTTATCTATACCACATCATTGTTGTCTATTTGTACCACACATGTATTAGTAAATAAATGCTAGTTACGCCCATGGTCGAGATTATCTAATTCCGATATCGTGATGAATTGTATATAATTTTATTTCCACTATTTAGAACCGTAATCATTAGCTATTAGTACATGGGGTTAAAACACACATTTATGTTATACCAATAAAATTTACAACGTCGTAAAACTATAAATTAAATTATTGCATAAACATAACTCACATTTTAAACGGTTATGTCCGATAGGTCCTCTAGCCCATGCTTTCAATTTTCAATAGAAACATTTCAGATGTGTTTTTGTATAAATGTGCCGATGATATAATGCAAAACAGCATGGTAAGCTGAAAGTAGTGGTCTTCTGGCAGAACCAGTAGCAACAAGGCAGCAGCTCACGCTTTAAATATTTTATGTTATGCGCGAGCAACATTATAAATCAACTATTTAGATAAGCTGACATTACATAGCGTTTGAAATGGCCTGTAAACGAAGATGGGGGTAAAATGTGTCATCGTCCTAGAGCCCTTTCTACTCATCTAAAATATTTAATAGAATTTTTTATGAGCGTGCTCTAAATTTGGATTCGTCAGTGTCATGAAACGATTTTCACTTTCAGTGCCCCCGCGCTCTAACTTATGGATTATATGCTGCGTGATTTCGCTATATAGAGCATTCAGGTAATTAAATTAGAGTAGAGAGAGCACCCATTTATAGATTTGCGACGAAAAACAACCGTAAAATAAATCCGCGTGATGGGATTTATCAAAGAGTGGCGGCGACATGCAAACTGGAGACGAAAAATATTTATGTAATGAGCTTAGCTAACAATTTAATTACAGCTTTGAGTTAAATGTCTACGATAAAACCAACAAAATATAATACACGGATCTAAAACTTCATTAATTCCTATCATTTCCCCCCTTAAACTTCCATCACATCAAGCTTCCTCCCAGACAAGATATTAAATAGGTGTTGAGGGGAAAAATGCTCTTCTAGTATGTCTTGAATGTACAAAATAACTAACAGATCAATTGTACAATGGCACGACCAAAAGCGTCCACAGAAAAGGAAAAAGCTGTCTTTGAAACGATGTAGTTCCAAATAAACGATTCGATTATTGCTTTCGATTCTCCATCGATGGAGGGAGCCGGATATATATGAATCATTCACTGTAGAACTAATGTTAGCTAAGATGAGAGAAAAGAAAAAGATGATGCAGCCGGAATGATGATAGCAGACAATTTTAAATCATTCCAGTGCGACTTATTTTATAGTTATGTCTCGGAATTTACCTATTTGGGCACCAAAATAATGTTAATTCCGTAGTAATTTGAATAAAACGCTATAAAAAGGAATTTATGTAAAGTTTATTAAGACAAAATTATAATTTAAAATGATGCTATTTTCCGGGGTGGAATTAAAATAAACAAAATTTGAATAACACTTTTGACCTCTGTATTTAGTCCAATGTCTGTTTTTGGTCGTAGAAATGATATGGCACGAGGGGGGCCCACCGATTATTCCGTAAACATTCCACGTGGACTCAGGACGAACAATTATCATCTCATTCAAAGCGCGCGCTTGTGATTTGCCTAACAAATTTACTTGTGTGATGACGTTTATTTCCCGAAACCTCCCAGTATTTACGTATTATTTACAACACGACGAATGGCTGTTCATTATTTCTATTTGGAAGGAAAAAAGCAAATAAAAGCTCAGAGTTAACAATGAGCCGCTTCGTTTATAATTTACTTATTCATTTTGTGTACAAAAAAGATAAATAACTGCCGAATGTTTTACCTCTCACTGGGTTAATTTCAGTCGATTGTGTTTGTTGTGTTTTACACGAATAATCTGAACGCTCTAAAGGTAAACATCAAAGTAAGCAAAAGTATTAAGAGTGTTAATCTTTATTTAATTAAAACTAATCAATGGATTAAGTTTGGTTTTCTGCTGCCTCTTACTACTGGCATCGACCAGTAAGGCACGTGGTGTTGCAAATAAATTAGGTTTTATAGATCCGTTTTTGCTCCAGTGGTATATATCGTCGTTTTGTATATCAATCTAATGTGAGAATCACGAAGTTCCACTATAGCCTAATGAATATTAAGCTTTATAATACCGCAATTTATCTAAATAACTGCGTGGTTTTTATCAATTATATACGACAATAAATCGCAAACTGATTTAAATTAGTCTTATCGTACCTACACTAAAAGCTGATTCGAACCATTAACTTGTTACTTGAACAAATGCATTAAAAACTTGTTTTGTTGCCGTGGAAAATTGCTGGAAATTTTCCGATTAGCTATAAGGACTGGGAAAAAATCTATTTTTTTTACTACGAGTTACATAAATGTTAGTTCTCTTAAATTTTCATAAATTATTTACCAAAGGAAAATCTATTTTCAATAATACCGTCTGGAACAATTAAAACAAGAGTCATGTTCTTTATCCCTCTTAAAATTAATTAAAATTAGGTACCCCCAAACAGGAATTATCAGCTTGATTGAATTTTCTAAATATTAGGCACGTTCTCAGATAGAGACTTAGAGATTTACTTTGCAAGTTCCAAACACACGTTGCAGCCGTTTGTTTGCACTTCCAAACTAAACTTCCCTTCTCAAAAAAAGTCTGCACTTTCCTGCAACACCAACCAACATAGGAACAGCGACCCCCAGCAAAATCTCCTATTTATTATGGTAACAATATCGGTACCCGCAAGCTACCGACTCGGCGCCGCCACCACCACCGTCATGGTCCCAAACACTGCACTTACTCCTCCACCTCCTCCTCTCGCTCTCCCTGCTTGGTAATACTACAAGCAAGCAGGAGAAATTAATTGCGCCCGCAATCATGCCTTCCTGCAAACACTGATGAATTGCATACGACTAAAACTCAGACTTTGCCTCCCGGATATTATACCCAAGCCCAGGTATATACGCATTTCCCAGCCCTGGCAAAGATTTGTGGGGATTTGCAGGAATATCCGTGGTGTATATATGACATAGCGCTAAAATGAGTTTCACCCTCTTTGCGCGCGCGAAACGTTGTATCATTATGATCGCATCTCTTTAAACTGTCATGTTGGTTATTTATTTATACGGCGACGGCTTTTGCTTTTATTTCAACACTCAATGACTTGCATGTGCTTCCATCATCATCATAGAGTGGAAGAGAACTGGTGTGCTGTGTGTGCGATGTTGTGCGCCTGCAGCGTTCAAATTATAAGATATTTATTCACACGGATAAGCAACAGCATCTAGAGAAATTCATGGGGTTTTGTACCGTAAATAAAATTGCTTTTTCAATTTTTTTTTTGTTCGGCGTTGGGAAACTTTTAAGTTGTTTGGAGAATAATTCATGGAATAGAATGGAATTGATATGATAATGTTTTCATCACTCTAGGGTCACACTCGGAAAAATCTACGCTTTAACGAAATAAAAATTATTTCACTGAAAGCTATGAATGTTTAATTATTAAAACTTTAGACAGTTATAGTTATTACATAATTTTCAGAAGACACCTCGTCATACTCTTAATTAATTTGGTCAATTACAACGCGAAAACTGTCGCAAAATTTATATTTCATTTTTTCGTGCTTTTTTCCAAATAAATTTACCTCTGCAAAAACGAAATAACTGCCAACTCATCATAACCATCAGAATGTAATTTGTATCGTAAAATTGTACATTCAGGTGCTGCGAATTTCGATTACAAAACTTTAGTAATCAATAGTTGTAAACGAAAAACTTCATTCTCTTCCAGTGGTTCATGTATTTGGATATTAGTGAGTAGTGACGAAAATTAAAATAGTTTTGTTGTACATGCAATTGTAGATTATTTGCATGTTGTAGTTGTATTATTTACATTATTTTATTGTGATTGCACAGTCGACCGACAATGTCTTTCTCGTAAAACTCGTAAAACCATAAATACGGTTTAAAATTGAAAATTACTGAAAGTAGTTCATGCAACATTTCAAATAATAATAAAAACGCATTATATAACAATCATAAAGTTTTTCCTCTGCGTTTTTATGAAACTAGGTAATTCAGCGAGAATATTTTATAATCCAACATCATGATGTGGACTTATAAAACTTCAATTGCTTTAATTAAACCGAAATGGGTCACACGACACAGAAAACAGAAAAGACTCCTCTACATCGTCTCTATAATTTGCCCGATCGAAAATATGAATGAATAATTATTGTACCGGAGTATCATGTTGTCTGGAGGCCAATCATCAAACATGGCCACTAACTAATCCCACAAGCCTGCATCAGTACGATGCATTGAGAATGTTGGTGGTGTATGTATGTGTATCTGTATGTCTGTGTGTGAGTGTATGGTGGCCAGCAAGATCAATACTGACTTACTGATTGACGACGATTGCATTTACCGCACCTGTGACTCCAATCGGGGAACTGACTTGTTGTGGCGTGAGTATCGTGAGGAAAAAGCAACATTGTGAGCAGATTGGTATTCTAATAATTTTGTTCAGGGGAATGTTGTTGCCTGTAATTTAATGGTTTATAATTCGATCATTCATGTGCCCGAGTAGGGCAAACCAGTAAGTTGCAATTTATTGAATACAAAATAGCTTGCGGGACATTCTATATGAAATTGCCAGGTGTGGCAAAGGTTGCAATGAGTGCAAAAGTTTGGGTTAATTAAGTTGTAGCACCGCACACATAAATAGAAGGTTTGTCCTTTATTTTTACTTTCGTTAGACTTCGACAATCAATCAGCTGGTTTCAACACTTTTTTTGATAATCCTGCAAATTCAATGATTCCTGCTAACTAGTGGGGCTCCCCCTTACCCCCACTTGTTGACCAAACTCCCTAAACACTACATGTATCCCACGTACGCTCCCACATTCAGTGTTTGGCAATTAATATAGCAATCAACATAATTTGCTTCTAATGGTATTTCAATTGCCCAGTAGGGAACAATAACTAGAAACCATTAATAATTACATTGAGGCAGAAAGGGCTAACCACGTTTAAACAGCCTGTGTGACGTAATACTATGACGGCAAGGCCATTGTGGCCTAAACATTATTGCAGCGGAAACTCCAAAACAATACCATTCTCTCTCATTCAGGGACACTTGGGGTCAAAAATAACGAAATGCTGCTGCTTGAATAGTTTCCAAATTATTATGTTGTAACCAAGCAATGGGGCGCGGGTGTGCTTTCAACCACAACAAAGATATTTGATTGTTGCGTTTTGAAACAGATCTCCCTTTCTGATGTTGTTCTCAAATATTTGTTTCGTACACATAAAAACACAAAAACTACAAGACAGGATACACACAGCCGAGCTAAGATGAAATTTATTTATTGCTTCTTGTAATATATGGGGAGCAATTTGGCCAATGTAACATAGGTAGGAGATAAATCCTGCATGTTAAGGCTCGCACACACACATAGAGACACTCGCTCACTCACAAGAATATTCATTCCACACACTCTCTCTCTATGTGCAGCTGTTGTATCTAATTCGAAATTATCCTTAAATACTTTGGGAGTTGGCAAGGGATCTGTGGCCATTCAGTAGCAGCTTCGATGCAGAAACACGATGGCAAAAGGGAAACAGAGACAGACAGTACAACAGCGGATTGGGTTGGAGAATGAGGTGAGTATATACTCACCGGTTTAGAACAGAGACTACTCATTTCTCAATGTTATTTAATCCCGAGAAAGAAGCGCATTAATACGTCAAGTGTGACGGGTCTCGCGCGCGCTTCCACCGAGGAGTGTTCTCGCAGAGATAAACTCCGAATATATTCTAAATACCAACCAGGATTCAGTCCGACGGACGTTTTATTCCATTTTTCCGTCTGGTAATTATGTGCCAAAACCACATTATAACTTTCGAATGGACCTAATGAAAGGAATAATGTGTGCTAAACAAGATAAATTCATTTTTAATCATTGTTGACGTGTGCATGAGCATCATCATGATATTGAAGGAAAAACTTTGAGCTTCGTTTTTTGTTGTGGTGTTATGCACTAGTGAAAGATATAAGCACTTATTTAAAAGCTGCCGCATCGACCGTATCGTATGTTCTTCCATGAAATACAAGCGTAACGATATGTTATGATAAAGTATAAAATGTGGGAGTCTGCTGAGAATAGAGGCAGGTTATACATAAGTGGGCAACATCCCTTGGAACCACTTGATCTCACTTATTTTCAACAAATTTATTTATATACATAACATAACCAACAACACTGAAACTCGCCTCGTATAATCGGAAAATATTTTGGTATTTATCACATAATGCGCTGAGCTGTAACACTAGCTATAAAATGCATAGCCAATTCTACAATTATTGTTATGTGGTGTAATTAAAAACTCATATAAAAGTTGATTATTATTATTAAGAGAAAAACCTGGAAGTAACCATTACTTATATAGGTTTGCTTGGTTCGTAAACTGCGTTTTTAATCAACAAATCGGTAGAAAATGCGCGTAAATCGAAATTTTTTATTAATCTACAATTATACAGAGTGTGGCGATTATGCTCTATTTTATATGAATTTCCACAGCTTATTAAGCTTGATTTAAATGTAATGAAAATAAATCTAAACTCCTCGGTAGGTAATTTTTATATTTGTAAAATATATGCAAATTGTTATAAAAACTCCCACGCGAATAATTTTGGTTTTTATTGTTAAAATTAAAAGTTTTTCGTTATTTATAGAGATTATCTCGCCCTATATATTCAGCATAACTACCCCCTAATATCCATTAAGTTCCTGATTTGACACTTATTATAGCAAAATTACCTTGTTTACTATAGCACAACTATAAATCATATGATAATGATTGTAGACCACATGAGGCCGTTGTAAACCTAAACGTCGCAATAAAGAATGACAATTCCTGAATAAAATTCGTCAAATTATTGCCGCTATTGCTACTTAAATAGTCCAACTAGTAATCATCGCAATTCTTTCAGGAAACACAGTAGGAAGTGGTTTAGGTTTGTGAAAATTGCCACATCATGTTATTTCATTTTCATCAATTCTGTATATACGTATACCTCGTCCTGTTGAAACTTTCATACCTTAGTTCAAATCGATGTAAGAAGTTCTTTGTATTCTTTTCACAATTTGCAGGTGCGAAAATTTAGATTTGTGATATTATTCAGTTTACAACTAATAAACTGCGCTTGTTTAGCTTGTATGCTAAACCATAAACCTTTACAATAGGCACGATTCAAAATTTTATTTTACGAAAAAATGAGTCAGTGTATATCACAAAGTAATTTCATGGTGTTGTTTTTACTGGCGCTATTTTATAGCTTCCTTATTTGTTTAAAACACAGTTATTTGCCGATTGTAAAAGCTCTCCTTAGGCACATTTAAAAAGTGTTATGAGGGAAAAAATGGGGTCATATAATCTTCGGTTGAAGGAACCGGATGAGGGCACTATTTTCCCAATTTTCTAGCATATTATCATAATGCCAGTCTATAATAACGTGTATAATGATACCTATAAGTTGTAACAGTTAATTTCAAGTTTTTGGTGCGTTATAGCTAGTAATCAAAAAATTTCACCCGGCGTGGCTAGTAAATGAATTTGTTAAAAACGTTTTGAAATTGTATAATCAATATTGCCAGGACTACTGCTTTAGGCACGCCATCAAACTATATAGGGTATAATATGTGAATACTTGGTATACCATGCGTTCACCTCATTCTGATATTAATCAAATATATAAGGTATTATTCGATTGCAAGTTTCTGCTTATCTCCCGCGCTTATCACTACAAACCACACACGGAGCTTCAATTATTTGATTATCCTCTAATCCTAATTGTTTTTTGCTTTTTATACTTTTCAGTTTGACAAAACTGCATATGCATCCATTAAATCCCTTTTTTTGTTCATATGCTTGTCATAGTAAACCAGTAATTCCACAGACCATTATACTCTCAAAGTTGGATTGTGCAATTTAAATTTATGTAATGTAATTATGTCTGCAAAACGTCACCGTCGTAAATTGTTTAAGAAGTCCTGACATTTTATTACAATATACCTGTCTAGCTCAGTTATATGCGCGCTCTCCAAGTGTATACTCTTCATTAAATCCAATTATATCACATGGAGCAAGAGAGACGGACAATATACTGGTGAAAAAATAAATTCGAAGAGGAAACAATTCTGACAGTTTTATAAATTACGAACTGGGGGGTTTTAGCGGGGGGTTACAACGTGTAAAATTAAACACCTCAGTAGTTGAGACTTTCATCTAAACGTCAATTTTGTTTACAAGGAAGAGAAAACAAAAAGTACTTACACAAAGTAATCTACAACATCAAAGAAATTTCGCACCCGGAAAATGTGCGTTTTTATACTGAAACTCGTTTCGTTGTGTACATAACGCTCCGTACTCAAAGCAACACCACAAATTAATTAATTAATACCAATTAATTTCTTTTGGCGGAAAATGTATACCTATAGATATATTTTGTAATACAGTAGATCAATTATAAAATTATAGGGTCGGATTATTTCTTATAATATTGCAGATTAGAATTTTTTGCGAAATAGAAAACGAAACTATCAAGAAAACATTTTTATATGCTGTTCAAAAATACAAAACATTTAAAGTATGCGTCTACTAATAAATAAGATATACTCCTACAATAATTCTTTTTCAGTGTTTTAATGCATTCCCCTCGTATTTAAACATAACAACAGGCCAAATATTTCTCATCGCATTGTGGTTTATTACCATCAAGTGCATGAATTTAGAAATATTACGATTGTTTAGATTTTACAGTTGTATCTGCATCATAACCTCTACAATTACATAATCACAAATAAACTGATAGTATCCTATTTTGGAAAACGCAGTACCAGATCATAATTTTCCACTTTTCCTCTAACTGCATTACTGAAATTACTACTTCAATACCTCCTAGGATTCCTTGTCCACCTGGTACTAAATTTTCTAGTGGATCATGTTGGAAACACTAGAAAGACGAAAAACAAGACAAGGATTGTCCATCTGGTCTAAAATCAAAAAATTATATAAGAGTTTGTACAAAAGATCTTAGCCATTTGATGACTTTATTACAACTTCAAGAACTTGTCCACGTGGAAGAGTATCAATGTTATAGTTTTATAATTTAAAGGGTAAGAGATTCTGTGAACTTTTACATTCCTTGTTTTTTCATCCACTTTGTTCCAGTTATGATCTATAATAATAAATATTCTTCGCGACGGCGGATTATCTTGATTCAATTATAGCTACTTCGCTATTCTTTCTCATTTTTATAACAGTCAGACACCTGCCACTTAGTACCTTTCGAATAGCTGCAACTTATATCTTACTGCGCCATCCTATTAAAGAGACAGTAACTACCGGAAAGCAAACTCTTTTACCATCGTTCATTTTTTGAAATTGTTATCTCAGGGTGGATATAAAACATGCACTAACTCTAACTCCTCGTTCCCACCCCATGCACTTCTTGAACTGGAACAAGTGCAGCCTCGGGCGTGTTTTAAGCTTTGCATTTTATAGTTTGGCAACAACTTGCCATCCGTCAGCACAGTGGATGTCGGACGTGCGTACAGAAAACGTGTGCGTCGTCGTCGTCAACGTGGTACGTGGTGGCAGAGCAGCCTCCACTGCTTTTCGCTGCTGGGGCTTGTTTTAAATTCAATGCTCACAACCGGTCCGATGTTAGGAAAGATAGCGACTCGTTGTTAAGGGGCTTTGTACCCAAAATGACGTTTTTATATGTACCCAGAATTTATTATCATTACATATAGCCAGGGAGTTGTTGAAAAGTACTTCTTTTTGTCGGTTTGTTTTTTTCATTTTGTACTGAAAAACATTTTTTCTTTAGATATGTCGTGAATAAAAACCATGCGTGTGTGTCTAGTGTGTCAATGAATTACGTCGAGCTTTGAATAAATTTTTTTCAGCTTATTGTTAGATTCTGACTATGAATTGGGTTGGAATAATATCATTAATAGATATTAATTGTTGCTTTAATTATGAGCACGTACAAGGTAACGCCCGCGTTATCTCACGTGTCTAATTATTTGCCAAGGTGTATTATAATAACGTAACATTATGCGGAACTGTCGTAAGTCCCAAGGAACAAACTCTCCTGGATAATAGATTAAACATCAATTCACTCTAGCTTAACTTTCCCTGAAATTCATCAAAAATATTCGACCAACATGCACTTACAAATTACAAGACAAGATACTTCTGTAGCTGAAACTTGTTCGTTGGATGCAAGTCATGACATTCCTAGTCCGTATTGTAAACGATTAATATAATATGATTGTTAAATAAGCGAGGTTACTGAACTGGCATCTTTGTGCCTATTAATTGAAAAAAATTGTTTTAGACCAAACCATAAAACTATATTTTGATATGACTGTTTGGTTTACATTAACTACCAATTCAAACGGATTTAAAAGTAATTTGTTTAATATACATGCACAGACCATCGCATCACATTGCATATGTGCGTTCTTTTTGAAATAAATTTATTCATTTGTAAGAGCGTTATTTAATAACAATAAATTGTTACATTTCGATTGCGATTATAGTTATATTTATATACGTAAGTTAGAATGTTTGCGGAGAATCTACGGAAGTTATTATAATGTATAAGTTATCGTACAGAAAAAAGTACATAATATGCTTGTTGTGTACTTGACAAAGTTTGCGTGAGAGACTTTAATGATACTTAACATGACATGTATATCGGGTGGTTTTTATTATTAATACATTCATGTTCCAATAATTTATCCCCCAATTATTTTCGATCTATTGTTTATTTTATGGTAAATAACACAAAATAAATATGTTTAAGGTAAAGAGTCAACGTGATGTAAACAGACAATCTATATGCTGCTAAGTTTGAATAATTATTGGTTATTAGATTTTATCTTGTAAACATGACGATGAATATCTAATATCAAGTGGGTTTAAAATATTATATGTGAATTTACATACATAAAGTCGATTTTTCACAGACATAAAATGTGCAAATAATTGGTAAATTTTATTTTATGTTGATGACATTTTTTTTAAAAGTACATTATTGCCATTTTAACTACTTTTAATGTTTGCATATTACGACATAATACGACAAAAGACAAATAAGCATATTCGAGAGTACTCTAAAAGGCTTGCGTAAAGATGATAAGTTGGAATAAAGAAATTTGTGGAATTTGACCATAAACTATTTCAATAATTTCGTGTGAATTCAAAGGACCATCAAAAGCGAAGGAATAATACAATTTTTACCAGAATCAAGATAATAATCTTAAATAGGAGTAAATTATAATGGATCTGCATGATTTTACCAGTACAAGATTTTGCAGGACTACGAGCATTACTGTTTTACTGATAATTTGAAAAAAGTGGCAAGCTTTAAAAGCTTAAAAATTAAAAATCGAGGATAACTTGGAATGAAGAAATTTGTGGAATGTAAACTCAATTAGCATCATAAACTTGCAAGATAAAAGTAATGATAACTATTTCAATAATTTCGAGTGACTTCAAAGGACTGAAAGCTCTTGGGGGGATTGGAAGGAGTATTATTACCATAATCGAGATAATTATCTTAAATAGGAAAATAAAATATCGGTAAATTACGAAGGATTTTACTAGGACAGCAAAATAATTTTTACCGGTTTTATGTATCTTAAAAATTTGTACAAAATTTGTACAATTACATAATAATATTCACACCTTTTACCAGTGTTTTATTTTTCTTCTTGCTTGCTAATTAATTCATTCGCCACAAAAATTTATATTAACATTTTTATTAGTGTTTTGATTGATAACGTTACACTGAACTGAAAAAAACAAATTAAGAGGGTGAATTTCTACGTCTAAGGAAATTAAACAACGTTATCAAGATTCCCCACAATTCCACAACAACTCCATTAACTAAAAATTTAAAAATATTTCTCCTATAACTAAATTTATTTGCAATTAAATTACATTTACAATAATGCTATTAGAAAACCCACGTATACACACCAATACATACCGAGATTTAGTTTGATTCCGAGGCATCCAGTTGAATTGGGCTAAACAACCGGGTGTCAAACGTGACGCAAATGTAAACTATACCCCTAAGTACCAACGTGCCACCCTGAATTCATGTCTAGAATCACAGACCTACTTAATACCAGGATTGTTACTTTAATTGTTACTTAAATTTAAGATTGCCTACATACTGATGAGCCACACCTTGCACACCCCTCGATGAACTCGGCAACAAGACAACAATGTGTGTTAATAATTACCCTCGGTTTATAGTTATGTATGTAATTAATTTCTCAAAGGACAAAGGACGATTATAAATAAAATTAATTAGAGCTTTACTAAAACAACTGTTAAGTTTTCATATACTTGTATGATAGATTATGGTATAGGCTGGTTGATTGTTTCAATGGTGTAGTTGAAGAAAAACTTATTACTTATAATATAATATTGTTATGCGTGTAACGGATAATTTAATTTACATTGAATAGGCGAGTTCACGAGTGAAAAAAAATTGCGGTAATTCTTCTTGTCAGTGGAAATTAATACTGCATTTATTACATGCGATGATAAGTTGAAAGAGAGTTGTAGTGGAGAGGTCAAACAAATTTATTATGCTCATTAATTCACCAGTTTATACTTTTAAATAAATAACAATAATTCTTATATTGACATTGCTTATTTAAATTATGTACAATGAGATACAAATTTGGGTTGGCTATTGTTTAAATTTGAATAAATTTGACGCAAATGGATTCGTTCTAATAGGTTTTTTAAGCTGTTGTGAGGATTTACAATATTATATTTGTTTGTTTTACAATTATGACCATATTCGGTGATGCGACCTCCAACAAATTTTGTTTAAACACAGAATCAATTTTCGAATTATGTACCATGTAATTTTTGTGGAAATAAATAATAAAATACATTTGTATGAATAAAATAAATGATAATTTGTTGTATGTGTTAGTGTGACATTTTATTCAATAAAACTGTTTTGAATTCAAACACTAAACTGTCACTAGTTTTATATTGAAAACTGAATTAAACTGTAGCATTATGATTTATTTATCTCGAATTTTATTTAGTATTTTACACTCTGGTGGTTGTAATTTTTCCATTAGTAGAATTTAAAATTAAAACGCGCGTTTATCTACTCCAACACAACAAAAGTCTTTGATATTTATATTAAAATAATACCAAGCAGCTTAATTTATATGCCCAAATAAAAAAATAATTTGTATATTAAATTTGATGCTTTTGGTTTAACTGTAGGTATATTATAAAAGAACAAAGTATTTATATTGTCTTTTTTATTGTTTCAGGTGGGTGTTGACTTTGGTGATTTATACGGACCGCTGCATTTGCTTTATTCTTTAGAACGGTTTGTATAATAAGACCTAGTTTTGTTTTACGGTACAGTGATGCTAATTTAACTTCTTGTGCTAACTGCCATATTGAAGCTTCCGCATGGAAATGAGTATAACTTTTTAGGTTTTTTAATTGTAATCGAGATGTGGTTTTAGTGAATCATGTAAAAAGTTTGGACAGCGCCCTATTAAACAAAAAATAATGATATGTAATTAGAGATTAGATTACATATATGAAACATGTCTCAGTTATCCTCCTAATAAATTATTTTATTAGATAATAAATCAAGAAGGATCTTGTCCCCGGCGCCTTCACCAAAACCCACAAAACCTCACCAATACTCTATTTTTACGCATCACTGTCCCTCTCTCCTGACGTCAATTGCGGAGTGTTTTGCGGCTTTACGTAATAGTATAATTAATTGTAGTTTGTTATTGTTATGATTAACAAGTTTTGCCTGGTACAATTCAACAAACAATTTGATTTACCCCCACAACCGGGAGCCGCGGTGTTTCATTCATGCAACTGTGCGTTCTGTTTCTGACACACGCTGGTGTTTATGTTTATGGTGATTCTATTAAATAAATACGTAGGTTACCGCGCTTTGTCGTGGGTGCAAAACCCTCATGCGTTTGATTGTTTAAGAGGTGGTGATTGTGTGAGAAAGGCCGCGAGGGGCGAGAGAGAGTGCAACTTTGTGGATCTGAATGTGTTTTTCCAGTCGACAAAGTCCGGGCGCGCGTTATACACCTAAAAGAATGGAACCGAATTAAAGCAGCCGTTTGAAATATGATGGAAAAACTTTCGAAGTTGTTATTTCCACGGTCTATTTTAAAGAATCTTGAATCCTGACTCTATTAACTCTTTTCAAATTTAGAATTTCAATTTTCCCTTTATCGCTTTACACCACGCATTATATTCTCTTACCCTTTTTCAATCTGGCGAACAAAAACTTATTAACGGGATATTTTATGCCTTCTTCTTATATAAATTCAATTATGACACCTTTTTCTAAAGTGGTTTATTTTAAAGGGATATTCATTTATTCCAGAATCACGGCTTAATATTATAGCTACCTAGTAAACATAATGCATTTCCTTTTTAATAGCTATTTATTTTTAATAAGTATGCATTAAAATCAATTTTTATATTTTACTTTTATGGTGCTATTTTTAATCAGCGACGAAAGTATATTAATGCTAAACCATTGCAATGGCTCATGAATTTTTAAATGCTAAAAAGTTTAAAAATTGTACGTCTTATATAAAATATAACATAAAAATTGTTTATAAAAAACTACAAGATCCTGAAACGTACTGAAACATAGACAAATATTAGGAGAGGAGGCGCACGTGGTCCCATTCATTTCTAGTAGATGGCGTGTCACTATTAAGATGTAGTCATTTGCCATTTTGTACCTTTCCGCAAAAATATGGAAAAGTGTAAAATTCCTTCCATATTGTAAAAAGTTTTTTACTGAAATAACTTTTTAGAATGTGTATTAGTTTCTGAAAAAAGCATTTCAGCAATTTATAAATTATTTCTATATAAATGAAAAAATTATTGGTGAAAATGGCAATAATTGAATTCAAATCTGGATAAATTTTAGTTGTGATTTAATTCGAAGTACACGCCTTAAAATTTGCTTAAAATTAAATTTTACAGTTTTTCGTCCAAATACCTCTCAAATATGTGGATAGTTCACACGATTTTCAAAACGTTTATATAATAATTTTGTCTTTTTAAACAAAAAACAACCTGACGAAGTGTATTGAAACATTACAACCGTTATTTTGAAGTTAGTGTCGCCATAAAGTAAACAACATGTTTCAATATACTGTTCAACTTGCAGGCTTCACATAATTTCCTGAACTCGTGGCAGACTTTTAAAAATAAACATCGCTACTTATTTCGTAAATAAAACGTAGTAAACATGTAATTAATACTTTTATTCATAATCCAAATAACAATCTGCTTATTACCTAAATTAAGATGTCCTGCAGCTTTTCTCTAAATTATAGCAAATGAAGAAAAAACGCCCATTTCTGGTTTTAAAATATTCACAGCTACTTTGGCCTCACTATAATGGACCCTTCTAATTCCACAGTTAGTTCTCGTACTATTTCTTGCTGCAGCTATGTTTAAGATAGATGTCTCAAAAGGATGTAGATTGATGGCAAGGGGTCTTGTAGGTTTTTTGTAGTGAGTAACGCACCTTTGGAAGAGTGCAGTCTTATAGCTTAGGGCGAATGCGTGCTACACGACCCACTCTTTTTCGACCGCCCTCACGAATTACGGAAGATATTTATAAATCACCCCAAGGGCTGCAATTTATACAGACAGTTTCACTGTAATTTCCAGCATATATGCCGCAAAACAATCGGTTAGCATATGTTGTGTTATAATAGTGTTCTTTGCATTTACACCAGAACACAAATAGCATTAAAACAATTTTACGTTCCGCACACACAACCGCATTAATACCAATAATAATTCAAACAATTTGAATTCTGGTTTCAGCCCCCTAGTCGCCCCAAAACACAACATTATGGGGTAGTTTTGAATATATATATAGTTGTGCGAGAGAGGTGCGAACTTTGCAACAAAATTACACCTCGTAATTGCAAACACCACACAGGGAAAGTCCCGGCCAAGTTGAGGAGGGCGAGTTCTCTATCCCAGAATATAACTTTTGCCACTGCAGATAAGGAAAGCGCACATAGATGAGTTGGAAGAGATAAGGACATGCCCGCCGCGCCAACTAACTCTTGGCGCTTATTACGCGCATATCCTGCAAGATTTAATGATTTGATAATAGACTTGAACTTATAGGCATCAGTGATGTGTATGTGCCGTATGGAAAAGTGGGCGGTGACAGGTGCCTTCAGACGCCAATTACTAATTATAAATATACTCGGCTGATATATGTCTAAGGTACATAACATACACGTTGGGAATTTTCTATTGCCAGGTAATAGTCTATAACAGTTAATTGCTGTTGTAAATTATTTCTACTATTAACCATTGAAGCATTCACTAATCGATAGTGGTTACAAATAAACTAAATTAATAAGCAGTAAACATTAATGCATATGTAAATGATTGATTAGTCTTGTTTGGAAAAGAAATGAGTATAGTAGAACGCAGCGAAAGTTGGGAACTTTGCATTCTAGATTAACTATCTGAACTAAAGCCGGACTTAATAATAACAACTAAAACTAATCACTGTTTGTCATCTAAAGCAAGAAATATTTAGGAATCAGAAGAACCGACTGCGAAAATATTGTGATAAATTGTGTATAATGAGTACTTAGGCATTAGGAGTTTGTTTTTTCATACATTTCGTAACATATTCTTCCGTTTCAAACTTTGTTAAACTTCCAAAATAGGAAATAAATCTCTCCTGTATAATACTTCCAATATTGTTTTGAACCCCTCAGCATAACTCTAACTCTGATTGTGTCAAAGCGATTTTTCCTAGTTTCCTCCCTGACCCACACTACCATATCCGAAAGTTATAAACCATCGATGCCATTTTAAATGAAATTTTCAACTTGAGACAAACAAACGTTTTTTTTTCTGGGGCTCTGCGTTGGAAAGTTTGATCACGTCTGGGCCAGTGTGATTGCGTGAAAAAAGGGTTAGAACTTTTGAAACACTCGATAGGGCGGCGTGGCGGCGGGATTACGTCGACGACGACGTCGAAACGGTATCTCCCTGCACGGTTATCCTCATTTAATATGTCGTTTTCTTGATGTTACTTCACTCCTAAGAACTTTATGATTGGTTTCTCACCTAGCAGCTGACGCCCCTTCTTCTAAACGTTATTATAAAGTGCGATCCGTTCGCCCGCCGTGCACTCCTCGACTTATATAAACGTATGCCGCTGACAGAAAAATCGGAAAATCTTTCCAATTATGCGGGAATATCTCATCTTTGATGAAAACATGTCTAGTGAGATGGGAAATTTTTCGTACGCATTCACACATGTCACTGAACTTTGAAAGAATAAAGGCTCATTTCACGGCCATTCGGAAGATATTTTATTACGTCCTCGCCATATAAATCGTCTTTTTAATTTCCTATAAGCCATTATCAACTCAACAATTTATTGCTAATACCAAGCCAAGTGTGCCGTTTTGTGAAATTAAATATTAAATCAGTTTTCTGCAATGTGTTGTAGGATGCAAAATCCATTGAAAGTGTAGTTCTTTTATGGTGCTCCTGCTACTGCTGATGATGTTATATATGCAATTGGTGAATATGAAATAAAATGCTTGGCGGTGTTCACCGTAACGAATTTCAATCAGGTGTCTTTTAGAAAAGCCTCTTGAACCGCCAACTATGCTATTGGATTATAGGAAAGATTCCATATTCCACATTTTCGTAGCAATTACAAAAGAACTCATTCGTATTCCACAGTCGCCACCCTTTTATGCTCGAGCTATGGCACCCTCAGTAAATATGTACCACTTTCTCACTAGAATGTCCTTTTAGTTATGAATATTTCATACCAAAATTGATACAACTAGAATTCGAAAACGCCGCTGTGCACCCAACATCTAGACTTTACAAGATTTACACTTTGCTATACATATTAGATTTTTACTACAGGCCCCAGAGCTTCACATTAGGTGAAATGTGCACTTGGTGATAAGAGGTGCCACCTTTACATGTGGAGCACAGCCTTAAATATAATTTAGGAAGTGAAGGATTTTTCAGTTTTATCTGAAGAATAGAATTCGTTACATTTGTAAATTTATGTCCACAACATTTTTTATAAGCACATTATTGTAAAGTGAATACATTTTTTGTTGCTGTTATCACCTAGGAGAATTCTATGAAGATTTTTTTAAAAGGAAGATCAAAGTTTACCTTAATTACTTTTGAACTTTGCCAAAACAATAAAATAACAACCCTAAAGCCATTATTACAATAACGTCGTCATAAAGTCAACGCACAACCCGCTTTTATTTATTGGGCAATTATGCAATTTTTTTCAAATCTGTTTTTAAAACCGTAAATTCAATATTTCGTGTTTTTTTTTGTCTGGACAAAATAAATGCGTAAATACCCCCCAACAACACGTAAAATGCTTTCATTTCCATTGCAAACACGTTTTCATCGTATTTTAACTTTCTTTGAAATACAACTTTTTACAGTAGAATTCTATTTGTCACAAATACTTTTAACAAATGTTGTACGTGGTGTAGATATACTTTGGCAAACTATGGTATAGCGTTTAAAATGCGAAGAACAAATTACTATGTAATATTTTACCAGTTCTGTGTGTGGTGTAGGTACCTATATAAGGAAAGGGATGTTGTTGGAAAAAGTACTTGCGTGTTGTGGATGATATAAGTAATTAGTGCACCAGTTGTACGGAATGACAAGCCACAACAACACCGCCATCGTCGTCGTGTCGTTTATTTAAATTAATATTCATCGCGCGAATGTAAACGCAGGATTGACATAATCTGGGCCCACCGCCCCTGCAAAACAAATACTGTCAGATATAGACCCTTGAAGTGTTGCCACTTAACAATACAATATAATCGGTTCAATTTGCATAAAGCGATTGCCAACACCATCACTTAAGATTGAAATAACTTTGATAAATTATGTTTACACATTGTAAATAATTAATTTCGGTAAAATCCATTTCGCATATTGATTTTAGCATAAAAGACATTACAGTCAAGTATATTAATAAAATTGAATGAACACAAATAATTGAATATTTGAACACTGTCCAAATTGCGCGAATTCACCCGAGGGAGGCAAACAGAAAGTGCAAAATAAAACACCGGCAAGTTTCTGTCGCACCTAAAGATTAATAAATATTAACACGAGGTAATATCGGCAATCTTTGAGCAATTTTGTGTAACAGGTTGAGAGGCACACAGAGCGTGTAAATGGTTTAAATATTAATAAAACCAATACCAGAGATTTGACTACAAAGCGGATTTATGAATAAATAAATCATTGTTCTGGCGAAAAACACAATAAAAAATACAGTAGAGCCTGTAACTTATTTATCGGATAACTATAAAGATGTTTTTGTCTTAGACACAGAGAAAAAAAACATCTCACTTAAATTGTGTAGTAAAATGATAGTTTATGATCTGTCATATAAAAATATATAATACTGGACCAGCCATCAGTTTTATTCCCTCGTAAAATCCTCTGCAACAGCCGAATATTGTTTTAAACTGTGCTTATATTTTAAAACTTACGTTTTGCGGTTGAACTAAGAACTAAGGTATAAAATAATTGAATTGTCTTCAGCTTACACACCCACATATGTCTGTCTGTTGAAGTGCAATCTTCCCTGTTTGCACTGGAAAAAGTTGTGCTGCCGAACCAAGTAAATAACGTTTTTCAAAAATAAACAGCTGCTAAAGTGTGCGCAAAGTTTCTATACTATTGCAATTTGAAGCAGACGATTGCCTCTTAAAGCCTGAATTTAACTTTACCAAAAACTTTTCGTGTTCTGATTCATTGCATGTGTGTATACCTGTGTGATTGTGAAAGATTAATATGTTGCCCGTTTTCTTCTTAATGGGAATTAGTTCGGTTTGGAAAGCAGTTGCATAATTGAGTAGTTATGGGATGGATTAATTTATCGTTTTTATGTTAAAATTTTTAAAATTTTTTCTTTACCAATTTAGTTTATTTGTATTTAAAATCTTTTCAAAGTTAGGGCAGTTTCCTGAAATTTGTAAACGTTTAATTCCAAATTAGTTAAATGATTTCATTAAAACTCAGATTTAGTTTGTATCGATTTCGTTTATTAATATTTTAAAATTAAATCACTTTCCTCTGAAATATGTTTAAAAAATTTCAATTTTCAGACTTACTGAAGTTAAACTAACAAATACTACGAGCCCTAACAACTAAATGTTTGGACAAAAGTAAATTTTTTAAGTATGAAAGGAGAACTGGAAATTTTACGCAAATAATTAGTAAACACCTAGAAAATTACGTCACATTTTTCAAATGCAATTTTAAAGCTACGAAATATGCCTAAGATCACCAAATAAAGACTTGGGGATTTTTTTATACATAAAACCAACATCCAGCTTTGCAATAAAGTAAATTTTACCAAAATCCAACCAGTGGTTCCAAAACTGTGATTATTTTAATGTAGGTAGCACCCTCAAAAAACACGTTTTTGAAAAGTGAACTATGGAACTCGAAAAAATTGCAAAAAAAAATCATATTAACATTTCAAGATTTTTTCAATATAGTACGATTTTGAGCTTTGATTTAAATGTTTTTTGACACAAATCCAACCAGCGGTTTCAAAACTGTGATTCTTTAAAACAGTTACTAGAAAATTTTATCATTTTTAAAGGTGCAACTTTGAAGCTCCGATAAATGCCTAAAATCATCAAATAAAAACTTGTGTAACTTTTTTGTAAAAAAAAACAACATCCAGCTTTGCAATAAAGTAAATTTCATCAAAATCCGACTACTAGATCCAACGTTTTGAAAATAATAATTCTTTGTTTCTACAATTTTCCCATCCTGCTGGGTTAAAGTGCCACAGTTTTGGAACCGCCGAGCGGATTTTTACGAAATTTATGTTTTTATATTACTAAGTGTGGGCATTATAACAGAAAAAACCATCAATATTATGGAAGTTAATTTAGATAATTTTTGCGCGTATGGAAAAAGACAATCAAATTTATTTTTGTCCGAACATTTAGTTGTTAGGGCTCGTACAATTAATTTTCTGTCAAAAATATTTAAATATTAATTCTTGTTAAATTACTTGACAAATCTAGCCACATTTTTACCATCAACACTTTCAATATAATGTTACGACTAATTGATGAATTTCCTAAAAAATTGACTAAATTGCCCCACTCACTGCAAAAAATATATAAATTGTTTAAGACCTGGAAAAGATATAAACCATAACATCTGTGCCACTCGGTGGAGGCGGTTGAAAAAAACCAGAGTTTCCACATTAAATAAATAATGCCAAAATCGATACGACACAATTGCACTTGTATAACAAAGTCTCACAGTAATTTTTTTTAATCCACCCGGCGCGGCCCCAACATTATTTTGCTTTCTGTTCCAATTAATAAAAGCAAAAACGAAACTCCTATCAGTTTTTTAACAGTCAAATTACAATTCAATTCGAATTTCGCTTGGGTTTATTGTGAATCCTTTTAGGAGAAAAAAGACATTAAAAGTAAATCAATCACAATTACACATTTTTAATTAAAGATATGGTCAACGTTCAACAAGGTAATTGACGTGGCAATTACACGTTTTAAGAGTGACTTATTACCAACAATCAAGCCATCATATCTGCTTGCCTTAGCAGGACTCAGACTACTAAATAATTGGATAATTGCCGGTAGAGCGCGGTTTCTGCAGCGTTAAGGCTAGAAAAAATTCAAACAGAAATAACTATGTCAATTGCATCTAATTACTGTTACGATAAATTAATTAAATCGATACGAAGCGAGTAAATAATAAATTCGTTAAATAATGATTCAAACTGGCATTCTGTAATGACTTTTTACCTGTAAAAATGACATCAACTATGAATGGAAACTGGGTGCGAAGGGTGCAGTATTCAAAAGAGTAAAATGTCGTAATTGTCTTATTAATAATTAATGTACACTCAGCGATAATTGTACGTTGTGTTAACTCAGTTTTCTCAAATAAATTAATATGCATGCTTGCAGGTATATCAATAAAGTTACATGAATTATGCATAAACCAATATGTTATTAGGAACGAACCAACACAGGTGTTTACTTTTGTTAAGAAATATGTCTTTATATACCAAGCATAGTAAGTAAATCTACCACATTAATTAATGATGCGAAATCGAAACTGTTTGCTCCTGAATACACTCAAAGTGCTAGACTGTATAAAAAAAGATGTAAATAAATAACGAAAGTTAAAAAAATGGACAAGGGTATAAAGAGGGATCGAAAGTGAGAAAAACTTAAACAAACATCGCGAAAAGAGTACATCAATTCATCATAGTCGGTCGGTTTCAAAAATACATGCATTATCCCCTCAGCTCACTCACATACACATCGAACTGAAAATATATTGAGATATCCAATCCAGATAAGTAACAAATGGTTTGAACATTTTTGCAAAAAGAACTCCATTTTCGCGGTGGCATAAATACAATGATGCCAACGTTAGGAGAAGAATAGCGATACGAATGAAGACCAATGAGACGGATTCAAGATCTTTACACAGAATTATATCCATTGTGTTGAACCTCATCTTGCTGGAGTAAATCGAAACTGTTATTTATTTGAATTTGATTCCAAGAGGACGGAAGGAAAAAAATAAAGAACGCTAAAACGTGTATTGTGTTTTATGTTCGTTAATATTTTCGTTCAATTTCGCTTTTTGCTGTGGTCAGACGCAATTATACAGAGGGGACATAAAAAAGATAATTAAACATTTTCCTTTCTTTGCAGTGTAAATATGGGAATTTTATAACCACCAGTTTACTGAAATAATGCACACAGAATGGAATAACTTATGATTTAGCTGACTTTTATTGCTTGTTCATCTTATAGATTTCTGGTTATACGAGGTAATAGAAAAGTCATATTTTGCAAATATTTGTAAGGATTATTTCTTTTTAAAAATGTAGTCTCATAAAAATTATTTAAATGGTGATCTTTATCTTTCAATTAACTATAACGAAAATATTTCATGGTTTAGATTTTTCAAAAGGATACAATTTAGAAAGCACATATTTGTTTAGTTTTATTGAGTTTTTACTTCATATGAGCAAACTTCATAAGTTATAAAATAAACTGAAATTTTTTATACCTACAAATTTTGGATTTTGGTCTAATAAATACAGGGTATTTCACGAGTAATAATGAGCCCGATGGATTTGAAAATGCAACCCACAATACATTCTTATTGCAAGTGTATTGTGGGTTGCATTTTCAATTCCATCAGGTTCATTATTACTCGTGAAATACCCTGTATACAAAACATGTTTTTTAATCGATATTTGTTAGTTTAAATAATAAACTGTTTGATATATCAGCATTATTTTCAGTAGACAGATCGTCGCGATATTTCTGTCTCTACCTCGAGTTCGCCTCCCTGTAGAGCGAGGGAGAAGGAGAGGCTCACGTGCTTGTCTGCTGAAATTAACCATAAACGATAATATGAACTTGGTATAAGGTGGTTTCTTATTCTTCGTGTCTTTCCACTTTTCATTATATTTTCATGTGAAAACTTTAGGTAAGAATGGATTTTAAACCTGTACATCAAAATTACATTTTTTTTCAACAATCACAGTTTTCCAATCAGTTTTATTACAGCATAAATCATCGATTCTACCGTGAATTATTAGTGAAAATCAATTTAACTATACCATAGATTATAGGTACATAACAACTCTTTATCAATACCTATAAATTATTTCCACGTAAATTCGAAATTTGTACTGCTCGTACAAAGCATTGAAAATCAGAAAACTAGTCGCTGAAATAAACTTTCTTTATTCCCCACAAACTCCATTGAATTAAAAACAATCATGATGATTTCTCATAAATTTTACCAGGTCGCCAACAAACAACAACAATAACATTGGTGCGCTTAATTGACTTTTGCATAAGTCTTAAGTGGAAAAAAGACACGGTACATGGTCAAACCGGAAACGACAATCTACACAATTGTTGATAGAGAAAAAATTGTCGTTGTTTGAAAGTTCATTTTGTGTCCTTCGCTTGTTGGAAAAAAATGTTGGAGAAAAGTTTCAAGTTTATTATTGCCTTAGCGCTGTGGTATTATGCTATTTATATTTAATAGAACAATTGCTTTGTTGTTTTTGTGTAGTTAAAAGAGAAGTTTGGTTTAGTTTGTAATATTAAAACAAAATTCAGCAGTTTTGTGTTGGGTAGAAGTTGAAATATAAGCGATTTGGGTATTTAGTAAAATCGTAATATTTTAAACTGGATGGTAACAAAAATGAAATATAACTACCCCCAGAGAAAAATTGAATAATATATCGGTTGAAGGCGTTCCCTAGGGACATTATTTGCTCCTGTGATATAATATGCAATGTATATTCGCATTTTTCCTGTTGGTGAGGCTCTACTATGGCAGAAGACGCGAGGAATTGGTCCGTGGAGGTTATAGCATAGCTAGCATAATCTGATCAGATATCGGACTTGGAGTGGCATCTACGTCGAGTTCAAGAATACAAAGATTTCAATTTGGTCTCGAAATTGCCTTTCAATAAAAAAAGAAAAGTGGAAAAGTATATGAACACTAAACTAGATTGGCGGGTCGAGCGTATACACGACCTCGTCTTATTGTGTTTTGACAAAGGACATGCTTGTGCATAAAATAAAATACGTCAACTGATATGATGGATTATTAAAAACCCAAAATCAGTTTTGAGTTTTACGTTTCATTTTATCCACTATATGCATAGGTACAACAAACAATGTCAGAAATTAAATATTCTAAATGGAATGTCCGATGTGCATAATGGAAAACTCGACAGGGCTTTTATCGAAACTCTACCACAAGACAACACTATCGGAAAATATATTTTCTACTCATTGAACTATAAAAACAATACTAGTGGTTATTGTTCACATGTACGATAATGACTCTTTTTGCTACAAAACTTTAAAGTTTACAGTAACACAGAAATTTCAACATAGCACCTAAAATGCACTTAAAATAAAAGTAGTAGTTTAACTGTTTGTTCTTCTTTATAAAGTCACTAAATCATATAGAATCAGTTATGAAGATTCGTTAAAATTTCGTCAATTTTTAAAATCAAAAATTATTTTTAAAACTTTAGTCGTTTTCGAGCTACTATCTCTAGTTCGATATAGTTCGGAAACTATGCTTTGGATTTTTGGGAAAGGTACATTTTTTTAAACCAGAAGAATGTTAAATTTATTTCAGGGAACCTACAATCTAGCGTAGCAATAAACATTAATTTTATTGAGGAAGAGTATTAAAAAAACACATTATGGAATGAATATACGACAAATTCCGCTATACGTTTCACTAAAATATTCCTGCTCATTAAATTGGAGAAATAAAAACTTTGAACAAAATTTTTTCCTAATTTCATTTAATTTGCTCATTTTAACAAATTTTCTCATGGAAACGTAGCAGCATGAATCAACATTACCATCAACAAATTGTTTTTATAAAGTGATTACATTATAATAAGTAAATATGTTTTTGTTTGTCCATTACATAAATTCGTTAAAAATAGCAACCTAGTTGCATTTTTTCCACTAGATCTAAATGCGTATGTGTGCTGACGTAACAGCAAGGTCAAAGTTGGAAAAAAAGGTGGGCACCTGTACGCCATGTTGGCACACATCAATTCCAACTATTGGCTACTGACTCATTACTAGTCCATCCCATATTATTATACTGTCAATGCTGCTTCTACTACAAGACAATATTTTAAGATTATACACGACAAAGTACCATAACATGAGTGCCACTTATTATTATAACATTGTTGAGGAAGACGTTTTTTTTTCGCTTCCTAAAGGATAAAATTGATGTACGGGCCTTTTCCTGTTGGCCTTCATGTCCAGGGCAGAGAAAACCACCTTTCCCATTTCTTTTTATAAACGTAGAAAGTCCACTCACACCTCCCAGCCGTATATAATGTTCTTTTTTATAATACATAAAGAAAAACGTACGGTTCGTGAATCTTGGAAATGATCGAAATGATTAATGCATTTTTCTTTTATTGAAACGGCCGGTAAAGCCGAAATGACTTCTATAATACCCCCTCCACACAAAACATAACAAGATTAAGAAGACTGCGCTCTTAACAGACAACGTTTACGCACCCGACGAAAAAATTATTGTAATTTTTTTATTTCGTTCCTATAATGCGTCGCCACAGCGCGCCTAATGGTGTGTTCAGCAAATTACCTTTCAGGCCCCGGTTGTAATTGAATTATAGTTTAATTGGTGTTAATTAAAACCTGCGTTGAACTTATCTTAATTACTGGTGGATTATAATTATATAGTCTTTCCGCTATTTTTTATTTACAAATTAATCAGTCAACGTCGGCATAGTTTGCGAACAACACGCACTAGCACACGCAGGACTCTCGAAGGGGTTTTTCTTCCCCATCAGTCCTTCCGCGACCCCCCCACGTCCGGACGAAAATAACAACCCAATATATCGTCCTATTCTTATCGGACTATCGCAACAATGACGAAGGTGCTAAACAAAGTCATTGTTTGACTCGCCCTACTTAATAAAACTTTTATTTTTAGGGCTTTGTGTTCGATCTTAACTCAACACCCTCTTTATTGTGTTACTAATTGAACTAATAGAAGGTGCCGTTTAGTAGTTTACTATGTTGGAGGTATTAACTAGATTTAGGAGCTGTACTAAAGGAAAAAAGTGTTTGGGCCCAACGTAAATGTAGAGAGCTAGAAAGCTAATGTGGCTTTAGATACTTACAATGTTCTTGTGCGACTGAGATTGTAACAAAATAAATTTAGAAGCGTCGTTGACGGAGATGTTTCAGTCTGTTGGACCACATCACACATTTGTTATTCCCAACATTTTCTCTAATGCTTATGTTAAATTTGAGCAAACTGTTAATTCCTCTTCGTTAATAAAACGCCTCCACATCCTACAAATACAATTAGCTTAATACCCACCAAAATCTTAAATATCCACCACAAATATCCTTGTGGATTTTCGAAGCAACTACAAACGTATTCTAATTTGGGGTAATGTGAATGAAGTGTTATTCCCCAGTTTGTATTGAGTAGTTTCATCGCAGCTGCCGCTCAGCACGGGACCTCACTAAAGCCTTTTTTATTGTTTTTTCGTCTTTTTGTGCCTTGTGTTCAGTCTTCCTGATTGCAGAGCCAAGTCGGTGATGAAATGCACCACATTATGGTGTAGTCTAGATTTCCTGTCATCTTTTTTCTAATAGAACCAACTATTATTTTGATTGCCCAATGTGGATCCAAGACAAGGGTGAATTATTTAAGTACGAGAAAATGGATTCGGAGTGTTATTGCGCTTTTATATTTACAGTATTCCGATAAATGATACAATGTTTTAGGAATTCTGTTGCTATTAACTTAATTTAATTATGGTGAAGTAGAAATATGTACAAGTTCATAAGTTCTAAGATAGATGCGCGCAGAATTGGCCTATCAATCTCTTTGTATAATTGTGATATTGTATAAAAAGAAAGAATTATATAATTTAGAATTATATCTGAAAAATTACAGTAGACGTTATTTGATCGAAAAATGTTATTAAGAAAAGTTGTAGAAAATTATATACTCTACAATATTCAAAATATTTATTTTTAGCGTATGTCTAACCTTCAAAGAGATATTTCGAAAAAACTGTTTTTACTTTATCTAAAATTACATCACTTGTGCATGGTTTTTTCAAAATATCTCTTTGTAGGTTAATCCCACGCTAAAAATAAGCGTTTTCAAAATTTTTGAGTATAAAATTTCCTATAATTTGCTCTAATTTATATTATTCTAGGATCAAAACTGTGGGAGTTATGGCGGTGCAAAGTTGAAACGATTTTTATTATGAACAAGAACTAACCTCGAAAATTCAGAAAATCATTTAATAGCGATTATTTTGTCGAAAAATGTTATTAAGAAAAGTTGTAGAAAATTATATACTCTACAATATTCAAAATATTTATTTTTAGCGTATGTCTAACCTTCAAAGAGATATTTCGAAAAAACTGTTTTTACTTTATCTAAAATTACATCACTTGTGCATGGTTTTTTCAAAATATCTCTTTGTAGGTTAATCCCACGCTAAAAATAAGCGTTTTCAAAATTTTTGAGTATAAAATTTCCTACAATTTGCTCTAATTTATATTATTCTAGGATCAAAACTGTGGGAGTTATGGCGGTGCAAAGTTGAAACAATTTTATTACGAACAAGAACTAACCTCAAAAATTCAGAAGATTATACAGTAGGGATTATTTTATCGAAAAATGTTATTAACAAAAGTTGTAATTATGGTGAAGTAGAAATATGTACAAGTTCATAAGTTCTAAGATAGATGTGCGCAGAATTGGCCTATAAATCTCTTTGTATAATGTGATATTGTATAAAAAGAAAGAATTATATAATTCAGAATTATATCTGAAAACTTACGAAATAAATCAAGAAAATTAACCACACAGAAAGATAGCATAGAATTTTAATTTCACCATGCAAAAAGTTAACTTAATCTTGAACTATTAACTTTTCCGCAGGTTAACATTGACCCTAGAGAAAAATAGACCATTTGGGAACTTAAAATAGAAAACATTTTGTTTCTATTTTTGAACAGAATTTGTGATAATTATATTCCCTAACTTAAAGCTATCTCTGTGACTGATCCAAATATGTACATGCCTAAACTTTTTGACTCTATAAATAGATACCTACGTACATTAAACTAAAATGCAAATACGGCGTTACCGACTTTTAAACTCTGGCGACGTGAATATCTCTCAACGCTACACAGAAAATTCACTGTGTTGCCGGTTGTTAATAAATTTAATATTCATTATTTCTTCCACATGGTTTTGTGGCCAACAGCCAAGAATTTAAAGTAAAACAATACGGGCATCCAAAACATACATGTACCCAGTCATTTTCTGAAACATATCATTTAATCTTAAACGCTGAAGAAAAATGATTTAACTAGAATATGCGATCGGTTGGAATTTTCGTACGATTTATTACTGGGGTAGGTACAGCGCCGCCACCGTTGCCAAAAACAATATAATTTGATCATACACATTTTAAAAATACCCCTCCCAAGGCAAAAAGTACCCTTCAAAGCATAATCCACAAGATAAATTGTCACCATTATAAACGTAAAAGTCGTCTCAATTTTTATAAACTTTGGACATAAATGTGGAAAAATCCATAAAACAAATCAAGGAAAATACGTATAAATCATAAATTTATTATGAAAATGGCTTCTGTTCTCCATAAAAAAATAAGAATGCTACATAAAAAAGTTAATTTTATAAGCACTAAACAGTCAGCGGTAAAATGACGCTGATGCACGAACACGCGGTGATACTCCGGTTCTGGTTGGTAGAAAAGAAAAAATAACGTATATAAAACATAAAGAAACCACACACGCAGGAAATGGAACTTTTGAATTAAGTTAATGATTCAAAAAGATTCGTTGTAGGTAGGAACTAATGTTAGTCGATTTGCAACAATAAATAAAAAACAAGAACTTGGGGACAAAATAATAAGCTTTTAAAACTGGAAAAAATATGTGGATTAAACGCGGATGAATTGCTTGTGAATTCAAAGAACTCTGCTAGGTATTCGGGTTGGTTTTCCACTGCAAGATGACAAATGCCTTTTTTTAACATAGGTTGTTTTAATATGTTGCGAAAGACCAAATGTATATATACATATATCAAATTTAAACATTTCAGGGACATATTTCATATTTGTAGCATAAAAATATTTTATTATTTTATGTGCTACTATAAATTATTATGAAATGCTCTTATGTAACCAACTTTTTGATAAAACGTTCACGGTTTTTAGATTTAAAACACTTTAGAGACTTGCACCATATAAAATCAAGATATGGTAATAAAAATAATATATTGTTAGTATATTTTACTGTTAAATTGTACGAAACTTTTAAAATTATTGGTGTTGTGTACATTAAGCCGGGAATAACAAGCGGGTATTTTTCTGGTATTAGCTACTGCACTGGAGGTTAACAAAATAGCATTTACGAGAGTGGTTCGCAGCAATTCAATTATTAAGTACTGTGTAAGCAACGTTGTTTGTATCAAAATAGTTCACCACAAACCTTCAGCCACCCTGTATACGAGTAGATAGCACTACAAAGTTCAAGTTCATCTCCTCCTTTTTTCCATTTTTACTTATTGATCCATTCGTTTTAAATCCATATCAATTATCTAAATGTTTAAACGTGTTAAAAATAATGCTAGTACAATAAATTCAAAGCCAATAAATAAATAAGTAAGGCAGCGACCTCTAAACTATTTAATAAGCATTACTTTACCATATCCGAATGAAATTATTCCCTTTTTGATGTAAATTATAGTGAATCAAACTGTTATTGCATTTTTCTACTCCATAGAATAATTATTTCGAACATGCAATGATTTCTGATAAGTAACTTACAAACAAGTTTCAAGTTTGTCCTTGCGCGGGGTTCAATTTAGATAATTTTACGAGAAACCACCTGGAATATTGGTTATTCATAAAAACGTAAGGTAAAGTAGGGCATTGGCTTTTATGGGAATTTTCGCGGTTATTTCTTGTTTTATATTTCATAGAACTGGGACAAAGAAGACATTAATTTTCGTTCCGTATGATTCACTGTGTAACAACATGTTTTAATTTGAATTACAATAGACCTATTCAAAAGTAAAATATATGCGCGCGCATATTGTGAGTAGAGAACGCGCCACTATTATCAAATTAAAATAATAAACTTTGCCTTTTACAAACTCCCTTAGTTCAAGTAAACAGGATAGGTGGCGTAGAAAAATATTTGCCGTGCTAATTTTTTACATAAATTCATCATGTTGTTTACGTTGTCTTTGCTCCAGACAATAATTAGAAAGATATATTACAAAAGTTTGTATAACATATAAAAAAACAAGTTTGGCTTGTGCCATTTTATTATAGTATAAGACCTGACTATATATTTTATTTCAATCAACCGGGGCATCATCATGGCACAAGTCAAATTACCCGAAAACACCGATCCTAATTTTGTGTGTTTTTTGTCTGTTTCAGAAAGTTTAAGAGAATATTTTAGCAAATATGGCGAAATAACAGAAGTAATGGTAATGAAAGATCCTGCGACCCGACGGTCGAGGTAAGTTTTCACCAAACAAATCGCTACAGTCAAGCAAACTAAACTGAAGTTCGTCGGTCGCCTTCATATTAGAAGTTTGACCGGCAGAGGCAAAGATGAATTAACTTAAGTTACACTGATGTGGTTCCGGGATAAACTCGCGGATGTTCATTTAGTTTGCTTGATGTGATGACGCCTGGATACTAGCCCACAACCACCACCCCTCCACATCCTTTTCGGCCACATAAAACTCTGTCTTATCCTTTTGACGTATCGCCCTCTTAATAGATTCGGACTTGTATCAGAAGTGACTGGTGGGACCTACAAAACTTTCAAACTTCAAATAAGTTTACTCACTTACGAGATTTCATTAATTACTTCGGCTTTTCACTTTGCGGCCACTGGAAGAAAAATCCCAGCGCCCTTCAAAGTTGTTGCGTTGAAACTAAACTACGTATAGTGATGACCTCAATCTTAATCTATACAGAAGGAAGTTTAAGTTTGGATGGGATATGATGGCGCAAGTACTGTTTAATTTGTTGATTAATGAAAAGGTTTTCCATGCATTCAGCTCTAGTTGCATCATTGACTACAAACTGCCTGATCAATAATTTGACGTATTTCCGGAATGCCATTGCTCTCGGCATAATTACCAACATCCCTCAAGTAGTACGCATTTGCTTAGAATAACATTCCAGATTTTATTGGATTAATACAGCCGAATCTTATGTAATTTGTTATTCGTTTGCTAAGGGTTTTGCGTAAGCGATGATGAATTCCCAAACAAAAATCTTGGAGAAGTTGTTAGCTTTTCCGTGAATTTAATCGTTTCATGTGCGGATTTTAAAGTGTCATTCTGTTCAAAGAAAATTTATTAAAATATTCAATAACAAACACACGTTGTATTTACAGACGAATGTATAAATAACCTAATGGATTTTTATACTATGCAGCTTCAACTTGACCTAAAACTATTACCATTCTGGAAACTTTCCGTACTCGCATAGCTGCAGACCACTCGTAATTTTAATCAGATGCTATTGAAGTCTCCGATAAAACTCCTTTTACTCACTTCACATCATGAATATTTATCAAATCTAAGTCAAATATGCCCATTTTACATTAATTCAAAAGTTATAACTGTGTTCTACCACTTTAAAGTTATATAAATCCGTTCTAACCAATCCGCGCCTCGTATACCCTTTTTTTAATTGCACAAATTTTCAATTATACAATTTTAATTTCGAAACTTGTACTATGCGTTATATGCGAATGTTTCTCTGTGTATGTGTGTGTGGAACTTGTTAAGCTTGTTTGAAAAACTAACGTACCTTTTTCGTACACATGCAGAAAAATTTGTTTTTAATTTTGCTGTATTTGATTGTGTCGATATCAAATTAATTAAAATTTCACGTTTTTGTTTATTTTAAATTCGTTGACTAAAGTTTGTGGTGCTCTACTGAATTGGCAACCAGGTTCGGACTGTACCTACTTTTTTCATACATTACTCCACATTTCCACAAACTATAACAGCTGTGGGTTGCACTTACCCCAAAATTGAAACAAAAACAATAGAGATGAAACGAAACTACTTCTTTCGAATAAATCAGTGAGGGGATGTCGTTGTTTTGCGAAATCTAATAAATAAAATCTTTGGTCACACTTGCCCCAGTTTTTTGTTCAGAAACTAGTAGATGAAACCCCATGTAGGTTCTCCTCACCTTATCTCTTTGTCGAAAGCTCCCCATAATTGCAGGGTAATTTATAATTTAAATTTAGCGGAAGAGAATGCAAATAATTCAAAACGATATTAAAACGACAACCCAGTAGAATAGCATCCTCCTGGCTAACTAGATGTGGATATAGAGGGGAATTTCGAGGACAGTTCAAGGATTTACGTATTAGATTCTATTATGCGAGTTTCATCTAAATTCTCAGCAGACTAAAACGCCACATTAATGGTGGTGTAGATAATTCTAGTTATAACTACTTTCGAAACATACATAACCAACATACTCAACTGTATAAATATCAGAATATTAAGGACAACGAAATCCTTTCGAGTAAAAGCGTTGATTCTCTTGATTACAGTTTCTTTGGCGTTGTAAAAGTGTTATCTTATATATACGTGGAAAGTGGAAGGTAAAACTCTTTTTGGTTCAGAGTCCTATATGTGTGTGTTGGTGTGTGTCTGTGGAGTTAGATACGATTGAATGAACGGCCGCTGTTTCGCTTTTGAACGTATTTCTATTGCTCACTGTTTCTCAAAGGAGCCAGTCGGTTGTTACATATCCTCTAGTGAATTAAAACTATAACACCACTTCACATATACCACCTTCTTGGAAGTATTAACATGGAGAAAACCAATATACGAAAGAAAAATGGTTTTTTTTTCAAAGTAGTGCATGTACAGAAAGTCAGTGGAAACAAATAACTTTAACGGTGGCGTAAACAAAGGTAGTTTCTGAAAGAGTAAAGGGTCCTAAAGAATTAAAGTAAATGCAGTGTTACCATTTTAAGTACCCACTACAATTTACTTGGAAAATTATTTAAGGATATAAAGTCGAAAGGTTCACATAAATTGGGTTTTATTGTAGAAAAAGTTGTAGACTGTTTTTGACATTTATTTATTTTTGAAAAATTGTCCAATGGCAAAGGAAATATATAATAATTAAGCCCTAAGTTTCAAGTGTAAAATCTAGAAAACTCAAAATGTCTGAATATAATTTTCTCATTTTTTCACAGATTCCGTTACCTACTAGAATTTTATATATTATTTCGTAACGACAACTAAGCCCTTCTTTTGTATGTCCTAACAAGTTCCATTATAATTTTTAAGCAACTCTTGCGGTAGTCATCCGAGCAATTCCAAACTTTCTGTGTAGTTAAACTGTTTAATTTAATTCCCGAATCAAAATTCACTGTAAGTCTGCTTGAAATGATGCTGTCGTGTCGGTAGAGCAAAGGCACCCCTACTAATGCTAGTTTCCCGACTAGTTGTATAATAGTTGAGTCTCATTTATGAACTCTTCGGATTAACTTCCGTGTTGTCCATGTGCACAATTTTGAGGATTAATAATTTCAGCTGGCAACACACCCTCTTTTGGTTGAGTTGTAATATGTATGTAGGACCGCACACGCATATTGCCATACCATACACAAAATCCAGACATTAATGAGCCCTTGTAATTACACAGTGTATTGTTATTGTTTACCCAGGGCTCATATTTGTTCAACACCTGCGGCCGGTCCGTATGTATACACTCAATCTCTCCAGTTGTAGTGAGGCACGAATTCACTATTTACTTACTGCCTTCAAGGAGGAAGAGACTACAAATATTGTCTAATATTACAGCACGTTTGCAACATTTATATAAATGCGCCTTTGATCATTTGACGTGAATTTGTTGCCGTGCTGTTTGGGAGAATGCTTCGAAAAATAGCTCCATTTACTTTTGAAACAACTAATAATAAAACAGGACGAGGCGGGTATACACTGAAAACCATCCTAGTGATTCGCAATAAATAAATAGATTAATTTGTCAGAAATGTTTACGATTTTTCCACAATACACTTATAGGTATATTTATAGCATTAGTCGAGAGAAATAATTACAGATTTATATGCACATTGTATAATAGCAGATATATGGGGGCACATAATACATAATTCAGCCGTACATTTTCAAGGGAACATGATTTATTACTATACGAATAAAATTTCTCCTTTTTATCAAACACATTATCATATGCATAACATAAATTTTACACAAGTACTGCGTTTACTACTTCTACCTGAATTTCAATAGCACGTTAAAAATTGAGTGAATCAACTCAATATTGTACATTACTAGTGGCAACGCAACGTATAGAAAGACCAACTGCCAGAGAGTGGAGAGAAGTATTTTTGTTATTCAAAGTTGACGTCCACGTGGAGAATTCACGCGATCGTGGTCTGTAATATTGAAACGTCCAGGGAGTACGATGTGTTTGTGTGTGTGTGTGTATGTTGTAGAGTGACTTGATTTACAGAATAAAATTCAGATATTCTTGTATATGTATATGAATTTATATAGATCGGGGTGCGGCGTTTCAACAACAATATTTGAAAAATATTTCCTATTCGGGCTAGAAATGGCAGGGATTGACGTTTATAAAAGGAGTTTGTCTAAATAGAATTTGTTTGGGAGGGACTAACACTGTAGGTAATCTGGATATAAACAACAGGATATCTCAAAGGTGAGAAGTTTATCAGGAAAAACATAATAAATAATCAGGCTTTTATCCGCATTATCCTTGTATCCATTTTTACAGTAACATAATGTAATCGCTTTAAGAAATATCCGCTAATTTCAATATACATGTTGTCTGATTCAATATACTCAGCATAAATCATAATAGAGACTTTGCATGATTTTCAAAATAATTTTTTTTGAAAAGCTGATAGTAAATTATCACTATCAATATTTTTGAATAAAACTTTTGGTCCGTACTTTCCTAGTAAATAAATAAAAAATATTGTAAAATTTTAAATTTCCACGCATTGTCCGGAAACGCCCGATTCGTCAAAAAGGCTGCTGACGTCACGAATCTAGTTCCACAGTGCAGTACGCCGCATTTTGACTTATTTCGAAAAATGTCAAACGCGTAAAAATATTTAGACATGGCAATATCAACTAGATTCGTGACGCCACACGGGACTGGCCGACCTCAAAGCGTTTTTGGGCGGCAATAATATATACAGGGTGATCAGTAATTGGCGCACTCGGAGCATACTGTGATAAACTTAACGTTTTAAGAATGACCAATTTTTTTACCGCAGTGCTGTAAGTCATTTCTTTACAAAAATATGACCATTTTTGCGTAAATAAAAGTGGCAACACTGCATTGAACATGCGAATAGGTTCGGAGAGAAAAAAAAAGAGAAACGTTTAATATTTTATGATGCAAGAACTTGTCAAACTAATTTAGTACTGTCAATTTTATTAAAAAACAGAAACAACAATTGAAATTCATTAGATATTAATATTTTCATGGCAAGGTATTTTAGTTTATCCCAAGGGAAGCTTGAGAGGTTGCCAAACTTCAAATTTCTCTCAAATTTAGGTATTTTATTAAATTTTAGCATTTTCAATTTCTTTGTGTTAGAGGTTTTGTAAAAAAAATTCAACAAATCATATTGCATTTTATCCAGAGATTATAGTAGCATGAATTATTCAGTCATTTTTGTCTTGGTTATGAAAATAATTAGCTTGTAACTTGGATGAGGGAAATTCTATAATTCGGAAACTAACCATCAGATTTAATTTTTCTTTGCAGATTATTCTCAGTTTTAATGTGCTCTATAACGCCCTGTATTCGGAGTGCGCCAATTACCGATCACCCTGTATATACATATTTGAATTACGCTCAATTTGGAATCGTTTTTTTATGTACAAATCTTGAATAAAAAAATTATTTTTGCTGTAGAGTATTATTAATATAGTCGTTTTACATTTCTAACAAAAAAAACGGAATTTTGAAAAAATGCAACATCCCTATTGTGACTGAAATTGTACACTTTGAAATAAACTCAAATGTGAAACTTGTTTGGAGTTTCCTGAGCTGTTTTTAATTTAGCCATATTTTTTACCGCCTGTTATTCACCAAGTTAGTTTTTTCCCTGGGAAATACAGTAGTTTACCAATAAATTCCAATTTAATGACACTGATGATGCTTTTAGAATCTCCCAAACATCCGTATTTTTATTAACCAATCCACATATCAACAACAATTTTATAATATATGTTTTTAATGATGGGTTATTAGCAGTAAATACAGGTTGTTTAAGTTTGCCTTCAACATATTAAACCAAACACCTGTGGGGCACCCATAAAATCTCGTAAATATGTACACCCGACACTTTGCTCCGCACATAAAAACTCCGGCGGGTCTTATAATTGCTATTTACATTTAACAGAAATCAAGCACCTGAAACATGATAAAAAAAAAACCAACGACTATTAGTCGATTTTCAACAGCTTCATATATACCAAGAGAAGGCAATTACGGTACCAACCGACTCAAGTTTAATTTGTAGTGTGCCCCCAAGGCTGTTAAGCTCTGTCCAAACATACATCGACGCTCTATATTTACACACTGTGCGCCGTCTTGTAGTCTTCAATGTCGGCTGAATTTCCGGCAATGCCCATTTCATGGATAATGAACCACACCTGTGCGCCTGTTTAACTCGCGCGCAACTATTTCAACTGGTACATACTCCGTTAATAATAACTTGCCACTTGGTTAAGCTAAAAAGAAAACAAACAAGACGAAATTTTTTGTTAGGAGTCTGATGCCATCACGGGAGTACATTAAGGATTAAGCGGGGGTGCGAGAGATCATTCCGACTTGACACACGTGAAGCATGTCACTAAGCTTCCAACATAAATAATTCATAGATAAATGTTGAATCTTATTCTTCCATAAAAGTTATAGAGCAAAATCCAATTTAAAAGGAATAAAAATGTAGAGAAGTAGATATAAACGCAAGGTGCGGTAGTGGTATGTGCTACAAGTCGGGGGTATAACAATATTAAAGTTTGAAAGGTCGATGGGGCCTCTTGTAGACACACACACCACAGTGGGAAAGGGACCAAGACTACAGAAGACAAGACTGCAATAACAGCCTATTCCATATGTAACGCTCATGTATATTCAAGGGCAGAACAAAGCACTTCGGGTAAACAATGATAGCGAATGCCGCGTCTCAGACGTTGCGCTATCTAACGGACCCAGTGAGAACATTAGCATAATCGGATAAGGTCCTTGCAATCATTATTACAGGCGATTAGAGGACGACATGATATTCCACACAATGGTCATTGTAAAAGTCGACATTATTGCCCAATTAAATCTCTTACAATTGACTGTAATTTCAATGAAATAAAATTAATTACGAGCTACCGCGGTATAGCAGTTATTATCCTGATTAGTCGAGGCAATAGTCAGGACTAATAGACATAATGAATTTTTGGTTGCGTTTGCATATTCCGCCACCTATCAAATCCGTTAATGAGTTAACAAAGACATTTTAATAGGTAATTAATGAAACGCCTGACCAACGATGCCGATATTTGGTGGCAATATACTAATGGGAATGATTAAAACTAGTTCGAATGCTATTTGTTGTTGGTTTGGATGTAACAGCACCGCACTAACCATCATTTTGTTACATTTGCCTAACAATCCAATACAAAATTGGACGCTTGGCTTAAGGACCACTTTCCAACGTGCCAGTCAATATAATTGGCAGTTAAAATCGTAGAAGTGTCTAGCGACAATTTCTGTTAGAATCCTGAACATTTCTGGGGTGAAAAGTTGGCAAAGATCGAGTTAATTCAAGAGGTACTTCTAGCTCTAGCACACTATAAAGAATAACTTTGACCACTTGAAAAAAGAATGGCACAAAGTAAAAAGGAAAAAAACACCAAAAATCATAAAGTACCACAAAAAAATAGTTCTTGCAGCTTTCAAAAGGTATTTTGGATAAAATTGTAACATTTTGGGTGCAAGAGTCGATAAGATAAATTTAGAGCGCTAATGAATTTTAAATATTGCTTCAAAAAGATTTGCGCCTCCCTCCGTTCTGAAATCTCGCAACGCACACAAACCCCTAAAACAATTTATTTACTCTAATTTCGCCCCATTACAATATTCCTTCTGTGGTTATTTTTTCCTTGGTGGCCATTCATGTTTAAGTGGATCAGAGCCAGTTGAATATGCACATTACGTCTCCCTTAGAAAATCTGATGGGTTTCTCTGGGGTGAATGGGCATTTTTAAAAGGAGCATCTTCGAGTGTAATGATTTCAGGGAACTGGAGAATTCGTATTGGCAATTACTTTCCAAGCAATCCGTTAAATTGGCGTTGCAATAGAGTCGTTACACGTTCCTAACATTGAATGGCTAGCCATCGGAGGCCACACGAACAAAGTTAATATAAATGGGGCCCGGTATGGAACGGACTTTGATGGAATGGTCCAATTTACCCACCAACAACAGGAAAAAAATCAAATGGACACCGCGCACCCGGGATGCACTGACTAAATATCAACAGAGAGCGCAAAAAATCTCGACAAAGTTGCGCTTCTGACGATTACTAATAGAATTACCAATTGCAGTTAATTTTATTGTTTTGCAGCTTCCAAACGAGCCGCACCAACATTTTATTGCAGAAAATACGCGTGGAACTCAGGGATTTAAAAAAGTATTTACCCGCCAAATTGGCAACTGTTCCATGCTTCTAATTGGCAGTCTCACTAACAAATTTATAGAAATTTGTACAAAAAATAGAACGGGAGTTTTGGGATGTCCTTAAATCACTGTGGGAGCTCTTTATTATAACATTCTGAGTCACAATTCAAAATTGTGTAAAATATATAGGGACCAATTTTTTAAGCGTAAGTATAAGTAAGCAATAAAAGCCTATAAATTTTCATTCTGTTTAAATTTTCTAGAAGCACTCACTTAGTTCTTTGTAATAAAGCAAACGGCAAAAGAATCTGGGGATTTTTCGAATTTTTATGGACACAAAGTTTAAATTTGGACAAATTTGTTAGGTGTATAGTTCAAAATTTTTTTTGAGGTTTTTTCAAGTAAAATTAACTTGAGTATTGTACCTATAAAACAGGTAATTTTAGAAATTACTTTCTTTAGTAAAGACGATAAACGAACTGGGTCATGTTTCCAAGAACCTCTACAATTCTTCAGTAATTTTTTCCCACAAGCAAAAAGTGAATATACTATAACAGAGAAAATTCGTGTGGCGTCAATCGAAGTAAATTAGTGAAGATTAAGTGCGGTAACCAGATGATAAATTGGAAAGTGCAGGTGATAATCCAAGTGAGGTCAGGAGGAGGCAGTACACGGACACTCCTTTAGACCATTAGGGCTAATCCAATCGACTAGGGCATAATTCATCCACAAGGCAATCAATCAATCAATGCTACTATCTTGACAACATAAATCCGATTTCCTCTGCTTCGCACTTGATGTAATGCCACCAACAAACGTAAAAGACACTTTTACAAAATAAACTACTTCATGAACTTAGTTCTGACAAAAAAGCCACGGTTATGTGATGGGCTGATGGGACAGTTGGGGGGATGCACTGAGTGTACCTAAAAGTATTTCGGTGTCTTCTATTTGATTGCGTGTTAAATTAAATAACAGGCCAGGCTAGATTAGTTTAGTAAATTTCGGGTGTACATGTCGCTGGTGGTTAATATACAAGGGGAAAATAATGAGGACAAATAAAACACAATAAACAGCCGGATTAAAACGGACGTTTTCTATTAAAAATGTAAAATACTGCCAGTCTGGGAAATGCATACATAATAGAACTGTTTTATATAAGAGCTTGAGTATTCAGCGGCCTGCGAGCACCAGCCACCACTTTTAAAGAATTGTGTGTATACCCTGGCTCTACACATATATACAACATGTATATATCTCGCACATAGTGTTACATATATACAGTTGGTTCGCGTTCGGTGCCACGTTTATCCAATTGCCGCCCCTCATCTCCTCCACAAAAGCTCCAAGGTAGACTTGAAACTCCAAGTACACCAGACCAGTGTAAATAGATACGGGATAGTTTTCTCTGATATACGAGTGTAGCACTGACTGTGATACCGCATGTCTCTAGAGGTATCACGACCCAACGTTGCCTTAAATGGAGTATTTCTTTTGCGATCGGTGTAAACTATTTCTCTTTTTTTCCACGTGTATGTATTCAAATCTACTACCAAAGTAAATCAATCGGATAAGTCTTGGATAAGTCGGAAAAGGGATAAAGAGAGGGAAACATTTTTTTTGTCTTTTTGTAATTTTAATACGCGAATACACTTTCAAAATAAGGTTATAAGCTTATACCAAAACTACTGAAAACTCCATATAAATTTTCAACGTAGTATTTACTTTTTTTTCATTTGTAATTAAAATTATTTGTGCATATTCCACTTTTCCATATGTCATATGCCATCCAAGCAACTAGTTTATTCAACTCCGGATTACATAATCATTCTCGTGCACTCGAAAGTATTCCTTGGTGTATAATTTTTTATTTGATTAAAAAAGCAATTTCAAATCAGTTCTGTCTTTCATAAATAATTCAGTAAGAAACAAATAACTTAGATTTGAAAAAGATAAATTAAATTCTGAAAATAACGCTGAGTAATAGTCTATCCCCTCCCATCATGTTTTATTAAAAAGGTATATGCTTTAAAAATAATACATAATACATTAAAATAATATTTATTGTTCCGACTAAATTATTTAAATCAATCGCTGTAATAATACAGGCTTGATTAATATTTTTTTGGTTTCGCAGCGATAAAATCTGTGGTAATTTCGCTTGAAAACATCACGCTGGTGTTTTATTAAGTCTATTTACTAAGTGTGACGTTGGAAGATCACATACAGTATATAATTTATTATTAATCAGTGGAATACATTAAAATGTCGTTAGTATATTATGACTTAAGATTGTGTATTCGTGATAGCAGTTTCACTCTAAAGGCGGTTTTTATTCCAACCGGAAACTGTTTGCTGGCTTCCGTTGTTTTCTTATTGCACAATTTACTTCATAACTCACCGTCAACTTTGTTATTGATTAATAGCGGCCACATTTACATCAAATATATCATCACTCTGCGACTAATTCAAACATATACACCACAACATAAATTAATAATAATTCCATGTCATGACTTTTAGTTATTACTTTTCTGTATGCTATAAATTGCATTTTGGGGAGCCGCTCGAGAGAAATCTTGAAATATAACAAAACGTTTGTGTGACGAATGGCAGTTTTGGTTTTTCTTTTTCGCCTAGCCATGAATTATGTTTAATAAATAATATCGATGTTTTGGGTTGTTGGTTAAAAAAAAACGCATACACACAGAAAAAACAGAAATTTAGTGGGAGTTTTTTAGGTTTGTCTATAATCGAGATGATTTATCAGTAATTTCATGAAATACCCCCGATAAATCGGCGTTCTTTCCACTGAAGAAACTAACGCAGCTGGTGCACAATTTCGATGAAAACAACTGAATTGTAAATGTTGTTACTAATAATAATTAATAATTTCCAGTTTAATTTAATACATTGCTTTATTACCTCTAAACAAGTAGTTTAATGTAAATCAGTTCGACATGCAAATTATTATTAAACTGTATGTTAATGTGGACTTGCAGATGGATTCGATAATGTCATGTAGGGGATGTAATTTTCCCTCTATACGATATAATTAAAACAACATGTAATGTATTTTAAATTGTTTTTATAATTGATATGCTGTAGATTGGAGGCGCAAGGGCCCCCGGATTTAAATGAAGCCATCGGGCAAAAACAACATTTATTATTTGTCATGCTAATTTTGTCATTAATCAGTTCTTTAAAAATAAAATAAATGGCAAGTCAGATCCATGTGCTACTTAAATAAATATTACAATAAGCGAAATACATTTCAGTTTAATTGGTGTAATATTTCACAACGTAAAATATAATTTATTCAAATGGTTATTTATAATGCATAAAACGTTTTAATTGCAATCATCGTTTTAATACAGTTATACCTAATTGTGTTTTAAAACTGACCGATTTAGAAATAGAATCAATATTTTGTTGTTTGAAATAAAATAAATTATATATTTGCATTTAATACCACATAATGTTTGAGAGTTGCCTTGTGTATGTTATAAATATATACGACATTATCTAAAACCGAATCTCTCATATATGAGATCTTTAACGTTTCAAAACATCACATATTTTTTATTCACCCTTACGTATTTTTGCGGATATAACATGAAAAGAATTTTTATGTAAAACGAATTCAGAAAGTTTCTTCTTCTTTGGATTATTCTGTTTGTTTTACGGTATGGATTGCTTCCGTATCTCTTTTAAATTGCTGCCACATTTCTCTTTTTTTATATATAGGAAAAAGCAAATCAACCGTGAACCTCGTTTTATTAATAATTTATTTTATGAATATTCCAAACGGAAAAAAGGATAACACTCCAAAGAAAATACAGTTACTTAAAATTGCACAAGTTTATTGATTGTATAGAACTTGAAGCGTCATAGTGTCGAATTGCCAGCGTAAAAGTTATTTAATGAAATACTATACAGACTGGTTTTCATAAAGAAAGTGGTTTTTTGGGCACCGCGCCGCGCGTGTATCGGAATAAACCGGATGATTTTGATCGCTGAAATAGTAATATGGGTAGCTTAGGCGTAGAATGAGCCAGCGACGGAAAAATGTGCAATACTTTTTTTGTGTGTGCATTCATGGCGAAGCAGTCGGTGCTGGTGTGGTGTGGTGGATATCAAATGGTTGAGTCAGTCGATCCGACATCCATCGGCTGATTGGTTCGCGGTGTGGCATCAGAGTATATGGATCAAGCGAAGGCACAGCACATTAATATCTCTGATGTATTGATCAGCTTAATGCATATTTCCCCCTCACGATTTTCGATATTACAATTTCGGTTTAATTTCCTTTTGCTTGCTTAAGCAATATTGCGTGGTTCCAAATGGAAACTACGAGATACTACTTGTCTCCCGTCTATCTCAAATAATCATATGCAGACATAATGACAAATATATATTAATACTCCAAGACACAGTGAGAAGTCAATACAAAACATAAACATAGATACTGTATCATGTCGAATTTAAATTACCAGTTTTCTAAGAGAAATTTGAAATTTAAAAAATTGGCGGATGCGTCGGGAAAAAAAATCTTATTTTGTAATTATTGTGCCTAAATTACTATATTTGAATACTGTTACTACTTGAGAAAGAGAGAGGGAGGAGAGTATGAGGCACATGTCCACTGAAAATTATTATCATACAGTAAGGATAAATTTTTATACTTTTCAGATATGTTAATCCTTAGATCCACCTAAATTTTTTTTTCTGTAAGGTAAACTCATTCTTTTTTAACGACGCCTTCTTGCGGCATCAAATTTTTCCTTTTGGTAGTCACCTGAACCGTCAACAAGTCCAGTGGATAACAAGCAAGCCGCGCTCAAAGTTATTATCTCTTATGATCGTTACTTGGCGATTATTTTTACATGTTTTGTTAATTTGGAAACACGTCGTACATTAGTTGTCGGCGTTGACAAAGGGAAATCAACACGCGAGGCCCCCACACACACTAACTAACACACTTACACATATATACACATCACGCTAACTTGATGAAAGCTAATTATATACTTATGATAACACCATTATGATTACACACTGCTGTATTCAATTTTAGCAAAATACTTATTTTACGGTTAACGGTGATGGCATATCGTGGCTATACCGGTGCGAGCGTCCGTTGATAAATGACTTTTTGCCTCATGGGCCCGGCGATTAAAGGCCGTTTGATATATGACGATGAGCCAGATAAAAATCTTATTAAAAAAGCGTTAAATATTTTAAGGCGCATTTACATCAGAAAAACTGTCTGCTCACACGTGAAATTCGCATAGCAGTTGTGGATAAATTGTTTATATAGAAAATATAATTTTTGTGTCTGGTATATAATGGCTTTGATCCACTTCAAAATGGATTACTGTGGAGTAAATAAAGTTTCAGGTAATCTGAATACTGTGTCATCAATTATTTACGTTCCACTACGGCTGTAGATGGCCTGCCGATCACTAGACGTAACAAATGTGACATCACACAGTTCACTGGCGCTGTCGAGAGACAAACAAAAATGTACTGTGAACACAAACACACAGGATATTAAGCCCTCTCTGAGTTTTCCACCTAACCAATATAATATAATAAACCAAACAAAAATTAACTATCTAACTAAAATACTAGTTTGGATGGCTGTTCGCCATATCACAATAAGTTTTCCTGATATGAGTTGAGTGGACCATAAAAACAAATCTAGAAATATCAGGAATTCATATTATGTAGTTGGGGAGTGAATAAACAAGATTTGGTGTTACAAAGGCAGCAAAAACTGTGGGGTGGAATATTACAAACCGCGCGCTTCCAATAGACAGAATCGAAATTGTTTTTAGGATTGTACTACTGAAAAGTCGATGTAGGAATAATAGGAAATGTGTAACAATTTATGTTTTCAAGCGGAGCTCTTAAAAGGTTTTCATGTTCAATTTAAAGCAGTAAAGAAAACCGTTTCGTTTCAAAGTCTTGCTGCATATAGCTCGCACACACAACGTATTGTAAATTGAATTTTAACCCAAGAAGAAGAAAAAATATTGTAGGGTATAGTGTATTGATGATTGATTTATTGCTGCAATAACTGCTATATAACGTTATACCACTGAAAGGAGGCAACTCAATTTCAAATTAATAATCTCAAAGAGCTAAACTAATTTCCAAAATATTTAAGAGGTAAATCAAAGTAATTCACTTTTATTTTCCTATGGTATTAAAAACAAGATTTTGAAGGATAATACGCGTTTTCATTGGCCATAAAATGGATCGACTTTCATCATAGTAACATACTTTTTAAACCCCTCAGTAGATTTATATCAAATTTACTTTTCTATACATAACGACGAGATAAAAAAACTAAAAGAAATTTATTACGATACTTTTTTAATGACTTTTTGGACCTTAAATTGCAAAAATTATTTTTTTTAACCATTCAGAAAGTTACAAATCCGAAAATCATCAAATTGGGTTTTTATATTAGATTCAGATATTCTAAATAAATTCGAAAATGTCCCTTTTCTGTATTTCACAGCACATATAATTAACTTAATTAGGTACCCCTTTTTTCAGGTAATTAACTTCAATGGAACTTTATGCCAGTAATAAAATATAATTACAACATATTTCAGCATATTTGGAGGTTGGGTGTGCGCTCTGCAGATAATTCAAGCGATAATATTCAGTTTAACTTTAAAAGGCAAGTTGAACTGTTTCGAAAACTTATAAATCAGAGACAAAACCACACACAACAACAATAGTTAGAAGTGCAAAACGCATAAAGATAAAATGCAGTATCATTTGACAAGAGTTATAAATCCGGATTAGGAGATACAAGCACTCTAATCTCCCACAATGGTCAAATTCAGAGACAAATAGTCATTTTTGCTCTACTGAGCTGAACTCGACATTTGTATTTATGACATCTGGTGTGGAAGGCAAACATATTTAACATCCCCCTGTTTCTGACGCTGATCCTTAAACTTGAACATTGTCCTGCTAGTGTCCTATGTGCCACGTTAAATGGATTTTGTATCCTTTACAGCAGTTTTAGTCCTAAACATACACAACATGCGATAATATCACTTGCAATATGCGCGCGTGTGGGCGTGGGTCCAAATTGTTTTTTGCGCCTGAATCACTTCCATACTTAACATCCGCACCAAAAAGCCACTATATAACTGTTTTTCCACGACAAACCAATTAAAGTCTATGATGTATCAAGATGGAGGTGTTGGTTTTGTTCGATTTTTGGAAACCAGACACGAAAACAAAGTGGCGTTTATGAAATTTTCTTAAGAACTTTGTAACATCTTGATGAAGTATTCCCAACAGACGTATTCGTGCCGGTTGAGTATATAGAAGTTAAATGACTTGAGCTTGAAGCGGTTTCACATTGATCGAGCACAAGCGATTACCGTAATTAATAGGAAATGCACCAATTTCATCGCTCTGCAATGAGTAATCCAATATTGGCTGCGATACTAATCTTCTATGGACCCAGAATTGCCCATCACATGACCAGATTCGTATCAATACGTTAATAATACGTAAATGCAAACGTACATGATGCTACCCCAGTCTAGTAAATTCACTATACGATATATAATAATTGACTATCCAATTATTATTCGTATCACTCCACGGCGATACTAATGTGAATTACCAGAGCTATTGGACGAAGAAGTTTATTATGGTACATCACGAGCATCCAGTGGTAATCAAATATTCAAATAGCCATGCGTAAAAGTTTTTCTTGCATCTATCAGTTTCGCTGATGATTTTTGGGCTTTCGCCACAAATGCATGTGATTTATTTGGAAGCTCATACGGAATTTATAGCCGTCGACAGTTTTGCTTATATAAACTCCCATCATAAAGTAAGTGTAAATAACTACTATAACTCTCATACACGAGATGACAGAATTAACTAGGTGAAACTGGAAAATATTGCGGTGTTTGAAAAGCTTATAACAATTTATCAATTTGCTTCCCTACTTAAAATGTAGCACCACGTCTTTTTACATCTTACTAGAAAACGACATGCAATGTAAATAGTGATTTATATGTACGCGATATTTTATTCGTTTTTGTGCTGCAACATTTGCATGTACTTGGAAATATTTCAGAGGTAGATGTTGCGAAATAGTTCACGTTTAATAAAATCAAAAGATAAATATGGGAATCGAAAATGGGAAAGAATATTTTTTTTATTTATCTTAACTTATAAAAGGAAGGCGTCTAGTTTTATTATTATATTAAAAATATTGCTGTTCGAACTTGAAATCTGACCCCTTTTAACTCTTGTATGTTCTACCAAGCAAATACTTCCTGTTTAAAGAAAAATCTATGAAAACACCACAAAACCACTGCGTATATTTTATGACTTCCCCTAAGAATGCTTATAAATATTTATTTTAGTGATTATGCACCAAGATCGATCATTCCAAACTTGGTGGTTAATCCTGAACCATTCCGTTCCGTAATAAAATCCAGATAATCTCAATAGATATCCTTTTCCTTGCACACTGGAAGGTTGGAAAATATTTCGGTTCTTTGAGATTTTACTTTGCGAAAAAGAAACAATTCAAGGGAAAAATGTGTGTAAGGTGTTTAATACAAACTCTTCTGACAATCAATAAGTCAACATAATAACACCTAGTGTTTATCAAAAAATGGTCAAATATATAAATAAACTTTTCTAATTAATCTGGCAACCCCCTTACAATTGATGGTTTCCATCCTGTGGTGGTATTTGTAAGAAATTAGACGTTAAAAAATTCAATAATAAACCACGGCAGAACTTTTGATAGGAAACTGAATAATTAATGTTGCCAGTTTGTGCTTTGATGGCCAACCAGGAACAAATAAAACAAGCAATATAAACAATTATTGACAAACAACATCGTAAAGTCGCAACTAACAAGAGAAAAAACAAAGTAAATAGATAATAATTATCTGATTAACGATGCATCAACTTTGGCAATAAAATCCAATGGAACTAAATTATCTGTAATCACCCCCATTAAAATCAGTTGTGCTAAAACATTAAGACGTTGGGAGTGATTCGTGGATTTAGTTTTGCAAAAAATTCCATTAGTCAGTTTAGAGAGGTACACACACATACAATAAATTCTGAAATAAATCTTCCACATTTGACCTAGTTATATCCACTACTACTAACAAATATTTACCGAAAATCTCCATTGTTTTTACAATGTTTGTGTTATTATAGTTTGTAATTTGTCATCTAAGACAAAACATCACATACTAAGCGAGAGCATTTCAACAAGATATCAAAATTGAAAGTGGTTGGGTTATTCAAAGCCAGTAAACCGTGGAAATACAGCAAAACAACAGATCTGTCAAGAATGTCACTTAGCCTAGTCAACTGTCCCATATCCCCCACATCGTCTTTTGATTCATTCACAAAATGTGCTTTAGCTGTGATATCGACGTTCATTCGTCAGTTTTCCACTGTGAAATATGCACTCTTTAATTATTATTGAATTACGTAATTAGATTTGAAAAGCTGTTTGATGCAAATCGAATGGCCGAAACGAAACAAAACGAGATTTTAATTGCGTAAAAAAATACGCAATCTAAATCGAAAACGAATTTTAAGCTGTTTTTCATTGTTTTGTTCTTATTAATAAACTATAAGCAGCGCGCGAGAATCTGTTTTCTGGGTAAATTATTAAATAATAAACGAATCAAGATGGGATTAAAGAGATTATTAAGATTTAATAATAACTTTTTCGGTATATAGCACAACGTTCTTTTTGTTCTATTTGCATACAAATTACAAGATTAAAATTACAGGGTGGTTCATGTTTTCTGTTATATTATACAACTATGTAGTATGGTTTTGTTTATCGTATATGCCCAAGTTATAACGCGGATGTACACAAATTAATTTAGCTATTTCCCACTCAACAAGTACAAGCGCGTTGTTACTTTTAATTTAATTTTAACCGCAGGTGTTTATGTGTCGACAAGAAATCCGCTTCAGTTTCATCAGAGAACTAGACTATACAACAAAACCATTCTAATCTTCCAACATTGTTATTATTATTATTATTAATATCCAAAGCCGCGCATGTTGATCACTGCTAAAACCTACTAATAAATTTGCGCAAATTATCTTGTGGAAATAGAAGTGCTGCTGTCGGCCCACGAATATCACTTGACGATATTGCCAATGTCGCTCTCTCGACAGAGCACTATGCAGTTACACTACTATAGAACAACCAGGTTCTCTATGGTTGTGTCTATGGCATCTGCAACATTGCATTACACTCCTTGTAAACGGGATTAAGTAAACCGAATGAGCTAGAATGTGCATATGGGAGCGCTCCTCCAGAACCATTTTAACTGAAATATGAGCACCATCAGCCAGAACACAAACTATGTTTTTATAATGTCAAGTTTAAATGTCATCACATACCCGCGAGGCAAGCTATATTAAATTTTTTTAAAAGGACCCTTATTGTTGTCGGGCTTTTATTTGGGTATCTTCCTTCCTAAATGTCGCTTTTGGTTATTGTTTAATAAGTGCGTGGAGTATCTGTTATGGGAAATTGGACCGTAGTGGCCCTTTGATTCGATATCCAGATAAATAACTTTAGTGATATTAAAAGCAATAGAGGGGCGCCAGAGAAAAAACGGAAATTTTGTTTTTTATGGAGAGAACTGGCTGAAAAATTGCGGAAAATTCACTAAATTCGGTGATTCTATTAAAAATCTAAGATCTATCGAAAGTACGTACATGAAATAAAATATTCGGCCTTTTAATCTGGGTGGCACTCAGTTTTAGCCGCTTTGAAAGTCTTCAGGTAAATTATCAAATATCATAACCCAAGAGTCAAAGTTGTAAATGATTTGGGGAAAAATAATCATAAACAGATTCCTCCGTTTTTCGTTCTTCAAAGAAGAGAGTGCCCCATCTACAAGGCCACTCGGTGTGTAACGAACCATAAAAACAGCTTAGGACGCTAAATTCCACCCAGTGTAACAAATTTTTTTTCCAAATTAATTCAAATGAATATCTGGCGTTGCTCTGTGAAAGTGCTGGTGTCGTTTCATTAGTACAAAAAGGAAATACGAGCGACAGCAGAAAGTATCATTAGAGAACGCCCATTCCGTATAAGTGTCGTACAAATGTATACGAATAAATTCTTTGTAGTTTGCAGCAGCTATACACCAAGGGAAAAGTGTTTGCGTTTTGCGCGCACGTTTATTACGTCTTCTGCTTTGGTCTTGATTACCGTCGACGAGCTGGTGCATTTGTCACTACCTCGTGTCCTTGTGTATATCTATATATGTATGGTCTTGAAAGATATGCGCGTCTTGAAGATGGACACTTTTGTTAAGACTCGTTCGTTTTGTTGAATGCTGCCTTTGTGTTTCGGTATTAGGTAAGGTATATGTATTCGCCAAAAAGCACGCTATTGTTGTAAGATTAAAATGTTTACGAACTGAACTTACCTTATGGCTTTGAATTGAATTTATTACATGAGTTTTTTGCCAACATTGTAACTTTGTTGTGCGGAAAGCACAGCGCTGGGTTTTGGCTTAGAAATCAAATTGGAATTTAAATACTTTTAGATGCTTTTTTAGGAGAAGAATCAATAATTTGAGGGATTTTTTTATTCTTATATTCTTATTCTCAGGAAAAGTAAGAGCGTTATGATATATAATTGAAGAATTAATCTTGTTGTTTCAAGCCTAGATAAGAGCAAAGAGTTAGATGCTAAATAAATTTAAATTCAACCTCTCTGGAAAATGAAGCATCTTCATCAAATAGAGTTGTTGTTAAACGGGTTGCTCCTTCTGGAATCTAAACGATAGGGTTTCATGAGATATCAAAGAGACCTGATAAAATATTAGCTTAAGTGCTTTTGGTTGGAAAATCTGAAGTTTTTTAAGTAAAGATGAAGACACGAAGAACAAATGCTTGTTTTAATTTTGAGACTTTTATACAAGAGTAGATGCTATTTGCTCAGATAGTCAGAGATTTGGAGGAGTGACGATTTTTTTTTCGGTTCTTTAAGATTTTAAATCTGAGTAATTAGTTTATGGACTCTGAAATTTGAAGAAAAGAATATCTAGAGCTCTAATGAGAATATTCATCAATAGACTGTAAATTGTTTTATTGAACGCGAAAACACCTCTATTCCTTCACTTCTATGGATCCGCCATTTCCACATTTCTGATAATATTATTTACCGAAACCAAATAAGAGAAATGTGTCAATGTGTAAAGAAAAATAAATGTAGCTGAAATTCTATATATTTGGTTAATAAATTGAGTGAATGAATAATGTATTTGTGTTATAAGGGGTGAGCGCAGCTCGTTATTTCAAATATTTGGTTCGTTGAAGAATGAATAGAGCTGAGGTAAAAATTTGACTCGTTATATGCGGTAATGATGTCGTTTTTTGTGTGGCTCACGCAATCTTCGGTTCGATTTGCGCCCGAGTTATAGCTTTATTCAAGCAATCACGGTTCCATAAACTAATTAGATTTAATTACTGTGAACCCCCGGTGGCGATGATGACGCGCGTCTGCTACCTGTTTCCCCTTATAATAGTTTGAATCATATGCTGATTACACCACTCAAATTGCTTGTGTAAATCGATTGCAGAATGCTCTTTGATTTTTATTCACCACGGGGATGTGTTTTGTGGACATACCTACTTCTATTTGAGAATGTGTGAGGGAGATTGTGTTAGTCTGTTGTTGGGGATACAAAATGCCGGAAGCAGACAGTCTAATTGGATCTTGCAGCATTCTGTTAAGGCGTTTCCTAATTTCCTTCGCATGGAAATCAACTGATTTCAAATTTCACGCCTTAATACTGTTAAAATAAATTTACAATACCGAAATATATGCTGTTTCACCACGGATAAATGGTAATAAAATGCTAAGTAACGTTATTCAAAAAAATGGTAGCTCGTCCATCAAACAAAACAGTTAATGTAATGGTGAAAATATCATAATGCGCAGAGTGAACGAGAAACCGAGTTATCATATCAAAAGCAAACAATATCAATGAAAACACAACCTGGTTGGGTGTTTAAAAACTGAAAGAAAGCACAGCACATATCAGAGCTATAAATTACAAAAAAAATTGACAATATCAGTGGATTGCAATCGTTCTAGGTTATAGCGAAAAAATATCATTATATTGAGAAAAACCGAAATAACAAAACCAATTCCCATTTATCACTGAACACACAACAACAAACGGGGAAAAAAGCACCCCCACACCCGACAAAACTAATTAAAAGGTTGTGACAACTGATGTTATCTATTAGGACTAATAACGAAACATGTTTTGAACACGCAAAACAACATTTTAATCGGTTGGTCTGTACGTAGTTTAAATGGCTAGTCTTGCATTAAATCGTGTATACTACATGAAAAACTTTGTTGGAGAACATTTGGGTCACACGAGGTAATTATTTCGATCATTCAGTTGCCAAAATATTTAGTCGCCTCATTTACATCGACTGACGAAGAGGAGCTCAAAAATTTTTTGATGACGGATGACGGATGCGGAAAAATTTTGGGTGCTTGTTAAAACTGGAATAAGTTAGGTTAGATTAAAGATACAGGAATACAAAAATGACAGTGGCTCATAAAAATTGACTTAGCTTTCAGGAATATCGAATGAAGTTAAGTAAAATTGATAAAGAAAATAATTAGGTAATTAATTTTTTCGTCCAATTTCTCCAACTCAATCTGTCCTATTTGTCAGATCTTCTTCTGTCTCTGTACTACAGAACAGCTTAATTTTGGGCAACAGTGCTAAAATTTTATAACATATTTTCTAGCCTGTATAACCACAGCACGAAGTAGGTATAATCATCGGGCACTTAACACTTAACTGTCTGTAGGAACCCCTGCTGTTCAACGAAGATAATTTTTATACTCTACTTATATCTCACTCAATATGGCTGTGCAAGAGCATACCCCAATTACAGCGGGTTTCAGGAACAAACAATCCAAAGCTGAAAATCCCCACGTGGCTCTATTAGAAAATAAAATAAAACCATTGTGTGATTAGTTTGAGCCATTTGGCTAGCTGGGAAACTTTTTAATAAGGTAGGAAACAATTTTGCAGTCTTCTTATGTAGGCAATTTGGTGGCGTGCTTTTACCGGTTTATAATGCCAAAACAAATTTAACTTGCGCACAGTATATGGATATTATATGTATATAGAGGAGAAGACATTTGCAACGTCTTGTATTATTCGTGCGGAACAATGTTGTAGTTGTGTATAATTTTCTACCGAAATGTCTTGAATTTCATCCCTTCCCCCACACACTATCCTAGACTACACTAGTCGTAGCATTATGAACTGAACTATTTGGCAAGCAGTGTTGCGCTGGCATTATCAAGCAATTTTCTAACAGAATTCAGTTTAACTTGAAGAGCTTAAAATACAATTATAAGTTCTGGTGCAATCGATTTCACTGCAGTGAATATCATGCGGATTAGAACCGGGGGAGATTTGAAATTTGAAATTATTATTAGCTAAAGTGGACAGGCAGGAGAGTGATGAGAATGTACGAGATATGTATTCAAATTTCAAATTTTCCATGTTTTGAGGGTAGTAAAAAGTTTTACAGTTTTTTCCAAGATATATCTCTGCGTCAAGTGTAGCAGATTTTCTATGAATATGTTTGCAATAAAGCGCGATTTCGGTAGGTTGTAAAATGAATTAGGGTCTGAGACGTAATCCAGACAATGTATAAAGGTAACACATCCCTTAAGTATTTTGATGTTGGAGCCGGTGCTATTGGCTGTAATGGCATTAGCGTCAAATTCAAAGCAGAGCCTGATGTAATTATTTTATCAGACGCCCGAATGTGTCGGATTTAGAACCATCATAAGTCCGTGGAGTGCCAGTCCCAATTGATGTACGATGCCATTTTCATTACATCACTACGAAATGATTTCCTTCATGTTATCCTAGCGGCTCGGTGCCGCATTAAATTTTATCGAACATCAACAGCCATGATAGGCACTAAACTTAAACTGTGTCAATTTCCAGTATGTTTTAAATACTGTCGAAATGAACGCTTGTCTGTGCTTATTAAGTTTATGTTTAGCATGGCAAGGAATATTAATTAGTTTCAAAGCAAGCAGTTAAAGCAATATGTTCTGTGTGCTTTTGACAAACCATCCCCTTTTGGTAGGCAGGTGGAGCGCACACGCATTTTCCGGAAACTGTTCTAAGTGAGTTTTTGCTTGCTCACGAGGTGCGCTCCTACATCATCCCGTTGACCGCGGCCTATTCTCGACCACTGTTTTGTAATTTATTGGCAACAGGCACGCAAAATGCTCCTCTGCACCATGTTACGAAATCCAGTCACGTGGGGGATGTCTGTGGTGGACTAGGTGGAGGTGGTGGTTGTAACGTGTGGTGGTATTGTTTAGATACCAGCCAAATTGCTAATCATTCTGCAGACCTTTTATAGTTAATGCCACGCTATGATTTACGAAGCTATTTTTCTAATGGGATTTGCGCCAAATTCAACACGCCGTTTTTTGTGGGGGATACAGTTTAGCACTTTGGGAAACTTTCCAGGGAGGGACTGGGCGGTTTCATCATGAACAATTAACGTAAACACACCTACATTTTCGGATTTAATATACCTAGAGTTATTTCAAAACAAAAATTCAAAAATAAATAAAACTTTGCTTGGGTGATTGAAGACAATTTATTTGCTTTTTCGTTTTATTTTTTTTGTGAGATTAACTCAGTATTTTTTCGATGTAAACAACAAGGAAAAAAAACCTTTTTTTTGCTTATTACAAATTTAAGAAGCTTTACTTCCCTCAAAAGATATCGTTAGAACACGATGGGGTTGAAAACCTTGACCTATTCGTGTAGGTATTAACTTTGTTTGCTGTTATCTACCTACACACTATTTAAATGAGAAATTATATATTTTCGCAAACACGATTGCAACTTTTTCTATATTAAATTCTGCAAGTTTGTAAAGGTTTTGTTTGTTTTTCTTTGGGTGGAAAATATGAAAAATGTCTCGGGCTGTAATACTTTCCTTTCATGGAGTTTGTTTGTTGTCAATGTCATCAGGGTTCTTTTCACATATTCCCCCGAATGACATGATGTATAATATTCCATCAAAAATGTTGTTGGTTCGAGAGCTATATGCTGCCTCTCTCCTACTTTGGGTGTAACAAGCGTTGAATTCATATCACGCTTCAAAACCAAGACAGTTAGTAAGCTTAATAAACAATGGCGCGCAATTCCTCTGTCCCGCACAGACACACAGAGTGAAGTGAAAAGGGGGATATAAACCAACCCCGTTCGTATATTGCTTGTTGATAGCCTTTATCTGAAGAATATGAGACTCTGTAATAGGATATATAGATAAGCTGTGGCAACATTTGCACTTAGCCGAAGAACTATCTTGTTTGTTTTCTAATTCTGCTGTACGAACGGATTTTCCACATACGTACACACTTGTTCTCTATATGTGCTTTACATATTTTATATTTAGCTGATCGGATTTCCTTCGTTATCTATGCTAAATTCTAAATTTATTAACAAGGAAAAAGGAAACATCAATGAATATCATTTGTGCTTTTCGCGATGGTGTACCCAGGGTTCCATTCTAGGCCTCTGTCTTTTGTCGCGCTACTTGGAAAAAAGAACAGTCACTCCACTATAATACAATAACAACCTTATTTGTATCAACACAATCAACTACTTAAAACTCTTTTATAATTGCATTCTAAAGCAGCTCAGCTGGTGGATTTCTGTACTGTCTTGCAAAGTTTCGCGCTTTTCTTTCCAAACGCAGTCCAACAGTGATGCATTGTCTGTAAAACTATTTTGTAAAAGTCAATGTAGACAATAAATCAAGCTCATAAAAAGCAATTGAACCTATAGAGAAATACATTACAATCTAGCTAATAATAGGAGCAATAGAAATCTGCCATTGACAAGTAATTAAACGTTTTATTGGAACAGTAGCAACGGCGGCAATTCAATGAAACGACAGCCAACTATAAACAAAACTAATAACCGTTAAGCTCACCCCGAAACCGACACTAGGGCCGGTTAGAAGGGCGCCCCCTAGGGACCCAGTTGGCTTTCCTATCAATACAATAATTTATAGCAAATTATTTACGGGGTATTAAAATTTCCACATTTATTTCTAGGAAATATACCTTAATAATAACAATAATAACCCACTGTGCCCGAAATATTTATTGAGCGTCATAAAAAATCTCATTAAAGGGGCTTTTAACCGCAGTTACACCTCGCAGCACGGGGCAGTGATTTAATTTTTTTTAGTATTCAATTAACATTTTTCGTGTTGCCAAAATGAAGTTGTTGGTGCAAGGAGTTATTAGGTCAACTTCAACAACATCCTTAAGCAGTTTTGAAATGATATATTGTACATAATTGTACGCTTATACTTCGCAACGGGGATGATTTAGGTTTGTACAATGTTGGTGTAACAATAGAATTGAAAAGGAAAGGAACTTCGAGGCATAAATTAATTTTTAACAGCGCACTGTGGATTTATTAGAGTGGCTTTTATACAAGCACACACTAAATATGTCAACCGAAAACATAAACTATGGAGTTATTAAGTTGTTGAGGTAAACGAGAGATTTTTTTAGAGAATACGCGGACTATAAAAAAATTAATTATATTCAAAAGTAAATTGGAGGAACGCTAATTTCTAATGGACAAATTCTGCATATGTAAAAGTCGTGGTGCTATCTTTTATTCAGTACTTTTGAATAATTTTTTGTGTTTCAGTTCATCTTCTTTTCAAAAATTGTACTCATAAAGCAAGTGTCCGAAGAGTACATTTAAAATCTTAGATAGGATTTTTTGAACTGTTTTTGTCCGATAACTTTTTTACAGAATTTGATCATTACAAATTTACCTCTCTTATAACTCAAGTGTTGCTATACCGACAAATTTAGATTAAAATTTAAAGGTTGAGTGTTATGTTCATCATAAGAAAGTATGAAAAACAAAAACTTAACAATTCCAGTAGCTTGGGAAGAGCTCATTGTAGCCAACACTGAAATTAAGCGAGTTTTTTGCTGTTTCACCTTTTTAAACCGCTGCTTAGCTGCAAAATTTATTATAATTGACCCTTGGATGTTTTATGGTGGCATAAGAATAACGTGCCATGGGCGGGTCGCTTATCTAATAAAGTTTTGGTCCTGCCCCCAAAACGATGTAGGTCTCCAGTCAGTCGAAAAAAAAAAATAGTGTAAATGTATCATCTTTCCTCTTACACACACTTATACCCTTGACCCCCTTTCTTTTCTGCTGCTTCGTATATACTTTTGTATCCCTGTTATTCCCAGTCCCTAGTCAGAAGCAGCAGCAGCAGCTCCTCCATTGTCCTTTCTCCCTGCTACCCTCGGCTTCGTTCCGCTGTGGCGCGAATGTAGACTAGTTGGCTTTCTAGAGGTAGAAGTGCACGATACTGATAAGAGGGGGTTTGAAGTGAGTGATTCTCTTTCAGCAATTGCAACGGGGCTGCCGTCCTCGGCGTGGACAGCGGCGTCAGACTGTTCACCCCCAGGTACGTTGCGCTTGGTGTCGTGCTGTAATTATCATCACACCGACCGTAGTGCCCTATATCGCGTAGACTCCCACGTAGATATATCTCCCCTATCTGTCGTTATACTACTATAGTAATGTTATCTTATGTTGTCTTATAGGGGATTTGGATTTATCACCTTCACCGACCCGGCTAGCGTAGATAAGGTATTAGCCCAAGGCACACACGAACTAGATGGTAAAAAGGTAGGGTAGCTTTTTATTTACTACTTCTTATATTTTTTACTTTTTACACGAGCTAACCTTAGAAGCGAATCCCTTTGTTTTATTCTGCTGATTCTATCTTTTATTACACCGAGAAAAAACAGTATAAATTCCTGGAAATTAACTGTTTTTTAATCGAGTGGGCAATTCATCATATTCTACAACGAAATCTTTTGATTTTACCAAATTTATACCACCCCCCATTACTGTTCTATATGTATGTTAAACAAATTATTCTGTTTTGTATGTTGATTTTTGTCCATTTAGAGTGATGAAGAGAAAAATGATTACTGCTAATGATGGTAATTATGTGACATAAATCACATTAAAAATCCAATGGAATTACCATCATACATGTTTTGATTTCTAAATAACGATTTACTTAAAATATTTCCATGTTTATAACTACAATTATTTTATTTAATGCATATAATCACAAACTGGGACGAATTTTCCATAAATAAATAAATATGTATTTATGCACCCGAATACAACATATGATTATTAATATTCATAATTAATGAAAATGCGTGTACATTTTGCAAGTTAATTACTTTATTGCGAACTATTTATGTGCACCCATGATTTCATTGTTTCAAATTATTTTGGTGTATAAACAAATCGTTGTATTTTTATATATTTTTTCCAATATTTTATTATTAGCTATTTTATACACTGTGTATGAAATTCAGTTTTTGAATGTAAATTTTTCGAAGCATGTTGGTAAAATTGTTTATTACTTTTATGTTATTTGATTTACCATTGTGTGATGTATGTATAAAAGAAAGTATTCATTGTTTCATATTGTTAATTAGATACAATGTAAAATGTAATTTTTCCTATAATAATACTTATGCAATATTCAAGTAAATAACCATAACTATGGTTTTGGAATACTTACAATAAGTTTACGACATAATCATGTTACTTTATTTTTTATTTAAAAATTTTTGTATATTATCATGCCCAAATCGGTTTTAAAATTCCCCATAAACTCAATTCTATCATAAATTCGAGTTAGAGGGAGGTTGGAAGGCAGTAACACTCTTTATCCTAAAATAGCAGATATTTTTATAATTAATTCATCAATACAATTACTAAATTTTACGCTTTTACTGTAACATATTCTGCCAAAAATAGTCGAGGCATTTACAGTTGAACTCAAAACTAAATAAAAAAGTGCCACTTTATCCTTATTCAGAGTATCAACTTTTATCCAAGCAATAGTCAATTTAAATCGAAATGTTTGTATGAAAAATGCACACAATTCCAATGCATCGAGGAGGAGGCGCACGGAGCTGTTGGCGGTGGTGGCGGCGTAGCATGAGGTTGATTGTGCGGCAATGTCAAGGCAAGCAAACTGAGATTACCAACCTGACAGCGGCGGAACCTGCCCAGCCTTACTCACCAACCCAACAAATGACATTTACAACAACAGCAAATTAAATTTGGTTGTTCGTGCTATAGCCGTCCCATGTACCTACCAGAAAAAAAGACCAACAACAGTGTGGTATAATTGAAATATTATCCTGCAGTTTGGAAAAAAGGAATTTAATTTAGGTGTGTAGGGCGCATTTTTCAAATTGATAGTATTAGTATACGCGATCGCAATTATTTTATCCAATTACTCTGTGGTGGTGGTATCGAATGAGCCCCTCTCTCATATCAAATCATTCTGGATTCAAGAATAATGTAGTCCACTAGAAAATCATTTCTACGATATACACTAATGAGCGTTCCGTGCGCCATACCTACCATACTTGTGCTATGCTTATTCTACTAATGACACTCATTTATTTTAAATCTAATTTCAGTAATTAAGTACCCTTGTAAGGTTACGTATAAGTTCTTCGGTGCTGTGCTCTCTGTTTTGTCATTATTACTTGCTCCATTTCAAGTTCACACCCTTTTGATGTAGGTAATCATAAATGTAACAAATTGGTTCGTATGTTTGGAAAATTGGGAGAAAGCGAACAGCCCTTTCTAAACCAAAAATTTATCACCAGGCAAAAATTAAATTTCGGAATATATGAAACGATTTTTTATCATAATTGGAGTATGAGAGCAAAGTTCTTCAAAATGATAAATAATGCACCACTGTATTTGGGTTTAGATTTTTTGACGTAAATTTGCGCCACTTACAGGAACGATTTCAAAATTGCCTAAGCTACAGGTTTACAAATTTACAGGAATAACGCAGAAGTGGCCCCGTAAGAAATTTCTGTGAAATTGCGTTTAAATGTGTCAAAACTGAAACTAAAAAACACAGATTTACCAAACAAAGTTTAATCTAGAATTGAACAAACGGCCCTAAGCTCCCAAGTCATTTATTTCTTTGGGAAAACATCTGATCTTCACCTGAGGGATAATGCGAATCTCATAAAACTTTTCGTTGTCTATGAATAAATTATTATCCACTTCTGGACTTCAAGCCAAAGAATCTAACATTCTGACTTATAAATCAAATAGGTACCGGAAAAACCAATTAGGAAATTATAAATATGCTGTAATATTGCGATTTTTTCAATAATTTTCATATATTTTTATGAATCTAGTACCAGCCCTCTAGTTAAATACTCTCTTTTCAAATGCTTCGTCAATGTTAAAAGTTTTTTAAATTCGTTGTGGCAGGCCGCGCACAAAATAAACGTAAGAAATGTGGGTTGATTTTAAGCATTTGATATGAAACGTCTGTAGAATTTCTGCCTACTGAGCTAAATACGGCGAGAGTTGCAGTTAATGAAGCAGGAAAATCATAAAGTAGAACGTTTCCATTTCACGATTTCATAGAAGTTTTTGAGAAGCTGTCGCGGCTGACAGCAGACACTGACAGGCGCGGTTACTAATTGCTCTTGAACCACACGATAGCCTGCCATACAAGCGAGACCGTCAAGTCCAACCCCCGGACTTTTGCAGTCAGCAGTTTTCTCCTTAACAGATTTCATGAATTTCCGACCTATACTATAAACTGCTCATTCGTTCAATTTCCAACTGTCCATTTTTCAGGCACAATTATGCTGCTTTTTAATGATTAACATATGCAGATATCCAATGCTAATGGTGTGGTCTTGGTGATGGGAGGATACAAGAATTAATTACAAGCAAAATTATGAAATCCGTTAAGCAAAGCGCGGAATATTAATAACGAATTAACAGAATAATGCTTGAAAGGGGATGTGTATAGTGAATGAAATTGCAATTTGCACAGAGTGAGCACCAGTATGCTTTACGTGCATCTTCTTTACATCGCCGCGTTTTATTTAAGTCGACGAGAGAAGCGCTAGATAGTGTAAGTTGTAGTTGGGGCGACAGATGTTGTCTCATCTGCTCTCGCGCGATCACTGAAATAAAAAGCTGCCCGGATTATATATTATCTCTAATGAAGACATTTTCTATTAAATAGTGTTTGATGAGATAGATGAGATGAATTTGTAAGCTGTAGCATTCCATACAGATGTTTCTCCATGGGCTGTGGTAGATGATGCAATTAATATTTTTCCACATTTACAATTATAAATATCTCGGTGGGGACTGAAATTTATTTGTTGATGAAAGAATGGAATATACATTAGATTTAATCATCTGGAAGTAAATCAAGTTTATCGGAGAACTAAAGGGATTCTAGAGCGGTATTTTATGTCCAAAATTAAAATGCTCTTTCCAAATAATATACAGATTTAATGATAAATTGTTATTATTATTTATCTGTGTTTTTTGCTGGAGCTTGTGAATGGCTTGGTCATAAGTCAACTGGTCCACACTCACACATTCACATTAAGGGTCTTTGTGTCGTTTGGCCGGCCTCCACATTTTAATCTAGTTGTAACCCGTGTGCGATTGCTTTTATCCACGAAACAATGCTTTGTTCGCAACTCATTTTTAACCATCCCTTTTAATGCGGTTTTCTTTTTCACAATTTATTTTAATTTGAAATTTGTTACAGACACATTTCGGATGCCATCAATTTTATCCAAACTGAATTAGTGTTTTGTGCATCTCACTCTCCTTCACTGTCATTCCAAACATTTTTTATTATCAATTGTATAGAATATAAACTGTTTGTGATGCTCTATTATATATTTTTATGTTGGTTGAAATGGGATGCAAAAAATAATACAAAACACAACATTTTTATCGTATGTAATTTTCCTTTTGTTCAGTGTTAAGAGACGGTAGTTAAGGATTTCAGACGGGTATTCTGTACTGTTTAAAGAAATCTCAGGTCTAATCAAGCACATACATTTTATCACAAAGAAACGCATTGCTTTTAGGTACAAAGGAACGACGAATAAAAATCCGATGAAGTGAGCTTCAAAATGATAAGAACGTGTCTTAACTGCAAGTTTATTACGTCGTAAAACTCGCTTTAATATTATTTAAACTGATTTATACAAATGTTTTTTTGGAAAAAAAATAAAATCCAATTACCATTTTATATTCTTTCGAAATTATACCAGTTTATTTTAATCATTTGTAAAAGAAGCTTATTATGTCCTTCTGTTGTAGTATTTAATTTATAAAACAAACCGACTAAATAAAGCATAAACCGTCACAGCGCCACCTCCATATAATGCTTACTTTATCGTAAATTTTCTTTTTATTTTAATTATAAAATTCAACCGTGTGGAAGTCCAAGATAACTTAAAATTACATTTCATACGTCTCTGCATCACTAATATAGTTTTTTAAAAGTACTTCAAATGTAAAAGATTTAATTTAACTTTTTTCGGGTGCTCGTGCACGACGGCGCCGCTCTTAATTAAAATTATGTCGGAAAATACGGCGGGGAGGGCGCATTTTCTTTCACCATTAATTTGGCCACAAATTAAACTAATCCACCACCATCACAACATCAACTTTGAATTTTTCCACTTTTTTTCACTTTGGGGAGGGCGCGCGTGCATTGTCTCAATAAATTTGCACAAACCTCATGAATGAAATGTTGTTTTAGCGCACTGAACTTGATGTAAGAGTGTGCCAGCGTCTAACTAATTTATGGCATTGAATGGTGGATGTCTTAAAAACACTTCAAAATAACAAGTGTTGCTAAACGTAAAAAGCAATTTATTTTTAGGTGGGTTATTCTAACGCACGGAAAACGATTAACTTTTTGTATGGATACAGACACGGGTAGATTTACATTTTTATGCCACTTTGGAGGAAGATTTTTTTCGTAAGGAAAGTTACCTATGGGTTTTTAGTGAGGCGTAACTAAGTTATATTGTTTTCTGTTAAATTTTTACTTGAGGAACTTTGGTACAGTACAAAACCATCTTTAGGAAAGTTCTTCCTGTTTTAATTTATAATTATGACCAACATTTTTGATGTATTCCATATTGAGTTTAGAGAATGATAAAGGACCGAAAAAATGAAAATTTTAGAAGAAGTAGTCCACTTTACAATGATTAGTGTGCAAACTAAAGAAGACTGAGGCGAAACATTCTGAAAGTAGAAAACTCACTGACTTTTGTGCTGAATTTTGAAAAAAAGAGCTTTATGGACTGCCACTACCATTTTTTTGAGAAATTTAAATTGTAGCAAAGAAATTAATGTTGTAGTCAATTACATTTGAAAATATAACTCACGAAGAACCGAGTTATTTTGATATTAGTGGTTTTTAATATTTTAGAGTTTAAACCAATTCTAGAACTACATTTTGTAATAAATAAATCTGGTTCAAAATTTTCTTATGAATTAACTTAACAGTTGAAGTTTGTAATCTGCTTTTTTAAAAACGTGCTTGAATCTAACCTAACCATCTACTCATTCTTGTTCCAATATCTGATTTAATTTTATAACATTGTTGCATTCTATTTTTATGTGCAGTTTATGAAGTTAGGTGAAATTATTGTAATAATAGTCAAACTTAATGGTATTATGTCACGTGCAGAAACTAAGCATTTCCCTTGTACCCCCAAACAACTAATAAAGACTTTTGCTTATTTGAGTTCACATTTCAGTATAACAACTCTTGCACTGCCCGTCGAAATTATGTGATTTCTTTCAAGTTTGCTTTTTATTAGCCCTAAAGGCGCGCGTGTACGCCACACCGCATTCCAATCCCTCTTGTTCTCGCAGTGGATCCAGTGGGGCTGGTGCTCCGAGAGGTCCATGTTCTAGTGGTACTGTTACCGAGTGGGTGGCAGCCATGAATCTTCGAGTCGGGGCCGCGCCTGCAAATGATGGTCGGTCCTGCCCCGTGCTCAATGCCCATATATTAGCGTTTGTGTGCCGATCGATCCAGACCAGACCCACTTGGGTACACTGGATTACCACCAATATACAACTTGTTACTTACAATTTACAAATAAATTAATAAACTTCAAGTGCATCTGGCTCGGACAATTCCATGCCAACACAGATGGGCTTGTGTGCAGTGTGTATCCATTTCCGTAATTCATTGCCAACCATAAAACAGATTATAGCCGTCAATTTGCTGCTGTGATTATTTATCTGATCCTCGAAATGGAAAATATTCCAAATTAATACAAGATGATACCAATTCAACTCAATCAACGTGATTGTAAGGCTATTTTTGTGTATTGATGGTTAATTTAACAGTAATTGCTTTATGAAAATGTTCTCCTAGAGACATAAGTGTCTGCTTCAAGTATTATTAGGGAACCTCGCCGATGAAACGCTTTTTCTGTGAGCAAAAGCTTTTTATTACGATTTGCAAAAGATTTACATCGTTGCTGTGATCTGCAGGCGGTCTCTCAGTTTATATATAAGGATAGCAGAATCAAAGAGCTTTTGATAATCTGTCGCTCTCGCAATTCCGTGATTGTAAAGAATACTTTTTTGATTAACACAACTGGGGCGCTCGTTTCCTTGTCTTGCCTCCTTATCTTTGATTCAAATTATTCACATTTCATTTAAGTATTGTTCTTGGTTCGTTTTGACTTTAATGGTTCAATACACACAAAGCGAAAAAGCTTTTTGAGCTACCCAAAATCTTAATACTAATTAAAACAATCGATAAATATGGAGGATAATGGGTAAATGATATACTTCTGGGTTTTCCCATTCTCTCTTGCATTGTCAAAGGACATATTGTCGAATTTCGCTAGATTATTACGTTCCCTAATGATTTTCTTGAAAGGGTTTCCCCACGACATTTTTCTGCAAATTCCAAACTAATAATGTTTGTAATATGAACTAAATGTTTAGGATTACTCTTTGAAACTGAAGACTAAAGAAAGAAAAATTCTGTATTTATAAATACTCCTATTATTTAAGCTGGGCTGTACTTAGATATGTGGAAACAAATTTCAAACCGTCACTCGGTACAGGAAACAATGCTTAGATACTACAATTTTATTTTTAAAAATTTTAATCAGGACTATATAGAATAATTTGGCACCAGTACTATTTTTTTACAGATCACTAAAATCATAATTTTTAAGTGGGTATTTTAACATGAAAAATTACCATACCACATAGATAGTAAAATAATTTTTTTCAGGGGAATTACGAGTGTAATTAACCTCATATAAATGTGATATAATAAATGTGATTATGATGATGATTATATACGTCTCGTCTACATATATTTACCTGCTATTATTTCATAAATGTAATTATACGCTTTTATTTAGATAATTTAACATGTTATCGCCATCCGCCTCTGACAGCTCATCACGCATAAATTTAGAGTTTTTCGTTGTTTTCCATGGAGCAGATATAAGTATAATCAATAATGATTCTTTAATAATCAGGGCACATTATACAAATGAGCCATAACGCATCTACGGAAAGCTTATTTCAGACCAAAACTCCATCTGGCCTAAGCTGATTTAAAACCATTAGCATTGCACGAGTTTTACGCACGCCATATTCCGCCGCCTCCACCACCGCCGTGCGCTTGCTGTTTTATTTATTATGAGGTATATATACTATACGTTTTGCTTTTGAAACTGAAACGGCTTTTAAAAGAATATTATGTCCATAACGTTTTAGGTGCAGTTTTAAAGCTCCCTCGTCAAACAGCAAATTATTTAAAAACTGGGGACTTAATCTGGGGCTCGGTGTGTATATTCCTACCTCTCAACCCTTTCTTTGAAGCCCCAGGTTTTTGTATGAAAAACATTTTTAATTATTTGTGTAATTAATAAAACACTTAAGTTTGTTTCTCTCCAAGCTGTTATTTTAGGAATTTTGTCTTTAATTAAAATCTCGTCATAAAAGCCCTTTACTTTTTCTCATATTTTTGCTTTTGCGCGCGCTGCTAATAAATATTTAAATTGTTGCTGTGGGTATACATAGAATGTCGGTCTATTAGTAAATGATAAGAATCTGATAAAAGCTTTTTTGTGCTTAAAAAGTTAAAATCGGTTGACGCAGCGGCAGCGGCGCTTAGTTTCTTTTCGATATATACCAGAAATGTTCCACTTCTTTTTCTTACATTGTCTTGTGTAGCTTTACTTAAAAAGCTTTATAAATTTGACGGGAAGAAGAGCAACCTAAAGAGACAGCTTACAGTTTTCGGTAGACAAGCTTTAGCTAAAAACTTCCTACCCCTTTCAATTCGCCTTGTCTATACATTATAAGAAGACATTCTATTTTAAACAGAAAGGAAAAACGAAAACTTTTCCCGCCTGCGTTTCGTACCATATAAACCTAAAGCTAATAAAACGCAGACACGCACTATACACTGGCTATTTATCCGTTTTTGAAAGGGTCATTTCATGGTGTGTGTGTGTTTGTGTACAAAAAGCACAGAGGGTGGATATTTCTTTCGCTTAAAATGTATAGTGACATAAGGCGGCAGGCAAGCAACGGCGGCGCGGCGTCATTTCCAAGGGTTGTGTCAGGTCAGGCTTTTTCGGTTGGGGGGGCCTGATGGGTGGGTGGTTTAAATGGGCATGTAGTTGGGGACGGCGCGTGTCTTGCGTGGTGCTGAAAATGCCGTCTTTTGATTGCCCATAATGCCGCTGTTAGACTCCAAGACGGAAGGAAATGGAACAGAATAATTCAAGCAATTCGTTTATTGCCACTCGTAAAACAAGCAGAATAATTAAAGAGACCCCTTTTTATTTACTTTTATATCTTTTCTTATTTGCCTAATTTCAGACTGCGTTTCTAATAGATGCTTATCTTACTTTGCAGATTGACCCCAAAGTAGCATTTCCTAGAAGAGCACACCCAAAGGTGAGTTATTTATTTTACTAAATCAAAAACTTACATAGCGGAATTTTCTAAGAGATTATCAAGTTTTAATATTCTACAGTTTTTTTTAATTTAAATATACCCTAAACAAAACGATAGGAGGAAAAGGTACACTTTCCTCCCTAGGTCAACAAATTACTATTTCTCGTTAGAGTTAAAAAAAATTCTTCATTTTTAGGAAGGTACGTTCTAGAAACATACTCGGTTTATATTATGGATCTTTAATAAAGAAAATATGCATTATAACTTAAGTTTCGAGAGCAAAACTTGTATTTAAATGGTTTTCAAAGTCCAACAAGCCCGTTTTCGTCTGCTTATAAGCCCCTTCTACTCAGTTCAAGTTTGTCTATTAAATGCTGTTAAAGATATCCATTGCAGGTGAGGGTGACATGACATTAGCAAAGGGGTTATACACAGAGCGGACTCAGTCAGGTTCATTTCCTTTTTGGCGTATTATAACACGGAAAACACACGCCAAATTTCAATTAAGGCCGCCCGATTAAGTAAGCTCCGTTTATGAACAAAATAACTAAAGTCAGCTCGAACATAAATCTTCTGCCAGTGTAACATTGTTGAATTTAAGCTCCGCCATGTTTTAGTGTTGTAAAAGTGGAGCGCCGGGCGACATTACGACGGAAACTTTCGGGTGACGCGCGATAATTTTATTACAGGTACGGGGCTTGTTTTGCTAGTAAGAAAGTGCTCATTAGAATTAGGCGAAACTTGTTCACAGTTTCGGAAAAGATATAGCGTTTCTTTTTCGTTTTTGCACCTCCCTCGCGCGTTTGTGTTGTTTTGTTTTGATTGTGTGGGTGTGGATCCGACGAATACACAAAAAAAACCGAGGGAATAATACGCAACGCGCGCGTTCTGCCCTCACAAGCAAAAAAATTGTTATGCGCATACAAAAGTACAAGATTTAAATTTCAATGGTGAATTTATTCTAAACTTGTTTTAAGTGAATGAAGCAATTGTATAAAAATTACGCGATATTCAAAACAAACAACCTATTCTTCACTTACATATATCTGTATTTGTACCTCGCATAATAGCATTGTGTGAGGTTTCTGCGTATACATCAGCAGGAAAGTGAATATTTTATATGCGCCGTTTTCCAACTTGGTGGCGACCCAAACAGATACAGTAAGTGGGATCTATGCTAGTCAATATTATTTATTGAGTATTTCCCTACAATTGAGAAGCTGAAGATGGGAAAATTCACAGATATTATATTTTAAGATTGCAACAGTTTTTCTGTGTCCTGAATTTCTGATTTCGAAGTCGACGTTATTTTGTAGAGTGAAATAATAATTTTAGGAAAATTTGAAATCCCCGGACTAAATCAGTATATCATATTATAGTTTTCAAATTATTTTTAGACATACCTACTTAAATTTTTAAATGAGATCTTTTCTGTTTTTTCGTAACTTTCTGCGATTAACTTTCTTTCCTAATTAGGACTTCTAAATAACTTAATTTACTGATAAGACTAAAATAATGTTGGTCCTTTATAAGTCATAGAAGATTTTAAATTCTTGGTGTCAAAAAATTTTTGATAACAACTTGGAAAATGCTTCAATTTTTAAGCGATTCATTTTCCGGAACAACAGGATAATTGCTAGCCTCCTTTGCTCATAGATTGAAAATAATTTTTATAAAAATTTTGAATATATTTGGGAATAAATTACGAACATAAAGACACAAAACCGCTTACAAAGTCTTTTTTCCTGTTGATTTAATTACTTGAACGCAAACAAAAATCGTCACTTTCTGGACTTGTCCATTCCAGCCTACGTGTTCCTTTTCCTGACCCCCCTCTGCGTTTGTTGTTGTCGACTGCAGATTGCCGGTGTTGTCTTAAAACATTTTTAATTAATATATACGAGCCATCGTAAAAGCCAAAAACCGTCAACAAGTTAAACTGAAGAGTTTTGCCAGCGCACACTGGTTTAATTTAACAAATTTAACACAATTACAATTAAGCAGAAAATAACGTAATTAAGCAGATGAAACAGAGTGGCCCGCATAGCGTCTGTTTATTGCAAGCCAGGCTCTCTTCTTAACTTCGGAAGCCCGGATTTTCTGAGGTGGCGGGCGTACAGCTGCAATATATTACCTAATACCGACTGCAGATTCGTAGAAGGACGGCTTAGACACGATATATATGACCTAGACGATAGTGGTGCGGTGTATTTACTGTAAACTCGTTCATGTATGCCTAGGTCGATCATGGCGCCAATCCTGCAAAAAAGAATTACTCTGTCAGTGCCTGGGATTCTTTATTGGCCAGATTAACTTAGATTAAACTCCGTTATAACTTCTTAATACTGCTGCTTTGAAGGATTTATAGTTATAATGAAATGTGCACTAAAAGAGAAATACAATTATCGTCTCACAATTAATAAAGCTTCAAATTAAATCAACTGTTAAAGACTTTCATTAATATTTTATTCGCTATATTTTTGATAGATTAATTATGACAGTCATGCACTGACAATCACAGTCTTGTCACAAAATTCTAAGTTTCGCGGTATTATTTAGTGATAAATTAGAAAATGCCTCTGAAAAATTGTATGAGTAGATCCACGAAATATCGTCCGGGTCCAGTGACAACCAGCGCCTTTTTCAATTTTCTACGCGATTTCCGGAAAATCTGCCAAGGTTTGTACCTTACCGAGTTAACAAAGAAAGCTGCAAAAATTTGGCGGGGTATGACCACTTACGAAAAACGTCCATACCGGAAACTGGCCAAACAATTTCGGAGATATGTGGATAACAACTACCATGGTGTATTGCAGGACACGGCGAAATCACGTCAAGAGTTACGGCGAAAGTTGACGAAGAGCAGGTTCCAGCGTAGCCAGTCGCAACTCAAACACTCTTTACAATGTACGATTTGTCAAAGACCAAAGTATTTGTTTAAGATAGTGAGGCAGTCGCAGTGTCCGTCCAAGACATCCTTCTGTATGTGTCACTCTAGGAAAGCTAGAAAAGTGTGCGGTACGCCTCCTCGAGTTCGAGAACTAAACAGAAAAATTAGCACGAAATCACGAATTCCATCAGCCAGGTCTTGCATCTATTACTGAGTTATTTTTACAGTGTATTTGTATGTGTAATGTTTTTGATATAAAAAATCAGTTATCAATGATGTTGCTGTTTTAAATTTGCGTGGGGTAGCTACTTGAAACTTATGAGCATTTCTGGTAATCATGGAGAAAGCTAGAAAGGACATCAATAATGCTGCTTCGGGAAACTTTAAACATCAATGATTTGTTGTTCTGCAATGCCAGTTCTTGGATAAGGAAGTGATATATCCGCAACGCAATATATTGATAACACGATCCTCTCGAGGATGACGGAAGTAATATAGCTCGGCTGTCAGCAACCAGTTCTTTTTCTCAATATGCACATTTCATTGCTATGTTTTCACATCAAACAGCTAACTCACCCCCGACTTAAATTTACATTTCCATTAAAATATTATATTTTCTCGAAACTACATCGCATCGGTAGGTATTATTACAGATTTTTTCTGGCTTGGTTATACGATAATACTGAGAGGCCATTTGTTGTCCGACCGTTCTTTGTGAGTGTGTAACAAATTTTACTACGGGATACGCGCGCTGCATAGTTCTTCGTTTTCCTTTCTTGACTCAAAGCCATTTTGCATGGTGGTTCCGGAGCCTGCGGTGATACGTACCCGGATAAAACGCGCGTATTTAAAAAGATGAATAGGGCTATTTCGTTGATTCAGTTATCTAGAGGTCTTGTTCGGATCTCGGCGGCCGGCTTTGAACGGAGCAATACCAGCATGCAAAATATATGGAGAAAAACGCCTCAACGGCTGCCCCGCCATATATTACTGCAATTTATTTGCCGGAGGAAAGCGACTAATCAAACTGAATAACTCCACGCCATCCTGCGCTACTTATTCTTAATCAAATCTCCATCATACAAACACACATGTTTTCGTTCTTTCGAACATTTCTTTTGTGGAAATTAAAGTATTCGGGGAAAGATGGGAGGCTAATTCAGCATTCATGAACCGTAGATGGTATAAAAAATTTGAAAAATATATATAATTCTAAGTTGTCTTCATATAGATTTTATTGCACTTTTTTGAGAAAACACACATAATCTAAAATCTATCCTGTTCCTACTAAATACACACACACAGGATTATTCATGATATTTTACGTGGCTGCACTAACAGTAACAGAAAAATTATATTCATTCTTTCAACCCACTTCAATTTGTTTTTCATATCAAAAAACTAAATTGTAATTGAATTTATTGATTTCCATTTTTCTTTACAAATACTTTTCCTCGTTCCAGAACGCATCCAATCGTGATGCAACCAACCTTTTTAGTGATTGCATGCAATACAATGATATTTTTTTCGGTATCGTTGGCATCTACAGGAAGTGTATAGTTCCTCTGCCATTTGGAAAATCGACCGCGACCACATCTTAGCCTGAAGAATAGTCCTGCTGACGTATTAAGGTATACACGCGATGCCGCGCATCCGAGCAAATCAGTCGATATCGACCAAACTTGGAGGTTGTGACTGCCTCTACTCCATATATAAACATGTAACAATGTTAGTCAATAAATGTGATATATCAGCAATTCTTACGAGCGACAGCCGTTGCCGCGCGAATTACTGACTCTAATAAAACACCGCCTGCGCTGATTACAAAACATATAATAAAAAAAAGCCAAAGCCCTGGAACAGCTGGATGACCAGCGAGAGAGAAGGAAGGCGCTGTAGCTCCATCTATATTATAACCCAACGCGGATAATGTTTGAATGAATTAGACAATAGTGAAAGTTTTTCATGCCAGGTGATTTATTAATCATCACAAAAGGCCTTTCAGCGCGACCCTTTTTTGTATTTTTTAATTACGACCGAAATTTTTTGATGCTAGATCAATAACAAAGGACAGATGGTGGGATGATGGCTATTAAACAATGTTTAGTTCTTTGTTTACTTTAGCATTAAACATTTTTTCGACGATTGTTCTATTAGCAGGACGAGTTACCTCATAAACCGTGTAAATATGAACCTCTTCATGGAGTCTATTCTACATTAAGATACAGTGAGTCTTGGTATAATACGATGGTAATTTTGCAGTTTTTGGAGTCGCGCCAACCAAATCAACTCGACGTTTATTTCAACAATAACAATTCAATTATTTTACATTTTGTGGGTGTTGAATAATTATATATCCAAGATTGCCCAAAGTCTATATATGTAAAACTCCGAAATTTAATCAAGAATGTCTAGAGTAGAGAGTAGAGGAGCAACCCACGTATGATTTTCTGTGAATTCCTAGCTTGCACTTATATCGGAATTGAAATAAAACTCTACGTATCATGTGAGCTTCGCTCTGTAGAACTAATAAATAATGAATGTAATAATCATAGAAACCAAAGCAATTTCACGGCATGTAACTTATAATATACTTCGGTCGGTACCTAGAGGTGGATGTAGTAGAAGTAATTAGTTGATGCAGGTGCGCCAGTTTCTGAAAAAAAAATGGCTCTTCCCAGGAAAAGTTCGTATTATAACCAATGGAGTACCATCACCAAAACAGCTATGGAACTAGTAGACTCCCGTCATATTTAATGTGTTACTATGCATGAATTTGGTGGTGATGGTGGTTTGCCCGAAGATTGGATCATCGCCGTCGTTCATTACGTTCATTAAATTTGGCGTGGAAAAACTTTCTGGTGAATTTCACATTATCCCATCCCAGGCGAATCTAGTTGCATCAATCATGTAAATAGAATAGACATGCATAATGAGTGTAGATCGTGGTTTTTGATTGTCGTGCTCTGTCGTCGTGCAACAACTCCACAGAAGTGGGACAAAGATGTTCACAAGTAGACGCAATACTGTTTTACAAGAGCTTGGGGTTCTCCGAGGGATCGTATTTAGATTTAACAGGAACACGTAATAGGAGGAGTTTGATACATTTTACCCGAGGAATCCTAGTCGCATCCCCAATGTCGGTCATCAGTATATTCAACTGGAAAAACTTTCGTTAAATAAGTCAAACGTGGTAATTACAATGCTAATGTTAATGGTATGTATTGTATGTAACCAAGTATTAAATTATTTCTTTGCGTGTTTGAGCTCTGTGTGGACGTTTAGCTGTAAGCAATGTGCTTTGAATGTTCATATATTACAATGGCGTACTCTGAGCTTATATGTGTCTGATCCTATCATTGAATTTGATAAATTCTTATTACATATTTACTAATGTTTACCGGTAAAATGTATTTATTGTTGCTTCGTTTAATGCAAATGTGTCTGCTAATGAGTCTACCATCATACGATTAGAGCCAACTCTATTTCATTTAGAGAAAGTTAAAGCAAAATCCACTATCAAATAATTTCGTTCCGGCGCCTCAAAGACAAAACAGCACATTTAATTTCGCTGTAAATGAAGTACGTATTTCATGTAAGTTTTCATATTTTATGGACTAGGGAAAATGGGATTTAACTCTTTATAACTGTAAAATCTACTTGTAGTAAAAGAAAATACTTTGTTGGACAAAAGCACATAAATTATGTATTCCAGGTATGACTTCACGTATAAGTATATGTTTCACCATTTTTATTTCGTTCCAGACGCAATGTTGATATTTTCAGTGGTTTAGAATGATTTTATGGAGATATTTATATTGTTAATAATAAAACCAAAAAAGGCACATGTCAAATTTAGTTAGCCACTGTTTCCCCTCCAACGCAAAATTGTTATGAAAACCAAATTTCGATAAGCTTACCTAATCTAAAATTATACATAATTATAAAGTAGCTGTTTTCTAAATACGGAATAAATAAATATTTGTTTGACATAAACATTGACATACTCCAGTTTGAAGCGAGCGTTAGGTGCTAATGTAGTCTACCGAGTGCTGAGAGATACAGTTTGGATTGATTGTTTGTTCGTAAACAAATGTTTCATCAACATACAACTCCGCGCTGGAGCCAAAGTTCAATACGACGACAGAAACTCCACTGAATTATTTCCTCAAACACACTTCTGTGCTTGGGGAATGCGTGCCTTTCTATAAAACATAAAATGCTGAAGGTATTTTCCAATAAAATTCATTAAAACCGTTATAAGTTAGTTACACTAAATCAAATATTTGTTGGGGAAATACAAGATAACATTGCAGAACATAAACATTGTTTTATTTAGAGTTGTCTTTTATTTCAACGACATGTCTTTGTTATTGTTGAAGATGAATTTCCATAATGATTTAGCAAAGTTTGCACACGAACTGGAAAGCAAGGCGAAGTAAATTTGGTGAAATTGTTGTTGGAGTAATGTAATAAAGCAAGGAGATTAGTATGTATTAAGACATACATCTTGGAGGAAAAAATGCTGTGGCTCCCTAAACCGAATCTTGAGACAAATATAATTTTAAAGTTATAAAGTGGGCCCGGGTGCGGCGAGCCCCTGCACCCGCCTTCTCCCCCGCTCACACTGCAAGGAGTTTTCGTGGAAAGTTAAGGGTACATATAATGAGTAAGGGTAGAGGCTCGTCAGTGCGCCAGCAGCTCCGAGACTGCGATTTAATGAGCATGAAATCCAAATGGTAATTTGATTTGGACTTAATTAACGCCGTACTCCACGAAAGTAGAAAGACCCTGGTGCTCCTCGTACGTTGTGTAGTTTTGGAACAACCCAACAGTGGAGTCGTTGCCTAAATGACGAGGCAACTCATTACAGGTGATTAAAAAAAATCGATAAATGAGTTGGAAATAAACAGGCGGACGCGACGAGTGTATTATTTTCAGCTTGATGAAGCTCAGCTGAAATAAGTGTACAAGCCAGTGTAAGAACTGGCAAAATGCTAATTAAACGGGCGCTGGAACACTATGTAACAAGGGATTAGGCAAAAAACAGTTCAGTTGAATGGGTTGCTTGTCCGATTGGCCCAACAAAAAGGCAATGGTCTTAAAATTACCATGTCCCAAACAAACATAATTGAGCATTTCAAGCAAACACAAGACGTTCTGTGTTAGAATAAAACCGGTAATTGAGGAATTAATATTTGAAAGCGAGCCAAGTTGACGGAGGGGCGATGGGAACTTACCGGTTGTGTGAATACTTAACAAGAGACACGACTGTAGCAGTCACAATGCTGCCAACTTTACACTGTAATTCCGGAAATGTAGGTCGAAATGCAAGTCTTACTTTACTATATATACTCTACATAGTACTATAGTAGCGCATCAGGGAAGTTTCTTTATTTTTTAAACAGCGTTTTACAACAACGCATATACATGCATTACATTTCAAATGTCTTTCGGTTTGAAATTTTTATGGTTAAACCCATCAAACAACTGTCTGATTAGCTTCATTTGTACACAAATCTTTTTCGCAGCAACATATAAAGCTATAATCTCCACATAATTTCTTTTAAAATGGCGGCTAATCTTTAGTGCCATCTGTTGAAACTCCAGACCGTCTCCGGGTGTCCCCAGAGTTTCATTTCCAGTAATTCTCGGCGCTATCGGCACTCTTCCCCACGCATCGTTAACATATTATGTGAAGAGCATTTCAAATGAGTCGAACTAACTCCTCCATTACGTACCATCATACAAGAAAGGAAACCAGAACTAGACAAATTATCACTTAGATATAATTCGCTAATTTTTATTTTCCACAAAATATGCTGAAACTCAGTTTCTTGGAACAAAGTTGTGTATGAAATGACTGCTCTAATTGAGCAGTATTTATATGCGATAATTGTTAATTGCTCAGGACCAGAAACTGCTTAATTACACACATCAAACCGTGCATAAATCGTATGAATTAATCCGGGTGCCGTAATAATAATCAACCCGTTGCATTAAATGTTTCGCTAAACAATGTGCACTTATTAAAACAATATGAAACTAATTAAAGCCGCCGCTGGCGGCCCATTATACACCTTAATCCATTGTGTAAGGCTTTAAGCAAATTCTTATTTATAATAGGAGCAAATGTAGCCTCGTGCTGTGTGTATTTATATCTATGCATTTTGGGGGACTACTGGATTAATATTAATATAAATTTACGAAGTACAACTGTAATCCTAATTTTCCACTATATTGGCCTTTTAGTTCTGGATCCAAAACGCGCCGGTGGATCAATGAAAAGGAGTTATATTAATGGGGCTCAAGTATTAATCTGCTTTTGCCCACAATCTCATCAATATCGAATAAATAATAAATTTATCCAACTAACTAAATTCGAATCCCACAAGCTCAACTTCCCGGGTTCATATTCTTTAATTGTAGATTATGTATAATTTATCTATCAATTTTCGCTTCCATTATCGCGAACTCTACTGAATCATCGTAAATCATAAATCAATCATAAGGTATATTTTTAGATGAGATGTTTTATCCGAGTGTATAAAACGTTGGAATACAGAGAAGTGTTGGAAGCCGATTCAATCATCAAAGGCGACTAAATTTGACTTATTACCTATTTGCTACGAATTTAAAGAAAATTTGTCAACAAAAAATATAAGTAGATAAAAACAATTTAGGTCATCATATTTCGCCTTTAAGCAAGTTATATTTATACGAAGTTATTCGCCTTATTTTTCAATTTTTCGAGTTCAGGATCATCATCATCATCACAATATATTATAATAATTCGCTCCCAAGTTTTCCTTAATGTTTTTCCTACAAGAGATGTATGAATTTGTTACACTTTTCCAGATTTTATTAACTACCTCCGTTTCATTTCGTCGGTTTGTTATGGTGAAAAGATTAATTAGCAAAAAATTCCTCTTGATAGAACAACTGAAATAAATTTCCAATTTCAGTTGAGCTGCGGTACTGAGGCTAAAATGTCAATTAAATCCGAGGTGTAAAATGCGTCATTAGTATTTTAGTATTAATGCCATTACATATAACGACTGATGTAACTCAATTGAGGATGGTTCTGTTCTGTTGGTTGGAATAGTTGCCATAAACTTAGCTAAGCCAATAATTATTGCCGGCGTAAATCTTGGTCGGTGTAGATGTGTAGTGCCGTCTTGATTTGCAGCTTTGGCGTGCTTCGGGCTGTTGGCGATTGTAAAGGAATTCTAGTGAACATCTGGTGCTGTGCCATCTCGCTCCAAAACATGCAATAAGGTGAAATCAGACATATTACACCATCCAACACATAAATTTACTTAAGTCTTGTGCGCCGGATCAAAAACTTAAGAAAGTTGAAGGTATAACCAAATGACAAAGCCAGAGAGTTGCAGTGTGCATGAAGAGGAACACCATCAGCTTTTAGATCAAGTTCTTCTGCCGGCTCCTCTCCCACTGTCTTTTCAACGTACAACCTCAATCTCAAACGTGACCTGCATCCGTTTATGCGGAATTCCCCGCGACCTTGAGTGTTTTTTGTGTTTTGCCTGTTTGTTTCTTCCGGGCGGAGTCAGCTGTCGTATTTCCTACTTGCATTGGGAATAAAGCGACACTCTACAGACATTTATATTTCACTTAGATTTCATTGGATTATCTCGGATGGGAAAAGTGGAGATTTGTGGATGTTTTTTTCTCGAGTTGTTTCTGTTTCACTGCCACAAGTGCACGGAATGGGGGAACAGCTATATATTTCTTCGAGCACATTCCCGCAACCCTTAAAATTAAATGTATTTGTTTTAAAAACACTAAAGTGTTATATGCCCGTTTTTTTGAATTATTATTTTTCCCCTGGCGAACACCCTTCGCATAAATTATCGTCTTAAATTACATTCTATGTTACACAATACTTTGTTTTTTTTCACAAAACATTTTGTTACAATTTACAACTGAATAGAATTTTAAAATAAACTAATTTGATGCAACCTACTAGAGCACTATCCACGTATTACTCATACAAAATAAGGATAATAACCCCTTGTAATATTTAACCCCCTTCTTTTTTCCTAACAATACTCAACTGTGAGGTCTTGAATGGTTCATTTCTCTTTTAGAATATGACGCGTTCGGTAATAAGCCGTGTGTAAACGTCATATTTGCAGGTTTTATACGATATCCATTGTTCTGAGGCCTGGCATTGTCTCAAAGTCATTTACATTCACGCAGTTTGTGCGAAGTAAGCATCAAGGCCTTAATACTGGATGGTTATTAGTGAAATGTACAGCATACCGTTTTTGCTGTTCTATGCATTTTCAAGTATGGCTCTTCTGATGTGAGCTGTATATGTGTTTGTCAGATATCGTGCAAATCCAAACCGTACCATCATCTAGAGCTAGACAGTTCTTTTATCTTATTGCTTTGTTTGTGTTTTTTTGCATAGCGACGGCAGTGCATAAAGTAATATTAGGCTTCTAGACCAAACCAGGAAAAACAGTAAATGTCCAAAATGTCAGACAACACCAAGGGGTTTGTTCACGGTGGGATGCCTACAGTTCAATTGGGCGTTATACTAAAAGCAGCTAGAGCAACATTCCAGGATTAGTTTAATATAAGTTCGTGACTATAACTAGGTTATATTACCTAACATTTTGACATTTAAACTACCCTTGATTTTCCCTTATAACCTACGTCATATTATACGGAAACAAAATAGCCACATTCCAACGCAATTCTCTGTAATATAGATTTTAGTGAAACCGAAAGGGGATGGGTCATTTAATTTAATAGCCAAGAATGCCAAAGAAATTCTTTTATTGACATATCGATTAGTTGGACATATTTTCAATAATGAAATGCGTCAATATCCTGAGCTAAATAGTAGCGAAGTGAGATTTAAGCTTTAGCTAAGGCCGAAAATTTCATTGCTTTGAAGGACGATTGCACCCTTGTTCTGATTTTATTGACATGTCAATCTTATTGTGGTGAGAAATTTTTGGATAAAACCGGTTCAATGGAAAAAGTAACTCTATACCTAGTCAGTTTATAAACTAGAGTGATCATAACATTTTTTGTAATACTGATTACTCAATTATGCTAAATTTAGGATTAAGGATTATGCACTGGATGCCTTGGACATATTATTATAGACTCATTTAGATCAGAATCAGACTGTGCGGCTTTGCTATTAGAACCTTCATCACCTGATATTTAAGAGCTTTCAAAGCTCCATTAAGTTAAATGATAAATTTCTGATATAAAGTACACTTTTTTTAACTCGTCAGTTAATAAGAATATGGACTAAAAACTAATATTGTTTTTCTACCGAATAGATGATTTTGTTGAGTGAATCGTCAGTTTTCAAAATTATTGTGATTTGGTTTATAGGTTGATGCAGGTATATGAAGAGCTGATTTTGAGATTCATGCTCATAATAAAAAAGCAGTTATAAGTATTTACGATAAAATAAAAGTTTGTCGGGGTTGTTTATGTAAAAGTGTTGTTGAGTTGTGTACAAAATAATGGCAGTTTAAAATAAAATCGTATACAGCAGGAAGTTTTTGGCTCATTTCATCTAATTTAAGGCCGTAAGCCTGAGCGCGGAATAAATTTTAGTGTCATTCAGGGCTCTTTAAAGTTTCGATGCGTAAATCAAAGTTGGAAAATTTAAAGTTTGTCGCGCGAGCGGACGAGGGCACATAAAAAAACTGCAAAATATGAACCGACATCTCAGGGGCAGAGAATTGCAATTCTGTCAAAGTAGTAGTATAGGCCTATATAGGGTGAGTGAGAGAGCGACCGCGCGCGGGGGTCTATTGCGGCGCCATCGCCGACGAACGGCCGATCGGTCGTCATGGTGACGGCGGGTTCTGAACGGATCGCGGCGCTGGCAATGTGCAGTCAGTTCCCGCCATTCCGCGATACGACGCGCACTCTCTTAGTCACGTGGAATTAAACGCGCTTGCGACGACTCCAGATCTGAAAAGTCCTGCTGCTCCTGGCACCCGGGCGAAAGCTAGCCGCCGTGCACACCGTACGTAAGCACCCGTCGCTGCACTAACCGCCCCAACTCTCCGACCGCCAACCACCGCCGCTCTGTCATTATCTTCGAAAAAGTAAGTCCTGCTTGCTTCACTTATCATTATCCCTCTAATAAGTACGTGTGGCTTACTGTCTGTTGTTTAATTATCATGATGACGATGCCTCTCATTTTTTACGTGTTTTCTTCAGCCTCAATCGTGATGTTCTACTCGTCATCAGACAATTTTTCCACATTATTATTGTTATTATAGTCATACAGCATGGGCATGAATTGACCTCGTAACCTTCCTGCGGGCACCTACACTTTTATCCTTACGGAGGAAGTGATATACAACAGAGTACAAACTAATCTTGTGTGATATTGGATTGCGGTTTACTGTTTGATCTCAAATTTAATTCACTCCACCAAACCTCGACAGTTTTTTTATTAAAAAAATCACTGCAGGAATTAATTCCACAACATTATGCCCCCACGTTGATTTATTATAAATTAATCTGGTTTCAGGCGCGTGCTGCAGGAAAACACAAACCGATCCCCTCACTAATCAAAATCCATAAACAAAATTACCCACAATTTAACTCAAGTTTTCTAACTTTGTGCTCACTTGTACGTTTTGTTTTTTAAGGCGCACAGGTATTTGAGTTTCGGTGGTTTATAACTCCTATTATTGATTTATGCTAATTGTGAGAAAACTAGTTTATATACGACTTCGTTTCGAAGGAGATTTCTTAATACCTACTCCGTTGCAGGTTTACCTTGCCCAGAAAAATACACAACAATACGAATAAGTGCATGTTTTGTGGAGTTTCTTGCATCATTATTCAAATGCATTGTACTTATACCGAGCATTTCATGAAAATATTAATGTTGAATAATGTGACGACATAAAAGTTTATATTATTGATAATTTATTTGCGTGTGTTCAACAATAGACAATACAACTGTAACCTGTAGTGATGATGTTGCTGAAACTTTAGAGATAATTATAATATTATCACACTTGAGTTATGCAGAAAGAGCACATATTATTTACATACCATACAGTCATCATTTGATTTCTTTATTACCATAACAAAATATTTACTATCACAACACAGAGAGCAAAGCTTAATTCCGTTTATTACTTAATCATGAAACGAAAATTTTAAAATGAAACTTACCCTAATTTTTATTAAAATCATAAACCATTTTGTGAAAAAGTATAAAATTATTGTAGCTTTTACATACTAAAATCTGTAATAACTGGAACTGCACACAAAAATTTGACCATATGAACTGCATTATGATGTGGATTTTGGAAAACTTGAAAACTTCCTTCGTAGTTCATATATTTTTTGATCTATAACTCAAATTTAAAATGAAATAAGAAAATTAAAAAGTAAAATTATAATTATTGTTTTATAAAAAAATTATATCGTGTTATTGTGAATGAAAGGTGTAAATTATTTTCGTTAAAATTTAACATAATAACGTTGCTTTTCCACATTTACCTAATTACAATTTTTAAGCCATCAAAATCCTGCAAAATCAATATTCAATTAGCCTTAATAATATATAAATGAATACATCCTGTTCAATTAAATTAGTTTCTCACATTAATCACCCCACAGTATTAATAAGCATTTAATAACCTCTCTGTCAATCATTACGCAACGTCTTCATGGCACCTGTAAATTGATCCTAGACGAAGGTAGGAAGTCGCCAAGTTGACCCAACCAACAAGCAACAAACCCATCATGGTACATAACCTGCACTGTGTCAATTAAAACGACTACCGGCATCATTAAATTTGTTTGTTTTGAAATTATCGCGCGCAGAGAATTAACAGTTCAACCCTGCTGGCGATGATACAAATGAACCGTCGCTCGCGTTTATTTATTGATCTTTAATTATAGGGTTTTTGTTGGGGGTATATGGAATTATAAATAATAATTCGGTCAAATTATTTTCCATTTTCTTTTATTGTATATACAAAACTGACAATCAAAGCTTTCATCGGCGGATTTATATACAAACACCTAATGATATTTGGTGTTTTAATTATTTATGAACCGAATGAATATTTTATGAAGATTTTTATTCAATTTGAAAGTTCTCTGTGTGCGTTATTAAAATGTCAGTGGTTTCGAATCGTGGTAAAATAAAATAAAGTGTGTAAGATAAATCTTTCATTTTAACACTTGGAGTTTTTTTCAAAGCGCATAATTTCCAGAGAAAATGCTTTTATAAAGCGCGGATGTAAAACTGCGGGAATATAATATTATTTATTTTGTTGGAACATATAATACCTGAAGCTGCATGTTTTCTAGTTTCCCTGGTAAAAGGACATTCCTAAGTATTTAATCAATATAGTCAATCGGGCTTTGCTGAATTTTCTAAAGATTAATTTGATAAGTTTGCTTAATAGGCAGTTTTTGTAACTTTATACGAAGCAAGGTTGGCCATTAATGTTCTCCGGGCACAATATTTGGGCAGAAATTTTGAGAAAGTAATAGGGACTATGAGGCAGCGCGCTCTGCGTTATCCAGCCTTTTAAGTGTAGAGGCAACGTTACATAATTAAATTTTATAAACAGAAAAGGCATTGCTTTATCGGATGACCTCGCCCGCTATTCCCTTCTCCAAGTTCATTCAATCAGAAGGATTCTGTATACCGGAGAAGAGCTTTTCTAATCGATATCAGTTTTATTGGTGAAACTTTTTGAACTTTAATGCTATATTCGCTCTGGGCCACAAAGCAGTGTTTGCCCATTTGTTATTTGGTATGTTTTTCTAGGGTTTTATATGTTTTTCTGCTTGTTTTTGTACGTTGTTGAGTTTCTTTTGCATCTATTTTCGCGGCACGTGTAGCTATACGTGATCTAGAAACTCAACGCGCCCCGGCGACCCCTTTTCCAAGTCGCGCGCACACACCCCTTTTTTTAAATCGTTTTATTCATTTTCGTCTATACAATGCACTGCTGAGCACATTGCCTTAGCACTCCAGATGAACCTCACTTTGCCTCGGTTTTATACCAGGGGCACACCGTTACACAATCCGGAGGACTTTTCAATATTCTATTTACTTTTTTGCCCCTACAAATCTCCCCTCATTCCTTCGATGCGAAGAAATCAGTTTGCTCCATTAGCCAGTGGACGCTTTTTAGTCTAACAAATGCAAAATTCCGTAACAGTTCACTTTGCGTGGGTAACCGAAGCAGTTTCAAGAGTGGATACAAATAATTTTATTTAGAAAATTAAAGAAAACTTGAAAATTTCAACTTGAAAATCAAATTTTAAACCGTAATATGCATAAAAATTTCATTACCATGAATTTCATATTCCAGAGATTGTGTTAAAAAATAAAAATCATCAAAGTTGATCAAAATTATGTAAGGTCTCAAATATCTTTACAGTCTTTTTCGTCTTGGATCTATTTTATCTGTAAATTTCGTTCCATCAACTTCCTTTTCCACCTTCAAGATTTTCAAAATTTTTGTTGTTTCTGTATATTTTCCCCTTCATAATATATCTTGGAACGCTATGGAATTCCTAATGAATCCTGTTGTAATCATGTTTATATTGTATGTAAATTTGACAGTGTGTAACCAAAGTCATAAGATGAAGATGAGCCATTAGACTGTAAAACGTAGCAATAAATTTGTGGTAAAGAGCGAGTGTATTGTGGATGAATTTAAATTGAAACCCTAATATCTCTATTGTTGTTTAACCAGTTAAACTAACACGTTATTTAGCACAGTTCGACAACACACCCGCTCGCGCGGTAAAGTTAATGTAGGATATTCGCGGATGACTGAGATGAAACAGGAGATATAAAAGGACAGATTATCTGGGCGCGCTATCTCACCTGGTGGAGTTCCGGTGCAATGCCGGATAATATTCTCTTATCGTGCCCCGCGCGCGCCCCAAGTCGAATAAAGATGGAAAATAGTAATAGAGGCACACAACCATCTCTGCACCTGACTGGGATAAAGATACGGGAACATCCAAAGCTATCAGCCTCACAGTTCATTAGCGGCCTTTGCTGATCGCTTCACGCACAAATCCGCGAATTCACCGTCATTATCTGCCACCCCGCCCGCGTCCCTTTACAAATTCCACACCACGTAAATTTAATACTTTCAACTCAACCCCTCCAGGCACTTTGCAGTTTCGTAAATATGCTTATTGTACTTTTATTTTCATTCATTTTAGAAAATATATTTTTCTGCTTCCCTCGGGTCGGATTTATTCATCATCGCAAAGGAAGGAGACACAAGGCGAAGGCTAACTATAAGTTCAATTTGTTTATGGAGTTTACAAACACGAAAAAAACGCCATGTGAATATATTCAAGAATAACAAGTTAATAACACAATGTTTGGTAGAGAAATTTTTTTAAGTCTTCAAATGATACAAGAGGGCATTTATCTCGATGTATTGGTTTGTTGGAATTGACTTCAATGTTGTAAACACGAGAATTCAGGTGCTTTTTTATCAAAACATGTTTACAATTTACAAGCGCATCACTTTGAATTGGCCTGAATTTTTTTTATAATGTAAATTTCAACCAAAGATTTGTAACTATTAATTTCAGTTTATTTTGTGTTTTGACACGATGAGATAAGGGTCAGTTCTTCATTCAATTAATTCTCTAATAAAAAAACTACGTCTATGTCCTAATCATTCTACTGTGTGATTTGATTATTCCCATTTTGGGCATCTTCCTCAAAACTCCTTGGACCAACCCGGTACACAAAACAAGTTAAATTATTACTGTTTATGTTTGAAAAGCATTATTTAATTAATCCTTATGATAACATCATTCAATAGCAACGATATAATTACCTGTTTGCCTGACACAATATAGGAAAAATCCAAAATAATTTCCAAATAACATGCAAAAGCACCCAAATAGAAAAAGTTAATGAGATAGATTAAATAGACAAACAAATACATAATTTATTAATAAGTTGATGGAAATTGTGTTCCTGGTTTTTATACTGGATGTTGCTTATACAAGTTAATAACTTTTTAATATTTTGTATTGTTTTTGTCAAATTGTTTGTACAAAAACATGTATATAAGCCCACCCCTGATATAAATTCGGTAGTTAGTGCGTCAATTATTTACTAATGGAGTAACGCGTGGTGATGAAAAAATAATATTGAATAATTGTGTTTGTTTTGTATGTCTTAATTATACAGCTAAAAAAGCTAACACTAACTCAACGTTAGAAATAAACAGCTTAATAACTATCGATTGGTTTATCTTTTATATATAGGTACCTATTTACCTAATTGCTTCGCTATTGACTTAACTATATTTATATCGAAATATATAAAAACTGTTGCCTCTACACCGTAGAATCAATAATGAAGTGAGGGTAGATTATTTAGTGGTATATAGCCAAGGTAGACGAGGGTCTTAGTTTAAACTTGCCCCCCGCCTAATCTCCAAAAGGATGCTAAGCAGTTTGGTTTGTAGATGGCAAGGCAAGTCCTGTTTACCTTCGCCCCAACTTTAGCAGTACATCTAGGAACAATCCAGGACCAAGATAAACTCAACTCCTCTCTAAACTTTCCAGCACCCTGAGTGTAAGTCTACGAGTAGGTCCCTCTCAGAGCTGGTGCCACCTTCTGACATCTGGTGCTGTGTTGTTGTTGTATTACCCAGAGATACATTTCACTGGGTGGTAGGAGCTCTACATTCAAGACAGATCAGCTGGAAATTCTTGTTGGGGAAAATGGACGCGACGACAAGGAGATACCATTGTTGTTGGATTTGTGAATTTGATGAATTACTTGGAAAATGCTTGTTGGGGAAGAAGAGAAAAGGCATTGTGTTCGAATTGTATGTATAAAAGAATAATCGAAATGTGGTGGAAGGAAGCAGAGCTCCAGAGGAACATGATGATCAGTTTTATTATACACATACAGCTTGTCTACAATCTGCACGCGTTTATATGGAAAATTTAAATTCGTTGTGATTCGGAGTCTGACATGATCTGTTCCAGAGGTTCTCAAAGAGCGAATCGTGACCGATTTCAAACTAAACAGGCAAAAATACTTCTCGTAGCGTCTAGTGCACACTCTTATATATACCAAAATACTTCAGATTAGGGTGAGGTTAGGTCTAATATTATCCAAAAACTTGATCATATATTTTATAGGAATAAAATTTAATTTAAAAAAATTGTAAAACGCTTTGAATGAACATAATACTAGGAAAATTGAGTGGTAACAAGAGTTACACTAATTTATAACAAAACGAGAAGACAAATCAAAATATAAAAAGAATATATGTAATAGCAATATATGTTACTAACAAGACTCGAAAATTCCTATGAACAATTTAGTCACTTCTTAAAACTGAGTGCTGTTATCAAAAAATTCTTCTTCCCCCGTAATGTTAGTTTTAACCAAGCTGCAAATGGCTCAACTGCTGTAAAGTTTTGGAATCCCTGATGGCGCCTATACCGTCGTCAACACAATACATTTGCGCGCCCACCCATGCCCCAGAGCCTAAGCTTGAATCTGAGTTTGAGCTTGAGTAATTCATCAGTTAAAAAGCATCAACCCCACAACAAGCAGCAACAATGTCTTGATTCTGCCATGTAGCGTTGTGCTGTCAGTGGCCCTGGTAATTACGAGTTGTATACGGGCCGGGGCGCAATCCGTTTCAACGAAGGTATTCAAGTTTTAAATATGGTTGTTCTATATATTACACATACAGACTTGTACTGGGAGATGTCTAGCTAGTCTTCCAGAATGTATAAACAAGAAACAACGGGTGACGGGGCTCAGCAGGGAATTTCCAATGTGCGTAAAGTCTCAAGTTGCCAGAATATAACCCGCATCTTGATAAGAATTTTGCTGACGGCGTCGAGCTCCTTGAGAATTCTGCTTGAACAGTGTTTTCCAAAATTTACTGTTATTTGCCAGCGCGAGACGATAACGTTTCTTTAGTTTCCAAGTTATACAACACCGTAATGATGGGGAAACTACACCGAAGTACAAAATATAGCTGTTATGAATATAAAAAGAAAAAACCTGTACTATATACATAGTAATAACAAGTTTTAACCCCGCTAACCCGGATGTAATTACCACGAAGATAATTTATAAACTTACAAATTCATGTAGGTTTATACAACTAGCTCCTAAAACTTGCAACAGTCATGCATGTAGTTCAGAACACAAACGATACACTATTAAATCGTGAACTCATGGCGCTTATAAATTGTTCACCTGAAAAACCTGAGGATATATTATCAAAATTGTATTGTTCCATGATTATTATAATAGAACGAACATAACATCGCGTAGCTTCATCAAATTTATAATTCTATACAAAATGTTTTTTTCTTGTACTACGCTGTGTTTACATTTGTAGCATCTATACAAAAATTTCCCTCGAAGGCAGAATTTTATAATAATTCTTTACAGGCGTAGGTAGATATATTACTCATTATATTTTGATATGTTTGCAATATGATAATCAATGGATAATTGGGCAATTAGGCAACGCATGTTGATAGGTCGGAAATCGAGGTTCAAAGGAAATTTAGGTGCGAATTTGATCTTCAAACACACGCCAGAATACCTTCATGTAACATTAACTTAATATGATCGGAACACACTGGCAGTGTTCTAATTTGTACTTGTTGGTATTACGCAACAGAAACTGGAAACAATTTTTTTAAATCTTTTAGATCCAAAAAAGTATAAGTAATGAAAATTTATAAGATAAGAGCAGCATTTATTTTAGGGTTCCATTATCGTGAAAAATAAATAGTAATTCTCCAATTATCTGATTTAATAAACAGCAGGCAATTAAATAAAGATTACTGCCACCAAAAAAGTGCGGTTGTAAGCACACTAAAGATTTTACTTTATATTCCTAATAGAATGGAGCAACATCATCCGACAATTCTTTGCTGTTGTTGCCATTCGCTTAATGCTCTCTGCGTTCGCCTGCGCTTTTTCCTTCTTTTTTAGAAAATGAAAGTTTTCTTGTTTTCCTCCTCGAAACGCAGAAAATTGTAATTGCACGAACCGCACGCTATTTGCTCCACATTTATGAAACTGAAACCGAGGGCTTATTATTTCTTTAAATGATCCCACTCGCCAACCACGCGCACTCCGCGCCTCTCATTATTAAATCCAACAAATTGTTTTCATTTTCTTTTCGATCACCCGTGATATTGTTTGTCTTTGCTAATAACGTTTCTGCGCGAAGAGCGCACTATAATAAAATAAAATGTAAGTCCTGTTTACGGGGTGTTATTAAGTGTTTTTAGATTAACAGGAGGTTGGTGTTGGGGGCTGGTGGCGTTGATGCACGGGAACTGAACTGAACTGGTTTAATTAATCCCGCCGCTTTGCAATCGAATATAAAAATCAAATAAACGTTGATTATTGTTCGCCTAGTAGAGATTGTTTTTTTTCACTCGTTCATAAAACCAATCAAGTGACAATGATTGGCGGTCAGGGTGTAACAAACAGAGGAGCGGGTATTCGGGTGTGCAAACGTTTACGCGCGGGGCACAAAGCATCCGTAGCTTAAAAACAAATGCATGACTGGTCGCATTTATTTGATTCCTGGGATTTTTTTGTGCTCTGGTGGAAAAAAAAGCGCACACCACCGCACTTTTTATTGCGCGGCGCTGCTTGTGCTGGCCTTTTAGAAGTTTACTAGAGAGAGCAGGGCTCTTTCGCCCACTATATTACATCCAGTTCGAACGGTTTTGACAAAGCTTTTAAATTAGCTTTCTTCAATAAGTTTGAGAATTCAAAAGGTATTTGGGAGTACATTTAAAAGCAATTAAAAATTTATAGGCGTTTTCTAAATAGAAGTGAGCAGTAGCAGGAGTATCCGACCGTCCTCTGTAGTCCCCTCAAATAACGTGGAAGTTTACATTGCTTTTGCATTTCCGGAATTCACCCGGTTTCAGACTGTAAAACTGACAATTATATAGGGAACATTAAAGTGTTTTTAAAAGCGGCATTAGTATCGGTATGGTGTGGATGGCTTGCACGTGCCTACGGCCGAAAAATCTTCCGGATGAATGTCAAACATTTACTAATTCATAAAAGGTTAACAACTGCCACTGAATGGTTTATTGAATGAATGTGATGGACAAAAATAATTACTTCTAACTTTAGCTCTAGTTTTCTAAATATACAGGGTGTTTCAAATCAAAGTGGACAACGTAATAGAGGTTGTAGATCTCATTGAGACTAACACTTTTTTCAAATTAATATTTTTCATTTGAGCTTTTGTTTTCGAGTTATCGACCTTCTTTTGTTTTTACATAAACCTCGTTATCTTAATTATTTATGGCCGGATTTTAAAAAATTAAAGTTTTTTGAAATTGTCAGTTTGATATCTACAATTATTGCGTTAAACATTTTTTCAAAAAATATCAACAAATAAAATGGCGACCAGTTTCCTTTTTTAAACTTGGATAGCTCTAAGTCTGCTCCAAAGAAAATTGGTCGCCATTTTGTTTGTTGATATATTTTTTTAAATTTTAACTCAAAAATTGTTGATATCAAACTGACAATTTCAAAAAACTTTAATTTTTTAAAATCCGGCGATAAATAATGAAGATAAAGAGGTTTGTGTAAAAACAAAAGAAGGTCGATAACTCGAAAACAAAAGCTCAAATAAAAAATAATAATTTGAAAAAACTGTTATTCTCGATGAGATCTACAACCTCTATTACGTTGTCCACTTTGAGTTGAAACACCCTGTATACATAATTGTTTCGTTTTGAAATTATTTATGGTAATTTTTCACTTTTTTCGCCCTTCTCTTTTTCCTCGCCTTGGTTGTGAGTTCTAATAAATTCTCGCCAACTTTGTAACGCTCTTAAACTTGCCAGGACAATTTTTCCAAATTACCATCTTATCTTCCCGAAACTATCTAGTGCTCCTCTATCTTACCGCAGATAATTTTTATGTTAAAAACACGGAGGGAACGTATGTATGTATGTAGGAAAAATTAGGGTAATATAAAATGCATCATGCATAAAATTTAGGTGGGGTGTGAATAAGGAATATAACGCGAAGCAGAGCAGCCACGTTCGTTCCTCGTTCCATCCAAGAAGTTTGTCAAAAGTTGCACGGTAGTAAAATGCACTTTATTTAAAGCACGAAATGTTTAAAATGTCTCTAGTCGTTTATTAATTTTAGTTGCCACAAATTATGAAGTTTACGTATAAACCTAAATGTGTCTATGTGTGTGTGTACATAATAGAACGTTTAATAATTTTCCATATGAAACAGCAGAGTTGCGTTAAGCGTGTACGTTTCTCATTTATCACGAGGAATGTCAGTCGGGCGCGCGAGTATATGAACTTATTAATTAATTTTAAACAAATTGCTACTTTGGCATGAGCGGCTTGCAGGTTTTCGAGTACAAAGTGTAGTTATAATTTATGAGATTTGAGCGTACGCCACCATGAATAGACCATGGCAGTTTGATCGAATTCCAACTGAACAGACGGGGGTGGCCCCAGTTTGGGCTGCCCTATAGCTCTTGTAAAAAGCCGACCAACTGGCCATAACGCCAGCAAAACTGACCTTTTATGATGAAATGCGTCATAACCATACTCTGCTCCAGACGTTTATTTTTCATACAACTCACTGAAATACCCAATTTTCTACAATATGATGAAATACTTCTTGGATATACTTCTGCTAGAAATATTTTACGATAATAATGCTAATGTTGTGCGTAGATTCTTTTCAGCATCTACACTACCTACGTTCTCTGTATAAAATCCACAAAAATACTTAATTTGATTAGTTTTCTTCAAGTAGACAGTAACATAACCGAATTATTTTTAATATATAAAAGAAGGAACCCCACATTGTTATTTTATGCTAAATAGACTTTCCGCAAGAACAAAGTTTTATTTTAATAAAAATTAGGGAAGAAAACACAATTCCCTCTAAAAGTTTTTTTATGTTGTATTATTACCAGAGGATAAAACTAGCTGACAGTTCAAATAATACAAAACAAATAAAACTGTGGAATTTGGTAATACTGTTTAAATAAAACTAAGTGTTTCAGCTTTGTTGCACTTCTGAACAGTTGGCAAAAAAATAATTTTAAGTAAATTTAACTTCGAAGGAAAACGCTGAAAAAAGGTGAATTCTTATACATATAACTTGACCCACTTTTACATCTTATTTGACTTAATGGAATTAAACTGTGTAAGAACGAATTAAAAAAGAATAGAACGTTCATTTTTTCCCCTCCGCGCCCAGAAAGAGAGCTAAACTAGATTGTTATCACTTAATATTTTAACTCGAAGTGAAAACTTGTGCGGCACAAAAAGGAAATTCCAAGAAAATCTATTTGATTGTCTTCATTATTTATTAACGAACGCGTCTATAAATAAAGACATGCCTCTAATTTAATTTGTTTGGACATGGAAACAATTATATAAAAAAGCTGACATGCAAACATTAATCTTTTAGGGTTCTTTTCTGGTCTACTTGTGCTACCATATGGGGAATAAGTAAATGAATTAAAAAGTAACTCATCCACTATTGGAATCTATTTGTCAGTTAGTGCAAGCGAGGCGCTGCTTTAAAATATTTATAATTCTATTTGGGTTTTTTTGTGATTGTTCCAGATGGTAACCAGGACGAAAAAAATATTCGTGGGCGGATTATCAGCGCCCACAACGCTAGAGGATGTTAAAAGTTATTTCGAGCAATTTGGACCGGTAAGTAATTTTTTATTTTAATTGTTCTACGTATACTACGTGATTTTATTTTTGAGGAAACCTTATAATTTATACATACAACAAAAGGTTTTTCGGTTTAAATCTTAAGTAAACATTTCCTTGTGTAATTATTCAAAAGCTTGTTAAAAATTAATTTCAAGCACCAGTCCTAAATAAATCACTCCCCTTGCTGAGCTTAGCAACTTTTGTACGGGTAATCCAGCGATTGCAATGCGATTCACGTGCGATATTTAGCAAAAGCTGAGTTAGTCAACAACAGTATGTGCATCAATGCTGCGGCGGTCATCAATAGGCTTTAATTAGTCAAAGAAAAGGCCAAATTACAAGGTAGACCACTGAATGTCACAGTTTCGGAATTGAAGCATCCATATTGCGGCAATGTGGGGACAAGGACCATCTCATGCTCAAGGACTCGTTATTTTGCGTTGCTAGTGATCATTATTCCCTTTGTATAAGGATGACCTGACTACACTCCCACACACGCCATGGAAACTGACACAGATAATACGCACATATCTGGATTTACCGCGTGATTTCCTTAGCGTAGTGAGTGGTTCCTCTAATTTACGATCGGTGGTTATAATTAACAGAGTTTCATGTTTATTATACCAAATGGAAGCGGGTGGGTTTTGATTTGGGTTTTATTTCCGGGCCAGTGTTTCATGGAGGAGGACAGCCGTAGGGGTCCAGGCTCGTACTTTCTACGGGGGTATTTTCGAATAATTTATATCATGGAGCTCTAATTGCTTTTATCCTAATCAGGATGTTATTTTTCCCATGGTTTCTATATTTGGGTGTGTAGCTTTATTTCCGGTTTAATGAATATACAAACTTATCTCTGCTCACGAATTCAATGGGAATTTATATTGACCAAAGGGCCTTAATGTAAATTTAGGCCGAAAATACACATGAATTCACAATAAGGAAACGGGAATACATTACTGTCAAATAATTTAAACTGCTAAGAATTATCTCTAAAAATTGTAATAATTAATCATTGAATATAAAAAAAAGTACGTTAGCAAAGATTTGTACAAAAGTCTTTCACGAAACTGTACTTTAAAACACGAACAAAACTATGTCACATGAATCTTTATTAGTGTATTTAAGGCTTTACAAATGATCGGTTTTCTTCTATTATGTACAATAGGAAACAAGCTAAGTTGCAATTTAAACGTCGACACATGTTATTATTTTTGTAATAGGTTAAAGCTGTAGGTTTTTACCTCTTGTATTGTTCGAATAATGTGTTTCATTAAATTATTAAACTGAGACATGTGAACAAAAACATTGATTGCACATCATTCTGAGTTACTCTAAAAATATAAACAGGTACACTTGAAGTAAGTAGTAGATGTTTATGTACATATTTTTTATATTTAAGTTTTTCTGAAATGTATTTTCCAGGTCTGCGCTAAAAAATTCATACATCTTACTTTACGATGAAAGTGAAAATTGTTAATTTAAAAGCTGTTTATTCGCAACTTCACCTCACATTCTAATTTATTTCCGTCCATCCACAAAAATATTCTTATAAAACTGTATACTGCCGCACATGAAGCAAATAGCTCATAATATTATATTAGTGGTAATATTTGCTTTATTCTTCAATATAAGATTGTTCCATTCTTTTAGTTTGTCGTTTGGCTGGATCACGTAAGCCATTTTTCCCCAGTTCTAAATAATTCATTTGATTTAAAATCTCTCCCAGAGCTACCTACAGAGCGCATATACCTCCGACATAAAATTTTACCTGGGCACTTGACTTCACGACTTCAACTTCACCGCAAGTACCCTTTCCATTAGCAATTTTCCCTTAAAATTACATAAAAATAAACTAACTTCATAAAACTCATTTCACTTTCATGTCTTGAGGAGTAAGTAACTTTATTATGGCAATTACAACACTTACCACAGCTAATTAAACTTACGTTTCCATACTCCAAGCTCTGGCAGGGTTTCGCCATGTATGCAAACACTTTGCGAGTTTTTGGATTAATATATATTATTAGGGAAGCTATTGCTTCCCCTATAGTATGCGCTTCGCACGAGGTATTATATTATGCATCGGCTTACATGTTACATAAGTTTACAATTCGTGAAACTATTAAACTTTTAACATGTGTTTCATAATTTAAGAACAAGTTTCGTGTCAGTTTTAACTTTAAACAGCTAGTTTGTTTGCTTACTCGACGTTGAATAAATACTTCATCACGGGAAGGGAGGAGGTAAACGTAATAAATTTACAAATACTTTTTAAATAACTCATGCTACTTAAACAGGCGTTATTGATTATTAGGACGATTAATCTTTGTACAATACAAACGTAAAGTTATTGGACTAAAAGTAACGGGTTGATATATTTGTAAAATATTGAACGCGGATTATACTCTAATTTTCTTTTTGCGGTCCCGGAATTAAAAGTGCTTCAGTCACTTTTACTCCCTAAAGAATTAAAGAAAACTTAGTTTCCAATCAAATTGCTAGAAAATAGTCAGCAAACTCACAATTTTATTGCCTCTGACTAGTTTGAAATTTATGTAGAAAAATAGCTAAAGTATTTTTCTTTCAAATAAATGATTCAGGAGTACAAAATGTAGTTTATGGAAGAAACCGTGTTTTTCCCAAAAATAAAGCAGAAATATAGCCTAGACATTCGAACGATAGAAACAATAGTCAATATTTTTCAAAATATACAGTCGGTTAAGTTTGTCCCTGTAGACAACTCTGATTAAAGGGTTTTCAGTTAAACCGTTTTTCAGGACACAACTCGGCGCGCGCTTATCCAAATATTTATGTAGGTAATATATTCCAGTTTTATAAGGCATCATCCGCCCCCGAAGTATATTCCTGAGCCAATTAGAAGGGGCAATGAGACTATTGAGGTAATATTTTATTTCGTCAGTGATTCATAGTGCTTTGAGCCGTTTTAGAAGCTGACGGTTATCCTCATGGTGTGAAGCTAAGAGAATTATGTCAGTGCGCTCACGTATGTGGCGAAAAATTACTTTACAACTATAAATCTGAAGAATACCAAGTAGTCATAAAAGAATAAAGAAACTCATTTGGAAATACATCACTCGGAAAAATAATAACGAATAAGGAAAATTCATATTCGGTCGAAAATATCAAAAGACAATTCCACTTTATTACTTTTCTTTTTTTATGGCTTCGAAACACACGCAAAAAGACCGTATAAGAGGAATAAATCATGAAATAAAAGCTAGACTAAGGAAACTACTACTAACATCACCCTCTTGCGGTTGGTTTGCTTTCAGAAACAACATCCAAAGGTGTGGAGTGCCACACAAAACTAAAGCAGCGCTAAAAGTTAAAATAATAATGACATCCTAGTTGGTTTTCGTCAAGTTTCTCTTCTAGGTTTTCCACTGCCAATATGATGACACAAACAAACGTTTTGCCTTAGGATATCCATTCGTTGCTGCTTCTAAATCGTTCCAATATATATCTCCATTAAATTTATGCTTGTCAACTGCAAGGTTCCGTTTGCGTTCGGAATGAAACTGAGACGGATTCAGTCAGACAATAACAGTTTGATTAAAATCAGCGGAACTGAACAGTTAAATGTCATAACAAACTATAGATCACGGACTGTTGACTAATGTTCGTTACAAAATTAATAATGGAGATTATAGAATGCAAACAAACACTCCTTGTTTGCCGTATTTATGATACAACAATCAACCAGGTAGAATTGCATGTAGGATGAAAAGTACGTATGTACATGCTTATGCAGACATGATTTCACATTTTGTAGCACTCGTACTTCAACTTGTCAGGAAAATAAGGATATAACAACATGCAGTGGTTAACGTTAACGTTCATTAATAACTTTATACTAAATTGGGTGTTCATTTTTAGTCCCTTTTTGGTAAAAAAGAAGTTATGTCGTCTAAAGTGGCTGGTAGAAAATGTCGGAAAATACTTGTAAGATCTGGTTAGTGCCTGCGCTATCAGGATTAATTTCAGTACAACATTATCTGTGCCTCTCCCTCGCATTCACATCTTTTTAGAGCAAAAGAGAGGAAGGGTGCGGTTCACATGTCTATAGAAATATTGAAAATAATCTTGATATATTGGTGCCTTAATCTGTCAATATTCTGCTTTGATTAATGACAAAATTCTTGGAAATTTATTCCAAACTTGTCTAAAAGTTTTGAGCACAACTCACGCGTTGTTGTTGTATTGGAACAATTAAACTTTATATTGTAGATTCCGTACAAAGTTTATGGCTATAAAAGTGGAATATTACTTTGTGTATAGTCAGATTTGGTCTAGGTAAGCAATGTCCGACCGCAGTGTTGTGCATCGAAGTACAACACAGCGGCAGTATCACGCAGATGACGCATATAGTCCATGCAAATCGCCTGTAAGCTGTGGCAGCTGTGCATAATGATACCTGTATAGTAACCTGACTTCTGACTTTCATAAAACCAGGGTTTGATATTGGCTAGCAATCGAATTAAGGCCAAAGTTTAACTAATATAAATTTGTCCGGTCAGTCTGACCTCACTGACACTTAAAACGTCCATACTGCTTAGCAAACTCCTACCAAAACCACACCAACTTCTGAATTGAATGAATTACTTTGCACAAGATAATCTATCTTTCGGAAAGTTGTCGCGTTATGTGGCTAATTTATCTAGTATGGTGATGTAGAAGAAAAACATGGCATAAGAAGCTTGTAAAAACGAACTTTTCCAGTATTCCCCAGGGCTGATTAAAACTTTGTGGTTGTATTTCTTAGTGTGAAATAAGTTTGAGTGGAAAGGAATGTAATCCCTGCTAGGAGCAGCATCGCGGTTGTTTTGGAAGGTTTACATTCATAATTCTAGGGATCAGGAGCCTGGCATTGTCGCCATCGTAGTGGTGGTTGTTGCAATTTCCCATTTCTTACTGAAATATTCCCCAGTCGAGTGAAACTCATACATGACTTTCTATTTTCCTTTCCTAAACTTTGTACGTAAGTTTGATGTTAAAGTTGGATGTTTTTGATACTACTGGCATTCAATTATCCCCTCTTGCGCGCACTCTCCCCTCTATCACACGAAAACTTGCCTTCGGGTTATAATTTCTGTGCGTTAATATTGCCCGCCCAAATATTCCTTCGTAATAAAGTCATTAAAGTGATTAACAGCCTTAATGGAACAACATAATTCTTCTTCGTTATTGCACGTTTTTTTCAGCTCTAAACTTCCAAGTTTTTTTCTTCCTGAGAACCGACCGGCAATTAATTCCAAAAGGTGTTTTACTAAATACCTTTGTTGACACTGAAATTTATGATAAAGCCAATGGTGTACCTTTAGGCGAAATTAAAAAGAGGTACCGGTTGGAATAATGTGTTTACTAACGCAGAGCCTGATTTTCCATTAAGAAGAGGCCTACAGCGGCAAAACAAAAATTTGGCACGTAAACGAGAAAATTACAGCGTACTCTAAAACAAAAACTATGAATGCTACTGGAAATAGTTTATTGTTTAATTTCAAAATTTGGTTTGAGTGCATTTGACAAGTGGTGCGATTCGGAAGCAGAAAATGCTTGGAATAATATTGATAAATAATAATTACACAAATTAATCGAGCGTAAATGCAAATAAATGCTGGTAAAGCCACCCCTAAAGTAAATTATTCCACTCACTATTAAAATAATCCACAAAATAAATAGTACGCTTAATTTGTCTAACCACATTTTGCAATAATTGCCCATTGACAATTTGTATTTTCCACACTACGTGCTGCAGTGAAATGTTACTGCTTTTACTCATAATAAGGTATCATTGTGGACACGTCAATAAAAGTAAATAAATCTCCAGTTTTTTCTCTCACACACAGCGTGCACCCCTTAACATTCAATCTCGTAAAACTGCGATATAAACTCAATGACGGTGGGAATCTAATTAGGTACAACGATAAAACGGCAGGCAAAAACCTCGATAAGTGAAAAAGGGAAAAAGACCTGACCAAATCCCACACAGCAATCAATTAAACGTAAGTCTTGAAGCAAGACAAAAATCAGGCGAGTCTCCCGTAAAAAAAAACAACAAAAAAAAACTAGAAAACGTGAAAATAAATTGTAGCGTTCAGTTTTTCAACTTGTGCAGGAACTAATTGAAACAATTTGTCATAGTGAATTTTTTATGAGACCGTTAAAGGTGAATTACGTGTTCATTATATAATAAAATTAATGCAGGATATCAGATAAAAAAAGCCAGAGAGAGCCATAATATGACATAGCAAAGCGATGATAAAATATCAATTAAGAAAGGGCAATAAAACTTGTTCAGTGTGGTGTGTTGGAAGTGGAACACTATAACCAATTTGTCTATCGGACAGAACAGAACCGGTCGGGGGCTTCTGGCAACGATATTATACAATGTAATAACTAAATTAAGAAGGACTATAAGCATAAATAAGCGCTCTTGTGGTCTTACCAGCGGCATTAATGGACCGAAATCGCGTCTGGTACCGTTCGATACCCAAAGCCTATTAATTTTATTCTTAAATAAAAATAGATTTATGTGCGTTGTGATGCCGTGCAACATCGCTCAAGGTGTATTATTATGAGTGGCAAAGCAAGAAACCAACCAGTGCATGACATCAGAGCTGTCAAAGATGTCAGTGAGGAGCCAACAGTAGCAGCAAATAAATTTTGTGGACAAATTAATTCACTAAATGAAAAATTATGCTGCGTAACTGATCATTCAAATACTTTAAAGCGAAGCGACGTGTAATTTAATAGTTTGGTTGTTAATTCGTAATTTTATAAATTTTATAAACACCAAATATCTGCGAATAAATTACCATAAATCCTTATGAATTCTTTTTAGAATTGTACTCAATTTGTGGCTGAAAATCTGTTCTAAATGTTTTATATCTTAGGAAGAGGTTTGATGATTTTAATTGGTCACGTGGGTAATTAATATTGTTTGCACTTTTTGACACGTGAGTATATTTATAAAATAGATGCCCTATATTATAGTTTTTTACCCATGAAGTAAACTGTAAAATAAGTTAACATAATTGTAAGCTAACTTACACATATGGTAAATTTGCTAGGGGAATTTTGTTTGATAATTGATTTGAAATTGAAATTATATCAAAAACTAATTTTGAATGGGTATCTAGATTATTTGATGTTTAATGTGGATTAAAAACTAAAATTAACTTAGTTATATTAGCAATCTACGCAGCGCACTTTTCCTTATAAAATGTAATCAAATGAATCGCTAATAAAACTTTTTTTATGGTAATTTGGCTTCCTTTTGCAAGGACCAATAAAAAATCCTGCTTTTCAACAATAACCAATATTACAGCTTTGTTTTTCTGCGACTTTCTACAAATAACTAATAAAATCATAAGTATCATTGAAATTTGATTCGGATCATTTGTCTTTTGATGCCAAACTCAAAGTATAGCAGTTGTATATCATTATCTTTTGACAAAGGAGAAGAAGCGTCCCGGCGCGTGTTGTAAAAGTCATTTGTCGTGGAAAAAATAGTCGAATCAGATAATTTGCATAGTGCCATCAGAGAGCGACTTAATTCAATTGCTGATGTGCCACATCTGTCCAAAGTCGACATAATTTCAGGCGCCCAGTTTAACGACGCCGCCCACCGCAAATTGAAAAATAAATGAACTTTACAAGACAGTGCTTAATTGAACACAAACTGCTTTAAAAATGAAGGAGGAAAGAAACCGAGGAAACGTTGCTGTGTTAGGAGTTAATGGATGGGAAAAGTTGTCTGTTTGGATGGAATGAGGAATAATACAAAAAAATTGTTAGGTTACTAGGATTTCACTACAATGACTGTTAGAATCGGAAATTTGTGTCATGCAACGTTCCTGAACATTGCAATCGCTGCGGGGTTTCAAAACTTTATTAGCGGTTGGAACTCGACGAATTTATCCTAGCGCGCGACATAATTAAAACACTGTCGGTAAAAACAAGATGAAAACAAAAACCCCCAAGTAGGATCTTAAGTGAAACACTCTCAGCTCTGGGTACAGTCTAACAGAAAAAATACATAATGGTGTATTGTGGCTGACCTCGCCGTAGACAACTGAAGAGTTCTCTTCCAGACGAGTAAAGGAGCAGAAGAGCCACTCCAGCTTATACCGCGCGTGACGAGGCATGACTGAGGACAAAGCCTCAACAACACTACACTTCAGCTTCCGGTATCTGCTGATAAGTGTAAAGCGTCATGCATCCAATTATTTTTCAATCTAGTACATCGCAAAATCAGCCAATCACAATAGTTCTCCAGTATGTGGAATCGATATATAAAACCTTAGGAATCACACGCCACCGACACGAACAGATAAAAGCCGGGGGAATGTCGTGCATTGGGTCATGGATTTTATGGAGTTTTGGTTATTACTGCTCTCTGTTCGCATCAGGATAGGAAAAAAGGTAACTGGAAAACTGAACGGCAGTACATGCAACTTGTTATGTAGAACAGCGCGTTTTTGCGAATGAAAACTTCAGGAAAATGAATTGGCGTTACAAAGGAAGGTAGTGTGACCAATCCGGAAAAACGGTATTCATTTTTCATGTTCATAGGAAATGGAAACATTTTTTACGAATTATTACAACTATTAAGGCATAAATAAGATAAAAAAAATTAAAATATTTGTTCATCATTTGCAAGTAAAAACGTGGCGTCAGAACTTTTTTCGGTTATTGTGCAGAACAATATTACTTACTAAATTTCTAAATATATCTTCTGAAATAACTCATATGGTATTGGAAACTTCTTAAGATTGTCGAGTTTTTTTCAGTGTTCGTCCCGATTCTATCTACTGTTTTTATTTGTTATATCGTTGAAGTGGTGTCTGTATAAATAATAGTTAAGTGCGACTTATTGTGCATATATTAAGTAAATGAAAGCTTGAGGAGCGCTAAAGTTCTACCTAGATGGGGATTTGCGATTGAAATGGATGGAAATTAATTGTAAAACGTCGTAGGTTTTTTATCGTTGGATATAAGAAAGCGTTTAATATAAATCGGAGTCTCATTACCAGTTAATGACGGCTTCTTCTCATCAGTAATTCAGCAAATCAGCGTCGAGCCTGTCGTCGTCGTCGTCGAGCGAGCGTACGAACGAACGAAGGAAGAACGCAGCTTTAACACACTGTCATTTATTTTTGCCATTCCCCTCTCTACCCATCTATCTCTTGCAGGACCGACTGGTCGAGGCAGCAGCATCATTAGCAACTTGAATTATGGATTGTTTGTGCTTTGCCGGCTTGTTGTAGGGGGTTCATCTCGGTGCCCTCGAATGTATCAAACTCTGCTGCGGCTGCGGTGCCTGGTGCGTGCCATTTACCAACATACACACTCACACACAACCAAACAGAAAAAAAAACACTTTAAATGTGATGTGATTTATTACAACCGTGCTTCCTTTTACGTCATATCTTCGTTTATGACCTCGACTATGGAGCGCGGGTTTACTCAAAAACTAAGTGAAATTTTTTTCCGCTAATAGCAGTTTTAATGCCACGAGCGCACCGGAGAGAAAGATATGTTTGGTTTTTACGCCTCTTTGCGTACGAGCAAAGAAAAACCCTCGCATTTCAGAAAGTACAGTTTTGTGGATCTACCCATTTCATGTCCGGTGCAAGTTAAACCAACGGTGAAGGGACGGCAGTAGATCGAGGGATTTGCAGAATTCGCTAGGCCTAACTAAGTCTCGTGTCACGGAAAGATCCACGCCCGGATATCTCTCGCCCACATCGGTCTATGCTATACCCTCCTTCATCTACTCTAAGTATCTCTCCTACGACGCGGGATTTAATTAAATTGATATCTATTAACTTGCCACGAACTTACTGAATGTAAATAAGTTTCCTGCCACTCTAAGTTTAGCGTTTACTGTGTCAAAGGTAAACTCGAAATACGTGGCACTAATGAGAAATAAACCGCACGATATTAAGAACAACCATTTAGCATTCTATGTCAATCACACAGCCACATACAAATATTTCCATTCAATTCGTAATAAGGAACTACCTTCTCCTGCTAAATTTTGAATAAGTTATTAAAAAAAGTATATAATGAAAGAAATTCCATCGTGTAGTCAAGCATATTGAAATTATGAACTTTCTGATTATTTAATTTTTGGAATAGCAGGCATGTAAACTGAAAAAAGTCCTTATTTTTCATTTTGATAATTTCAGTTTCTTTAAACATAAGTATTCATTGTCTTAAGAAATTTTTGGGTATCGACGTACTTATCCAAAACTTTAAATTTGTATTTTAAAGTTAAAAGTCGGCGTTAAATTATTTGTTAATTACTTTGGATCACAAATTTTTCCTTAAGGATCTAAATTAATTTCCAAGTGGCCCCCAGCTGATGTAATTTGGTTTTTTATCTGACGGATTTTGTGTCTCTTGATCCCCAAAATCGTAAACAAAGAGAGCCCAAGCTATAGGAGTGCTTTAGCTGGATGTATTTACGAGGAGTATGACGTTGATTAGGGTGATGCACTTTACTCACTCTAGTTTCTTTATAATGAGTGTGGCGTTTAAGACCGACTCGGATAATTATTAAAAGCTATAAACTTGCGCATGTCTCGGTTCACCTTCTAGTTATTTAATACTGTCGTAAAAGCATTTTGTAGTGGTTAAGATCCTTGCATTATCTATATACCACGCCAAACTTTACGTACACGAAATGTTGATAACATAAAAGTAGGAGGAAATGCTTTAATAATAAACAGTTTATTATACGTAATGGGTGTTTGTGTTAGACGAAAACAAAATTGATTATGTGCTTTAATAATTTATGGTATCGGATGTAATCAAATGAAAATATTTCACCATCATCTAGAATCTAGATAAGTGATAGTATTTGCTTCATTAATAATTTATACAAACAAAGTGATTACATTGTGATCATTTGCGTTAATCAAAAACTTGGATTAGGTTACCTAACGCTGTTTTTTAATTTTCTACTCGTATATATAACGAATTACTCGAACAACTTTGCCTTTTAAACCTTTTCTGTGTACGAATAATTGCCCAGAGTATAAATATTGAAATGAGGTCTGGCGAAGAGATTTATATTAATAAAAATGCGCAAGACTAATGAAGATAAATTTTAAACCCCGCCGCCGCGTCTCACCGCCGCTTTGGTCAACCTGTAAAGCCAAGCACTTAAAATGTATACAGTGAAAAAAACATTGATACCAACCGCGCGCGCGCCTTCCACCCCGAAAAAATTTGTTAATTATTACGTTTCTAGTCCCGCGTGGGGAGTTAGCCTTTTTGTTCCAGTTTCATGTTTAAAGTACTATATAAAAAAATAAATAAAACTTAAGCATAAAATTCTGTTTGGACTGGTGTTTTATGGGTTTTTATTTTTCTTTCTCGGTCGAGAGTCCTTCGTGTAAATATAATAGTAACTCCTTGGTGTGTCCTTTCCGGGGTGATAATAAACGAAGCCGGAGGTTACTTTATAGAAATTGAGTGTTTTTGGAGCAAATCAATATGATGGTGGTGGGTTCGGCGCTGAGGTAAATAATATGGACTGCAACACATTTATCTTAAGCACCTGTATGCTGTGGCGGACATCTGGCGCCGTCGTCTACATAGTTAACTAGAATATTGCTTGCACAATTTCTCCTATAAAATACACAATTAATTTACAAGTGAATTTTATGTTTACCCATAAATATTGTCCAAATCGGCGGCGGTTATGCTGTATAAACTACCAAAACGAGAAAATGTATTATGCTTCAAGTTAACGGTACAGTGTTTTTTTGGTTTCATACTGATGCATGTGTTTTTCCATGTTAAAACATTACATATTGATATATTTTTCTCTGTGCTAAACGTGGTTGATGTTCACGCTCTGTTGCTCTTCTATACGTCTACCAGCGCTACATTACTAGGATTAAAAACATGTCAAAAGACTGCTGCTATAGTAGATACACTGGTGTGATGTCGACTAGTCATAAAATCCGACTGATGGGTGCTAGAAAAAAATAAACTATAAACCAAAATCGACACACATTTTGCATGCGGTGATAATAATTATCGTACTTGACGTGTGTAATTTCAAGAAGGTAATATTAACAATCCTATTCAGAATTGCACACTCAGAGAGACTAATTATTAAATTGACAAAGCAAACATCACAGAATGGAAATGCAGGGAGACAATGAATGCACTGATGACTACTGAGGTGTTGCAAACTACCGATAAACTTGAGTTGAACTCCTGACACAGCACCACAGCAGTAAAGTGTGCTGGCTGGATGGTGTTGCAACTCTCCCCCTTACACATCGTCTCTAAGTTTACCGCCCAAATTGATAATAGTGTGTAAATAGCGCACCATGGAATGGCTTCCGACTGCCAGGAGACCCAACCCCTTCTACATGTACTAACATATTATTATGCAGCACAAACACATATCGGGATGTGTCGGGCTGGTGCTGGTTGGACCTGCAAATATTTGATGAGGACACCTGGAGGTGGTCAGTTAAAAGGAATAATGTTAGTGGTTAAGAATGGATTGGAAGTAATGGAGTTTTCTTAGTTTCAGTAAACTCTCGTTTATTTTTAGTCGCTGAAAATATGAACAATTCGTTTATTTGGACTCAAGAATGACCCCTAATGTCTCCTTCTACCACAGGAAGGTTAGGATTAAGTCCTTACGAATTTTTCTTTATTTTGGCAGTACTAATTTTTCAAAGAAGGAACATTAAAAAAAAATATTCCTAAATATGTAATCGTATAAAACCTACAATTCAAAATTAAAGTTTAAAATAGCTTAGAATAAATATCCACGTTTGAAAGATAATAATTTTGTAATTATGCATTTTATTAACATCACGTAATAAAACTAACTCACCAATTGGAAAATTGAAATTTCTGGAACTCTAACTTTCTTTATAAAAACTATCATCGATTTATCAGCATGGAGCAGTAGCTTTAGACAACAAAAAAGTCGACATTTTAATATGCTTTTACTGAATCGAGGTCTCTTTGAATAAATCTTACGTGTTTCTTTTTCCTTTATTTTTATTACTTACATCCAAGTAGGTACAATGCCAATATTTTATTATTTTCATTTATTGCCTTCAGTCGTAATTTTATTTCCTTTTACAGTAGGTACCTCATTTCGGTTCATATGATAATTTGATTTATTTTCGATTGATAATTTAGGTGGGATTCTAAATGCAAAATTGAATGACCTGCTGATGTAGTCATCATATTCAATTTACTTAATTATGAACTATTTCCTATAATTTATTTACGACACCTAAGTAAAATATATCTTTCAATGATGGGTGGACTAATGTAAAATATATGTACATCAGTTTTAATAAAGTTGTATTATTTGTCACCATCATTGATATATACTTAATTTTCTGATTTAAATTATTACGGACTAAACTAGACCAGCACACGTCGCCTACACACAGTGGTTTATCAGATTCGTGAAAAATTAATGGACACATTATCAACTAATCCCTTTACTTTCATCCTAACTCTTATCTGGTTAATTTTTCAGGGGTTATCTTTGCCAGTACAAACACGAACGGCCTAGAATAATTAAAGGGTTAGGGGAGCTGACCTCGATAATTATTTAGTTAAATATATACGCAAGTTATAGGATCGCACAAATTAAAACCGGACAGGACAACGACGCGACGCATGGAAAGTTTTCAATACCGCGAAATGTTTGTGAATAATATGTGGTTGTTTTTCGGTTTTTATTTTATTTCATCCGCACGCAGCATTTTATAAATCCAAGTTTGTACTCGGCTACTACTGGTTTTTGATGGAAGCACAGTATTAATACAAACCATATTTCATATCGTGGCACGCTATGTTTATGAGTTCTGTATAAGATTCGTGCATCCGCAGTTTATCTGAAAACGATTACGCCGATATGACTACTATATCATTTTCCAACGGATCTCAGCATTACTATATGTCTCTGCGAAAACCGTCTTTCTCCATTTCACTTTATAAATCTATTTCATACACATTTCCCGCAAATGATATACACTGGGATGGTGTGGAGATGCGCCTCTAGCCCCTCGCTCGCGGTTCTCTTAGAAGCATAATGTGATTTCAATAGTTTTGTTTTCCCAAACGAAACCTCAAAATTTCCATTTTACCCTGAAAAACATGATTCATATTCAGCGGTGTGTTATTTATTGAATATTGATACGGCGACAGGCTAGCCAAACGAAAAAATTGAGTGGAATTCTTTGACGTAGGTAATATTTCCTAAATGCAAAATGCAATAATATAATGGCGATTTCATGCTGGAGTTTTGTTGCTAACACAAACTGATGGTATAAATTGCAAGCGTCACATAATGAGTTTCTTCGGTACATTTATCATCCAATGAAGCTCCATCAGGACTTGACGTGTCCGGAAGTGCGCCATTACGGAACGTGTCTGGGCCATTGTAACCGTAAAGTGGATCAATTCTTTGCCGTATTCGCCATAATTTCCAATATTATCGCTTTAATAATTACACGATTCATCTATCCATGTAATGGTACTCGACGGTGCTCTAGCAGTAGATCTAGTGTAGAATATAATATCCATATAAGGTATTATTTCACCCGGATTTATGTTAAGTGAAATATTGGGAGGAAGTAAAGTGTGGAGTGGCGCGCAAAGGCAATTTTCCAGGAACTGATTTCGGATTCCGCTTTTTAGATTAAAGATTTCCTCTTTCCAATAAGTTAACGATAAAAATAGTGGAATTGGTATGACAAACGGCTGTCCGCCGTCTGGGTTAATCAGCCATGTTGGGTTACGTCACTGGTCTTCCATCATCATGTTTTAATCATGAATTTTATAAAGTTGTCTTGGCAGAATCCGCACGCTTTTAATTGAATTTTGGGTGAATTCTTGCGTTAAATATTCGTTTGTTAAAAGTGAAGGAGGTTGGGGGGATATTCAAATGTCTTCGTCCTTTGGACTTGTATTGTTTTAGATTATTAATTATATAGAACTTACTTATTCTTGAAATTATTTTCTGAAGGCACATTATGAACGGGTGACGAATTAAAAGTTAAAATGGAAATTCAAATGCACTTTAGATATTCTGATGCGCGCACACCCCCCAGGATTTATGTGTTTGTTTTAAATTAAATTAATAGAATTGTCATATCGATTCGCTGTAGCAATGCTGGTGGTAGTGGTGGCGGCAATGGAGGCGAATAATAATTTGCGACCCACACGTAATTATATCGCCATCCCTGGCAATATAAATTTAATAGAATTAGTCGTAGGTCTGCAATTTATATCTTAAATTGAACATTATATGTGCCTTATGAACCGCATTCATTATTAATTGTGAACACAAAGGTTTAATTCTATGAAAATTTCTGAAAACAGCGAAGGATGAGGAAGGAGGAAGGGTTTAACGTGGATTTTAACACTGGCGCATCCGCCAAAATCTTAAATTTGGTTTCCAATAAATTATGTTTAGAAAAAAGCACATTTTCATCATTACAATCACAAAGTTGATTATAAGTTTAAATATGTACTTAATTATGCTTTCCAATAATCACTATTAGAAAATAAAATTGAAAACTGACCTACAATCATAATATTTCCAAAATGGACCAAGCAATTTTTCACATTCCAGCAAACTACTTTTTTATCTTTCAATTGTGGTTTTAAAAAACGATGTTTATTGAACAGACAAATGTATAAACGTTATCACTTTTTTGTTTTGTTTTCTGCATTGTGTATTAATCATCCATCAGACGTGCTGTTGTCAGAACCAGGCGCATCATACAATGTACAAAACATGTTACTCCAAAATCCCCGTAAAAATCTGTGTTCCGTACACCTACCTATGTGTAGTTTTATTATGATGGTGTGGGCCATCTGAATGCACATTTTTTTGGTGGTGGCATTTTACTACATCCCGGAAAACATCTGAATATTCTCTCTAAAATATACATTGTTTGCCAGTTAAATGATTAATACTTTGAAACCGTGACAGACTTTGTAACTGGATTTCGAGCCAGGGGTATAAAGAACATAAAGCGCGCGTGGACTATAATAGTGTTTAATTCATTACATTACCTCTAAAAAGCATTATACAAATAAATTATTACCGTCATGTTTTTGTTGTGCATTTCGGTTTATGTAAAGCTATACTACAGTGAATAGTTTTGAATTGTATTAAAATGATTCAAATGTGTGTGTATATGGAAAATAATAAACGGACAATCGTGCAGGTTTTTAGAAAATTCATCGCCTGGTCATAAAATTTACTCATCCACATTGCCCTCTATAATAATAATAAAAGTCATGCATAGTTATTATGCCAATGATAAATTGTATATAATGACACTCTTAATGGTGGATATTTCTCAAATTTATCACCTGGTTTGTATTTTATAATAACTCAATCGCTGACATATATGCTAGATTATTTGTTACATTACTTAAAACATTAAACGTGATTTATTTGCATATACAGTGCCACGTGTCTATGATGATGGAAAGAAAAACGCCATCTAACATTTTATTTGTTTTTATTGCCGTGGCGTAAGTGTAATTGCAAGGACGACTGTGTTTAATGCCGGCTTTAAAACATGAGCTTGGGATCCCCGAGAGTAACAGTTGCAATTCCGGACTGAAGCTGACTCTCTCGCAATGTACGCCCGGACTTCGGATGCTAATGTGAAACCCCCAGGGACTTTCATTAAACAAGTAGCTGTCTACATTTACAACATTCTCTGACTAGGATTATATGAATTTCCCCAACCAACTTACACCTCTACATGCAAATTATCATTAATATTTCATTTCGATTTTTTGCACGCAGGAAAAAGTGCTGCAATTTCCAGATTACCGCGCGCCAAGCTTTTAGGGAAAACGTTATTTAAAACGGTGCTGGTTTGTTCTAATGTGCGGCTGGAAGAATGGGTGGAAACTTGGCGCAGTTTGAGGTAATTTTTTCCTTAAGAAGTAACATCATGAGAATTAGTTGGGTTAAATTTTTATCATTGACTTTTTCTTTATTTATATAAAATATTCAAAATATTATATATAATGCTAAAACAATTAAACTGCACTTTCTCGAGTTGACCCTAAACCATTTTATTTCGACACAGTAAACAACGACGTAATTAAGACTGTTTTATTCAGCAGGAGATAGTTTTATTATAGAACAACCGAGCAGTCCAAACCAACAAGCAAAATTATTGTAAGCTACTTGCGGATGAAATTACCATATCACTTAACGGGCCGCAAATTCCCGCAACATATGTAGCGTAGTTAAATCGAATAAACCATCCCCTGAATAACGTAACAGAGGGATGGGGGTTGGTTCAGTGTTCGCAGTATAGTATGCCCTTTTGTAATCCAATGGAAGTCGGTGTGTAAATCTTGGCTAGCTGGCTCTCTGGTCCAATACCAAGACTAAAACTACCACAGTATACAACATAGGACGATCTATGCTCGATTTTACATTCGACCCGAGTTCGCAATAATTCAATAGCCGCGCCGCGGCCAAACACCGACCATACATGCTGTAAACGCCGACCACGTGCTAAATCGCCCCTTGCTCTTCAAATACAACAACCACCGCAGAAGCATTACGTGCAGACAATATGCTGCAAAGCTTATAATAGATCTAAGCCCCTTAAATTATCTAACACACATTAAGGAATTGAAACATTTATTAAAACCACAAAATTTCACCTCTAGAGTTTCATTATTTAATGATGGAAATTGATATTATCCAGATTATCTGTCGGAAATTCAACCGCCGCCATCATCAAAAGCACTATACATTTGAACCAATGGCATTGGCAAATTTGATTCCCTTTGTGCCGCAAGGTGACATACATAATCCACCACCAATTATCCAGTTATGTTGGCTTTATTTGGGGGAGAAGGACTGACATGACCCACATTTTGTCCTTGTACGCTTTATATTAAACTAGTGGGTTGTCGACTTGGTCTGGAAATGTTTTTAAAGGTAAATGACAGGTTGTTTATTAATGCATTAGTTTTGTTTAATTTGTTTCTGTATAAATTTAGTTCAAACGTAATGAAACCTCAAAAAAGACGTTATTCTATGTCTAGAATATGATGGTTCGTATTATATTCCATTTAGTAGTTTATACTGTTTCGTCCAATATTTTTTCAGTAACATTTGTCCAGTATAAAACTAGTCCTGTTTAGTGATTATTTATTTTTGTTCTGATCCACTAACTCCAATTTTGTTTTAAATTCGAAGTAAGGGCGAGGTTAAGGAGGCAATAACTTCCGAAGTCCTGAAGCTGATAAATTTGCTTGCAAAAATTGTGTCAAATATCAACTGTTAACATACTGACATAATTTTATTAACACTAGCTTTAAAACGTTAAAAATGCTTATTGACAATTAAACCAGCATTCCTTTAACATGTAATTGAATTCTGATAAAACATCATCCCCTACCAAACAAGCAAAACTTTGAGCTGTCAGTAAAACGAACATAAAGTAAAATAAAATAACAGAATTTCTCGACAAAAATAATCAATGTATCCCAAGGGGACAACTAATGTATTGTGTGGGAGTTGGTAGCATTAGATTGCTGTGATAAAACGAGTAAAGTTAATTTTTTTAAGAGACTACTTTCTGTATTCGTAAAAACACCCCTGATTATCTTGTGATGCTTGGAATCACTCAAATTCTTATCGCATTATTTCCTGATTAAAAAGCTGCAAAACTCTGAAAGAAGTTTTGTACGAGCAAAGTTGGATTTATCTTATTGACCTCAAGATATTTAAGCAATGATTTTCTCGAGATTTTTGTTTATAATTGAATATGTTTTGGAACTTTGATGCATCTTTACTTAATAAAATACGATATTGTTTTTGATTGATCGATTGTATTATATAGTCGAAATTTATTACACGATTTTTTTTCTCAAGCGGTTTCTTACGTGCTTCTAATTTAGAAATTCTTTTGGTTTAATAGTCCTTGCGCATAGTTTGTCTAAGCAGTTTTCATAAAAATAATCCTGAAAAGTGTTCAGCAAGTAAGTGGAGAATTGCCCTTATCACTCGAAATAATATCTTTTGTACTTAATACAATTTCAGCTGCTAATGCAGAAATGGAAAATGGCCATTTGCATGTGCAATACAGTTTAAACCTTTTACTTGAGCATATAAACACCGTGATTTAACTAAAATATCGCCCCGAGCGGCTTGTTATGCACTTAGTTGCCATTTAAGCAAAATTACACACTTAAGAAACGAAATGAATTTTCCAAGACAAACTCTCATGAGCAGTGCAAAAGTGCGAATGTTTGATGATTACATTTTAGTTAAAATCCGTTGCAATTATTCAGGGGATATGGTGACTGTTAGACAAGACGGATGTCTATGCCATTTTCTCATCAAGTTTTAAAGTCGGGGACAAAAGTGGCTTTTGCAGGGGACGCCGGAGCAGTGGAAACTTGACACCTGACGTTCCCAGGGCTTCTTCAATGCGATTAACTATTTAATATCTGTGTGTTTGTACCATGGAAAATATAACTGTAGGAAAGTCACATCGAAGTCGCTGTTAATTATTCAGCAGTTGAAAGGGCAAGCAGGTGGGTAGGTTTATAATAATAATAATATCGCTGGGAATGGCCTTGATATTGAGTTTTTGCCCATTTGTGCATATTTTAACATAATACACATCAGCCAGCGGTTTGATCTCATTTTTGAAAATGTATGTAAATTTTCATGTATTAGACTTGTAAACTCTTGAGAGGGAGAGTCTAGAGGCCTATCGCATTTGGTTGTCGGCACTTCTCTTTACCATGTATGTTTTATTCTTTTTTATCATAACGCTTTCTGTCTTTTGAAGCAGCGTAAAGTCAAAGCGGTTCAAAGCGGCATCGTTTTAAAGGAATAATATTTTCCCTTTTTTCCAAGCTTGGCAGACGCGGCAGGAAACAGCTTCTCCACCCTGCCTCGCTGACTTGATAAAATATTTTAATCAACATCTTTATATTTTCAGAGTTTTATTCCTCGATAACGTCGCCGCGGCATTACTCACAATGATTTCGCAAAATTCAACTTGCGAATGCCCATACAACACTTTCAACTTTGAGATATTTTATGCACTCTCTCGGTTCGGATGGGTAGAGATATCTTGCTTTGCATCTCGTCTGCATAAAATACTTTTACCGGCGGATTAAAATATTTAAAACTCGTAACTTCAAAGGAACGAACCCACTGACGCTACTGAAAGTTGTGCACACACAACAAATACCAGAAATTATTATCGTAATTATATCTATTCCAACTTTCATAATTGGTTTATTTAATAGACAAATTAATACTAAAATGTATATTTAACCTAATTATATTTCTATTATACTTAATTACTGCCTAGAAGGGATTTTAACAATTTCATGTAATTTGTGAAAGACTTATATTATTATATATAAACAGAAGTTTCAGGAACTAAATAAATAATATCCGACTATCGCATTTTTGTGTAGTACTTATTGAAGCGATGTTAGAAAAACTATTGTGTGGGATATGTTAAGAATACGGGGGATTATTGCAATTTTCGCAAGCGTGAAATAATCACCCTTATTACCTTACTTGTGTTACAAATAGTTTATTGATTACAACACATCTGCATATTCCCCATTAATCTAATTAACGCTTCTCGCTTCAGTAATAATATTGCAATAATTTCTCTCTTGCAATAAAGTTTATTTAAAGTCTACTTTCTCATATAAAACTTTTATGATATTAATAATTGCTGCAGAAAGTAAAATAGTAATGAAAATTGTGCAATAAATAATGGAATATTTTGGGGGCGCCTCATCACTTAGCTAATTTTGTGCAAACTTATTCATAAATTACACATAAAATATCGTTGTAAAAGCTCCATATATTACAAATCCAGATTCATATATCAGCATGTTGAAAATTTGCACAGTTAGCAATAAAATATAAAATTCAAATTTTCAATTTGTAATTCGATTTACGTTGGTGTAAAATATGTTTATGAGTTTGGTGTGTGTGCTGGAAATACGAGCGTGGAAGCGAGATAGTAGAGGGTGCAGCAGGAACATCGTCTTTAAAATAAAACCCCCCCAATCCGTTGATTTATAACAAAAGTTTATTCCTACCTATTTAACAACAATAACAAAAAACTTTTCGTTTTCAAACTTCTACTCTTCGACAGGGACGTTAGGGGGGGTGCCGCTTATACAACGGAATAAAATATCACTGTGTGTAAGCTCTGTTAAGTTTCTAACGCGAACCAGATGGTTTAATTAAAAATGAGAAGGCGGTAATGACTCGACGGTCACGTCATCAGATCTACCAACATTTAGCTGACAAAAGAAACTGATTAAGTACCCAGTTTTTCTTTCCTGTAAGCGCCCGTTCGTTATGAGATCTTATACAAACCCCGATTTAACAACAACGAAACGTCTTTGTTTCCATCAAGTGTATCCCCCAAGGTTGCGGATTGTATTGTTACCACTTCCAATTAGTTTTTTATAAATAAAACCAAACAAAAATTTCGTATTATGCTTTGCTTCTTGTGGTGGTCCTGCTGGTTATTTGACAAGGTTTTTTGTTACCTGGATTGGGAGAGAGGGTGCTTCTGCTTCAGCTATTGTTTAAACTTTCTGTGGGGAAAAAACTGTTATAAATATAAGTTAAATTGGACAAGAGAACTCGACTGGCAATAAACAGCAGTTTAGGGCAGTTACGCAAGGGTTGCTAGTAATTAGCGGTGGCTGTAACATGTCAGTGGCAGAAGGTACATACTACTTCCAATGTTATACGACTTTATGCGTGTACCTCAATTACCAACTGGGCCAATTTTTCAATTAAACTGAACGTTATAGGGCAAATATATTATCCTGTAATACCATCAAATTGAATCCTGGACGCTCAAAGCAATATACCTGTAGTTTAACCACAAAACAATGTAATTAATTAATTAATTCTAAACAAATTATCTTCTATAGATCCAGACACACAACTTACTTTGTATTCACTTGACGAACATTCGGTGGAATTAACATAGTTAATTAACCTTACGATTTTCGGAATCGTTTAATATAAGTAAGGAATATTTGGGAAACATCAAAAGGAGTTGAAAATGATAAAATTTCATTTGCACAGTTCTTGTACACTGACTAATTTTAACAAAGCATGGCGACAAATCCATTTACATACCAACCAACACAGGGAAATTCTAAAAAGTGATTTTAGGTATTTACAATGCAAATTCAAAAACTATTCAAATCCCAGAGACAATTCCTGCATTCATTTCAGATTATTTAATACATACGGTTTGCTTTGCCTTGGAAGGACGACGAGGTTTTGTGTATATAGACAGAAATTATTATTATATTTCTATCATTGGAAGAGTGCTGATTTTTCAAGCTCGCTAATTTTCCGAGAGGAAAAATTTTCATTTTTATTTCAAAATTAAACGTGAATTAATTTGAATACTTGCATATTCAAACGGAAGTGCGGAATTATTAATTAACAAAAATACGGCCAATATAACGGATTTTTTTAGACAGTCTCGTAACTAAGAAATTATTGAAAAAATCAACTGAATCTAATTAAATTAAATTATCAAAATAATTCCACATGATTTTAATAACATTTATAAAATGCTTTATTTTATGAAAAATTTAAAACCGCAGTAAGTCAAATATCAGTAGATGATATGCAGGAAATCATGAATAGAGTTTTTTCTACCTTAAATTCCTACTGATGTTTTGGAAAAATTCGAACTTAAATTGTGTGCGAATAAAGTACTTCTTTCTGTGGTACCATGGCCTCCAAATTTATTGCTTTACTTCAATTATAATATAAAAGTCTTATAACGAAATTTGTTTAATTTGTTATACCAGATTTAGACATAATTTTCAAGTCATGGTTTGAGTACCAAAACGTTAAAAAACTGGTAAAAAATGTCAATATAGCAACTTAGGTAAATGAAAATAATGGAACAATAAAGTTTAGGAAAGCCTTTAAAAAGTAAATATGTTACTTCAAAAGTGCACCCGACAAATATATTATGAGGCGTCAATAAAGTTTACGGTTTATAAGTGAACAATTCGGTTGAAAAATACTTTTCATATATAGCAAATCGCAGTTGTATTGACTGACCGAAAAGTTCAAAGCAATTTTCTTTCGATTACGGCCATTATGTGGTAGAAGTATATGTGATTCAACTGAGCAAACACTCCCGAAGAATAGAAAGTTAGAAGAGTGAGAGAGTGGGCAGGGTAGGAGGGTGGAGTGAAAAAGTGTTAAGAAGTAAGAATTTCTAAAGTTCCCCGTGAATTACCTGCCACTGGCGTGGAGTCTGGCAATTTATCAGAGCAGAGGACTTTGGGATACGCATCTCGATACCAGTTCAACCGTAAAATGGGTTCGAGTGGCCAGTATGCATACTAAAACTAAATATAATTGTACTACAAATTATTTACAAACCGCACAGTTTAATTTATCGCCCAACAAACCCAAACAAGCGTGCAAAAGTTGGTTGAATTGAATTTTGAACTTTTATTATTGTATTCCATCACATTTTATTTACTTTTACATAAACTATTGGGCGCATGATGCAAGGCGTAATTAATTGAGCTGTGGAAATGTTTGATTTATTCGCGAAACTTCAAAGGGATTTTTTCTGAAATCATCCTAGAGCACAAAAGACCACCAGAACAAAACTGTATAATGGATTTTTTGCATCGTTATAAAATAATTAAGCTAATGTTGTGGCCTTTATTTTGTTTTGGGTAAGGGCGAAATTAGAAATTAAAATTGGACGGAATTGTGCGAGAAAAACAGAGAGAACGAACGAGTTGTTCTCCTTGATATCAGATTTCGTTAGACGATCCCAAAGGACCACGCCAAACAAGTTACCAACTCTTGATTATCTTTAAAAACCCTTACCTTGGGAAATCATGTAATAGTGCGGATTTAAAACGCCCATTGATACAGCAAAACATCTTCAAGAACTCGACGTTAGTATAAAAATATTAACAATTGGATGTCAATAATTATCTGCGCGTAGCGCCTGTAAATCCCCCGAAGGAGAACGTCCTTACAAAGACTTACATCACTAATCACGCAGATACGATGGTGTAACGACATAAAAAGCCGTCTGCATTTTCTGAGAACGTGCTTACTACCCGATCTATTTCAATTGTAAAAACGATCATAGAAATAGTCCAGACGTAGTGTGCTCTGGATAAGAACGGCGAATTCAAATAAAACTTTTAATAGTTTATTTATCTGTGAAAATGTAGCGTTCCTCTAAGGTGCCGTTAAGGTGCTTCCTTGATACACGTCTTCGTAAGGATATCAGCGAAATGGCTCCCATGAAACCACGCTACCGGACTTGGCTGATATCGACATCCACCAGTGTGCTGCCGCAGAACGGGATCAATTACTGGGGGATAGGTGGCGGACATAACTAGCCGATTTGGACTTGGTATGCTCGGCCAAATCTCTGTAGATATCATACGGACAATAACTTCAGATCCAGAATATTCACATGGATAATTGGTACATCTGCTTCTGTTCCAACTATGCTAACAGACATAATCAACCATAACGCCGCACATAACCCCATGATCAATCAGGAATTAATTTGGTGCCGTTTCATCATGTGATGCAATCCACGGGTATTGATCTTTTAACAATTAAAACAACACACCAACATCCACTTTCTAATACGTGTAATTTACCACCGACATTGATTATACAAATTAGACGAGATTATATGGTCTATGAAAGCGACTGATGGTTTAAATTACATGCGTAAACAACCCACAGGAAAATATACATCAGGATCATTTTCTTACAATCTGAATGTTCAGAAAAATTAAACAAATTTGCATCATTTCCTCTTTCAATAGATAGCTAAATTTATCTAAAAGTTATTTATGTAGAGCACGGACGTCAAGTTATTATTCCACAGACGGATTTTTTTATTTCAGTGCATAAAATAAAATAAATATTATAACGCGTAAATATCTGATGTAAAATTATCATATGTCTTGTTTAGAATCTTTATAAGATATTGTATTATTGGCCATGAAAATCTTCATAGCATCGAGCACCGATTCTGGGTTTGACGTCGTGTTTTCCTGACATCCGCACTCCATAATCAGTATCTTAATAAAAGGAACTCGTGATACTCAATAAGTTTAATAATAGCTTTTGTCTGTACACATTTCTATCTTGTTTTATTTTAGAATATTAAAAAAATAACTCAAACGTAAAATATTTAAAGTCGATTAAAAACTTCTCTATACCTGCATAAAAAATTACATTAGTTTCAGTATAAAATGATATAAGATATTGATTCGCATCTTTTATTTGTGTTTGTCTTACAAAATGGCGCACATTAGTAATTTATGATCTGATATAGGTGAAACCTCACGGGATTAGCGTAATATTTCAATCGAATTATCGTTTTTTTTTCAATAAATTATTAAAATGGTATGTGATGGCTATACAAAAATTAGTCGCTCATGAAATTAATGCATGCAGATTTGACATTTTCCGTGTTCAGCTAGATATATGTATTATTTATGCATCACCTCTCTACGTTACAATATTGTTAATTAACGTCATAAAAATGGCTGATGTGCCATGGATAAATTTATTGTGATGGGTTAATTATATAATCCAGTTTAATTATGCATTGAATTCGATTATTACGTTAAACGCTAAAATTATTTATTAATGTTGTTCTATGTTGGCAATTACAATCAATCATTTGTGTTGGTTTTTCCTGCACATCACCAATAATCCAACAAAAAAACTAATGGAGATTTTGTTTTGTTACAGATTGAAGATGCAATGCTCATGTTTGATAAGCAAACAAATCGACATAGGGGTGAGTATTATTATTACAATTTTGAAGTTATGATTTTCACACCCAAACTGTAAATTCTGCCCAACTCCACAATAATTTGCCTTACTGCACTATAACACTTGGTGTATAAATCGAAGTTGTTTGCCAAGTTTCGGAAAACAAATGTATTGATAGTTTGTTGAAGGACTTTAAGAGCATTAGCAGAAATCAACAGTCAGTCTGGGGGGAAAATACACTCGCGCGACCTGAAACAGGAAAACAAATAAATACAATTTGCAATTTAACCTCGTCCCTTGCGTCCCAACTGAAGAAACTTCGGAAAGTAGTAGGGTTTATGTTGGGGAAAAGGTGAAGTGATTCCTGTTAATGTTTGTTGGGGAAACTTGGCCATTTCCCGAATATATAGTATCCGCGCCAAAAGAACGCGGATGCAACCTGATCACTCCCTCCGCCGTAAATGTTATCTTACATACAGCAAAGATCATTTCAATTATCGAAATGCATTCTTCGAAGTTTTCCCCGACGTTTGCGGCGGCCTGGACGATATACACAACTTACAAATACACGCGACAGTCGCACTTCCTCGTTCCTCCTGACATACTTTATGTCAAAAACTGCCAAGGAATATTTGTATCAAACTGGCAGACTGGCGTTTACTACGCTAGACTATACTCTCTATACTAGAGCACAACAATAAAGGAAGTTTCTTGTATTTTTATTTCATTTTCTGTCTAACTAACTCACTTACTTCGGACTGTTTCTTGTGCTTCTTCAAAAGTTTATATGGAACAAAATGTTTTCGTTCCCCTGCCCACACACAAATTTAATATTATACTGCAACTGGGTGGAAGCAGGTTATTAAAAAACGCTTACGTCGATTATTCCGTTATATAAGTCTACAGTTGGGGCAGGAAATAAGCGAGTGACGTCGTAACTATACCAAAAAGTGCGTATAATACTTAAAAAAGTACATACATAGGAAAGTTAAAAATGCAAAAAATGCAGTTTAGATAATGTTGGTTATAATATTTAGTTAACGTTATTTTTCAATTTCTAATTTTAAAATTACAAAATACAATTTATATTTACGACAGAGTAAAATTTTGGCGATCTATGCCTGTAAAATAAAATAAAAATATGATAGACTTTTATAAAATAATTTTTTCAAATTACTATAAATTTAAAAATATTTTCCTAATTGCATATTCAGTAAAGTCTCCTGAGTCGAAATTTATCTCTAACAAGTTTTGTGGCTAAGGGCAAAAACTGCATCAGGCGAAATTGCCGAATTATTCATTTCTAAATGTAGCAAGCCAAAGTCGTCCCCTAAATGTGCGTCAGGATCCGGGGGTTGCAAAACAAAAGTGGAGCATTGGAGCATCGCTTATACCCCACACTCACACACGTTCACATAGACACATAGTGTGCCATATAGGTGGAATTTACGATCAGAATAGAACGGAAGGTTGGCGTGAACATCTCGCAATTTTTTGCTGTTAGCACCGTGAAACACATTTAGTGGGCCAAGTGAAATAAAAAATTACAATCGCCACCCATCCATAATCCAGCAATATATCTTCGAGTCGGAATTGTAGATTGAAATAGAGAGCAGCAACTTTGACCACTCCGACTGATCCGGGTTTTATCCCCTGCTGTTCTACTTATCCTCTTCATTCATCCGTGTTAAATTTCTAGTCTCTATCTCGCTGGAAGTTAAATTATCCGACTCTTTTATACATATTATCCCCACTAATACCACAATTTCCGTCTTCGACCCACTTTTTTGCCACTCCAATCAACGATGTATATATACACGAAATCATCCCCCAATAAAATAAATCACCCAACCAACCAACTAACAACGAACCACAACGAGAAAAAAACACAAAACAAAGGCAATAATAACTCGGAGAGGTCCTTAAATCTGAAACAAACAGCGTGGAAATCAATTTTTTAATTAATTCCAATTTTTATTTTTCACGGTACCAGTTTGCAAGGTGTGCACGCTGTATAAGTATATTGATAAATTGTTCCCGCGCGAAACGTGAAATTTCAACAGCAACAAACTATTTTTAATGTTTATTAATTAATCACGCAGCGTAAAGTTGAAAGATACGATCATTTATCAAAATGTTGGACTAACCTTCACAAAATAAAAGCTGTGTGCGTTTTTTTATCAGAGCTATTCGACGATACTAGCGCCCTAAACTCTGTGTGGAATCATCGTCGTGCATTCGCTGATTAAATTTTAAAAGAAAATGCCTTATTGGAAAAAAGAACGCAAAAAATCAATTATTTTATCTTAACTTTGCCCTGGCAATTTATTAGAGATTTGCCGGATTTTTCCCAGTCGGCTAATATATCGTTCTTTAGCAGTCGTGTAACGAAAAACACTGCGTAATTTTTTCTTAATTCAAGATTGATTTTTCACGGGAATTGTTACTTGTTTCAAGTCATAATTATTGAACAATTAGTTGATACCTATGGAAGGAAAATTATTTTTTCCATAAACAGTATTAGGTATACTTATGACATTTGTGGAAAAAATTTAAGAAATTTCGCTGATTTTCCTCACCTCCGCGGATCCGCTCCTGCATGTAATTAAAAAAGTTCTTAACATAACAGTAAGATACGTGGTAAAACAGAAACTAGTTGATTTGGAATAATGGTGGATGCGCGGGGTAATTTTATTTTCCATAATTCCTTTATATGAAGATTCTATCTATGGCTTAACTTTGGATTCCTTTCACTAATAAAATAATAAAATATTTTCACGTATATGTACATAATATTATTTTTTATAACTACACACCAATTTTTAAAATCAATTAAAAATCTCATCTATTATTTACAAAAATTTCTAATCATATTCTTATTTATTATGGAAACATTTTTATTAAAATCCGTTGTGAGAAGGCTGACATACAAGATGCAAGTAACTGTTCACTACTAGAACTTATGTTTACTTAAGGCAATTGCTAAAGTTTATAACTGGATTGCAGTAACTTATACACGTTACTTGCATGATGTATAATATAAAAGGGCGTTTGCCTTTAGGATTTTTTCACTTTGTAGCCTATTAAATTTTGATTAGTATCCCCGTAACTTTTATGTGTTAATATATAGACATGTGTAACTGAATAAAAATTGGTTTTGTTTGCAACTTCACCATATAAGTCGTTCTGGTTATGGAAATTGGGTAATAAACGAGATTAGAAATGTGTTTCCAGAGGGTGCGCAATATATTTGTGGCGTTAAAGAGCGCTAAAGGAAGACGTACATTAAACACTAATAAAAAGATAAACGTAGTGGCTGACAAGGAAAAAATGATAGTAGCATTTAAGGAGGAAACTGTCGACAATGATACATAAATCGAGAGATTCACGTAAATATAATCTGAACAAAGGAAACTGTTTAGCGAGCGACAGAAGTGAATTAAACCCAGGCTATTGTTATCTGTTGTGTAATGGATGTGGATATCTATCCCACTTCCGAGCCGCCGACCGACCAGAAGCAGTATTTCACAGATATTGCGGTAGGCGCGCAATGTTAAAATTTGGAGGCGCTTCGCACAAACACCAGCACCACCCCCCGCGGCCAGTACGTCCTCTCTGCCTACGATTTAATTACTAGTGCCGCCACATTAGCATCGTCGGTAATCGCTTTAATGTCTTTCCGTCCACCTGATATTATACACACACTCTCTAATATCCCATGATTATCACCCCCGCCAAGCCCGCAAGAGCCCCACCTACACACTCAAGCTCTAATAGCCCCCGCACCGGATTCTGCTGGCTCGTGAATTTTTAAATATTAAAGATTTCTTGCTGTTCTTCCTGATGGGAAATTGGGCTCTAGAGACTATGAATAAGTAACTTTTATTAGTTGAATTATGCGCAATTAAAAGTATTTAAGGAATTATCCGAGGCGCGTGTTAATCCTTTTTCGTTTTTAATTAACCTGGTTTGGGATAAGAAATCAATAAAGAGCTTTCATTAGATACAATTTTATTTAAGTTACAGCACTTTTTCCTCAAATTTGTCTCCAACTTTTTATCCTCAAAAACTGAAAAAGTACTTGTAGAATATTAACCAAATTTTATATTTAAGCTTTTGAATAATATAAACCTAGTCTGCTTTATTTAAATTATAAATTTGTATCGCTGATGCGAAACTTTTAGAAATTAATTAGCACGTTATGCGCAAATTAAAAAGTAGCATGGTACCAAATCGTTTAAAGTGGATTTGTGAATTGGATGATGCACCAATAATAATTGCAAACAAGTTTTGTTTGAAGATATATACACACAAACACACAACATCCTAGTGAAAGAGAGACAGAGATTGGTGGTAAATATTTGTGGCGTAATGAATTGGTATTTGGAGGCAACGAGGTGCAAAACACGGCAGTCGAATGGAGTTTTTGTTCTAACAAGCTCGATCATTATTGAGACGAACGGACATGATTACGGGGGCACCTGGCTGGATCCTCCTTTTCAAGCGTAAATTACTGCACACATTTCATCGCCTAACAAGCGACTGTATGCAGTACTGACACTGCATATGTCTGCTCATTAATTTCTGTTTATAAATGCGCTTTACAACCACCGAGCTAGTCGTCATCCCGCTGCTTGATTTGCGGTATGTTTTGTGTATTTGTCGAATAAATTGCTTTCTGTACACGCATGTATATTTAATTGACCATTATATCCAGTTTCATGTTTTAAATTAACGCCGGCGCCATATAATATTTGATTTGATTCGATCCAACAGCTTCAACTGGAATATATTGGACCTGTTTTGACAATTCTATTTCAAATATAAGTTAATTTTGGTTTATTGCCAATGTAACGAGAATTGTTATATTAACATTTTACCTTGTGGTTAATTTTGTTAAAGAAATGCACAGGTACATAAAATGCTTAAAAATAATGAAGAAATAAAACACGCGTAGAACTCTTATTTTTATATAGAAAATAAATTGGAAATTATCTTTAGATATACCTAAAATATGTACAAATAATGCACTGAAAATGTTTAAAAAAATTATTTGTGAATTTTTGATATAAATTCCTGCACCCACTCACTTTGTATGTTAATAACCAATCAGAGTAAATTTGCGTGTGTTGCATAAAATGATAATAGATAGCTGTGCGGTAAGTCGCTTAGTTATCTCCAATCGGGTAATTCTCCAAAGAATCTATTAGTCAATATTAAATGTGGAATAGCGTAAACTCAGAGGATCACATCAAATTAATGCATAAATCCTGCAAGCATCTGCCACATTTCAGCTTTGTAACCCATGTTACAATGGAGAAACGACATGGGAATTCATGTATATCAATAACGTCCGCAACAGTGGTCGGGAGTAGCGTTTACGTTTAAGTACAATTCCTCAATATAGGTTCGCTTTTGCCTGCTAGCTGCCGTCATGATGATCAAATTAATGAAGGGGGTTTCGGCCTGCGGAGAATCGCGAAATATACCTTTATTGGACTTTGTGGGGGTGGTGGAGGAGAGCGTTTGGCTTCATTGGCTATGGATGTGTTAGGCTTGAATTGTTTCATTAGAGCGAGTTTACAGCTTAATATGCATTATGCAATAGTTTCACGTTAACTGCTATCGACTGATATTAATTATTTAACTCAGAACTTGGCCACGATTATACTGTAGGTACCTGAATTTGGCATGTTTGCAAGGACTTGAATTATTATGTAGTTAAGCCAATGAACCAATTACTTGGTTTACTCTTGACCCCAACCAAATGCTATTTGCATACATACACCAATCGTTATTTTCCAGAAATTGATCCACTCATAAGCTTCATCTGTTTTAATATGTTGTCTCTGTCGGAATTTCCTCGTACTCCTATAAGCTTTGTCTGTTATATCCTACAATCTACTGCTGCGCTGCATAAGATTAAGAACTTCAAAACTTATATTACAACTCTCCAATGGAATGGAATGGAACATCCTGAACTTGTGTAAGTCATTCTCCAACAACTACGATTCTACGATGATTCTCTTTGTATATCCACACACAGAGAGAAGAAAAATTTCATTAGATATCCTAGGTAGGTATACCTATTTGTGCTGTTTCAAATTTTTTAAATCAAAATCCAATTACAGTATAGAAACTGAATAAAACGCCAACTGCATTAACGGAAACGACTGGCAAAGCAGTTTTCAAATTGAATATATAATATTGATACAAAGTAATGATTCAAAAATGCAGATATTATGTTGGAGAATTGATGACCGTGATATTAATGTATTGCGGCATTGAGTTCAATTCCGAAATTGGCTGATAGTTGGAAATATTGTTACGCTCTGTTAGCCAGAATATGCAGACATTTTATTAAATTATAACGCTTGTGAAATAGAACCATTCCAATTTCTACTGACAACCAAAGCTCCGAATAAATGTTTTTGGACATCGAACATCGCGGTCGTTTTGATAAATGTCTCTCGCGTATATAATACGAAAAAATTGCAAAAGAGTTTATGTTGCACCAAATCATCTAAAAATTCAATTTATTCCAACATAAAATTTAATTGCGGCATTGGTGATTTCTGTTTTAATAAACTACAACTCGCTTTGTATATGTTATAAAACATTCACTTTATTTCCTGGCATATTTATTACATCACATCCGTACAAAGAACTTGTAATTTATTGTAATAAGTGTACCTACATACAGGCAGTATAAACTACCGTAAATTCATTCAATAATTCAATTTATATATTAAGATGTATTTTATTTGAAGAGAAGGAGTGCTGCTCTATAGAAAACTGTTCGAGTGTAGGTGGCAATCAATACGTGGGGAAATTGGCACGTTTAGAATAAGCTGTTGTCATTTCATGAGCTTATTCAGTTGTCATTAAAGCTGCTTTATGTATAATGTACATGAGAGAAGTAACAATTCCAATCATTTTCCCTGTCGATATAACCGTTGCAAAAAGTTGTTTTCCAATTATTTAATCAAGAATCATTAGACTCTATAAGTGGACTTTTGATGGATTCAGTATTAGTTAACAAGAAAGACCCAATTTTGGCTTTTTGATATGTAGAAAGATTAATCATTTAATTTTACTACAATCACCAATAAATCAAGGATATATTCACGATCGCGAATTTTATAAATCATTTTTGGGAAATTATCAAAATGGTAAACGAGCTTTCAACCTTATCAAAGATTTAAATTTTTTTGATTTACAAATGTACCCGAAATTTGTGCGACTAGAGAGGAAAGTAATTCGTCACAGAATACCTTAAATTAAAATTGACTCAAAAACCGAAATCATCTCGACTTTATCCATTCGTAGAAAATTAAATACCATGAATGAGATTTCCACTGGCATCACCGACAAAGACAGACAGTGAGCGGAAAAGCAGGCGCTCGTTGTGGTAAAACCGATTGTGGATAATCCCATAAGTGGGGGTATGTATGAATCCCTCTCTAAAATTTGATAATGATAAATGTAACGTGTTGTGGCAATACCGCAGTTAATCTTTGAAAATTGTCGGTTCACACAAAGCCAAATACATTGCGGGCATTTGATCACGTGTGGACCTCCACTCTCTAATTTAATTCGATATTACTGCAATGATGTGACTGGTGGGGCCCCGTGCGACGTAACATGCTATTCCATAGACCACTAGATTCAATTTGTTTGTCGTATCGTTATTGACGGCTGACTGTGGGTGCTCGAGGGACTCACAATGATGCTGGAGCTGGAGTGAGATGGTGGATGCTGAATATATTGGATTTGTACGGATTGGGTAGTCGTCTAAGAACAACACTGTGTATATAGAATAGATAACATATAATATAAGGTATATACTTTCGACTTTGTGTACTACTCCACTTTCGGGTAGTAATCTTACAGCAAACTCATCAGCCACTGTACAACTACAAGAATCCTGGACAAACAAAACTTCAAAGTTACATCATGACAAGATTTAATACTGTGCCGTGATGAATATACATTAAGTTATAATTTTGTTTGCTCGAAGGAAAACAGCAAAATAAAACCTGGTTTTGGTGTGTGACGGGCGCGGGGTCAAATATTAAATTTCAATTCGTCGTTGCCGGGGGTACACTTACAAAAATTAATCATTAAAAGAAAACCATAAAGAAAGTAATTCATCCATTACTTAAGCCCTTGCGCGCTCGCTCTCTTTTAGCTCACTGGGCGTAGTACAACACACACCTTTTTCCTTTTCCTTTTATTTCTTTATATTCTCACTGCTTCCCGTTTTCACTTCCTCCCAGATAATAAATACGAATTATTTTTTGTCGTTTTCGTTAAATTCGTTTTGCTAAAGTGTACAATCATTCGTTCTCATTTCCTAATAAAGAAATTTGAATATATTGTTTATGTCGCCTCGACCACAATCTATATGCGTGTTGCCCCATTATTGTCAAACCCGACGGAATTAATGAACGTATTTTTAGGGAAGAATAGCGTGATTTGTCCAAGTTATGTTCCGTTATTAGTGCACATACGGCCAGGGAAGGAAAAATACGGAGCTAGGAAACGGTATTGGAATTTATTTAAACTAAATTAGAATTAATTGTAGGAAAAAAGTTCCTCTGAATGTCAAGTTTTTCGTTAAGGAAATTTTTTGTAGATATTAAAAAATTTGCGGCATTCTTATGATGACTAGTTCAACTTAACAAGAAGAATGTACAAATTTGATTTCAGTATTTAATTAATTAAATATAACATTTTTCCCTAGGGAGAAAAAGTGCCATTTTGATCGTAAACAGAACAAAATGATATTACTTTTTTAAAAGAGTTACCTCGATTCCCCCTGATGAGATTCGCCTCTCCATCATCTCCTGCTAAAATAATTTCACGATGTTTTTTATCAATAATTCCCCAGGTTTCACATGGACATAAATTAAGAGGATTTTGTAGATATTAACCAAATAATTACGTTAGGTAACTACGTACAATACACAGTATACACAACTGAGGTAGATTTAAACCAAACACACTAAACCTTTTGAGCCATTAAATATCCCTGGAGACCGGAACGCTTTATTTGGATTGAATGCTTTAGAAAACAATCCTTTGTAAAATTTACTTACATTTACTGGGTGCTCCCCACTGAACGAAAAACCCAACATTTTACAAAGTAAAGTGCTTCTCTTTGTTTATATTAACTTTATATAAAGTTTATTCAACAAATTTATTATAATTGTTTTATTGCATTATTTTTTTGCGTGGGAATAATAGAAATCCATTTGCGCTTGGACAAAATGTTAAAGTTGATGGAAAAATCAAAACAACTTGAAAAACTTCGCCAAGTAATTGACGAATGAAATTTATGTGGTCTAAAGGTTTTCCCGTGGGTGAGTGGGTGGTTTCATGTGTTTATTTTTAGCATAAAGCGACTTTGTTGTCTTCCATGTCTTAAGAAAATAACATTTTCTGATATGATATATTCTCATTTAAATACAATCCACCTTTACAGTGTAAAGAGTGTTGCGTGCAGAGATTATATTAAAACGTAAATAGTTTATATTTATATGAAAGTCATCCAGACGTATATGTTCAAAGAGCTAAATGAATTTATTAATATGCTTTGTTCGTTTGCATCTTACTCTGTTTTATAAAGCGGATTTGCTAAATAGGCTTTTTATAACAATAATCTAATTAATTGTTTGTTTTCAATAAAACTCATAAATCCGTTCTATGTACTATGTGTATTTTAGCAATTCTACAAAAAAGTCAACTAAAAAGGATTGAATTGAGTGCGCAATTGAAAAATGATATAAAACACATGAACTGAAATGAATTGACAATTTGACCTGATTTGTTACAAAAACCAATTTAAGCTATATCAGAGAATGCCTAACTGAAATAACTAAACCAATGGAAACGGATTAAAAATTCAAATAGTCATTTGTGTAGGGCAAAGAGCGCCATCTGCCGTCTAGCGAATCGGAAATTACGGTACATACCAACCCGGGCGCGTTTTCTATGCGAAAATGAATAGTGATTAAATCAGCGAACGGGGGCGGATGGATATTTTTACCAGGGATTCCAACTGACATGTTGCAATAAGCACCAATTAATTGCGGTGATGTTGTGGAAAAAAAAACATTATTACCAAAGGAGTTTGATGAGTTGGCGTGGTGTGTGGGTGGAAGAGCTAAAGCCTAAACCCTAAACCATATTTAAAACTTTTGAATATCCATGCGGCAAATCCTTTTTTTCCTGGAATAGTCTGAACTGACAGGTTGCTTTTTTTGTTATTGTGGATGGTGTTTATCCCCCTATATTCTGTTATTGATCGAATCAGACCAGCGTGTAAATAAAAAATGCATTTCAGTGTAGAAGACGAGAGATTAAGCGTTTGCCTTGTGAAAGCTCCAGCTCGCACTCTTTCCTGGGTAGCTCCAAAGCTCATCGTTTCCTCGTCAATCATGATAGTGTTGCGCATGAAATGGGTCTGAAATACTAGAACAGGGTGGGAAAAAAATCAAAGTAATAATCTACCAGCAGAAGGCGTGGTATATCTGTGCGTCACGGAGTCATAAAACTAAATTCCAACCGGCAATTTACCGTTTCCTTTCATCAAAGGTAATGGAATAACGCAAACTGAAATCGGTTAACAAGCAGCGAGAGAGGCCATTTCATTTATCGTCATTTTTGCAAATTAACGAAACCCAACCAGAGCACACCAGAGAGAAAACTGCAGATTAACGTTGGAAATGAAGATGGATGAACTCGGAGTGCAACGGTGAGACAACCACATGCCGGAATACAAAGTATCATTGTACACACTACCTGAGATTGATTCATTAGATCGGGTGTTGTTGATTAATGACAACACCAGGTGGTTTATATCTCACCTTGCTTTCGGAGTTTGCACAGACTTATGGCGCGTTGCGTTGAAGCGGATGAGGTAAATTAAAAACGAAAAGGACAGACTGGAAGATGGCGTCCTCAACAAACAGCTCATGCAAAGATTCTGCACGTAGGTGGGTATCAGGTTTTAATTAAAATGTAACCTATTTCGCGTGGTGCTGAACCCAAAGGTCAATATGTGTTAAATTCTGACACGGAGGCTTAAATATTGAGTGGAGGAGAGATTGATCATTTTGAATTTCAAGATTTTACGCCAGTGTTTCACGACCACAGTGTCCGGATTTTCACTTAAAGCACAGTTTTGCAAAGCTCAATGTTGGTTAAAATAAGAAAAAAATCATCAACACGGTGGAAGATTGGAATTTCTTGGCTCAAATAAAATAAAAAGATTTCATAGATTTTTCAAACGGTCAGAAATTTGTTCGATTTTTTAACTATTATTAATATACATAGTATAACCTCATATCGTAATTCATTCCTCTTCTTACTAATTAAGAGCTTAAAAGATATATGTCTACCTGATATAAATAAATGATTATCCGACAATCTGCATTATTTACAACCTTGTACAAAGAAACAAATTAATTTGTTTTGGTTGTGCATGTGAGCACTCCAAAGCAATGTCCCCACAGTGCACCTCCAGTGACATTGTTCTGCGGAAAGCCAAACAGCCAACAATGAATAATGTAAGTAGGGCAACAATAAAGTCAACGATTCTCAAATGAAGATGCACCACCACCACTACTACACCGTATATCAAAAGGATTCCTGTTACACATGAGGAAAGCTAAAATTTATGCCAAATACGACTACAACAGAGCGCTCTCTCACACACATCTAGACGAGTTCCGAAACAGTAACAGTGGGGTGGATTAGAAGACAATTTAAGTAGGAGCACACACTAGCCTTTGCGCCACAAACCCCAACCTGGAATCCCTATTTAAGCCCTAAATAACATTCGGAAAGTTAGAAACGGATTTTCTATGTGGCCCCCAGTCTATCTCACTTGCTTAGTGTGGTGGCCATCCGCGGTGGCCAACAATTCGCTGATCTTTTGATAGTACACTGAAATTTATTCAGTGAAATCCGAGTGGTGCGGTCGCGCTTTACTATAGAAAAAAAACCACCATGCCTCGTCCGAACTACTTTTGGTTTAAAAGTTGGAACCCTTAAAAGCTCGCGCGCTTGGAACTTTCCTCTGTGTAGAAAGAGCGGATCATCGGGGCGGGTTATAACAGGGGGATGTGTGAAGGTTCAAAAGTGAATATATGCACACGCTTCGGGGATGGTAATATAACTTGGTAATTTATTAGCGCCCACATAAAGCCCATTGGATTTATTTATGTTTGAGCGAGGGTCCAGAAATTTTCAATTGGATACCATGTAGGAAGAGATTGTTTAAGAACTCTAATAGGAACAATGTTAAAGCTGTATCCCAAAAATCTCTATAATCAATTTCTTCATTATACCTTGTGAAACTTTTTTAGATAATTTTGGCACTTCGTCGTTAATACACAGATATTTTGTTATCCTGAAAAGTGGAGATATATTAAAATTAGGTCTCCAATTTTTCTGGTTTACCTCGCATTTCCCGGAAAACGTATATATTATCATGTAAAAAAAGAACTCGGCGTGTACACTTCTATAAAAGTGTTTCGGCGACACGATGACGCGCAATACATCAGCGGGGTCCTCCGCTGATGCTGCTGCTATACACAAGCGCAACTTCCTCACATATACACTACACACACACATACACACTGTTTTGGTAAACAAAACGCAACTTAGTTCCATTTCCGCGATTCCCTCGACATGTCCACACAGCGATTTTTCGTGGAATATAGACGAAACGACTGGAACCCCAAAACAATTGTTTTCGGAAATTGGATAAAGGTTGAAAAATGTGTCCGCTTAAAAATGGCACTTTTGCGGTGAGGCCATCAAATTATAGGACACGTCGAGAGGATTCGCACAGGATTAAATGGCGAGAGTGTACCTAAGAATGGTCCCACAATTCTCGCAAACTGTTTCCCGTCATTGATCGGAAATAGAACAGATAATCCCACGGATGGGTTTTATAGCGGATCATTTTTAATTTTCTCTACATTTATTACTTTCTTAAACCTCCTTTTACTTGTCGTTTTACAAACAGATTTATGGATGGAATCTATTACTTAATAATATTTGGTGAATTCAAACACAATATCACTTCAAGACTTAGTGCTTCACATAGAGAGAGTGAACACACTTTCAGTCAGTAAATTCTCTTAGAATATTGCTTTTATTAAATTTGTGTCTGTAATTTTATTACTTTCAGAACTTTTTAAATCCTTTGCGAGACTTCCGGTTTTTATTGCCTTATACAATTTATAACCGTATTATACTATTGTTTTCACTGAGTGTTCGTAGTACTCATCCAAGATATAAACTAGTATAGTCGTATGTTAAAGATAAAATATTTTATTGGTGAACAAAATGTAATCAAGCACCCTCTCTCTTCTACAACCTACATTTTGAAAAATATGGTTAGTTCGTGTGGACGTCAGCAAAAAGCGCGCCCCATTAATAACACAATAAATAAAATGTTTTTCCACGTTACAAAAATAGTTGAAACTTTTCATTTTTACTGGAACTAGATATATTAGAGCGGCAGGCAGAGAAGCATGTGATCACTTTCCCTCTACAACATTTCAAGCACATCTCCAAGTTTGGCGCCATGATGTTATCGCAGCCACACGCCGATCTGTTCCTGGATGGCACCTTGGAGTTCAAAGGGCTGCTTTTGGCGACACTAAGGCGCCGTTACATTGATTCGCTCAGCCCCAATCACTTGTTTGTCGACGTAATCGCCGTACAATTCCGGTGGCTTGCCGTACACACATACACATACAACACCCTACTCGCTTTTCTCATGAATAACAAACTGCATCAACTGCCATCCGCATATTTCATTTCGGACACCATCCGCTGGGATCATGTGTGCTTAATTCAGGTTTTATCTAGTCATGAGCAGTGATGTGGCGAAAAAAGGTGATGGTGGATTGGACATTGCAGGTTAATACTGTTTATTGAAAATGTGTCATGTGTGAAATTTGATTTATATACTCAGGGTTGATCCGAAATTGGGAATTTACTTGCCCTCAACTCATTGTCAAACAAATTAGACTACGGAAGCTATACAAAAAGTGTTACATTTTTCAAATCCTACAATTAATTAGTAACTGTATAACCTTAATCCTTATCTACTTTAATCTCCAGAAATATTTAATGTATAGAAGTGATGAACTATTGAAATACATATTTACGAATCTTTAATCTGAAAAAAGAAAATTCATATTATGTCCTAACCTAACATAACCTAATAATTCTGTTTATGGTAGGTACATATTAACGGTAATATTTTACAGAACATAAATTGGATAGAGGTAATCGAAGAGTTTTTTGATAAGCTGATTTGTAAAAACCTCCTCACTTTCATTAGCCACACATCAAAGATATCTATATTAAAAACGCCATCACCCACAAAGTATATAAGTGGTGTGAAACCGACATTGGTTTTAATCATTTAATTGGATCTGCTGGTTTTGTGTTTTAAAAACAGTCCTCCCATCCATGACGTGCACGAGCCTCATATAATAAGCAATCGTATATAATTTGAATGGTCGGGTGCTGCGCGCCGGTTTATAAAAAGGTAAATCTTCGATGTGGGCTGTCAGATTCCGTGTGCTGTTTAGTGGTAAAACTGGGTTTATTGCAGTGTGGAACACCTGCCGCGTTGTAAATTACCCACCGAGTATCTAAATATTGCGTGAGTGTATGCATATCAAATGCGAACACCCTCAAATAAGCATGCGTGTACCACCCTATCTCCACCATGATATATCTCCTTAATTGCTAAACTGTGTTGCAATGCGCTCCAGTAATTCGTTTACTTCAATTCAATGTTAGATACATTCGTCTCTCCCTTGATGCCTGCTTGGATTCCTGCAACTTTAGCTGGAGTTGCTTAATTCTATGTAATATGTTTATAACGTCTATACCCCAGCCTGTTTATGAGGGATTTACATACCCTATTGTAAGCTTATTATTTAGATATTTTGTTGAAATTACACCGCTTTTGCGCTGGGGTCTACATGGCTACCACCACTTTGCTCTTTGAACTTTGATGAGGAGAGAGAGCACCATTAGTGATTTTTGGGGGCTTTGTTAATCCATAAAGGAACAGCAAATCGGTATTTATTTGAGTTACGAACATTCTTCAATCTGCTATAAGAGAGCTCTTCTAACCCTTCCTATCTGACTGATACTCAAGAAAATATCACTTTCTTTATATTATCTTTTTTAAATTTAAAAACTGACCATCTTCGTCTTCCAATTTTATTTTTGCCTTGGAATCTGCCCTCAGAAACACCATCGCATTTCCTTGTTTGAAATTATTTCCACCTACACTCTAATTTTCCAGGACTCCTCACCGTATAACCGGCTTCCCACCCAGTTCCGGCCATGGAACTTTTAATCCTTTAACTTATTTACGGCCCCTTCCACCTAAATTATTTACCAGTTGTCCGGTATTTGATACTGTTGTTATGTGGTGGGAATCTTCCACTAAGGTATTGATCTTAGTAATTAAAGTAACGTTCTCTGAGGGGGGCGCTCGGGTGGCGATGATAACGTGGTGAGAATCATGACACACCACACAAGTATATCTTTATCTTCTCTATCTTAACTATGGTTGTTTGCAAGCGTGCATTATAAAACGGGTGTGTGTTACATGAGCGAGGCTTCTGAAATATGTATGGGCAACACCTAATTATTGCCGGGCCATAACTGTAATCCCCCAGCCAGAATACCAAATTTTAGACCGTAAAATTTATGGTGTAGTATACATTGTGCAGAATTATGTTTTGGGATAGAGCTTTGTGTTTATACTGGCCTCTATATTTATATATGGTGCAATGAGCGTCTAAAATTTTCATTAACTTGAATTAATGCTCCTGAATTTTTTGCCAGATTGAATCAAACAATGCCCACTTCAATTGCAACACAAAAACAGCATTTTTAAATTAAAACTTCTCTTTAGTTGCAAATATAGTCTGCGCGTCCGAAGAAGATAGTCAAGAACCAATTAAAACATTAAAGCTTTCGCATTCGGGGCGTGAATTAAAAACTTACTTGTTTCTATTTAATGTTCGAGTTGTGCATAATTGGATTTAACATAGAAACTAAATGTTAATTTTGCAAGAGCAGCCAGTGAGCCACTTCCTAGCTGCTATGCGAATAAAGCGTCAGTAATTGAATGTCTTCTACTTAAACAGCACTTAAATATTTGCTTTTATTATGTAATCCAACTGCTTCCAACTCTAAACACTACACTGCATTATGTGGCATCTAAATATTTGCTAATGTGATCTGCTGGTCCACCAAACTTTGTGTCACCAACTTTAAATCACCAAGTAAAGCAGAACACACTATGTGGAAAAGTTTTACAACATGGATGCACTTGAATATTGTTAACTAATTTATGTGGAATAATTTCTTCACACAATTGAATACTACAAAACAATACTATATAACTAATGGTACTTTTGGGAAAAATGAACTTTTCCCTTGTTGTGGAACGTCAGAAGTTATGAAAATTAAATAGTTATTGTTGAATATTGACAAAATGGAACATTATCCTGGTTGGTGTTTGCAATTATTTCAAATCGTTTAAGGATTACGCTGTTTGGTGGATGAGGACAAAATAAATAGGATGTTTGCTATCTTATTTACTCCCATCGTGGGATTTGCAATATAAAGGTCTGGCAGGCCCTAATTGTGTGCTGCATGAGTGAACCTAAATAATTTACGTTTACAATAAAAATATTTGTAGAGCCGCCGCGCCCTTGCTGCAAACATTTGACGGAAATGTTCTAGAAATGTATTATTTACTTTGTATTGTAAATTTGATTTGTAAGTTGAAATATAATCTGTTGTGTTGGAATGAGTTTGACGTTCCTTCTGGCGTTTCTTGGTGTGTTATACCATACTATATCTCGTAGTCCCCTCTCGGGGGCATTTATCTGTGTATGGCGTTAACTACGGCGATAAATAACCCCGGGCCTCATCTTAGACTCGAGTTTACAACAACTGAGCGACACGCTGATATGTGAACATAAACAAGACGTACTCGCAATTGAATTAAATGATTATGTCATTTAGCGCTGTTTCTGCTTCGTCGCCCAGATTTCAGCCAGATTTATAAGATTTATAGATAATATAAATCGGATCTCGTTATTAAATACTGGTACATAACAGCGAACTTGATGCTTTCGAACGAACGATAATTTTCCTGTGGTTACTTTTACAGTTATAGTCGGTTCACACATCTCTCTTTAATTTAAACTTATTCGTATTGTTAAATTGTAACAATTAATATAACTTTTCTACAAAGATACGGTAAAATTAAGTTATTCTATACAAACCAACATTTTTAGTTTTATAATATTGATCTGAAAGTGAGTTAAATTCTTACAAATTTATTATCCTTTAAGTTTACTCGAGATTAATATAGACATGTATGCATTACGCTAAGTCAAATGAGTCTCTGTGAATCCGCCTTTAGACCTGGCTTCTTGTCTTCTGAATATTGATCCCCAAACGGCATTTGAACTGTTAGGAAATCATTTTATGATGGTGCTTTTGAATATTTATTATGGGCGCTGTAAAAATGTGTTTAATATTTAAATGAGCAAATCGTAAAATGACAGTGGATAATTTTTATTCCCTGCAGTGTGTGAAATGAGAAACACCGAAGAACAGGTTGTTGAGATAGTTGAATTATAATGATAATGTGAATTTTTTATTAGTGAAAACCCCGTAAAAATGATTGCACTTTACGGGCCATAAAAGCTTTGAATATTTAAAATAATAAAAACAGGGCGTTTGAAGCTGAAAGCAGTGCGCGCGGATGAGGTAAATGGAATTAATAATAAATCAGGCAGTTTTCAAGGTGTCACTGGGTATACGGGGCTAGAAGCTTGGGTGGGACAAAAGGGGACCAACAGACACAACCAGGTAGTTTAGTGATGCATCATTTGGATGTAGAAATGTCACAGTGATCCTGGAATTACATGGATCCCCAAGGACGTCAGAAAATGTCAGCACTCAGCACCGACTTGTACATACAATAATGGTATCCTGTGGGAGACAACCACGCATGGACAAGTTGCCTTGTGCCCATGGGCACGCCCGCGCCCCTACTTTATTATGTGCTGTGTGCTACTGGCCCATATTACTAAACAAACCTCGTTCTGATCAATCTTAAGTTGGTCGAGAGAGTCACGCGAATTTTCAATAAAATCGATTGTCAACTTAAATTAAGCTATTATTAGAGAATTGTGGGACAGCACAGGATTATGTGGTAAATCGAAACGAGAGAAATAAAAATTAATCGAATTGAACAACAATTTAATTTGAAAACGTGGGAAATTTGCAGGTTTAAGTTAGGAAAGTTCGTACATTGATTAAAATGATTGGAAGGAAATTTCCACTCTTTCGCAAACCTTTTCATAAAAGTATAAATAATAAAAAAGTAGCTTTATTGATCTATCTTTCAGATACTAAATTCAGTCAATAAAATTACGTCATCCTTTAAAACTGTATAAGTGATGTCTGAATAAAAGCTAATTTTAAACTTGCATGGTGAATTCGTGCCGTAATAAAATATTTGTGCACTTTCGGTTTAAAATAGTCGCAAGTGAATTTGAATGAGTGCAGTTTTCTTTAAATATTTTAAACTTATTGAAGCATATTATTGAGATCTATTTATTTTCCATAACACTGTTTCAAAAAAATTATAAGTTTTAAGATCTAATACCATTTCAGAGATTTAATATTTTTCAAAGGGCTATTAATTTTAAATTACTCTGTATATAGCAGCAGATTTTATTTAAATGTTATTTTCTCAATTAAACTTTGTTTTCAAACAAAAATTTGTGTAAGAAATTATCGTTATAAAAAGGTTGGAACGGAATCGATATTTTGGTGGATGCGCCGGTGTTATAAAAAATGAAAAAATTATAATGTATAAAGTTGCAGTTGTTTTATAGATATTTTGTCACGTATACATTTTGTTAATTAAAACTCCTCGACTATAATAAATACAAAATATTAACAATAATGCTGGAAAATTGAAATGTGCTCCAAATATACCCTATGTAGTTGAAATATATATTTAAATGTCTCGGGATAATATTTTATTAAGTTTGCATAAAATTTACCTAAAATAAACATGTGTTTGAAATTTAGGTGGATGCGCCGGGGTAATATACTTTTTTAAATGTATTACTACCTATTTTATATAAAAAAAACAGTTATTTAAACTAAAATTACTTCAAATGCAAAGGCAAAGACTGCTAAGCGATCCATTAATATTTACAGCAATTAATAAATAATAAATACCGCTAGTTAGCATTTTTATCGACTCGCAGCTCTTTCTATGTCACTTCTTAATTATCACTTCCCCACTAAAGTAAACAAAATTAAAGTCCTAAATGAGAGCGCTTTTGATTTGATTTTTGTTTTAATAAGAAATTAACTCAAATTTGGATAACATTGTTTGGACAAATGAAAATAAAAGTGATAAGTGAGTTGTTGAATTTTCGCGTAATTGCAATTTTTAATTGTAATAACTCGGAATAAATTGGTTTAATTTACATAAAAATGCAGCCGGGCAAACTGGGCGATATTCGTTCGCACGTAGATCCGCTACATCACCGACTACCCCAGCAGCATCGGGCTCAAATACACACACAGAGAGTAGGTATAGCGTGGCGATATCTGCATTAAATGTGTCAGATTATAAGCTATGAAACTCAATTTACATAATTGTGTTTTTTGATATAGTCCGATTTTACACCTAGAACGCGCGCGTATACAATATTTTCATTTCACTAATTGAATTTTTTTTAAGCAAAACAAATAAATTTCCACCGCAGCGCACACACCAAACTTAATGAACATAAATTTTGTGGGTGTGCAATAATAACAACAATCGTTTTTCGGGTGTTAACACAAGTTCTCCCTGTGGGATTGTGCTTTTATTGAAAATATAAATTTTGCGAATTCTGTATGATTTTCAGTGTCCTTCGCATATATCCAGCTTGAGATATGCGTATTTAGAGGGAGCGCGCGAGTATACGAGTATTATTCCGGGGGCAATAAAAGTGATAAAGCATTTTCGTGATCTACAAAACGGCTGACGTCGTCGTTAGTCAGTATCAGTACGGCAATTTGCTTCTTGCGTTTTATTTGTGTCATTTTAAGGAATTATGTCACCCCCTGCACAAAATTTTGTATATACAAAGTGACAGTGTGCGGGAGTGTTGACGTCTCCACTCATAAGCTTGGAAATTTAGCTATAATCGTTTGATGTTTTCCATGTCAGCATAACAACTCACTTTTCCCGATTAAATTTACATCAATTTAGTTGGGTGGGGACACGAAGGGTTGCGCCACGGAAAATTGACAAAACTTTAGTAATTACATTAGATACACTACGAAAGAAACACTTTGTTGCAAAAATGCGATTCCCAATAATAAGTACTTACAGCTGAAGCTTTAGCGTACAATAATTAATAAAAACACAGTAATGGCATTTCACAATTCATTTGGTGCATGTTCGGAGTACACAAAGGCATCGGTAACTTGTAAAGACTAACGATGTATGTTCTCGTTTATTCGCATCATTAACCACTCAGGCCGTCTTTGACCTGGGACCTCTGGATTTATAAAAGGTTGTACCAGGAAAGCTGCGCCTGATGCCGCTCAACCGGCCTCACACAAATACGGCTACTGCACAATGTTCTAGACACACTCACACACATACACGTAATTCACATGTACACAGCTACAAAGGTGAAATCCCACCAAGCGAACTGCAGCCTCAAAAACTGCAAGTTAAAATAATTATTATCATCACATGTGTCTAGAGAACATTTTTGTTGTGGAAATTACCTCGTGTATTACGCGTGGTTTGTTGGACACAAATTTAATAAATTTCACCGGACCCCTGGCAATTATTGTGGTTGGGGAAACGAGAATATTCTGATGCATTTTGCGCTGTGGGGAATTGTTCCCTTAATTTTAGCATCAGAGGGAAACTAAAAACTGGGAAAATTTTGACAGGGCTAAAGTTGCTACACAATACAAAACAAGAACTAGATTATGATGGTTCTGGGATATATTTTTTTAAATTCTACATTATTAATTAATATTATTATGGAAAAACTTCTTTCTAGTATGTTTTCGTGGAGTAATTTCTTGAAGAAGGTTAGGTTAGATAATAGTAGAGTAACTTTAACTATACAAGTTTTTTAAAACTGAAACATAAAAACTCACTGATAACAACATTTTTATGTAACTACATTAAAGTGCCCAAATAAAATAATTTTCTGTCAGCTCCCCCTGTCTAACCCACTTTTAAATTTAAGTCACTTCTTCCGTCCCAAAGAGAGCTTTTCGTGTCCTGCGGAAATTAACCCGGGCATTAGAACAATTCAATTTGGAGGAGCTGTTGCTGTAGCAGGACAAAAAACCAGAACCGATAACCCCCTCGCTACAGTTTCCACTTTGGGGTATATAGTGCATTTGTGGAGTTGCGGACGCGCAGCGGGGTGTCGTGTTCTGTTAATTAATAACGGGTGTCAGGTGGGGCCAACCTGTCTATACACTCACCCCGCGTCCATGAATCAGGGTTATTTATGGCTTAGTCTTCTCTCTCGGCGTTTGTTACAAGACACCACCACCATCGCGGAGTAGTCTACTTGGTACCGGATTATAACGCCACAACTGCTTTTCATCCCCAAATACAAAACATCCTGTGTATCAAGCTTAAGGTTAAGAATACGGCATTTAGTATAAAATGCTCCTCAGCAGGATTTATTTTTGCTTTTTTCCGCTAAGTAAGCGGGTTTTGGGTTGGAAGAGGGGTGCTAAGGGATCGATAAGCGGTTATGAGAGGGAATTAATATAATAATAAGCTTGCTTTTGCCTCCTTAATATAATGTTTCGAACGCATGGGAAAATTTCGTAAACGGGAACGTTGTATAATATAATTTAATTTAAGATGGTAAAATTTTACTTACCTACGTGAACGCAACCAATTATCTTTTAGAAAATTATAGAAACATACAGGGCTGGATCAGGTTTTTTTATATTAAACCCAAAAAGTTGTGAAGGAACTAATACTTGAGACAGTAAAATTTTTATACGTAAAATTTCCATGTATTAAACTTTAATGGTCATAGATAGATACGAAAATTCAACAACCTAATAGTTTTAGTAATAATCACTATTAATTTAGTTGCCACTGCTTCTACATAAAGCAATTTGAATATAGCTAAATGTAAAAGTAAAAGAGCGAATAAATCAACTTAGATTTAATTAGAAGTACCTACACAAATTTATTTGCTATACACTTGGGAAAGTTTTAAAAAGGATCAAAGTTCAATTTCTGTCAAATTTAATAAATATTTCTTTTAAATTACTTACTAATTTGTTTAAAACATTTCTAAAAGAAATTTTGGTGGTAAAATTGTACCACCAAGAAACAGTTTCACCTACAAAAAAATCAATTTGAATTCAAAGCACCTAAATTGCTCCACAAGTTTCAGGAATATTTCACAATTGCGTTTTCATTTCACGACTTTCTGTCTGAAGAGGTAGATACAATTTCCCGGTGCATTTTTCTGTTCGCCTTCGTAACATTTCTGGTGGGTTAATCATAGTTACAGCTGACAAAACATCGCGCGATATCGGAGATAATTTGTCTTGGCAAATGCTCGGCGAATGTATATGAAAGATGTTCGGTGTAGATACGTTCAGCTTTTGTGTCTGATTGCGGATTATCGTGCAGACACAGTGAAGTGTAGTGCAGAATGGTAGAGGCATTATTACAGTTGAGGAAGTCGATAGCAAAATGTTCGTTCGTTCGTTCATATATATGCACATATCGCCGTTTAATCTCATTTAGCGGCGCGATATAAGTCGACGCTGGTATTAAGCGCCGCGCGACGTACCGCCTGTGACAAAAGCCCCCCCAGAATCCGCTGAATCGGCGGGTTTTCTTCTTCTTTTCGCGGTCCGGGGTTGTCAGATGGAGAGTTTGAGGATGAATTATTGCCTATCTGTTGGTCTGAAAGGGGGAAATGGAAAGGAAAACCTCTCTGTCTCGTTTTGGAACCTCATAGCATACAAGCACGTGCCCAAAACTCTGAATAATATTTTTTTTAGAATCCAACGCTTTTTATCTTGTATTTACTTATATACAGCTTCTGTAATATACTTATCTGGATTCATCGTTCGCTACACGTTCGGGACTTAATTGACAAAAGCAGAGAATTATGTCTTCCTTAATCAAAAAGAACGCCGAGCATTTCCTAGGGAAACGTGCTACATCCCCAACAAACACATTTAGTCCTTAACTGTTGGAACTTGCAAAGATCCATCTATAAAACGAATGAATAAATTGTAGCAGTTGTGCTATTTGTGTGTTTTTTACCTCGGATTAATACCACTATTGAAACAGGTATTTTATCGACTCTAACGTTTTCAAAAAGCTTTTCTAAAACCCTTTCTGCCATTGTTGCCATAGGGAATTGACAGCCGAGGTTTATAAACAACAAAGTTGTACTTTTTACCTTTTAGACGTGTCTCAATGTGACGTTTTATGATCCACTGGTGCATAAATAGCTTTTCCAACACATGAATATTGCTTTATTTTATTTCTCACTGTTTTGTTCACCCAAACATGCTCCATAAATATAAACTTGATCACTTAATGTACTTCAGATACGTATAAAAGTTTTTTCCTTAACAACACTGCTACAATGTTGCTACTAGTTTATATAAAATAATAAGTATTAAAAACTCAATGTAAAATAAAATATATTGTATAGAAGTTTCGATGGTGCTATATTACGTTGTTTCTTTGCATCTTGTTCTTTTCAAAAGGCATTTTGTAAAAAACTTTTAATTTGTACGAAATAACAAACATGTAAAAACTTTTATATAAATAAGCATCCCGTAAGCAGTGTACCGTGGATTGGGCAAATAATAAACGACATCATCAAAGAGAAACCCGATTTCTATCGAAACGGATCATTCGAATAAAATAAACTTATTGTCTGTTGTTTTTTTCTTGTTTCAGGTTTTGGATTTGTCACATTTCAAAGCGAAGATGTTGTAGATAAAGTTTGTGAAATTCACTTCCACGAGATTAACAATAAAATGGTAAGAATTTTATTATGATTTTATATTAGTTTTAAAACGAAAAATGTCACAGAGAAAGAGAAGTTTTATTGTCAAATACAGACAAGATGGATTGATTTATTTTGTATGTTTTTGTAGCCTTTTGTATTCAGTTTACTCAAGTAATGCTCTTTAGATGAACAAAACTTCAACGAAATATCTTTTAAAACAATCATTACGGTACAGTGTTTCAGTCTTTGACAAAAATGCTAAAGTGTGTAAAGAAATAAAGAAATTTACTGTTGTCGAGCAAAATTTATTGCTGCAGCTAGAATGCAATTTATTCTAAGATGATTTAAACATCTTAATTTTTATTTTAGTTTAACTCGGGGAGAATACAAAGGGTTCGGATTTTTTAACAAAAACTTAAACATACAAATTAATTTAAACGCAACTTTACAATTTTACTTAAAGAAAGTTTTTACCTGGTCCACAATATAAACCACCTAAAAAATTTCGTTCCTCTCGCGCTTTTCCAGCAATTATTCCACAAAACAATACATTGTTACGTTTTCTCGAAATAAATCGCATTTAAGCTTTCATTTTACGGGTTTTTTGTCCGTCCCCAGTGTTTTAAGTGTATAAGCCGCTGCACAGCTTGTTTATGCATAAAACCGCTTGGGAAAAGTCCGATATGAGATGGATCTTGGTAAACGGCTCCGAGGTATACTCCAGAAATTAATTCTAGTTTCTTGTGTATAGTGTATGGTAAACTTAATCGATATACTTTGAAACAACTAATAAACCACTCTATTTGAAGTTTGCACGAGATGAAGGTGGAATATATTGGTCCTAAAATAAAAAGATCTAACTAAAAGTGTTGGGAGTTATCGTAGTACCACATTAAAATAGAGTTTAATTAGAAATCGAGAGGCAGGGAGATTAACTAGGTTCAAACGCACACATAGAGCAGGCTGGTTGTATAATTGGAATACAATGGCCATGTGGAATATCTCCAATTCAGTTAACTCAGCTCTAATGAAATTGTAAAGTTTATGAGAGAAATAATTAAAATTGTTTTTATATTCATTTCCACAATGATTTATCGCTTATTTCATTTTGTCCCAGTCGAATTAAATGTTCGTTTAACGACTCTCCATGGCAAAAAGAATGCCACGCATCGTAAATTTTCGCCCAACATCTTATTAAAATGTATTACAAAGACACTCTGGAGTGATTCATGATGCATCTCTCTGGCCACGCCGCGCCTCTCCCTCGACAATTAAATAAGTCTAATTAAAGGCGACAAAATCTAGACTGGCAAATACTTTTTCGTCCGCTCCCGAAAGCAATTTAGGTCATGGCGTGCGGGGGTGGTTGCCTGGTAGAACCACACCAGAATGGGCCCTGAGTGTGGAAGAGTTCGTCAGTAATTGGAAACGGTGCCCTGCAAATCACTCCTGATTGTAAGACATGCCATCGGCCGGGCAAACAGGCTGGAAGATATATGGCGAGCTCACGTCTAAAGCTTTCGACTTGTAAAGTTCTCTGGTGCAGCGCTTTGTCACAGGAACTACTAGAGCGCTTGTGGAAATTCCGGGACGACACAATTCACAAACATAAACATCTACGACTAATTCATGCCTTTGCACGATGTTGAAATGTCGTCCCCCGTTCTGGTCGCGTTCGTTGCGAAATAATGGGGGGAGAGCGCTGGAAAACGCGCTCTACTTCATATGTATTATGTCGTAACTTTAACCTTCTCCAAAAGCGCCGTTCAGCAGGACATACATTTTAATGCAATAATAATTTTCTACGACAAACTGCAACTACAATGGTGACATTTATGTGTATTGTGCGGGGATGGCGTAAATAACACGAGCTTTTTTACTTGGAAATAAGACCTGACCTCATGCAAGAGTAGTTAATCGATTTGTACTCCTGTTAATTTCTATTTCGGTCCAAATCAATAATTTATCACTTAATATCCTGCCAAAATTTAGAGCGTCGTGACAGTTTCTTTTAAACCTATATTAGTCACTCATAGCTATTTCTAAATTATTAATCTTCAGTTTTCTCAGTGCATATAATAGCCAAGATCTAGACTATGCTTTTTCTACTTCGATAATTTTTCTAAAATTTTTTCAAACAAAGTGCAGATAGATAAGTAGAGGATGGAAGTAATGAGACATGAACAATAGTAGAAAACGGAGATCAAAATATTAGGATTTAATAGTACCATATTCCAAAAGTTAACTTTACCAATATTGACATGAGTCACTTCTAAGTTACATAATTTCTAAAGGGTTTAGATTGATCTTGATCTTCTTCTATTCCCATACTAAGTTTTAAAAACATTTTTCCAATATCCCAATTCTAAAGCAGTCGACATCATTTCTGATTATAGTTTTAGTTATCATTCAAGAGCCTTCCTATATGCCAAGCTATATTAATCTTCTACCCCAAATTTTAACCTTAGATCTCCACGCTTTAATCTTAATAATAACTGTCGTCCATAATTCTGTAGAGTTGATGTAGGTTTATAATCTTCGATAACCTCGGAGGCATTTTCTGTAATTAATCCACTCAGTGTAAGAAAAATGTAAATTCTGTTATGGAAACGCAATAGCTTTACATATTATTTCCATGCATGGAAAAAGATATGAAGATTCATAACTCTTCCTCTATACTTGGATTAGTATTTGTTATTCTCGGCTCAAAATCAGAGTCTGATTTATGAATTTTATTATATTTCATCCGTTATAGTTTGGCATTCAATCATGGAACCGAAATTCTTGTTAGATTCACTGAACTAAATATTCTTTAGTTAAATTAAATTTGATTCTCAACAGAATATAATCCGGGTATTAAACAACAACTTCAGCTTCCATTGAACGCTTCACAAAATTTTGGGCAGTGAACGTGAAAAAAAATGTAAATTGCCACCTCAAAATTTTTATTTATTCCACAGAGATAGTACGCAGACTATTCATCGTATTGTGGTATATAACAATGGAAATTACTTTGGTTAGTGTATAAAATGCAATTTACATTCTACCCAGGAGAGTGATGTTTCCCTCTGCCGTCTTACAAACTCTGCCTCCGTTCAGGGGATAATGATACAAGAAAAGTCTAAGTGACAAGGGGTTATTAATGTGCTTCGGTAATAAGGGTGAACTCCGCAAACTCGCTCTCTCGCCTCTTACATCGTACTACTGGACAAATGCCTCCACCACTTATAACTTTCAACATGTTAGACCGTATTTTATTATTAACTCGCCAAAGGATTTTCCCTCTCTGAACTTTGTAAATACCGTAGCCCATCACCAGGGTATATATCTACCACGTTCATAAATACCTCACGGAAAATTTCTCTTTTTCTGCTGGACTGTAGTTTACCTGTTCCGGATTTGACACTCGACAGAATCAGGACAAATTGTAACACTGTAGTTACTTCTAGTTTAAATATGCATAGTTACATCTAAGTTCTGGAGGAAGTTTAAAAAACACATTTTTCTTAGAATTTTTAGTTGAATTTCCAATATACATAGATTGCCAAATCTGTCAACCCCTTAAAATTGATTGTGCAATCTATATTTTATGCATTCTTGTATAGTAAAAATTGTATCAAACATTCGATCTTGACATACAAACATAAAAAATATGTAGTGATGTATGTGCAGGAAATACAAATAAAAGAAACTCTTGTTCAGATTAACAGCTGCCGACAAAATTTAGTACAATGTAGATATCAAGCTATTTATGCGTAGTTGACTGCAACTAACCTTAATGGTGGGTTTTACTATTTATTTTGTGTTTTGTACTGTTGCAGGTGGAATGTAAAAAAGCACAACCAAAGGAAGTGATGCTTCCTGCAAATTTAGCGAAGACACGAGCAGCAGGTCGGGGTGCATACGGTGAGTTGTTAATGCTGAATCCTGGACATATGACCGGCGGCACCGCGACATCCGCGTTAAGATACGCTCCATATCCAATTCCGGTTAGTGCAAGTTTGCCGGTGGCCACTGCTGGTCATTCGATTCCTGTGGCGGCGATAGCGGTGGCACCGGCTCCTTTGCACTACGCTTCGGCCGTGTACGATGTGACGGGCTGCAAAAGAGTGTTTGCAACACCGGCCACCCTTAGGCCTATGCCCGCCAGGGGGCCCCCCACGCTCACTTATAGCATGAGTGACTTATTGGGCGTCCAGGGCTTGGATTTATCCACAGTTTATACGAATACTCTACCCGCTGGTTTAGGCTTGTAAAATATCACCCCCCGGGTTACTTTATTGCATTTTTCTCTCGGTGTTGTTCGTGAAATAAACTTAAATGTTGACACAAATTTTCTCTTGTAAATCTGAATTTAGCTTAGAAGCGCACATCTATATATGGAAACGTCTATTTATTATCAGATTATGTCCTTGATAACAATAATTGTATTAACGAAGGTTTCTGTTGAGATTATCCTGCATACCGTAAATTCAACTTGATAATCCAATAATTAACTATTATATACTCTAATATAATTTTATCTGAAAATTGTGTGTGGACAGTATTAAACAATATTATCAACGCTACGCTCTTTCTAATTCTAACATATCAATAGTTTTCGTGTAATCAACTGGCCAAACCCTTATTCAATCCCTTTTGATAATTAAAGTGGTGGTAACGTAGATTTTACTCTGATTCTTATCAGTTTTTTTGGGCAATCGCGTTCAGGAACCCGCTGTGATTAAATATTTTATGAAAAGGCCTAAATTATGTTAGAACAGTACAAAAGTCAAGACTGTCTTAGTGAGAGATTTACGTGCTTTAGATAGAAGTAGGTAATATCATTTATTATTTGAATTTTATGCAAACATTCTGAGAGGTTTTAGTGTTTTTCGAAAAATTTTAGAGTGTTTCATAAAATCAATACTACCTACAGTTAGTTAGCGGAATTACACAAAAATATTAGCAATTTAGTGTAGGTACTGGTAGTTGAATATATTTTTGCAAAATTTACAAGTAAATTAACGTAGACAGATATAATACTCTCTTTTTAGCCCGTCACTGCCTGTACGCGTAACCGTTTTTAGTGTTAAGTTCACCTTTTTTTGTACATTTTTAGAAGACACAAACTTGAAAACTGTTTTCAGTAATAGATTTTGTAGTTTTACGTCTACAAAAGCAGCTATTAGTACTTTGTGTGGATCATGAAATTTCATACTAAGCTGTAATGTATTTAGTTCGAGCGAGTTAAAGTTTAAAGTCGTTATTTTTAAATTAGTTGGCAAAGTTTTCAAATTACTCTCGCTCGATCTTTTCTTCTTGTGAATTTCTTTATAACATACACACACAAGGAAATATTATTCCTATTGTAAAATAAGCTGTAAGATTTTTAGGTTAGCATAATAGGTTATAGGGTGTTTTAATTTTTTTGTTTTGTTTTTGTATAGAGACAGATTTAAATAATGTACACGCAAGTCGAGGCAGTAGTTCCTCCTTTTCAGGTCCTCCTGCCAGGTTACCTCCTTGGTCCTTTTTGAGGATTCATCCTGGCTTGGTTTACGTTGTACGGTAGCCTAACCAAGGTTCTAATCTTTTGTATAGATTAGTTTTTAGTACAAAACCACACAGAAAAATATCACAGATCACCAAAGTGTCTGTGATAGTTTTTAACCAACAGTTTCGCCTTATTTTAGTTGGATTGCACCTTTGCAGTATAACCAAATGATATCCTCAAAGTTTACAAAGTTAGGTGCAATAAAACTATGTAATTTTCTTTACTTTAATATAGATTTCTATTCTAACTAGCACTTAGGAAGGCAAATAAATAATAAACGTGTGTATTCTAGACTAGAAGTATATTTAGTGGATAATTCTAAATGTTATATTCTTGAATTTATGGTTGAAACTCCCACGGAGAAACGTAACTAATAAAATATGTTTGCAGAAGCTATAATTGTGACTTAAATAGTATTTAGATATAATGTAGTGCTACATTAAAAACAGTTATATTATGTTGAATTCTAGGCGAGAAAATTATACATATTATTTACGACAGTCGTCAAAAAAAAATCGAAATGTTAAAAACCGTAGCTAATAGAATGTTGGTAGTTTTTTAGTCGAATGATATTGCAGTTGTTCGTGATAATCACTAACAAAACGAATCGTATACTCATAAATTAGTCTTTATACCGCTTTTTCCACCGTGTTAAAAAAAATTTGATTTTCCTTATAGTAGTTCTTTTAGACACGTAGTGTGAAATTTCATGAATGCTAACCATTCATATTATACATCTAGTTGCCAATAGATTTTCTTTCTTGGTTTTTTTCTGTTGTATATAAATGTTGCCGCGTCACGTGATGTTCATTTTGGATACTAATGGTGGCTTTTTCGTTTTTAGATTTTATGTGGTCTCTTGGAGCTCTGCCTGACGGTAAGCAAACCAAATATTTGTTATTAGCTCAATTTATTATTGTTTGGTAAAGAAATTGTGTGCCTTAGGGTCGGTTTTTTCATCCAGTTTTTTTGTTTGTCCGGCAGATAATTTCCATAACTACAATTGCGCCAGTAATGGTGGAAGCCATGGAATTGAACTCACAGGTAAAGATAAAATATTAAGAGATGAAAAAACCGACTCTTAACAAGAATCATAACCATTTTTTTCGTATTGTAGAATATTGCTTTATGTTAAACGTAGTTTTCGTGTAGTATCAATTATGGCGTTCACATTTTTATATTTTTGTGTACTAAATTATGGAGATATTTATAATTATAAGTAAACAAAGTGTAAAGATTGAACGTACATTTATTTGAAATATTGGAAACAGATTCTTCGTAGAAGTGGTTTTTTTAACAACTAAACTTATATAAAATACATAAAATAATTCCTACAGCGATCCTTCCGATTTCAAAATAGTTTTATGAAAGAAATGACAATTTAATGAAAATTTATACAATAATTACACTTAATTTATTAAAATTTATGAAACTTTCAGCAGAAAATGCTCATAAAAACTAAGCTGTTAAAATAAAAAAAATGTCTTTTCGGTTCCAGAATTGCTTCATTACAGATAAATATTGAATATCAGACTCGTAATATATGATACATAAGTTCTATTATTTCCCTAGTATCATGAATTTAGTCTAGCTTTAATTAAATCTGCTAATATTTTCAGATTTCAGTAACTGAGTTTTAGAGTTTTACGTTTCTAAAATCTTTCATTATTGATACACTTTTTACCAATAAATTGGTAATTCATACACAGCTATAATTTTTATTTGCGAAATAAAGTATCTGTCTAGTTTCAGAACACTTTATTTGGATAATGCAATTATTCGAATTTATGAACATACGATATAATAATATAAAAAAAGCAATAAACCGAAAATTAAACTTTATTATTACCTCTATAACTTTGGCAATATTGGATTTACGACCAATAGTAGTAATTAATATTTTTGTATCAATATGGATTAGTTCCCAAAACCAACCAATGTAATCTTTAGCTTTCCCACTGTGATTTATTTTGTACTAACGAATTTTTTTTTGCAGGTTTTCCCGCTGCCGCTTATGCGGCCTACGCGGCCGGTCGAGGTTACTCGGGCTACCCTAGTTTCGGACTGCCGTACCCAACAGGTAATGCCTTGGCCAGTTTACACCATCACCACCATCCGCTGCCGTTGCTGTCGTACCCCCTGGACCACCATCTAGGGGTGTACGGTGGCACCGCTGCGGCCAGCCTGCATGCCATGCCCCTGTGAACGGCAGCGCACCATTTTGTACGCGATACAAAATATTTAACCAAAATCAAACCCATTTTGAAATATTAAACACATACAAACAATAGATAAATACGCAGACCAGAGTTAGAACGCAGTTATTGTCTTCTTTTTAGTCTCGTTGAATCATCTGTTGGGGGATTTCCAGCTAGCTTTGCAAAGGAATTGTAGATGAATCAAAGTTTATTCTTGCAACAGCCTGGAAAACCTCCAGACCTTCTTCCACTTTAGTCTTTAATCTACTACTACTACTACTACTAACTAATCATAGCTAGGTCATGGATATAATCGGTAGAAGCGTAGAGCTAGTTTAGGTAACGTATCTGTTAGGTTATAGGGTAAAAAATAATCTTGTGTAAGAATAGTGGCACCCCTCGAGACTTCCATTGCGGTTCAATTAGTTTCAGTTTAGCTCCATAACCTCCTGCACCTCTGAAGGTGGCTTATATTGTCTTACAATCAATTTGACCATTCCATTAATTATTAATTACAAGCACAAACATTTGGATTTGATATTATGCGATCCTCTCTGATGATTCCAGTTTTGTGATCTCGCTCTCTCATTGCTATGGAATATGGATGAAACAAAACTAAAGATTTTTTGTATTTATTCAACCCAATATTGAAGATTTGGTGGCGTCAGATTAATTATTAGTGCACTTTTCGGAGGTAGAGAACATTTTTAATTTTACAAAGAAATGAGGCTACAAAAATTTTTGTGCATGTCTTTCTTGGTTTTGTTTCATTCAAGTCCATTATTAAACTAGTAACAACGAAACCTGAAAGAAACTTGATATGTTGGTGTTTTGCTGTTTTCCTATTTTTATATCACAACAAAATTTATTCTGTGATATTATTACTATTATTGAATCTGCAGGGGTTTTATAAAATAAAAATGTCGATGGAAAATGTTATGATGGCTTTCTGTTTTCTCAGTTGGGTTTTTCATAGCCGGTTCTCTAATAACAATAACAAACTATACGTTTAAAGCCGGAAGTGAAAATTGTCAATTAAATCTACGTACTTATATAATATGAGCGAAAAACAGGCATTTATGTTGTTGTGATGGATGAGACAACAAACAACATATCAAGTTACTTAATAACTTAGTTGTATTGGCAGGTTGTCAACTGAAAAAAGCTGTACATTGTTATTGTTAATTCGTTATTTTTGTAATTTAACAAAAGATTATATACAATTTGTTATATACATACGCTTGTTCAAAATAATATAATTTTTCACTCGAGCACCTCGATGCCTCCAAAAAAAAAAAATACAGTCGTGTGAGCGACCCCGTCCCGTTTCTAACCCTCCATCCATATACTGAAACCCCCGCAGCGTTTGGACACCGTCAAATTGCCAAAGTTTTCCTCCAAACAACCAATAAATCTGATAAACGATCGGCACGGTAAATAATTTCCCGGAAGAAATACGCGTTGTTCACAGGAGCATGGTCCAGGTAAGCGCTGTTGGTAGCTGCTTGCTGGTGTTGGGTGGTGGTAGGTGATTTTCTTTAATACGCACACGTCCGAAAACTAGGCGATGCCATTCGCGACGCGGCTTCACTTAAAACCGATTTTATATTTGACAGAGGCAATGTCACACTGAACAGATTCAATTTATACGATACGCACCTGCCGCATACCAAAACGCAAAACGTGCAGATTCGACCCACAGAAAAAAAATTAAAAGGAATAAATAACATCTTTCAACGCAGCGCACGGCAAAACACAGTTTCTATCAGTTCAACGATTATATAAAGGGAATATTAATTTTCTAAAGCTTGCAGTATTACATAGTATAATTCCTGCATACACTGCGGTTTGTACAATAAATATCAGAAAACCAACTTTGTGCAATATGTTCAATATTGGTTGTGTGGATTTTCGTGTACCATATAGAATATCGGATAAATTCAAAGTGTTTGTACAATAAAATTAATCGCTGAATCGTATACGTATTATCCTCCACCAGCTTTTAATTACTTAATCAACATAAAAAAGTAAATCCAGAGTGTTTGTGTTTAAATATAAGCCAGGAAAATTAACTTAATTGCAGAAAAACACATTAGTTAGTTGAGAACACTGCACAAGCGAGGCTAAAGGGAAGAGCAGATGAAAAGCTTTTTCAAGACGAAATAATATCATTATTAACGGAATTTTATACAAACCAACTGAAAATTTAGATAAATTCTAATAAATTTAAAAGAAAGTGTTACCTCTGCACCAGGTTAAAATTTCAATACAAACAATCTGAGCCTGATTCATTAAAGAACAGTTACAGTTCCTCGCTATTTCTCACCGCATGGAACTCGCCGATATTAATAATATCAACAATAGCGAAAAAACCACACAATATAATGCATATTCATAAACATAATATGTTGCAGTAATTTACCATGATCGGCTGCATGTACAAACCATACCGCCTCGTGTACCTAATGCATGCAATTATGCGGAACATGTGTACCGGGGTGCGTGTCGCTAATTTAATAATTGCAATGATTATGTAATTAATTACAAGCGTTTATAATGACAAAATCACTTTGGCGTTGCCTCTCCTCTATATTATACATCTGCAAGCATTCGACTGTATAGTCGCAAGCATAGACAGAGGACAAGGCTGTCAACTATATGGGCCTTAATTGAGACGTAGAGTCCTTATGCAAATACCAAATTCAATCCGGCCACTCTGGCCAATGTCCTTTATCGATCCTTGCGACGACGATCTATATATGTGCAATACTACTCTGGAATGTTATATGTCCAGAAGTTTTAAGAAAAAATATATATATAAGAAATATATATATATTAAAATATTGCCAACAAAGCTATTTATTATACATGTATGTAAGGTGTGTGATTGTACATAATATAAGAATGATAATTTCTAAGTATTCGATGTTATGAGACTGTTGCTTGTTGCCTGAATATGCAACGAATTCAAGTAAATTGTGAAAATAAACAGATGTATAACACTAAGGAAACGAATTCGTTTTTTATTACGAAACTGATTGAAGTTGAAGCTTAAAACTATACCTTGTCAGTTTACTATTTTACCGCATTCCACACTCTTGTACCACAAAACCAGAAGTTATGTGGGATGAATTTAAATTATTCATCAGTCAGGATCATCAAGTCTGTTATGTGGTTAATCTAGTAACCTGATGTCTGATATTATGCATAGGTTACGTCAAGCATCGCCCATCTCACATTTATATGACCAAAACTTAACATCAAATCTAATCAATTATTAAGTTGTGATGGGCCAATATTACAGTTTAAAGTAATGGCAATGCTTTTCTATACTATGCATTACACTGTTTCTATTCTGTCGTCTGCGAATCCGCACCTGGACCTAGATTACCGCCTGAGAACTGTACCCAACGCTCTCGTTGATAACTTTTGCAAGAGTTCATTAAAACGACCGTGTGCTCTGCTTCACGATACTTTCTTTGAGCACCAGATGGCAAAGTTCATATATCCACCCTGCTTTCGCGCGCTGTCTCTCTCGCTGTGTTTCTCTCTGTTTAGCCGCCGCCGTTTGCGTTTCTACATTTGACCTGCCGCCCCCCTTAAGTCCCTCAAACCGGCGTCGTTTCACTTCTACGCGTCTTACATATTTTACAACGCCTATTCCATTACTCATTATAAATAACTTACTAGCTTCATTTTGTACGTCATTTTAATTTATCACTTAACGCATATTTATTATTTATGTGCATGCTACTGGGCAAAAGAGAGGCGCAAAAATAGTTCGGTTTTTCCTACGATTCGGATGTAGGTAATAAATTTCCCAGGTGATGTTTCGTATTTACTATACCTACCTACCTGGAAAGTAAAACAAAGCCGTTAACTTGCGGAAAGGATCTTTGTAATCATGAATAACTGTAATGACCACAATTAAACACGAATCTTTATTGCAAGTTCTAATGGGTTAGTTACAACAACGACATTTATTTTATGCCGGTGGTGATGCGCCCACCCCCTTCACTGTATTGAGATTGGAGCAGGGTGCGTGGGGGAAAAACCGCAGTTAACTGAGTGTAATGAACAAAATTGAAGATTGTCGTTCAGACGAGGCATAATTGGTACTTTTCGCGTTGGATTAATTGTTCTGGATTGCGACTTTCAGACCACGAAACTATAGGGAGACTGTCAAATTTCATTTAAATTTTCCAAGGCAATTAATAACAATTAGACGAAAAGAACACGTATTAGGTAGATTTATGTATAAATTTTATTTAACACTCTCGTCTCAAGTCCACTAGCAGCCACAAGATAATCAAGACAAATTTATGGAAAATTGTAAAAATCTAATTTTAATTCATAACCTAATTTAGAGTTAACTTTCAACAAATAATATGCAAGATGTCGAGCAACTTACTATTTTTATTAAATTTATTTCGAAATCAAAATTATGATCTTACTTCCACATGGAAATCTGCCGAAAAATGTGATAATCAAAAACAGTCAAGTACGTGACTATAATACGAGTATGTAAAGAAATATTAACCTTAGTAGTAAATATTAATAAAAGCATCCAAACGTAGGATTAATCGAGGCTTTGTAATTATTTTATTTTATAACAAAATTTGCTCAAATTTGTGCCTTATATAAATTAATGAAGATTTAGACTCAAAACTCAATGCTCATCTTTCCGATAAGCACTTAATAGTGATCATAGTATCAGACTCTTAGTCACTTAATAAAAATATGACTTACCAAGTTTGAGCAAATTCCGTTTTGAAATAAAGAATTAATAGACACCAAAGTCTGTGCGAGCTAAGCTCTTAGTTTGAGGGAAGATACTTAATCTCGTTTGTGCTTCTTCTCTATAATTTTCTATTTCTATAAATATCCTTCTGGATTTCGTGTGGTCGCAACTGATGAATTGACTCATACATATTCTAATAAAGCCAACAGCTTGACTGACGAAACGTCTATTCATCAATTATGATGAACGAAATCCAGAAGAAGTCTACATAGTACATCATTCTAGTATCTATCTAGCAGCTTCCTAGATGAGTAAACTACTTACGGTAGAGTAATAGATCCCTAGTCATCTTGATCAGAATACAAATATTACCGGAGGAAAAATAAATTATTTACTTCATAACTACTGAAATCTGCTTGAAGGAACAAAGATTCTATATAATAAAATTAAACGTTTCCGGTGAAAATTTCAAAAACGGTTGGTTGAAACTTTCTGGTTATTGGTGTAGTTTGAAGTATTTACTTGCCTGTAGTGTCTATGCCAGTAAATCTAATAACGCGACATGCTACGTAAATGTTACAAAGTACCTCTTCTCCACGCATACAGTTCTGCAACATATACACATCACACTCCTCCACCACTCTTCTCCGACCGTGTGGCGCGCCGGTATCGAAAATTAATTAACCTAATCTGGTTTGAATTTTACGTTGGAACATGTGGTAGGGAGAGGCAATTATTCAGAAAATTGGTTAAAGTTATAGACGTGTAATTATAGCTTTTAATGAATTACCGCTATAATTAAAATAGCTAAATGACGGAAACTGATCGTCTCAATTAGACAATGTAGATTTGCCACTAAAACATGACTAATAGACGTGTACAAAATGTGCTCGCTTTTGAACAAATCCTAAAATTAATTACTTATTTAATTGTCGCGCATTGCAATACTAGGCGACTCATTAATATAAGAAGAGATTTATTCCGCTCAAACTTTACGCGTCAATATTCTAAAAGCATTAGTACAATTATTCCCTCGGATTCGCCCCTCAGCCCCACAAAACGCGCCCACACATCGACTCTCGTGCTTGCTAAATAATTTATGTGTCATATGAGTTGTTATCATATCTAGGACTAGAACTGTGTGCTTTAATTTAGATAATTACACGGAATTGATTTCGGTTCCTGCAGGGCACTTTTCATCTACTCAATCACGAAGAATACATAATATAATATTAACGAGAGTAACGGAGTACAAAAGAGGTAAATAGACAGTCAATCACGAATCACAGAATATACTCAGAGTTGATTATGTATAAAATTTATTCATTTTTACATGTCAGTCGATGGTGCTGTCCTTAAAGTGAAAAATCTAGCTTGATTTTAGCATTTTTAATTTTGAAGCTATTTCATGTATTTAACAAATGTAACTCTATTTTCAAAAATTTGGTATACTTACAGTATAATAGAAGCACAGCCACCCTGAAAGTGAAAAATCTAGCTATCTGGACACTTTAGCTTCTATTCTAATTCTAGTAGTTGATGACGAAAAATATAAAAAAGTACCTCGATATTTGTGACTTAGGCAACCATAGCCGCCAAATTCCCTGTTTTCGTTCCCAGGAAACAAACCGAGAGATCCACGGTGCCCCTTTAAGTTCTAAAACCATCTCATCAAACGCTCCCACTTTTGCTTTTTTCATTTCTGATGATCCCCATTTCTCAATCATCGCTTTATATTTACGGAAATAATTAATTAGCTAATTTGTCGAGTGAAGCACAGCAGACACACACACCGAACTTAAAAAACGAGAGTCCCCATGCCTCATTAACTAGGTCCATGTGTGAAAATTTGCTGTAAATCGGTTGTTATCCTGAAAAAGGAGCGATAGGTTACTCTCGAGGTGTTAAACAGTGTGTGAACTGCCGAAGCGGATGCCATATTGGAACTTATCAACTCTATCTAGGGGCGAGTAAATCCACTAATATTTAGTGCAGTGATATATAGAAGTCATGTGATAATTAATTTTGTTATTAATTAACTTTTAGACTACTTTAATTGATGTTTTTTTAACCAATAGTTTAGTAATAGTATGTAGTACAGAAAAAAATTATTATTATATTCTGAACAATTTAGTTGTTTATAGGTATAGAGGTGTAGTTGTTCTAATAACAATAAACAATGTTTAGTAAATGTATTGTTTTAGCTTTGGCAATACATTTACCTATCTAGCTATAGCCTAATACGGGAAATTAATATTGTAACAAAACGATAGCCTTTCTAGCTTAATATAATAGTGTGTAGTTATAATAGACGTAGTAATTTGTTTGTTATCAGAAATGAATTAACGCTGAATTTTTTAGACGTGTTCTCTAGCGTTTTCTAACACCAATTGGCAGTCCGTGTCTAGTTTTTAGTCGGTGTGTAGTTGCAAAAAAATAGAAAAATTACCAGAGGTGTTTTGCTTCAGGTGATCATTTACAAACGTTTCGCTGCAATGTACCCTTGTTATTTTTCTATTTCTAGTGAGAGGGAACAAATAGCCTTTTTTAAATGTGTACTTTATATTATCTGAATTTCGTTTATTTTATTCTCTTTATTAGAAAACAAAACCAAACACTCACTTGACACTTTACACAGATAAACAAATCGAACACACTTTTATATAATGATGTTTTTAATCAGTACAGGAATCGATGGTTGTTTTTTTTTCGGTTTGTTTCGCCTGTTGTGATTTATTGTTGTGCCGCATCTGGAAAAATTAAACACAAAATTGAATAAAAATGGGCGCGGCCGATAGACATGCTGTATATTAAATTGTGTCCGCATTGATGATAGATGGATAGAAACGAGAAACTCCGTGTCGATATGCGAAGACAGTTTTTTCCATTCTTCTTTCAACATACTCTTCATCAATCATGTGTCTATATATAAACCTCACATACACACACACTCACACATACATGAAGCTCAAAAACTGTCCCGCATTTTTATTACTAAACTTTAATTCGAGTTTGTCCCGAGATTGACGGGGGAACTACAAGCCCAAGTCGAAGCAAACGACCATCGATTCCATGGATTTGACATGAAAGTTGAATCTAATGTTAGATAAAAGATAATAAGGTCCCGGTTGTTTAAGGCCTAAAAAGCGCGCAGGTTGGTTTTTTATTCGGTTAAATACCCACAAATAAGTTTTTGATGACGGCCATTAATTTTGTTCGGTTAATGGAGTTTTTCGATTTTGTACAGTGCTGCAGGGCCCAAATGGGCACCAGCACAAATAAATCTTGTATTCATTAAATGATCAACTAGAAAACGGAAAAAATTAAATTAAATTGTTACAGGGGATTTAGTTTTTGCTTCCAACAAAATAATTTAATATTCTCGCTTCAACCCCTGGAATGTTGCTGTTGTTGTTGCTGTTTAGGCCCTTAATATGTATGCGTATGATAATTCATCATCCCTTTTAGCTAGATAATAAATTCTAATGAACCTGCAACTTTTTTTTGTCAAATCCTTACTGATAAAAACCTAAACATTTAATAAGAACAATACAGTCTCTTTCAACACGAATACAATAATTATTAGCTTGTGTACATGTGTTGTCAGTTCCCTGGTATTAATCTTTTGTCGTCTATGTGTTTTCAGTGGACTTAACAAATGGACAACTCACACCTAATAATAACACCCCGTTGTTGACTCAGGCCTTGTCAGGTAATTATTCGTATTGTTCTGTATGTTGCCTAGTGCCTATGCATGCTTAAACCGAACCACTGCTTCGTTTGATAGAGTGAGAATGCTTATTGTTTCCTATTATTGTTCCAGTAATATTATTAATTAGAAATTAGAAACATTATGTAGGCAGATTGGAGTAAAATCGCCTTCAGAAGTTGTCAGTTATTTAAAGATTTCTGCTTAAATACGCATTTTTATAACTGAGAGATATAGAGATACAATTAATTTTCAATATTTTTATTGAATATATCTCCAAAACGGTTTAGACTTGCAGAAATAATGGAACTTTTGAAAAAAATATTAAAATTTGTTAAGGATATGGTCAAAACGTTCCGATGATTTTTGATATTATGTTAAAGTATATCAAAAATTTTCCAAAAATATATTTTTCCTTATTCATTGACAACTTTCTGTGGCGATTTTACTCCCCTGGTAGTCTGGTAGTAAACTCATTTCATTTAAATCTTAAACAATTTTCTAGTAAGACCTTGGAGGAATGAACTTGCAAACTGGATGTGTTTTTGGGGGACTCCCCCTTCTATTTAGTTCAAATTCCAGATATCTACTTTGAAACTTCTTTTACTTTTCTCCCCTTTTTTGGCAGTTTTCTATCTATATAAATGTTTTGTTGATTAATGGAGCGTTATAAAGTGGTCTCGTATAGTATAAGTGAATGTGGCCACGGTCGGCTCCAGGAGTATGTTGTGTTCCTGCAGGGTCTTCTGGAGCAAGTTGGACTCAGCCTTCCGGAGCCGACCAGTCCACTCCACAACCCCACTTCTCGGTTTCCTTTGCAGTGATGAACAACTACCAGGCGGCAGCGGCGGCGGCACAAGGCTTTGGTCCGCCGGCTTCACCCCACGCTGCCAACACACGTGGAGGATTTCCTGCTGCCAACTCACCCGGACCTACCATTGATATGTACAATAGCAGTGCGGGAGATAGTGTGGGCTACGTGCAGGCCGCGAGCCCCCAACCCTCCAGCTTTCCTGCTATTGCCGTCAGCAGGGCACCTCTCAACTACAGTCCGGTAAGTCCGTGCGACTGGAATAATCACGCTGGTAGATTTTTAGAATAATTACTTGGGGTGGGGTGTTAGATAAAAAAAACTCGTAAAACATTTGATGCATGTTAGTGGAAAGGAAAGGGCAGGCGTCGTAAAAATCGGTATATATGTCAAAAATACAACTCGTTAATTTTGTTCGGCTTAATGACTATGTAAATTGGATGTAATGTTTTATTGGTTGTTATGTTAAGTACTCGTAAGCAGACAAAGCATGAGCCTTCACCATTAGAAAAGGAATTAACTGAGGCAATAGTAAAAATAATTTAGTGCACTTTTACATTAATACTGTATGTTGGATTGTTCCGGCTACTATTAAATTTCCAACTGCTAATAAAGTTTTGTGTCACGCGCTGGACAAAAGAGTAATAAAAGAATGCGTCTGATCTAGCGCTCAAAATCATTTGAATTCATTTACTCGCGAATTTGGAAACCAGTCCACAAATTAATCCAGTTTTGATATTTGTGCCATTTTTTTGATTTAGCCAATATTAAAAACAAATCCAATATAATAATGCTGATTTTATTTATAACTGTTTCTTCCTGTAATATAAAGTTATACATTGTAAAGTATTGAAACAAATGTTGTTTGAAATATCTTAAAAAAAATTACTACTACACCTACATAATTGGTATTCAAACCATCTATCATTATTATGATAATAATTCAATAAACTATTTTATATTTGAAATGTTATAAATGTTACGGAAATGTACATTGAAATGCTTCTGGAATAATAAAATATTATTGATAATTATATATGAATAAATTTCAATGTTCAAAGTAGGTATTCAAATTTTGGTGGAGTCGCCGGTCACAAAATGTATATATTATTTTCAATTAATGAAAAAATAGAAGCAAAATCTGAAAATTATTGTCTACGTAATAATGTAGTTTCATAAAATAATTCTGTTAGAGCCGTTAACTTGATTTCCAAAATAAGATCTAAGTAACTTTTTTTATATTAAATTTTTGGCGGATGCGCCGGTCAAAATCCATACAATAAGCAGAATAAATTTTATTATGAATCGAAAAATCATCGCATGTTCCACAACACAATTTAAAATTGTTGACATCCAAGCAATACATCAAAACAAAACCCCAACTTAGACTTTTCCTAACCCACACTCACACTTCGATTTTCAGCCCCAAATAAAAACCGCCTCCTCCACACACACATGTGCATGCTGAATATGTTAATATTTTTGTTGCAGGGTCCGCTAATTCCTGCTGCGTTTACCAACGGCTACCACTGAGCGCGAGGACTGTCTAGTGTTATGTGACTCGACTCGGCAGCTACTGTGATGTCATCACATCTGCACTTGTACATTCACTTTATGTATAATATTATAATAATGTAGCACCCCGCCAGGCGCGGCCCACTTGTTGTTGTAATGTTTGGTGTCAGCGTCCCGCTTCACCGCCTTTTCGGTGGCCGCCGAGCGAGTAACCCCCCCGCAGGGGAGTTGTCATCACGTGTAGTACTACTACTAACTAACCAAACCAAACCAAACCAATCTCCCTGTAAAACCCCCTTCTCTTCTTCTGTATTATTCTCATCGCCACCCCACGTTGTTGTTGTCCATTTGCAAGGAGTTGTGCAAACAACCCTTAAATTGGTGCGCAATGGTGATGTTGTGAACGAGCCTAATAAAATTAACTTTGCATAAAACAAGTTAAGATATCTCCGCTGCCAAAAATGTTTTTGGTTTTCGTTGATTGTTTTAATTATTTATTATTGACTAAATTTTTTATTTATACGTATATGCACGTGTTGTCAATATCCTCGACGGCTTCCGAATCACGTGGTTTCCCCACCAAACACAGGCACTCTTGGTTACGTCTTGGGTTTATTACATATGATATATTACAGGGTATCTTAAAAATGGGATACATTATCCTCACATATTATTATAATTAAGGACCAACGAGGCAATTGCATCAATTTGTACATTTGAGGCATTGCCGTGGTAAATAATTATTTTATTGTTTAATGATACATTTTTTTTCAATTATTATTCGATAGTTGTTTTATATAAAATTTTATTTCGTCATATAATAAGGTATTGTATTATTTATATATTATAAAGAAAAATGAAGATACAAATTAATTGTAAGATTTTGTGTTGTTTCAGACACACAGTGTGTTGCGCGATTAAATGTATACAAACAAACAAAAAAAAAACAAGAATAATTTAAGGAATTTGTATATAATTATTATTGTTATTTAATTCGGTGGGGCAGATCAAAACTTTAACTTAAATTTCCTAACCTTCACCTTTATAACTCCGAGCTATAATCCGCGCAGCCCTTCAAAATCGTCTGGACACAATTTGAATGATGTAATTAAATAAATTAAGGATAGAACAAAAAAATTAATGACGCAACTATTTTTAAATCTTTTTATATCATTAATACTAGAGTGGACTTAGTTACTACAACTACAATAGACGCCACAATTCGTAGCGTGAGAAATAACTTTGTGGCACCTACAAGACATTATTTTTAATTTGTATATAAAATCATTTAAGGTTGGTCGATTTTGACTGGACGCGCGATCCAAAACCGTAGTTAAGTAATTTTAAAACAAAATAATAATGTTTAAGCAATTTTTAATGGAATTCTATAAAACAATTAACGTAATCTTAAGTGTGGCTGGGCGTTATGAAGGCGCAAACCTATATTTAAAATGGATCTGACAGTTGGTCTGTCCCGCTGTTGTCTGTGTAGCTTGTAGCAGTCCTATTCGTATTTTTCCTCATGTAATAATCCTAACCCTAGATCTGTCTAATTGTTAGTATAGGTCAGATCAATTCAAAGTATATATTATATAAATGTTTCTTGTTATTAAGTGAATATTCTATAATACGTGAACGGCACGGGTATAGGAACACCACCACATTTTTGCATGCATGTTCTTTTTAATAAACAACAAAATAAACCAAACAAAAAAATTAATATTAAATTGTGATTGCCAGTACTTGGTATTAAGTATATTAGTGTATCTAGTTGATTTTTCTTCTGGTGTGCAACCCATGCCGGTCACAATGTCCTCCATGTGAATTATATGGTGTGTTATTATTTTTATTGTTTTTAAGTTATATATTTCGCCAGTATAGGCTTGTTACAAAATATTATCATTGTTGTCTGACTGACTGCAATTGCTTGTCTCCTCAGTACAAATACACCACGATATAAAATAAATACATAATTCTAGTGCGAGTGTTAGAAAAATGGGCTACATAGCTAAAGACTTGTTCACAACTTGCGCGAGCGCGCCAAAAAACACGTTAAAAACTCTGAGAAATTATTATGGAAGTTAAAGCCATGTTTGTTTTAAGTTAGAAAAGAAATCGTTTATGAAACTTGATGACTGTTTTAGGAAATTCATTTTACTGTTATGTAATTTAGTTTTGCGCATAGTGTGAATGCGACTTAGCTATATACGAATTGTCGCAACGATTGACCGTAGTTGAATATTAATTATAGTAGAGATAGCGCGCGTTTCCGTGAAACTGTGCGATTATTTATTGAACCTCCGGTGAGGTTATGCGATGCTAGTAACACCGATATCCAAATTTAATGACCGCCCCCAAATTCTTCCCCCTGAAATTACAGCAAGTTTTTCAATTTTTTATTGTACGATGAGCTTTGTGTAGATGCAATTTTTTCGTCTTGGAAATACGTTGGAGTTTTAAATTCTTCCAAACATTTAGGTTCTCTTCAAAAGTGTCAATTAAGTAGCAATGTTGAATTGATAACAAATAATCCGTCATTACATTTGCGTGTCGGTATAAGATATAGGATACGACTGAAGGCGGGTTAAGTTAATTTTTTTTGCTTCAAAAAAAATCCAACCACCCGTCAAAGTTTGGTGAGAATTGACCAAAGGTATAAATGTCAATATTAACGTCAATACAGTGACTGCGTTTTTTGATTTTTCTTTTAATAATATCGTTTAGTTGTGTTCAACTTCTCCTTAGTTCTATTGGTAAAAACCGAAGTATTTTTAATGTCAATCCAGAGCAATACGGTAACTGTAGGTAGTTTTAATTAAACAAAAAAAAAAGAAAAAACTATAAAAGTTTCATTTATATATTTTGATATCTGCAAGCTGTGTTATTGCATTAAGTGGTTAGGGATAAGATAGAAAATAACAACTCACACGGATCGGGCCAATCAAAGACAATTACATTGTTTTCTTTTACCAATCGTTAAGTGCGTCAACATGGCGACAGTTCAAACACCTAGCAGTGGAAGTTTCCCGGGATATTTTGACGTGGAAATCTTCCGTAACCTGCTTTGGAAAAATTTTGGTGTCTAAACACAAATCGAGGCCTAAGATTCGACTAATATATCATCATCAAATATTATGATGTGTTTCTCCACGCGAAAATAATGATTGTTTGAAACTGGTCCGATGACCTTAGCCGAAGCTTTGAAAACATTACACAAATATACCGAGTGGATCTCGGCAGATGATTTGGAAAATTTTCCGGGATGTTTGCCGAGTTTCGTCGTTTATTTCGATGTAGGTCCGCGATTATGGCATAAATTATAAGCGCATTGCATCGCCTCACATTTAACAACATATCAAATGCCAATCGCGAGCCCGCTCGGCCCCCCTCAAAAAGAAACACGCCAAAAGCTCGATTTTACACACACATACACTCACGAATACATTATGAACAAGTACACTACATACGATACAACCATCTAAAGAACTAAAGTAAAAAGTTGTAAAATATTGTAGGCGTGGTGCTATTTGAAGAAAAACCAAAAAAATATAATTAAATAAAAGAGTACGTAACTGTTTAAATTAAAAATATAATAGAAAAATAACTATTTTATAAATATTGTTAGTTAATGGAAATAACTGTTTTTTTCTCATGAAAATCGATGTCTATTTGTACTTAACTGTTGTTTGATCGTTACCTCGTTTTGATTTGGCTTTTGGTGTGTCTCTTAATTTTGTCAAAACTTGACCGAATTCTAAATAAATATCAAAGTATAATCAGTTTTTGAATTAAACAACAAACCAAACCGTTACCTGAAATTAGCAACTTCCGTTTGGATAAAAAATTTTCAAATAAAAAAAGTTTTTCGTTTGATATTTGTTTGGAATTAGGCCGTGCGTTGACGAGATTATAGTCCTGTAGAGGCTAGAAAATAAGATTTATTAGTCGTTCGTAATTATTTTTCCAAACGGAATATTATCTCGACAATATTGATTCACACTGTGAAGTTTTCAGTTGTATGATTAAAACTGTATATCGTGGGCCTTACTATACACTGAAAATTAAATCGTGCTGTCCAAAATTTTATTATTATAATTATTTAAAAAAAAAAACTTGCAAGCGTATAAAATATAGTTTTTTTTGGGGTTTGGAGCGCAAGTAGTTTAGAACAAAATAAAAAAAATTATATAAGATGACTTATTAATAAAACAATTATTCTATATAATTATTGAAAAAATTGCGCCGCCCCATCTTTCCTATACTTAAGGCGCCCCGCGCTCTTTTGTTGTTGTGTTACTTTCATACGTACTTTTAGGATTACGTTATTGAATGTATACAAGCTGTATATATTGATATTATGATGATATACATACATATACTCTAATTTAAGCGGTAGCGAGTGGTGTGGTGCCGCCACCGTGTATTATGGCACCCTCCCCCCTGTCCCTGTGTTGCAACCCCGATCCATCCGTTCCGGGGCCGCGCCTTTGCCAGACCTCCGGCCTAGTTGAGTAGTGTTAGCTTACAAAAGATAAAGGTTAGGAGACAAGGCCAGAAGTGGGGCAGCAGCCGCGGGCCCGGAGCTCAGTGTTAACGTGAACTCATTGTATTACAGCCGAAAGGCTTCTTGCAATAAAAAAGCAATAACCATATTCCTTCTGTGGACGCTTTTAACTTTTACATTAAGAATATAATATTATAATTAACAATTATTGTAAGTACGTACTTTAATGAACAAGATTTTACACTTGATAATAATGAAGGCGATTGCATATTTAGATTGATTGTACAGATAGAGTTTTTAAAAACATAATTAAAATTATGTTGTTCAGCCAAGTGGATGGGGTGAATAAAATAAAACTAACAAAAAAACTGTCCACTTGCGAGCTCTTTTATTGCTCGGTAACGATCCGGGCCTTCATGTATATCTTAACTACGCGTTCTACAATGTACATATAATTATTACAATGATAAGACAAGGTTCACAACGTGCCGTGTGTATGTGGGATAAATATAATATGGACATTGTTCAAAATAATCTCTGACTTTTATTTCATATCCTGATTGTTTATCCTGTCCTGATCTGATTAAAATTAAAATTAAGGAAGCTACTGAACAGGTGGACAGGTGGAAAAGACGAAAAAAGTAAGTACTACCAATTTATATTTTTATAAGTATAATTTTTGGATGATTTTGATATCTGAAAGTCTAAAAGCTTTAAGAAGAAATATCTACTCAATTACATTTAGAAAATATAAAAATTTACTATAAATAAAATAACGAATTTATGTAGACATCTGCTAGAATATTTCTGGTATTCATTGACATTTTTTATTAAATTAAAATATCTATATTTCTTTAAAAAATTGACACTTTTCCATAAATCTGTAGAAAACAACAATAATAAAAATATGATTAAAAAATAACTGCGTTTTCACGTAAAATTTTCATATAAAGTAGTATGAGTCTCAATATTTGAAATTTCTGAGATACACAATAAAAAATCACCCGTAAAAAAACCGTTGGTATGCGAGTAGTACCCAAATAAATTTAAAAAAAATATAATCAAAACTGACACTCTGAAAAAATTTTTGGGTGAACAAATTAACACTTTTTTTGTAAGTTTCTGATTGACACACTATGAACTAGAAGACAAGTATAATGTATGGTGTTAGAAATTTCCTCTAATCTGAACATAAAGTATCAAAATGCCCCATTCAGAACATTGAGTAACCCTGTGAAAAAAGCTATGGCCTTGAAATTGCAAAGAGGAAAAGTATATTTCTTATTTAAAATATGTAAATATTTAGATCTCCATATCAGAATTTCTGCAAAAGGTTAAAAACCTGAGTTATTTTTATACCAACCAAAGCTGCATGCATATTTGATAAAATTATCCGTCGACGAAAAGTGGTGATAAATAAATTATAATCATAAAATATGCAAGTTATAAATATCGTGGTTTTAAAAGATTTACTTATATTACTGAAAAAGAGCAAAACTTTTTAATTTTACGCAATAAATCTCTATAAAACTAGATGTTTTTTGTATTATTTTAAAAAAATTAATAAACATATATTAATTTGTACTAAGTTAATCCTCAAACTCTGAAACCAATTTAATTTTGTCGTAGTGTCTGCCAAAACCAAATTTTTATGGTTCAGATTTCACACTGGCATTGTTAATTTTGGCTTTGTAAAATGTATAGATAAAATTATACGTAGTTATCGAGTGAAGCGATAAAATGTAACTGCTTATATGACAAAGTAACTATTCGGTCTGGTAATAGAACCAACATAGCCCATGAAAATCAACAATATAAACGTACGTGTTAAGCGCTGGCGGGTAATAACGCGGCTGATATTTTCATAAGCGATTATTTCAGTATAATCGCTAAAATGGAGCTTTTAATATCATAAGAGAGTGCTTTATTATTTTTATCTTCGGTATGAAACCGGGGAATAAAAATGAACCATTTAGTTTACCGATTAGATTTTTACGTTTATTTTTCTGGAGGATTATGCGGTGGCGGTGGCGATGGCGGGTTTTTCAGTTATTCTCGACGTCCAGCGCTTCCGGGTGCGTTGGGGTGGCTTGGATGAAGTCAACCGGAAGTACAGATTACCACTCTAACGCGTATAAATTGCCCCTGACTGTGTATATTTATCAGCTATAGCGGTGAACTGGTCCGTTGGTTTGTTGTACACTACGTGAGGCCATCCCATCAAATTTAAATCTAGACGATTTTATCTCACATATACATCTATTGCAACAACATTATTCTGCTGCTGTTGGTGAAGGCGCCCACTCCAACTAACCTCCCTTGACCCTGACAAAAGAAAACTGGAAAATATTTTTGTATTTTAATTTGTGCCACGCCAGGCTACAAGCACACTTGACAAAGTGAGAGACGCTATTAAATATTTCGCGAATTATGCGAGTTAGGATGAATGAGAGGGACGGCCTACCTCTATTCAAAGAAGAACTACAGGGAGAATCGTGCTTAAAACAAAAGAATCTGAAATCCGCTAGTGAAGTACAAGTGAAGAGGCCATCTCCACTCGCAGCATGGTTGAGCTTGCACTTGTCAAGAGCAGAAGCAAGTTGACTAAAATCGTGATGGTGACAGTGAAAACACAGAACACGATGTCGAGTACAGTGCGAGACAGACGTGTTCGTTGTTTTTGAGCTGATGATGATAGCAGAAACAGTCCATTGCTCCCCCTCTTGCCCTCTTAGTCAACGTTGCACGACAAGCTGTTTTACATATTTGAATGAGATCTCAGCAGAAAATTAGCCAGTAAAATCTTTTTATGCGTTATGCCTTTTGTGTCCACTGGAGGACCATAAAAATCCTTAGATTGTGGTCGATTTTATCACATGGCGCTTGATGGGCCATTACTGATGACAATCTTATAAACTTTTTAATTTTCTACTTTGGGGCAATGTTTTGGAATAAGTACGTTTTTGGTCTTATTTCAGAATAAAATCCTCAGAGTGTGGGTGGAGAGCGCGCGAGTTCATTTCATTCACATCTTTTTTCGACGAAAAAATACCCCCACAAGCGCATCAGTGAATTTAAAGTGTTTCATTAGCTTTTGTTTTAAATTTGCTTAGGCACTGAAATGTGGCAGCCACTTTAAAATGTATTATAACAGAAGTCATATTCTCTGGTTTTAATTCAACACACTTTTGTACAACACACCAAATAAAATATAAATAACTCATAAAGTCACGTTTAGACAAATTATATTAGTATATAATGCAATGAGCATTTAATGATAGCTATTAAGACATACATATTATAATATTAGATCTATCAGATGTTCATGGTAATATTTGATATTGGCGGAATATTGCTGTAATGTTGCATTTCTATTAGTTATAAACTTGTATCATAATGAATTTCATTACAGTATAGGTAGTAAATGTCTAACAAATCAATTAAAGTATGGGAGTAGAAAAAATTGGTTATAATTCTGTGTTTATTGAGATACCACCGACAATAACAAATAAATCAAAGGTACATTCATTTAATATCGGAACGAAACTCGAGGCAAAGTTAGCCGCGAATTTTTTACGCTTAAGAATAATATATTATAATACCGTTGAATGGAGCGCGTGGCATTAATCGCTATTCAGATATCGAATGGCAATCCACCCCATTGTACTGCTATTTGTGTTCACCATGGCACCAGGAATTCCAATTATTCCATTGTGACAATTTAATTTATTTACAAAATGTTGTTACCAGGTTTTTCTACCCACACAAGTTAGATATAATAAAAATCTCATTCGCACATGTATTATGCTATTATTGTAGTTACGTAGAATAATGGATATTCTAATTGTGCTATGAAACCTACACTCTTATATAAATGTCAATAAAGCTTTCCATACTATGGAAAACGCCGCCATTACAGTGCGGTGGGAGAATGTCAAATCGCTGAAAATGTCGCGCTATTTGAAAATTTCACGGCCTTAGGGGTAGATTTACTGCGAGGGATATCGTTGATGCAAATCGATCTAAGTGCTCATTTTAACTTTGGGAAATGTGTTGCTCTGTCTCTTACTCCGACAAAATGCACTTCCAATCCAATCATCAAAATAATTTTATCTTGTATCTAGGTATAAATAAACGAAGCATAAGATTATATATCAAGTCAAGTTCATCTTTTGTAGACAATAAACTGTACTAGCGTAAAGGTATTATGTCCAAATGACAAGGATGATATACAACCTCACCTTGTAATAACATCACGTAAACTATAAGAAAAGCCGTTAGAAAATCGACAAACATATTGCTCCTTGCTAGCATACAAAAAGAACTGTCAAAACGTTTTAAGTCTTTGTTATAGCTGGGAAAATTTGATGGGGGTGGTTTATTTCTGATGCCAATGTAGTTTCAGGTTGTTTTGCCTCTGACTTAATTTGCACTGCATTTACTGTAGCATTTACGTTCCGAAAACTGTAAATGTGATTTTAATTTATTCTACTAGTAGTTCCAAAAATTAGAAATTTGTAATGTCAGTTTTTTACTTTCTTATACGAAGTAATTATATTATTGTGGTGTTTTAGTTGCAATATAATAAGGAATATTTCTCTTTTATGTAATACAACTCATTTCCTCACCACCTCTGAGGTAGAGTTTAGGCGCGTTTTTTTAACGTGGTATCCCCAGGAGGCCTAATCCACGAACAGTATTATCAAGTTGTAAATAATTATATACATACTTTATAAGTTTCATATTAATAACTTTTGCATAAAAATAGATTACATTCCAAATTTGGGTCGATAAATTTTATAATATTCATGGCAGCATTTTATGCAGTGTCAATGGGAAAGGTGTGTTATAAGGGAAAAATATAAATTATAAAACATACATAAAATATATTCGATTTTTGAATTTTCTCCAAAAATTTGTTCAGATGGAGTTCATTTAAAATTTTAATACGTTAGCTGAAAAATAAGTTGTTAATAAAAGAGAAAGAGGGAATGCCTATGTGGATTATAATAATAATCTCACAGTAAAATTATCTAATACATTTAGTTTATTTCCAGTGGTATTTTTTTTAACGTGGTGTCCCCAGGAGGCCTAATCCACGAACAGTATTATCAAGTTGTAAATAATTATATACATACTTTATAAGTTTCATAGTAATAACTTTTGCATAAAAATAGATTTCATCCCAAATTTGGGTCGATAAATTTTATAATATTAATGGCAGCATTTTATGCAGTGCCAATGGGAAAGGTGTGTTATAAGGGAAAAATATAAATTATAAAACATACATAAAATATATTCGATTTTTGAATTTTCTCCAAAAATTTGTTCAGATGGAGTTCATTTAAAATTTTAATACGTTAGCTGAAAAATAAGTTGTTAATAAAAGAGAAAGAAGGCCTATTGTGAATTATAATAATAAACTCACAGTAAAATTATCTAATACATTTAATTTATTTCCAGTGGTATTTTTTTTAACGTGGTGTCCCCAGGAGGTCTAATCCACGGATAGTACCTATTATAGAGCATATTCATAATAAAAATTTTTGCATAAAAATATATTTCACCCCAAATTCGGTTCGATAAATTTTATAAAATTAAAATGACACTTTTTGCAGTGTCAATAGGAAAGGTATGTTATAAGGGAAAAATATAAATAATAAATATATTCGATTTTTGGATTTTCTCCAAAAACTTTTTCAGGTTGAGTTTCTTAATAATGTTAATGTGTTAGTGGAAAAATAAGATATTTTTATTTAAAAATAGTAGGTACATTATTTTTGTCCAGAAATGTACAAAAATCATTTTCTAGTGTCACATTTATCAGTTTTCAACTGGTGATACAATTATTTTTAAATTGTACCTAATACCAAATTCCGTATGAATTTGTGAAATGGGGGCCCCCAAACATTTTTCCGAAATTTTCCCTTCGAAGTACATAAATTAAATTATGTAAATATACATAGATACTGAAAATAAACATTATAAACGATATGCTCTCTTCCATTTTCTGTCTTCTGTCTAAAGTACACTTTTAAAAGATAGCATTTGGCTTTGTTACAAAGTTTATTGAGATTTTATTAAAAAAAAGTACTGTTTATATAAATTATTTACGAGCATGAATATTAACGATATGCTGTCTTCTCTCTTCCATTTTCTGTCTTCTGTTCTCTCTTCTGTCTAAGTACACTTTTAAAAGATGGAATTTGGCTTTGTTACAAAGTTAATTCAGATTTTATTTTAAAAAAAGTACTGTTTATATAAATTATTTACGAGCATGAGTATTAACGATATGCTGTCTTCTCTCTTCCATTTTCTGTCTTCTGTCTAAGTACACTTTTAAAAGATGGAATTTGGCTTTGTTACAAAGTAAATTCAGATTTTATTTTAAGAAAAAGTACTGTTTATATAAATTATTTCCGAGTTTTTTTTTATGAGAAGCCCATGTAGAAAGAGTTAATTAGGCCCTTTACCACATTTAATGGGCTACTTTCGAGGCGTGAACCTCTACCACACATTTATTCACTATTCGGACTACATGCCCACAACGGTTCTTTGCATGGGCAGAGGGAGCTATCGAATAGGTTACAGGGTAAACGCCGTGTGGTCTGACATGTGACTCATCTCGGATACTAGTCGTAGCAGTTCAAATTACGACCGACACCTCTAACGATGGCACTAGCTGGAGCGCAAGTTTGCTCCAGCTTCGTTTACCCTCCCGAATTTTAATAATTTGCTTGTTTTCAAAATTATGGTACTTAAATTTTTGTTAAATTGACTTTGTATCAAAGTTTTTAGGGCCCTAAATTACACTTTTAAAAGATCGCATTTGGCTTTGTTACAAAGCTAATTGAGAATTTTATTTAAAAAAAGTACTGTTTGTATAAATTATTTACGAGTTTTTTTTTATGAGAAGCCCATGTAGAAAGAGTTAATTAGACCCTTTACCACATTTAGTGGGCTACTTTCGAGGCGTGAACCTCTACCACACATTTACTCACTATTCGGACTACATGCCCACAACGGTTCTTTGCATGGGCAGAGGGAGCTATCGAATAGGTTACAGGGTAAACGCCGTGTGGTCTGACATGTGACTCATCTCGGATACTAGTCGTAGCAGTTCAAAATACGACCGACACCTCTAACGATGGCACTAGCTGGAGCGCAAGTTTGCTCCAGCTTCGTTTACCCTCCCGAATTATAATAATTTACTTGTTTTTAAAATTACAGTACTCAAATTTGTGTTAAATTGGCTTTGTTACAAAGTTTCAAGACGTGTGACGGTTTAGCCGCTAATCCCCAACATATGCCTGCATTTAATCTGGTTCTACAGACCGTACATAACATATATCGGACATTAGCGTTGTCCGGCGGTTACCTAGGGGAGGTACGTCACAAACGCAACTATAACCGTTCTAATCCCAGAGGTACCTGGTGGAAAGCCAGGCCTCCAGCATTAAAACAATCAAGGTTTCCGGGAAGACCGCGGGTAGTGACTCTTTGTGTTGAGAGACAGGCAACAGCTCTAAGTCTAGGTGTCAACCCGTACAACTCTTCCACATCTCTGTCACCCCACGCGTATCCACCATCTGCCAAGAGTGTCATAGTTACTCCCGCCCTTGCTTGGAAAATTATGAAGTGCTTATATAAATTATTTCTAAGTCTAGGGCCCTGTCCACTTTACCCATTTACATGCGTTTCATCTATCGACACCCACGTATGTTGTGTACATAGGTATGCTTTGTTCTAACCCTAGTCCCAGTAATTCGGATGTCAAAGAATATTTAAAAGACTTTACGCGTGAATATCTCCGATGTCTCAGAGCAATTATTACTCAAGAAAGTTCCGGAATACCAATTCAATAACGTTGGAATAATACAAATTAATTCATGATTCAAAATTAACCCGGATTGATTTACTATTAGAAATATTTAACAATAGAACTTTTACGAAAATTCAGCTGATGAAATTTTCCACACGGTAAAAATGTTCTGACCTGGTATGCTGTCTTCTATGATGTAGTCCTCCTTTAATCGTCATGGGACCTACCTTTCAAATATAATCACTGAAAAAAAATGTGCGAAACAACCCTAAACAATAAATAATTACACGCGAGTTAATATTTATAAATTAAGACGTGTTATACGAAACAAAACTTTAGCACACGTCTTTACCGGTTCACATTCGAAACAAAACTAAAAAATGTCTAATATAAACATAAATAGGTATTATAAATGAGAATAATAACTCATAAAAATTAGTCAGCTCTTATGCAACAAATACCTACAAATTATAGATTTAGTCAGCGCTAAAATTTTCGAAAACTCCAACAAGAATATTTGGAAGAACGACAATTTTTATTAAATTTATATATCTAGAACTTCAGAATAAAATTTGCGGTTTCTGGATTAGAAAACGAATCAACTGTGAAGTGGTGAAAACATGCAAAAATAAACCACCTTAAGTATATGTCCTGAAATTTTCCAATAAGAATGTTGTCTTTAAGTCAACAAAACAAACTTCGTGTTTCTATCACGAAAAATAAATAAGCTATAAGTATTTTTAATATTATTGAGTGCCCCATTGTAGAATTTTGAGCCCTATTATCTCGTTTCTAGGTGATTTGTCCCTAAATAATTATTGTTGTGTCTTATCATACTTACTGGCAATTTTATATGTATGATAATTTGATTGCATGTGATTGTTTCCAAACAAAAAAAAATCAAGAATTTCTACATATCTTAAACAACAAATCGTTTTAAACTAAAGTGAGTCCGTTTAGACTTTTTCAACTGCTGGAATGTTCCTCAAGTAAGTTGAAATATTTGAACGGAAAACAGAAAAAATGATCTAACCTGGTATGTTGTCTTCTACGATGTGGTCCTCATTTAATCATCATGAGATCTACCTGCAACAAGAACACAATAATCAAAATCAAAATTCTAAAAATTATTTTGAAATTTCTATACTAGGTATACTAGTAGTAGTAGCATGCCCCCAGCATTCTGCCGTGAGCCCCCATCTCCGATTTTACATATCAGAAAAGTAGTAACAATGTAATAGTATGTACAAAAATTTTCAATCTACCAAGGCAGGCAGAAGTTTTGTTTTTAATTAGTTCCAATCCAGGCCCCCCTATACCGCTAGCCTCCTATACCCCGGGGCCCCATGGCCAGTACCATGCGAAAGCCATGAGTAGTAGCAGTGTACTAGTAGTAGCAAAAAAAATTTAAAATATTTCATACCTTTTCTCTTGAAGCCCTTTTGCTTTATTCCCGTCTGATGGTAATCCATTAAGGTAATCACTAATTAATCCAGAACACAATGCACTGCACTTAAAGAAAAAGTCTATCATTGAAAGAAAATTGGAAAAGTAACCGTAAAAAATAACTAATTAAGCGAAGGTATGATTAACTACTAAAGCAATTATATTAACACGTATTATATGTACTTTGTAATTAATGACTAATTGAACGTAAGCACCAGACACACGTCTGTTCCGTCTGGCATTCGAAATAAAACTAAAAACTGATTCATATACAAAATAAATCCATAGATAACAAAATTACTCATCATTTTTTGCCAACAAATACAATCTAAAGGCTTAGGCTGGGTTCACTTTCTCACAAAATTCAATTCAACAAAACTTTTTCAGTATTGATTTGTAAGAAACGTGAACGCAGCTTAAGGCCATAAAATTGTAAATTTTGGTTGTGTAAAGGGTGACCAATTTAATATTTTATATTTTATTCTAAATTAGTCAATTTTTAGTTGTGTTTCTGTAAAGGTTGTGTGCTAAAGTTTTGTTCGTTACTTCCATTTAATTATTAATTAATTATTTGGCGTTAACGCGTAATATAATTTTTTTAGTAGTTAATATACTGTTAATCGTGTAATTAAATATTTCTTACAGATACTTCTCAAACTTACTTTCAATGATTGACTTATTTTTTCAAAAAGTGCTATAGTGTTGTGTAGATAATTAGCGATTCCCGCCAGAAGGGAATAAAGCAAAGGGCTTCAAGAGAAAAGGTACGAAAATTTTGCAGTATCTTTATAAAAATTTAAGGCAATTTTCGGAATTTTGAAACAATAACTAAATTAATTTGCTAAAATATGATTACATATTGGCAACGACTTTAAGTACAATATTTTTCAAAGAACAGAAGTTTATTCGTATTGTATAAGAAAGTCATGTACTGGACACATCAGATGTTTATTTGAAACAGTCAACTAAACTTAAAATTATCCAAATTTATTCTGCAGTGGTTAATTAAATAAAAATTGTACCGATATAATATTCAAAAGTTCAATTGGAATGATAGTAATAATAATAATAATAATATAGAAATTTATTTTCTATAAATTGGGAGTGACTTTCAAGTGCTCCACCCTGTCCGTGGTACACGAAAAGCAATTCCATCGATAAACCTGCATGATTTGTTTGCTAGTGTCGTCTTCAGTATATATTTCAGGCGTGAGATGTGTTTTACACTGTCCAAGTTGTTTTTCGGTTTCACATTGTCAATATTTTGCAACGTGTGTTTTTCGTCCTTGCATTATATATGTTTCCTGAGGTACTAGTTGGCAGTGTCCAGTCCGACTTGCAGTTCCGGTGTGCCTGGAAGGTGACAGGCGCTAGATAAATCAGACAACTGGGTCGAAATGGTGCCGTAAAACTTTTACACAACTTCTCTTTCTTACCTATCCATAATGTTAAACTTTCGACGCTTATGTCTCTTTTAAATTCAATGTTTGCTACGATTAGATTGCCCTTTTTCTGATTCAATGTGGGGTGATTTTTCATTCTTTTCACTACATTTACTACGTGTTTGTTTCTTCATTAGCTCCTATATATCACTGGTGGTTCGAAAGAAAACTTTTCGAAATAAAGCGCGCTTCGCACATTATACACACACACCAAAATAGTTCATGCGGACAATATTATTTTATTTATTATAAATGCATATATCTGCATAATTTTCTAGTAAATCTTACAATAAAATAATCCTACGAGGCTAAATGAGTTAAGTTAAATTTTATTGTACTTCTTTAATTCTGTGCAGCCGGTTATGGTGTGAGACTGTGGAGAGTGGTCTGTTTAAGACAGTAGAAAAAACAACGGTCATGTCTTAAATTTTGTCGCTGCACGTAAATTCACTTTAATAACATACATTAAAACTTTTAGAATTTGTTCAGAAAGGAGTTAAGCTCTACTAATTGCATGAATTAGAGCGAACTTACATTCATTGTAATTCTTTGCGACTCCAACGAAACGCCTAGCTCTCTTTCTGACTTCCAAATTAATTTATAGTTTACTCCGATGCCGCCGAACTTACTCGGATAGTTTGTTTTCGAATGGCAATGGTTTAAAATTACAATCGACTACAATTTAAATTATCGCTAAATAAGACAATGTTTGGCATACGGAACAAAACTAGGGTAAAATACAAAATGTATTATAATATTCCACTTACTGTTCGAGTTTAAATTATGAATGCAAAACGCCAATTCAAATTGTTGTTGCACACATTGTCTGCAGCAAAGATAACAAAGGAAATGTAGCGTTAAGTTTTATTATTTCCAGCGTGAACCTTGAATTCATTCGGTGCAATTTACTTGATAGAGAAACAGATCCTGACGTGCACATCCGTACGAATTTATGCGGCAATCTCTAATCGTGATTTCAAGGAGGTGAAATTATAATAAAATGTTGCAGATATACTCGTACACTGAATCCATGCCAAAATGGCAGATAAGAACGGGATTCTTTACTGCTTGTAATACCGGTGCCCATTAATAACTGTTTTGGTAGTTTTGGGCCACAAATTAAATTCTGACAAGTTTTCCTGAGACAATATATAAAAGAATCTAGAGAGATGTAGAAAATGAAGAAGGTGGAATGGTAGAAAATTAATAATGCAAAAATTGACTTAAATAGAAAAATAAAAAAGTTAGGAAAACGTACTTAAAGAATTAGTGAAATTTATTGAACGGAATAAAGTTCTAAACATAAAATACGCCCCTCATCACCCTTAAAAATGTACCCGGAAAGTAATGATTATTAAAAATGAATGTTAATAATAATTACCGTTATTACAAAGTAACGACTCTCAAAATTCCACACCCACCATAAAGATTTTTGTTTCGTCATTACAAGCCCATTGGAATTGTGACATTTTGTTTTGTTCCCTTGTTCATGTGGCATATCAGAGCGAAATAAAAACCGAAATAAAATACGGCCACTAAAATCTTTGCCGTAACTCGATCTATTCTAGTTCGATTTGGAGCAAGCGACTTAACATTTTTATGGGGGCTGTTTTTACCGTCTAGGTTTAACAGCTAACGTTTACTGATTCAATTTTCTGCTTGGAGAGTGGAGAAAATTGTCACAAAAGTAACAACGGGTCCCGAATGGATGGCAGAGAGAGGTCAATTTATTATTGAGTTAATTGCAAAACACGTCATAAAAATGAGGAGAAACACGCGCGGTTTATTATTTTGCGAAAGGAACAGTTTAAATTGTAAATATGAAGGTGAAGCTTGGATGGTTTTAATTGGAAACAAAGAAACTGGATTTAATAAGTGATGTTGTAAAAATGTTTTGCATTTCGTTTTGGGTTTATAATTGAATAAAATAACTTCCAACTATAACTGTTTTATATAAGCGAGCTGGGTGGTGATGACGGTTGAATAGAATTTTCTTTTCATTTAAAATACGAAACTGAAAACTGAAGGGTGCTAGATATTCTATCTGTAATAATTATAAATTAATATTTTACATTTAATTGTATAAATTAAATAAACTTTGATGTAGGACGCTCTTGATAATTTCTGTTATTTCGCGATTCAAAATTAAAAACACTGCAAATTGAAAAGCGTATTTTAAGAATCCAATTTACATGCACTTTTAATTGGACATTTTAATTTCACCAGGCAAGTCACGTTTTGTGAAGTGGTTGATTAATTACAAGAATAAAATTGTCATTTCTGTTCTTTATTTAAAATTTTGTGTAAAATCTCCTAATCCCTTCCCATGTTTCTATACAAGTTTTACCCTATTCTTCCCACTGTTCCTCGCCATTACAGATTCAAACAATGCTTACGCCTCATTTAGGCGAAATTAAAAATAAATTTCTATTATATTCCTTAATGTTTAGTTTTCTCTTTTAAATGTGACATTTGAAATATGAAATTTATGAAATGTAAGAGGGAGATATGTCTGTCAGAAAAATAAACGAGAAAATTCATTATTTCGATATAAATTATAAATTAAATGGTCTGGCAACGTTATAAACTTTGCGCTAAAATATATTCCATATTTCTCAAGCAGTGTCACAATTGAATAACGATTTTTCATGTCATTCTTTCGAGGAGATGTTTCTTTATCACAACGACAACCGACGTTTGAATCCAGATGTTTCAAAAGTGTATTTTTAATAATATTTCACACATTGAACATGCCACTCGAACCAATTTACATCACACACACATATCAGTCTATTTAATTTCCTTTTCACAAGCAACTTCTGATACGCCTGAAAATTATATAAATTAAATTTTTCAAACTTGCTATTTATCATTATTAAAATCTTGATAAGTGTTGTGAGGGAAGAAATTTAACTTTTAATTAGATATACAAGCGCGCTATTGCCGTTTTTTTTTATATAAAAGTTTCACTTATATACAAATTGTTTAAATCTAATTAACTGGCCTTTCTTGGCTTATACATGATTTATTTTATTATGTAAAAATTTATCTTTGTGTAAAATTCTTTGTTTGCGAACCTAAAGGTACTTTAGTTAAGTTAAATAGGGATCTAAAGAGAAAGTTACCAAATGCGAATAAACCAATTTAAGTTTGAAAGAAACTCAATTACCCTATGTAGTGATAAGATAATTAACAAGAACTTGAATCAAATACTTGGAAAGCTTACCGCGAAAATATTTCATTATTATTCCGCTTACAGAAAGTTTTTCTATGCACACAAAACAAATAACTGTGTTTTACTAATGCAAATTAATTGTGTTTTTAATTAAATGTGATTTTGCTTGTACGAAAATTTAATTTGTTTTATATTTCAATCAATTTTAGTACAATGCAAATAAATAATATAGCATATAACAAAAATATTAATAACTAATAATAATGACCACACAACAAAGTTTGACATTTTATACAAGCTCTCTTTTTTCTTGCTCGAATTTAACGGAAACTTAACTAAAGCACCCCACAGCCAGTTTGCTTAAACAAAGAACCAATATCAACGAAAACCACAAGGTTTCGTTAAGAAGGAAGTCTTTAGAAACTTTGTTATTGTCCAATTTGTAGTTAAACCTTGCTCAGTTGACACAATTAAGTAGATCATGCCCGTATATATTGTAGTTCTGTTGTTAGTTTCCCTCCAAAATACTACAATTAATCTAGATCTGATTTGCTTATTATAAAGTAGAAATTATACAAAATTATACCGCAAAACCAGTTGAAATTTTTGTGCCTCATTAAAATAATATTTTTTATCCATTGAAGGTGCTGTTATTTTAAACATTGTTGACGCTAACGAACTCTATTTCAGATTAAACAAATGTAATAACTCGTTTATTTCGCACATATAACGTGTGTTATTGAACGCAGAAAACGCCTGTAGTAGCTCTATACAATATAGGCTGGTGTATGCTCCATGTTGGTTCAACTTTTAATTATAATACTGGAGAACATCATGTATATAACTCTGATGTGCGTACTCATTCATATAAATGTTTAAATATGCTCTTTTTTGATTATAACTGTAAATATACTTTGGTATAATAGGAAAAAAAGTAATCACCTCTGAGGGTTTCCACAATTTATTACGTTGGGCTTTTTAGTTCAGTTGGATAAAAAACCGAAACTACTACAGTTATCTTTAGTTAAATCTATTGGAAAATCAATATTGCTCAATATGTTCATTGGAGTTTTCACGTAATTATTATTATTACAAAACTGTCGAGTCTATTTATGGAAAATTATTCAATACTCAGACATTTGTATACAAGTACTTTTTGAAATTAAAAGTTTAACTAACAATAATCATAGTTTTTTTGAAGAAATACCGACAGTATTGGATAGTCAAACGAATTATGTGCTATATAATCTAACTGTGCACAAACCCTTATAAAAGACAAAGCCGTAAAAGGGTGTAACCCACACCACCAGATAAAAATCTAGAATTAACTATTTAAACCTAGTTAGGATATCTTAATACGACGAATTCATTACTGCCATCGGCGGTGGTGCGAAAGCCTAATCCAGGATGAGGCCGAACCAAGAGCTTGATGCTCATGATCGATCCCAGTTTAAGAGCCCCGTGCTTATCCAGCGCCCTAATTCCAGTTAACTCCTGATTGTTGTTGTAGTTTTCTTATTTTCTTAATGTTGTTTGGTGTGTGCGTGTCTCTCAAGTTTGTGGGGGTATTATATGGAGAAAATAACTGTTTGTGTGTGAGTGTGGTATATCAACATTAGTTGAGACCCATTGTGATAAGATCACACGGATTTTGTGTTGTGGTCATTCCGACCCATCATCATCAAGTGGCCCTTGCGGATGGGGCGCGAGCCAGAGTAGAATACTAACGTACTTGTTTGGGTCCGTATTGCCTTCCAAACGAAAGTGCCAAAATTATTGCATTAGGTTCCGACGTGTTATCGGCTTAAAATAAAAATAAAGTTAAGTGGCGGTGCCTCCTTTGTTTGCGTTTAGAAATAACCCGAAATACCTGAAAAGATATTATAAAAACTCCAGAATGATGCAAAAAATATTCAATATTCACCGCTAATTAATGGTATATAATTATTATTATAACAAAGAGTCGTTACATTGTCTATAGTTTTCTAATTACATAAAAGCTCCAGGATAGAGTTTCAATCAATACAAAAGATTACAATAAAAGCTCTAAAATTTATTACTAGTAAAGTTAATGTAACAGCATTTTAACAGCAGGCCATGTCCTATACAAAGATTGCAACGTCAAGTCGGGCTCTGGAAGTAATAAAACAAATTTATTATTTCCAAAGCCCTCCTAATGTATAATATTATCCAAAATACATTGGGATCATCTTGATCTGCTGATTTATACGCTGTAATATTAAAATTTGGAAATTTTTATGCGATTATATGGACGTAGGTTAAAAAAATATTACATTCCTCTGCACATGATAAAAAATTTAATATTTCAAAACGGAAGTAATGAAATAATATTATGCTCCTGAAGGGTATAAAATAAAACGAGTTTTAATTTAAAAATAATATGGTATAATTAGACATTCTATACATTTTGCAGCTTGTTCGAACTCAGCCATTTATTTTCATCCGATCACACAAATGAATGATTTGCAAACGAAAAGGCCTCCCCCTGTCTGTAATACGGCGTGATTTCTTCAAATGTACCGAGTCAACATCCCCGCAGCGGTGTGGCGGCGAGCATGGTGATGCGTATGGAAATACTGATTGAGGCACGGATAAAAGAGGTTTCGATGGCATCGGGACCATATGAAGAAGAGTGATAGTGCTGATATTACCGACATGAGCCAAACTGAGTGGCACCAGTCAACTGTGAAGAAGATAAATGAAAATGTGCGGGAGGACTCGCGCGATAGATAAGGCAGAGCAGCAGCAGGAGCGAGCCGCCGCCGTCGTCGCCGCCACCACCACGCACTCGCTTCTTTTATAACTCATAAAAAGGCGGGAGTAACTCTGCACTGATAACAATCTATTGTGTCCCGTAGCGTTCACCTAATATTTTATTAGCTAAACTATCAAAATAACCCAAATTATATTGACCATTAAAAATACTATTTCGGGGCCCAAAGTCACTAAACAGGGGACCCAGGGTCTTTTAATATTGAAAGTGGTTTTGCGTTGACAACAAAAAAATGGATACGATATAGAATGGATGCGACGATAAAAGATTTTTAGATATCTACGAGTTTTTTGTGGAGAGTAACATAATATTTAGGCTTCGATTGGTTAATTGCTCAATTCACGTACATACCGATTATTAAAATTAGAATATAATATAATTTATTAATATTAATAATGTTAATATAATAACATATAATTAAATATGTTTTAGAGCATCAAATTTATTTTCTGCATGACGCTTCTAAATTAGTTAAAGTTACTACCACTTAAATTTTATTACTAATACAAATTGAAAGTGAATCCGTCGCATATGCAATTATTTTATATCTAATGAAATTAACTCGCTTATCCCCGATTCCACAAATAATGTTTAATAAATATTTAATGAGAGAATATAACTAACTATATTTATAAAAAAATACGCAATTACTGTAACCTGGCTAACAAAATATTTGTTTAAACTACCTGCTATGCAACAGAACTTAACTAAAATTGACACTCTAAACAGCACGGTTCAAATTTGGATGCATCTCATGTTTTTGTTCACTGAGGTATATTTAGGATCATCACGTATTGTTACACCAAGGGCTGATTGTTACTTATTATGCGTTTCACACCGTAGCACAGTCAGGTGTGTATAAAACGGAGATGTTCTACATTCAATAAAATATAATAAATTTTAAATTCCCTTATACTTGCTTCAAAGACAATGAAACTAGGAACTTATCGATGTGAAAAGAATTGTTTAACAGCGATATAATGATGGTAGTGATGATGATGGACAATAACAATAGATATTTCACTCTGCGAGTTGTTGTTTGTAACAATTCGTGGAAATTGCTTTTGAAATGTGCCATCATCACACAGAATATCTATATATACTATAGGGGTATATATACAGTGAAAAGCAAAGTAAAAGTTTTGTTTTCCTCTGGCTGAATCCGGTTTTCATAAAATTCCAAGGAAAGATGAACGGTGACAAGGTATTCTAAATTCTGGAAGCCGGTTGAATTATTTGCCGCCTTGCACCTGAATACGCGGGGATTGTTTGTCGCGAAAACTGTCGTCTATATGTATATATGAGACTAGCACGCCCTAAAGGCATGATTACATTTTGTTCGCTATATAACGACAGCGAAAGAACCCGTGATCCATTAGACGAAAATATAATTGCTTTTCACTTGTTACCCATAAATCTTACTTCAGTTGTGCGAAATGCCGGGCGTCCAAAACTTTCCAAATAGTTCGGGCTAAATGTTCCGCTTTGTTTTGAAATCGTTGGGCCACGGGGCTCTGCCTGCTAACTATAATACCCACGCTGAACCCTTGATATTGGAAACTGGCAAATAATGGGCCGCACTGATATGATACAAATAGAAGGGAAACAAACAATATGCAGTCAAATTGTTTCAAATTAATTTATGGGGATTTATACGTTCTATACGACGGTCTTTCCAAAATTTTCAAGAATAATAATATGTAAAAGCTTATGAAGTAGTCTAGAAACTTTTGGACTTTCTATCTTATTTTTATTTATTAACACTGGCGCCTCCGCCACAATTTAAAATTATACCAGTCGCCTAATTCTAATGAATAGCAATTTCCGCCACAATTGGAAACTTCTGTGAAATTCCAGAAAAATAAGTGAGCGGGTTTTTTCCGTTTGCTGATTTGGCACTTTAGCATGCTGGTCCTCTCGTTTTTGCCGTCAATAGAAATGAACATGAAACCCGGCAAGCAATTGTACGGTGAATAAAAAAAATTGCGACACCCTGACAAACAGCTTATCAATATTCCTTAGGCAGTCAAGGGCATACTTGCATTGTTCACCATCAATAGAACACTTGACTGGAATCTGGCGCTCCTCTCTCGGTTTCAATCTGAAGAGCAGCAGGATCCGCACAGGGCAAACACACCCACTATTGTGTTCCGGTGAAAAGGACTAATTTTAAGGCGACGCCAATTCACGCTTCTCTTCTTCGATGTATATCTATAATGGACACTTCGACACCACCGGCCGATGTTTACGTTCACTAGGCGGATGTTTTACGATCCGACCAAAAGAAAGAACACACCCTTATATTGCACCATGTACAAACAGATGATTTCAACCAGATGCAAAGCTTTGCAACAATATTGCGAACAATCCCTTCTTATGTTTCCAATCAAACACGAAAAAGGAAATTGAAACTAGTCTAGAAATATATGTGTATGTGTATATGTGAAAAGGGAGTTTGGGTAATACGATTTTATATACCTATCCAGGTTTTACGTTTAATAAATCGGTAATTGTATTCATCAACCGACGGCAGCCAGTGTTGCGGATTAATTAGTTGTGTGCTTGTATTCAAAATCTAATTAAAATTATCATGCCATGTTTACCGTTCATATATGAAACAAAATGTGATAAATGAAAGTATGAAAAACATTAAGCTTGACTGAGTGAGTGAAATGTATGTGTAAACAATGGTCAATGAAATGACAACACACACATACACCATAGAGCGAGTTCTACTTTACTGAAATTGAACAAAGAATTAATTGGAAGCACTGCAAATGCTAACGAATTGCCTAGCAGACTGCTTGTCTGCGACATATTGAATTACCTTTCAATTTTGCAATTTGTGTTGATTGATGAACTGAACAAAACAAAGTCTCCGGCTGTATAGAAGGCTTTCACTTCGCTAATAAATTCGTTTTTTATTATTTCACTACTTTTATACCATTTTTTATTCAGCTAAATTCTGATGTAAACAGATTTTAAATATATCAACAAAATTACTTAGCTTTACAAGATGAACAAAACAAATTACGAGAATATCTGATATGAGCCTTTTCATTCTATTTTCATCAATATTAATAAAATATTATAACGAAACGAATAAAAATTATTTAGTATAATATTTCGTTTCATCAAAACTTTTATGGCAATACTTATTTATCTATTTCTTTGTTTATAGTTTAGTAGTTTATTGTAACGTGGATATACGAGTATGTACCTTTATTTGAAAAGTATGCCACTTAACAAATAAAATCATTGTTCAATGTAGCGCAGCAATAACAAAATATGTACCGCTTCAATGGCAATATTTTATAATAAATAGACTTCGTGTATCAAAACACAAAACAATATTATTGTTACAATACCACAAATAGCAATTTATTATAAACAACAATAACGTTTAAACATTTTATTTGTACCTACGGGATTTATTAACTTTGGCGGATGCGCCGGTTCCATAAAAATATTTCCAATTTTTTCGTTAATCTCCACCCACTCACCATTCTGATAAGGATTGCTACAGAACGTGGGTTGGCTTAGATTCTTGGCATCCGTACGTTATTGTGGTTTGTTTGACGTCAGGTATATTTGTGGATTGTTAAGAATATTTGAAGAGCTCTTGCCACTTATAACAAGCTTGGATTTTGTAATGTTTGCTTGAAATGATTTAGGGGGAGATTTTCTATTGGAGCTGACGTATTATAATCAGACGCCGGAATTTATAAGAGGGCTATACATCACGAAAAAAAGTACATTCAAGTTTAAAGCAAAAGAATAAAACGAAGAAAAATGTATTACCACCACCTACAAAACATCGCAAAAAAATCGTCGTTCTTGTTGTCGCATCAGGCTGTGTTATAATAATATTATTATTAGATATAATAAAATGTAATTTCCAGTACAAGGGAAAAGGAGCAAGCCGAATTTATTCCTTATGTCGTTAGCTGTTGGAAAAAATGAGTGTCATTAGGACACGGAAAGCGGTTGACAAGAAAAAATTCTCAGTCGAGAAAGGACACGCGATGATGCAAGTGACAGACAATCTCCCTAGAGGTCACTAATGCGGTGCGGATAGATTAGTCAATGCCTTATGCACAGTAACAAGCTAATACTTCATTTTTATTAACGACAGAACTACGACCTCGTGTATCCATCACCAACAGGAAAACACGAGAAATTATGGCACACAATTATAATTGTACGACGGCGATTTTCACACTGATATAAACGCCTTGGAAATAATAAACTGCATCGCAGGATGTAGATAAGCACATATTAAACTAAATTATATAAATAATGGAGAAATTATTCAAGCAAATTGAGATCCAAAAAAATGCGAAAAATTTCAATGTTACGTGAGAAGAATGATTCAAGCTAGGAATATTTAAAAAAAATGGAAATGGTACTGAGTCAGAATTTGGTACAAAAACTAAAATTGAAACTTATCTGCATACATTTTGATATTTAGATTAGGTTAGTTAGACACAAAATGATAAGAAAAATAGAACACAAATTCGCAATTATTGTTTTTGATTTAAAGTAATAAAATTTTCTGATGATTTAAGCACACGGTAATAAAATTTACATTGTACACAAAAATAAACAGAACGCCCACTTCTGGGCTGTTATTATATTTTATTATTTCAAACTGACTATCCAAGTAAATATTTGATTGTAAAAGATTATAATTCAGTAATAATTTCAAGTACTATACTAAAAACTATTTGCACTTCAGCTATTTGTAGCTCAAAAATGAAAAAAATCCTATTCATCCACCCGTCCACATTTCCCCATTACAAAGTCCTACTTTCATTCAAACAATTGTTAACGGGTTTGTCCATGTCAAAGTCAAACGATCTAATATTTGCCTTAATAATAGAACTAATTTTATTCCTGCTAAATATACAACTAAACGAATAGGTATATCACTTGTAAACTGTTTTAATTTCCGGATAACCCTTTGTTTGTCTGTCGATGGATTTCCAGAATAATTTTAGTTGCCAGTATTTCATCAGAGTGGCCTTTATTGAGTTTAGTAGTTTGGGCTGGTGCCCCCCGTACATTTATATACTCTGGAAGGTCACACACATTTATGATATTTCAGTGATGATTCTGGAAAATGGACGGACTGGTTGGGATATTGGACCCATTCAATCTAGATTTATTACAATGGCACCCAATATAATACTTCCAATAGCGTTGTGGTTTAGATATATGTGAAATATATAAAATAATTATATGCATAGGTTTTGCCTCTGCGCGCATATCCCGTCGTTTATTTATTAGTATTTCCAACTAAAGCGTTTTTCTGGACGAATGAACTTCGTTGATAATCCGGGAGGATGCAGTATAGCAGAGTTCAAATTTTATGCTTATTTTATACTGAAAATATTTGGTGGGAGTATTCAATTCTATCATTTAGTTGTAGTGAGATTATTGCATTTTGTGTATTGTAACCGGAGGTTTGATCGTCATACGTTCAATTTAAGAACAAATCCTTTTCAATCTGCAAAAGATCAACAATTTCCTTTTTTGTCAAATTGCCACAGCGTTTGGAATTGAAACGTTTCAATCGTATCTTTGAATTTTCTATATATGCAAATGTCATCGCCTAATCGGGTTTTTACTTCCGCATGGAGTACACATTGTGCCAATGCCAGGGAATTCTGAACATTTTGTGTAATTTCGGTTTAAACAGTCACTACAAATGCATGTGGTGGCGATACAGGTGGAGCTATGTTGTGTGCACACGATGGTTTTAAAGCTAAACCGAACTAGATTGAGGTTGACATATCAAATCAACCAGCTCGATTAATTTCGTGCGCTTAAAGAAATTCCAATAGGTAGCAGTGCCCCCAAATTAATCTGTTTGTTTAATAAAACCTTGTCAGGAATTTGTCTGTAAATAAAAACCGACAACAACCAACGAAAATAATATAACCACGATGTTGTTCTTTAATAGCATTATTTGATAGTTTCTTTTGTAAACATTTATTTCACATTGTTGGAAGTTTCATTGGGTATAAGGATAACTCAAAGCTTTTTGTTATGTAACTTCCCACTATTATCTTGGAGGCATGACAAAAGAAATCACTTTGGTATTTCCTTAAAATATAACATCTATTTTCGGGAAAAGGGAAAAAATGTTCGATAATGGAAAAGAAAAATAGTTGCTCTTTAAAATAACACACACACACAGATGGTAAAAAAGTAAAATGTTTCAATTTCACAAATGTTAGACAGGTCCGTACTCAAAAGGCGATTAATCTGTGTGTTATCAATAAACCCAAGAGAAACAAGTAAAAAAAAATAATCACTTCAACGCTAATTGCACAAATCTACTAGAGGGAAGAAAAATACACCTTTATTTTTTCTGTGTACCTCTTTGTTACGATGATGATTGAAATTTTGCTACTTGCACAAGTTGTAATTATAAAATAATTCGATTTTGTGCAGAACTTACTGCATTTCCCTCAAGCTTGCCAAGAGTGAAATAATTTAATAGAGAACTTTGTTGCTGGTCTAGAAAAATGTCTTTGATTATGAATTATCTTTAAATGTCAGTGTCACCAATAAACCTAATGCATTTTTAACGCAATTATGGACATGAGTGCACATCAAACTATTTCCAAAGTAGCTTACACATAGAAAAGTGGCACAAACACAAAAATATTCCCCATACCTACCCCATTCTTAGCTAGTTATAAGAAAAAACTTGCGAGCCATTTATTTTGATTGTCGGGTGGGGGAGGCAAACAGAATGGTTTAGTTGCAGATGAACGAGGTGTCGTTTAATCTATGGGGTTGGGCAGGCGAAAGGCGTCTTTTGTGATTAGCAGCGCTATCGGGTGCCGTTACTGTGGCCCAAAGTCTTAATTAAATCTCCGAGAAAGGACGGAAAGCTCTCAACTCTAACCTAATTGATTGGCGGACCTACGATTGGTTCTTGCAGAAGGACAACTGGTCTGGGTGTCGCGTCGTTTCGCGATTCAATGTGACAGCCACCAGATTAAAATCTTCCTCCTTCCGTATCCCCCTGTAGTTTCTATATCTAACTGGACATTCGATAGATAGAGAGCTAAGGCAGACAAGCTCGATATTTTTGTGGACGTTAATTTGCTGTTGGATTGTCATATGTCTTTGCCACATTCAAGTTGACACTTGTTTATAAGGTAATGGTCGGCTGGCGCAAATTGTTTAATGATGTTTTTGAAGGATGTCGAGGTTGGAAGAGGATTTAGCAATTTTCTTATTATTATTATGAGACTGATAATGGACTCATACAAAATCACGTAATTTAAACGAATTTGATCAACTGATAACTATATGTTATAGTTCTTGCTTCCTATTTACAAACAAAATAAAACTGATTGTTCATGAAGTGACCTTATTATGAATTTCATAATAAAGTCCAGTTACTTAAAAAATCAGATCTGCAATAAAATGCTCTAAGTATCCCATATAACAAAAAATTTCGTAAGAATACTAACTGAACTGATAAACCAAAATTTTATCGAAGTTTTCCTATAATATTTGCATAAATCCATAATTAGCTAAAAGTTTTAATATTTATAGAAAATATCTCCTAACCTTTATCCTGAAGTCCCTTTGTTCCACTTCGGCATGTTCGAAGAAAAGCACAAAATATAATTATGAATAGTTCACAAGCACTGCACTAGGTTATAATATTTTTGTCTGCAACTAAGTGCAATATTTTATAACACAGTTGTTTGCACAATTTCATATTTATTTATTCTGTTCAAAAACTACCTACTGGTAGAAAATACGCACAAATACTAAAACTATTTCTTGCCTTGTCGGAATGTGGTAAAAAATGAGACTGGAAACTTTCTCCAAATTTTTGAAATCTTTTTAATTCATAATTATTCCATACCTATTTATTTTTAACAAATTATTCCAAGGAACATATAATAGTAACGTAGGATAGATTGTTTCCATGAGTTTTATATAATTTATATTATTCCATGAAGCAGAGTCGTATTATACAGGAAGTTCCACTTTTTTGTAGCAGAACTTTAACAGTAAGTTGATGAAGGACCTTTTTTAGGAAGAACAGTTCTCTTAGTAGTTTGTGAAATATTGGGTGTTAAAAAAATGAATTTTTCAATAATTTTAGAGTGTACCTCCAAAATTACATAAGATAAAGATTTGGTAGATTAATAAGATTTAACTAAACTGTAATTTGATGGTGTTATAACAAAAATCATTGTCCTGCGACAAAGTGGAACACCCTTCAGTTATTTGTTTAGAAAATAGTGGAACATTTAAAAAGTGTTTACGTAAAACGCATTATTTTTTATTGATGGAGTTTTTTTTAAGAAATTCGATGCATGCTAGACGCTATATATTTTTCCTTTGAAACAACAGGTAAACCTGTTGTGCGTGGGTGGTTGTAAATTATATTTAAAATTGAAACGAAAAATATCCATTTAAGATGTATTTCAAAGAAACTCATTAAGTCGTTTTATATAAAATTAATTAGTTTTTATAAATTGTGAGTGATAGAGTGAAATTTAGCTATTTTGTATATTTCATTCATTTATCCATCTATATGCTCATATATCCAGATGAATAGTTTCGGATATACATACCTATATGTACATACATATTATGTATTTGTAATTTGTATATTATTATTACATTGTATTGTGTTTGTTCACAATAATGTTTGAGTAATTATCGTGAATTTACCCTTTGTTTTGGTTTTTACTTTGTTTCAAACATTCTAATTTGAGTTGTTTCCATCTTGTGAGAGTAATGACGAAGGACCTGAAAATAAAACGAGAGAAAACACTTTGCATCTTTCAGTTGCCATTGTCTAACCCTGCGGCGTATTTTCTTTTAGCAAGTTCACAAAAAGTAGAACTAGAGAAAAGAGTAACTCCCTAGAAAATTTGTTGTTCAAATGAATGTGCCCCAACAGCAGTTGATACAATAACTTAATCGAAAGGACCATAATTGAAAAGTAAGTCTAGGATTAAGATAAGATTTCCTGAAAAGTATAGAGAAACGAATGAACGAATTGAGTAAGGATTTCGTAGCAGAGAGCGCACCCGAATAGATATTATAGGTTGCAGCTACTTTTGTTCAAAATCTCTGCACTTCAGCGATAAGGCGAGACGTTATAGGTAGATTTAGATAGATTAAGATGGAGCGACGAGTGTATTCCTTGGTCGTTTCCCTTATTGAACAAAAAACACATCCATTCGCTGTCATTCATCTCCTTAATTAACCACGGATTGGTTTCGGGTTTTTTACTCTGGCGGTTTAAATGATATTATTTTCCATTGCCACAGTTGGCATTCTGTGAGTTATTGTTATTGCAACCGCTCTGTTTCTTCTTTTGCGTTTTATATTCAGTGGTAAACTGTGATAATGCAAAGCTGGCCAATAAATAACCTTATAGTTGAGAGCATGTAAAAATTTCCCGTATCGCACACAACTCTCGCTAAATTTGTTTGAAATATTTGGTATGTGCTATTTCTCGAATATATTGTTGCCGATTATTTGTATATACTGTAGTAATGTTTCTCCTGGGATTTATTGCATAACATATTTCCCCCCATTGACTCAGATATAAATGGGTTTTTTCATACAGACGTACACAATGCATCCAATTGCATATGAAAAAAATTAGCGATGAATATTATTACGATTTTAGAAAGGAAATTGTGTATGCATTGCAAAGCAAGTTGGATTTACGTCAGGATCAGGATAATATAAAATGATAGCAGGAACATCTGCCACCGGACAGGGCAGAACCAGGACAACGCGAACGTCAAACACACATGCCGAATATGCTATCAACCTATCTCCGCACTTCGCAAAGTGACAAACAGAATTGAAATTGGATATTTTTGTATGAACTGCACAAATACGTCTAAATAAAATATTATACCTGCTTCATATTTTGTATGTTGACAGATGCCATGCCTATATAACCAAGGAATTCAATTTCCCAATTAAATTGTTTTCGCATTCGAAATGTCCATCACGCGGAGCGGGGGACATAAATAAATGCGTGTAGGCCGGCCACTTCTCGGTTGATTTCCGTATTTAAAAGTCCACAAATTTTGACAAGGCGAATAGCGGGGCAAATAGGCAGCATTATAAATAAACCGGTTTTTTCCGCCCTTTTAATTTGCATTACGACTTTATTCATCTAAATTATAAAGTGTTGTTTTAGGACCATAAAAGGGTTCAAAGTTGCTAAATCAAACAACGCGGAAGTTTACAGTTTGCCAAGTTTTTATTTGTAAATAAATTGGAAAAAGTCCATGATTTTAACTCGCAAATAAGTAATTATGAAATTGTGAATATTTATATTCAATTAAATTTTTTTATTGTATTTAACTTTCCTGAAAAATCCTTGCTTGTATCGAAAACCTCATTAACCAGGATAATCAGATAAAAATGAAAGAATAGGCAAAGGAAACTTTACGAAATAGCGGAGTAACCATAGAATAAAGTCAAGATAAGTGAATATAGTTAGTGAAAGACTTGGGTTTGGGTAATTCAAACTATGCACGAATCTAAATCTTTTTACTGCATCGAGAATGAACATGGCGTTTCCAACCAACCAGTTCATATGCAGTATAAGCATACATCATATCTACAAATCACCACTTTACATTATCTTGTATGATGAAGAAGAGCACGACATGCCGTTTAAGCCCCACATAAATAAACACTATCAGCTTGCAGGCATAAATTTCAGCGTTTAATTGTCTAACATAGGTACTATTCCAGTTTCACTAGATACCATCATCATAACAGTAGCTGGAGGGTTGTGAGAGGGGTGACCCAAAAACAAGCTAAACAACAACAAGTCGATGCTGAATTTAAAATCACCTTTTGCCACATGAAAATTCCAAAAAATAAAATCCAACCCAAACCGCGCCCACTGAACTCAAAAGAATAACTTTAAATCAAAAAGTTGTGTGCTCCAGAGCCAGGAGTGGATGCGGTGGTAGAAGTTTTACTGCTTGATACACGAGATCATATTTATTTTAAATTGCAACTTTAATAAGATAACTAGTAATATATTGCGTTTAGTTGTTTACAAAAACTCCACTTATGCTCGCCAATAAAGCAGATCTTGAACATGGTTCACATAAATCACAACTTCAACTTATCCGGGAATTATAACTCAAATAGATGTATGAGACGAGAGTGTGTGGGATATTTGATGTATAGTATATACTTAAGGGTTGTCAGAAATTTGCTTTTCAGATATCTGTATTTTGAATCAATCACCATCGAAAGTAGATTAACTAGTTCGTAGTTTAATTAAAAGTTGTGTGCTTTTTTGAGCGAAAAATTATAAACTCGTCAATCTTTGGCAACATTTCGTCGAAATTTCATAAAATCCTTGTTTTCATTTTTGTGATACATTTTGAGAAATAATTTATAAGAAATTCTTATAAAATGCGTAAATTATCTTTAATTATTCTTGAAGAGCTCAATGTGGTTAAAAGTTGATAACATAATATTTTTTAAAACATTCTTCATTGAATGATTCACAGTTATACTTAATTCTTAATTAATGCTAGTTTTCAAAGTCCAAGATAATTAAGAACTAAACTGCTGGCCAATTGAAACGTAACAAGCGAATTTTTAGGTTGAATTTAAAGTCAAATATTTTGAAAAATAGAAAAGATATCAACATGATGTTTTCAGGATTCAAGAGATAATTTAATTGAGAAAACGATAGTGTTACCCGATTTTTTTACTTTGAAGTACATTACTATCTACAGGGTATGAAAGAAAGTCTTCTTTTTTTTGTCAAATTTTATAATTACCGATTCCACAAAATTTTTTTTATATTTTTTTGTTGTAGATTTTTTTAGTCCTTACTTAATAAGAAAACAACCTGTTTCTCAAAATTTTGATATCCCTGTTATTTTATAAGATACCGAATTTTTGCTGAAAACTTGATTTTTTCTTTGTTTTTTGTCGTTCGGCCGTATTGTGTTATGTAAGAACCAATCTCTGTAGTTGATTATGATACCTTATGAATGGCTTCCTTATAAAAAGTACACTTTTTGTACTTTCATAATTTATTGGTCACCAGTGGCTTATCAAAAATCGGTACACGTTCGCTAATTGGTAAATTTTTTAATTCATTTTTTGAGGCTATTTTCTTAATGGAATAGAATGGAATTTAGTTAGTTTATGTTCACCATTGCTTTTAGTGACTTATTACCTCGAAACGGGTTTTTCACTTTTTCAAAAATTTGCTCATATTCGTGTATACCGGGTGGCTACGAAATCGTTTTACAACCCCCACCATTTTGTTACATTTAACTGTATTAATTAGAAATTTGGCATGGTTTGATTGTGAAAGGAATAATCATTTTGACGTTTAAAGCAATCTGATGACACTTCCGGTTTCACCGGAAGGGCCACCTACTAACTTTCAAAATTTTTTAAAACAATCCTGTATATTTTTTTCCATAAGAATTAGATTCTACTTAAAATTACCTTTTTATTGACATATCACATGATGACATTTGCTTTCAAAATGGCAGCATAATTATTGTTGCAAAAACCTGTTCAACAATATTAAATTTAATAAAAATTCGGTATCTTATAAAATAAGAGGGATATAAAAATTTTGACAAATTGGTTTTTTCCTCACTAACCAGGGACTAAAAAAATCGACATCAAAAAAATATAAAAAATTTTTTGTGGAATTCCGGTAGGTATAAAGTTTGAGAAAAAAAAGACGACTTTCTTTCATACCCTGTAGATAGTAACGTACTTCAAAGTAAAAAAATCGGGTCACACTATTGCTTTCGCAATAAAATTTTCTCTGAAATCCTGAAAACCTCATGTTGATATCTTTTCTCCTTTTCAAAATATTTGACTTTAAATTCAACCTAAAAATTCGCTTGGTACGTTTCAATTGGCCAGCAGTTTATTAAAACATTAAGTTTTAGTAAAGCGCAGAATGGCAAACAAAATTTTTTGTAACGGAGATATTTCTGTTTAACGTTTAATTATTTTTTTACTTTTCTCTAACACTTTTATTTTATAGAATTCTTTGAACTAATCTGGTTCATTTCCCAGAATTTTTGAAAAATATATTCTCCATTAACAATATTTAACTAGATACTTTTAAAATATTTCAATTAAAGATATTAGAATCACACTATTTTTACCACCTCTAACATATTATCTAAGTGACTTGGAATGCATCTAGCACTGGTTTTATAAATACAATACTAGTGCAACTAAAAAGTAGTGATTTTAGTATATTTGTCACCCAGCACTTCTACATTGTAACAAAAAATACTAGAATACATCTAATTATAGATGTTAGGTAATAACCTTCTCTTTAAATTATAAATTACAACCAACATGTAATAAAGCGAAGGATAACCTTGTGGATCTCTCCAAACTAGGTGTAACCCGTACAATTTAGCCCCCCGTCACTGGCCAGCAGTGGGCTTGTGTGTAAGTTGCGTTTTACACGAATTCTGTTAAAATTCCACAGTTTAATTGCACCAGTGACACCTACAATCATCCGATACCTTTGCCAGTTAATTAGATAACTTTTCCTGTGGTAAGTCGACAAAATATCTGCTTTATTTTGCTAAATCCCAGGCAAACGCTCATTCTGTAGGTTAGATCAGCACCCAGCGCATATTACAAATTATTTCGAACGGTACAAAATACGCAAACGCGTTTCATAGCCAGTGCCGTGCGGTTATTCTGTATTTTCTAAGGAATCATGTCGTACCAATGCAAGGTCTGGTTGGACAATTATACAGGACAGTATTTTCCTGGTGACGTAATTCAGGGGAGAGTTATTTGCAACTTTGATAGCGAAACAACTTTCAGAAGTATGGAACAATTTTTTTGTATTTATAGATTACTGAAATTTATTTTTGGTAGCTATAAAAATTCGAATCAAAGGCGAGGAGCACACCGCGTGGCTCGGAGAAGAATCTTATTACGATTCAACCGAAAATAAGCACCTCACTAGACAGGTGCGCTTCACTGGTGATAATGATGTGCTTACGCACCAGGTTATTCTCCATGGAAACGGTAAGAGCGGTAAACGAAATTTCGAAAAAGCACCAAATTAGTTTAATCTATAGATTCTAATACAAGCAGTCTACAACCAGGACAACATCTCTACCCATTTACTTTCACATTACCCTTCAATTTGCCCAGCACCTACAACTGCCAATATGGAGGAATTTTTTACAAAATCGTAGGAATAGTAGATCGTCCTATGAGACAAGACTACGAGGATGAAGTAATGTTTAACGTAGCCTCGCCTATTGATTTGAATAAATTAGGTCCGGAAGTACTGGTAATTTTAACTTCTAAAAATTTAAGACCTAGTAGCTTAAAAATTTTTTTTAGCAACCGGTACCGTATTCCGATGACAAAACAGTTTGCTGCCTTTGTTGTGCCTCAGGTCCAATTACCATGGATGCTGAACTTTCCAAACAAGCTTTAGTGCCTGGTGAAACAGCCACAGTCAACGTAAGACTGTCTAATTTGTCTAATGTTAACATAGAAAGTGTAACTTTTGAGCTTAAGCAAGTAAGTTTATTTATAAATAAAATTCCTGGTTGATGTATGAGCTGTCTTCCTAATCCTAGAAAATTACTTACTGTGCTTTGGAGCCTAGCCGCGATGAAAAAGTCGACGAGATTCTCTTAACGAACCTCAACAATATTGGTGTAGGTCCTCATGCTGATGTTACCTTTGAATTTCAAGTCGATCTGCCAATGACAACTGTGGTACCCAACTTTGATCAATGCCGTCTGTTCAAAGCCCAGTACTCTGGATATGTAAGTACCGGTTAAAACTATCACAGTTTTTCTGATAATTTACTGTTTGCAGCTCACAGCAGTCCTTCCGTCCTACCACAACAATTTACAAATCCGCATGGAACCGATAGTTGGTAACATTCCCATCGGACAAACAATACAGCACACCAATCCTCAACAACCTGGATTTGTACCACTGCCTACCACTAACCCTTCTATGGGTCCTTACACTGGTCCTGGACCTATGGGCGGACCAGGTGGACAATATCCTGGCCCTACTCCTCCAATGAGTGGACAATATCCAGGCCCTACTCCTCCAATGGGTGGCCAATACCCTGGACCAGGACCTAATTATCCAATGGGTGGACAATACCCAGGACCAGGACCTAATCCTCCAATGGGTGGTCAGTACCCAGCTCCAGGACCTAATCCTCCAATGGGTGGTCCATATCCAGCTCCAGGACCTAATGCTCCAATGGGCGGGGGTCAATATCCTGGTACTGGACCACATCCACCACCTGGAGCCTATAATCCGTATCAAGGCGGTGCTCCAGCACAATACTCGCCACAAAATAATGCGCCTACTAATGGATACCCTCAGCTGCCGACTATGGGTTACCAAGGGTATCCTCCGCCGATGGGATATCCGCAAGGACCAATGCCACCAGGTGAAATTTGAATTTGTTTAGAATCCTTGTTTGATAGTAGTTTTTCTAGCGCCAAATCCAAAAGCACAAGAAGCTGGACAACCACGTGCTCCGAACGCACCACAAGAAATGCGTAAGATTTTATTTTGTTTATAAGATAATAGGTTTAAATTGTTTGGTTTTTAGCTCCGCCAACGTACGACTCTCTAAACTTGCCTAAGTAATCATAAGTATTGGAAAAAATGGCTGCTTAAATTTAATGTTGCAACGCAAGATAAAAAGTGCGCTTTTATTGTTTTTATTATTATACAGTATATTATACGTAAATGTTAAAAATATTTATATAAATTTGTGTAAAATTTCGAACAAAGAATTGTATTATTGTCTTTAAAATAAATATATACTCTGCATTACAAATAAAGTGTTATTATATCAGAAATGGGAGGCTTTGTTATCTTAAACAATGCAGGAAAAATCACGAAACTAATTTTATTAACATGACAAAAAATCGTGATGATTCACATTTTTGGCTTAATTGTTTTCATAAAGTCGTTCAATACAGCATAGCTTATACAGGGTGTCCCAAACTTCTGGCATAGTTTGAGGGTCCCTAAATCTATTTCCAACTTTGGGCGTTTGTGTGTATCATCAATAATTCCAAAAATTTGGAAACCAAATTTTATATTTAATATTTTGGTATACACCATCAAGTATGTTATTTCATATTACAAATTATCCTATGAAGTTCCCTTAATCATTAATTATAATAGTGAATATTGAAATATTACAAATAATTTTAATGAGGCAGTTAATAATTCATAGCTCATAAAATTCAAAATGAATAAATTAGGTATAGATACTTTTTGCAAGAAAAATACACATTTTATAAAAATAACCATGAAAACACTTAGCTTAATGGCCCCAAAACCTGACGTACCTACTCAACTTTTCCACCTCCTCTCTCCAACCGCCTGCCGTATTTTACTCACCAATTTGTGCCGCTGCCCATGAAAAACCGTTTAAAAAATATATATCTAGGTTAGTGTAATAAATTCGTTAATAGAGCACAATGACAACAAATCAGTGTGTAAATTAATCAGTGCCACAACCAATAAACTTTTGGACAAAGCGCAAATGAAGCATGGATGGCAGGCCGAAAATTCTGACCAGTAAATAATTTATGAAAGGTGGGTGGATTAACCCTTGATTTAGAATCCGTGAGTAGATTACACTTCAAGTGAAGAGGTAATCATTAAAGCCGATTTAAACTGGTGTCGTAAATTACTTTAATCGCGTTGACACGTCGACGAATGCACATGCATGCCAAATCGGACCCAGGGGATTATTTTCATGAATATAACGAAAATTTAATGATGGTCTAATTTTTACACTCGCGGATTAAATTCGCGCTACGCACGCAACAATAAAAAATCGCCTATGTATCTAATAGGTACAGGGTGTCCCATTTTCGACACTTTTAGGGGGTATTGGCGTTATTATCAAAGATAGAGTGTTGCGGTTTTCACCTTCCTGTCCTAACTATTTGAAAATTGCTGGAAACCTTCAAAATTTTTACAAGAAATTTAACTTAATTTCTTTAGGAAAAGTAATTATTGTGATACTGTCCGTAAGTATTAGAAAGTCATGTGTTGGGCACATCAGATATTTTACTAAACGAAAGATTCCGGAGTCAAATTTGTTATGGCTCTCTTAGTTTTTAATCTACAGAGTGATTGTGAAAATCTTTGCTTTTTAGACACCACTCGTATTTCCGTTATGCGTCTACTTATCAAAAAGTGAAAACTGATCTTGATAAAGTTTTTTACGTAGAATTCAGTGGCGTAGGCAGTTTTTGTGTGAAAGGTTTAGTTTTTGAGATATTGCCCAAACTTATGTTTTTTTAAATGGGACACCCTATATATTATTTTTGATATTGATTAAGTAAAATTTGAGCTTTCCAAAAATATATAATACTTAATATGTATTTTGAAAAACAAGCTCAAAATTCGATATTTTTAATAATTTACTTTATTTATAACAGTAGGCCATGGCTAGTTTATTAGAAACAAATGCGAAATTTGACAGATTTGTCAGATTTCCATTATTGATGAAATATTTTTGTTACGTAGGAGTTTTTATTTTACTTTTAATTTTTTATTACAATGGCCATTTACGATAATTATGAGAAGTATTATATTGTTGGTATGTTTTATACAATGCATTAAAATTATCTTTTGAAGTGTTTAGTTTTAAAATAATTACGCATTGTGAAAATTTTGGATTTGTTTTTAAAAAATTAGCCATGGCCTACTGTTATAAATAAAGCAAATTATTAAAAATATCGAATTTTGAGCTTGTTTTCAAAATAGATATTAAGTATTATATATTTTTGGAAAGCCCAAATTTTGTTTAATCAATATAAAAGATAATATGTATATAGGGTGTCCCATTTAAAAAAACATAAGTTTGGGCAATATCTCAAAAACTAAACCTTTTACACAAAAACAACCTACGCCACTGAATTCTACGTAAAAAACTCTATCAAGATCAGTTTTCACCTTTTTGATGAGTAGACGCATAACGGAAATAGGAGGGGGGTCTAAAAAACAAAGATTTTCAGAATCACTCTGTAGATTAAAAACTAAGAGAGCCATGACAAATTTGACCCCGTTTAGTAAAAAAGTAGGACAGGAAGGTGAAAACCGCAACACTCTATCTTCGATAATAACGCCAATACCCCCTAAAAGTGTCGAAAATGGGACACTTTGTACATGACTTTCTTATATAATTTTGTAATATTTATGTAAAGAAAAGTGCAATCGACTATAATGTTTTTTTATTCAGTTTTTTGCGCAAAACTTTTTTAAATTCTGGTTGAATTTAGCCGCTTACTGATTTTGTGCAATTTTATTCGTTTCATTATGGCAATAAAACCCGGGTTTTATAGTTTTATACATAAGTGGGATAATTCGCAAAATGCCATACAACAAAACGAAATAGATACCAAACTCGTACAAATTTCAACAGCGAAATAATTGAAATGGGACTTTTTGTTAAACTAATCAAACAATAAAATGTTTAATGTACACAGAACCTACAACTACAACAAAAGCGCTTTTAAATCATTTACATAGAACAAATAGTTTTGTTTTTATTCCGTACATCCGGTTTTAATCCATTTTGGACATAGTCCTGTCATCTAGCGGCATTGCGCTATAAATGAGCAGCATTTATACATTAAGCTGGCACAATCGGATGTTTCAATTTTGATAGAGTGCTAATTCATGTTACGAATTTGAATTAACTTGATTATTTATACACCTGGAATTGAAACTATCGATTTTATTTTAATTTTCGCGTAGGCGGGTTGGATTTCATCTCGTGGCGTTCTACTTATATTAATCAAATAGAAAAGCAGATACATAACATTAAACCATGTTTTTATTGCTTTTTCCGCACATACATAACAGTAAGTGAATATAGGAAATGTTAGTTTCAACTTACAATAAATTTAAATACCTAGCTGCAATCTAATGACGAATTTAGCTAAAATAAAGTAAACATCACAATAATAAATATTTTTCTATATTCGTATAGTATCTTACATAAGACACGACTTGTTCCTACCAACAATCTAAATCTTATTTACAACATTTAGATGAAGAAATTGACAATATCATAAATTAATATGATCTGATTATCTACAATTTCAAGGGAAAAACTACTTAACTATGAGATTATAAAGGTGAAGGACTAACAGGCCGCGAACCCACCGTGAAGTCCTTATACTGGGAAAACACGCAGATCTGCAAAAAATCAGCAATTACACGAAAATTTGCATTAATTAAAACATTATCGCTCACCTTATCTTTGAGTTGTTGACAAAGTTGTAGTCCAACAGTAAAAAACATTAAAACTTCATTTAGCCAAGGCACTGAGCATTCCGCATGATTACAATCGTATTTCATCGTTCCATGGTTATTTGTCAATTGATAAATGGCGAATATTAACTTGTGGCTTTGTAAGTAAAAGCTGATGGCCAAGTCTTCGGACAGATTCGGCGCCAGCGATTTCTAAACAAAAAAAATATATGAAAATTGTTATTAATTAATTTAACACGAACTAAGTGAACATTTAATATCAACTTTCAAAAACACAATTTAATTCTCAAACAGAACAGGTTTTTTAATATTATGTGTAAAAAACTAAACTGCTGGCCAATTGAAACGTACCAAGCGAATTTTTAGGTTGAATTTAAAGTCAAATATTTTGAAAAGGAGAAAAGATATCAACATGAGGTTTTCAGGATTCAAGAGATAATTTTATTGCGAAAGCAATAGTGTGACCCGATTTTTTTACTTTGAAGTACGTTAGTATCTACAGGGTATGAAAGAAAGTCGTCTTTTTTTTCTCAAACTTTATACGTACAGGAATTCCACAAAAAATTTTGTATATTTTTTTGATGTCGATTTTTTTAGTCCCTGGTTAATGAGGAAAAAACCAATTTGTCAAAATTTTTATATCCCTCTTATTTTATAAGATACCGAATTTTTTATTAAATTCAACATTGTTGAACAGGTTTTTGCAATAATAATTATGCTGCCATTTTGAAAGCAAATATCATCATGTGATATGTCGATAAAAAGGTAATTTTAAGTAGAATCTAATTCTTACGGAAAAAAATATACAGGGTTGTTTTAAAAAAAATTGAAAGTTAGTAGGTGGTTCTTCCGGTGAATCCGGAAGTGTCATCAGATTGTTTTAAACGTCAAAATGATTATTCCTTTCAACAATCAAACCATGCCAAATTTCAAATTAATACAGTTAAATGTAACAAAATGCTGGGGGTTGTAAAACGATTTCGTAGCCACCCGGTATACACGAATATGAGCAAATTTTTGAAAAAGTGAAAAACCCGTTTCGAGGACATAAGTCACTTAAACCAATGGTGAACATAAACTAACTAAATTCCATTCTATTCCATTAAGAAAATAGCCTCAAAAAATTAATTAAAAAATTTACCAATTAGCGAACGTGTACCGATTTTTGATAAGCCACTGGTTACCAATAAATTAATGAAAGTACAAAAAGTGTACTTTTTATAAGAAAGCCATTCATAAGGTATTATAATCAACTACAGAGATTGGTTCTTACAAAACACAACACGGCCGAACGACAAAAAACAAAGAAAAAATCAAATTTTCAGCAAAAATTCGGTATCTTATAAAATAACAGGGATATCAAAATTTTGAGAAACAGGTTGTTTTCTCATTAAGTAAGGACTAAAAAAATCTACATCAACAAAATATTAAAAAAATTTTGTGGAATCACGTAGTTATAAAATTTGACAAAAAAAGAAGACTTTCTTTCATACCCTGTAGATAGTAATGTACTTCAAATTAAAAAAATCGGGTAACACTATCGTTATCTCAATTAAATTATCTCTGAAATCCTGAAAACCGCATGTTGATATCTTTTCTATTTTTCAAAATATTTGACTTTAAATTCAACCTAAAAATTCGCTTGGTACGTTTCAATTGGCCAGCAGTTTAGATTAAAAACGTGAATTCTATTAACAATTTAGAAAGTCACATTTGAAGCTCCAATGGGTTTAGTTATTTTTAAAGCAAATATTACCATGTTGCGACTTTTCAACAAATCGTCCATGCTCTTTTTCCTAGGCACAATTAAACTAGTGCGGCCCCTCTGTAAACTGCCCAGTATATTTCCTAGGATATGCAATACTTCATCTGATGATCTGCAAATAAACCTCATATCATTCCAGACAATCACAAAGCGCAATTACAATTTAAGTGCTCTTATATTTGATCAATAAAAAAACGAGATTAAATTCGACACAAAGCCCAATCGTGACATCACAAGTGCAAATAAAACCGTAAACAATTAACATTGGAATGTTAATCGAAACTTGTGGTAAACAATACATACTTAAACTTATAATTCTTCCCGACATCATCTATGTGGTAGATGGCCTGCTGTAGATGATTGGCAGCGTCTTGTACCTGTTGCAATTTCCATGGGAACTCGTTTTGTATCGTTGTACGAACAATGGTAGTGGACGCTTGTCTGGTTACTTTAAAATTTATGTCCTTAAATTAAACGATATGACCGTAGCTATTTCAATTTGGTATTTAAATTGACTTACAGCGTGTGTGATACTGTCCCCTGTTAACGTTACCACGCATTTTAATTGATCGAGTGGCAGCGAAAGCACAAACTTATCCTGTCGGCTGGAATTGTCATGACCGTAAAGTTGGACGGGAAATCGTCGAGCGCATTCCTACAATAAATAGTTGCAAAATTACAAGATTTTGCTGTATTTTCCAAGGTTTACCACTAGTATTTGATGAATTTGTCCCAAGCCTTTGTGGATCTCTTGATTCAACACCCATTCAAATTCCTTTTGCTACAAATTTATTACATGAATCAATACCAATTGACCTACATAACCTCAATTTATTTAATAAAAACTTAATGATTATGCTACAAGGATGAAAGATGATTTTATTTACCAAATTTAACGCCTCTTCCTTTTCGCAATCTACCATTTTACACACCGGGGAAAATTATGGAAAATCGGCGTGGTTTTGTGGAAATTTCTAATTTCACCAACCCATTTAACCACAACAAAAGTAAATTGTATAAATAACTGACAGCTTACGTCAAACTCTCAGCCCCCCAAAGGTTTTTACGCACAAATCGCATGCGCACAATTCAAAATTAAGGTGTATGTTTGGTTGCCTACACCACAGAAGCCGTTAATTTTTGAAAATTTAACAAATTGGATGGATAAGCGATTATAAGCGTTTATATAATATCTATAAACCTCTGAATGATATAAGTTTATTATGTAATGGATTTTATTTTATTACAGCAAATTTTTCCCATGTAAATAATGCAACAACACCAATTACAAAAAATTACGATTCTGGGCTATAAATAAATAATATCGCACCTGTTGTTGTTCGTTTATTAGTTGGATTTCAAGCAGTTTTATGTGTTTATTTGATAGTTTACTTGGTTTTGAAAAAAAGTCGTTCATTGCTCTAATATTAAATAAACGGCTAATTGCAAATGGATGCAGTCCAAAAATTTTATGAAGTTGCCAAATTTCACTTTTCTCTTTTCAACACACCCACAACTACTACGCTTTGCAACTGAGTATATTGCAACATACATATTTATTACAACTTTAATAATGTAGATAAATATACGAGGTATATTAGGTGTTAAAGGAAATATTTTTCAGATGAATTGTAGTGTGAAATTGGACATTTTTCAAAATTTTGTTACGAGAAAGATGTGAAATTTGTGAAATTGTTTAATGAAACATTTTATTTTCTTAAAAACATAGATCCTACTTAAAAAAATTCTATCGGAAGGATTTTATTTTAAAATGCATAAAGACAGAAATCGTCTTATAATAAAATTGTGATTTTTAATTATGAATGTTGAAATAGACTTTTTTTGCTCTACAGCTAATTTTTGCAGAATCTTGTAGAGGGTCATTCTTTATAAGTTCAAAACTGAGTTTGTGTATCCGAAGACTGTAGTTCCTTTACCATTTACCGTTACATTAGAAACAAAATTATCCTGAAACTTACCGTTAAGGAAATAAACTGCTGGCCAATTGAAACGTATCAAGCGAATTTTTAGGTTGAATTTAAAGTCAAATATTTTGAAAAGGAGAAAAGATATCAACATGATGTTTTCAGGATTCAAGAGATAATTTTATTGCGAAAGCAATAGTGTGACCCGATTTTTTTACTTTGAAGTACGATAGTATCTACAGGGTATAAAAGAAAGTCGTCTTTTTTTTCAAACTTTATACCTACAGGAATTCCACAAAAAATTTTTTATATTTTTTTGATGTCGATTTTTTCAGTCCCTGGTTAAAGAGAAAAAAACCAATTTCTCAAAATTTTTATATCCCTCTTATTTTATAAGATACCGAATTTTTTATTAAATTTAATATTGTTGAACAGGTTTTTGCAATAATAATTATGCTGCCATTTTGAAAGCAAATGTCATCATGTGATATGTCGATAAAAAGGTAATTTTAAGTAGAATCTAATTCTTACGGAAAAAAATATACAGGGTCGTTTTAAACATTTTTGAAAGTTTGTAGGTGGCCCTTCCGGTGAAACCGGAAGTGTCATCAGATTGTTGTAAACGTCATTGTAAACGTCAAAATGATGATTCCTTTCAACAATCAAACTATGCAAAATTTCAAATTAATACAGTTAAATGTAACAAAATGCTGGGGGTTGTAAAACGATTTCGTAGCCACCCGGTATACACGGATATGAGCAAATTTTTGAAAAAGCGAAAAACCCGTTTCGAGGATATAAGTCACTTAAACCAATGGTGAACTTAAACTAACTAAATTCCATTCTATGCCATTAAGAACATAGCCTCAAAAAATGAATTAAAAAATTTACCAATTAGCGAACGTGTACCGATTTTTGATAAGCCACTGGTTACCAATAAATTAATGAAAGTACAAAAAGTGTACTTTTTATAAGAAAGCCATTCATAAGGTATTATAATCAACTACAGAGATTGGTTCTCACAAAACACAATACGACCGAACGACAAAAAACAAAGAAAAAATCAAATTTTCAGCAAAAATACGGTATATCTTATAAAATAACAGGGATATCAAAATTTTGAGAAACAGGTTGTTTTCCCATTAAGTAAGGACTAAAAAAATCTACATCAAAAAAATATAAAAAAAATTTTGTGGAATCACGGTAATTATAAAATTTGACAAAAAAAAGAAGACTTTCTTTCATACCCTGTAGATAGTAATGTACTTCAAAGTAAAAAAATCGGGTAACACTATCGTTTTCTCAATTAAATTATCTCTGAAATCCTGAAAACCGCTTATTGATATCTTTTATATTTTTCAAAATATTTGGCTTTAAATTCAATCTAAAAATTCGCTTTGTACGTTTCAATTGGCCAGCAGTTTATTTAATGAACAAGAACAACTTCCACAAAATTTTCAATTTATTTGTTGAATACCTTTTTAAATATTAACAAAATCAAAAAAAATTTAAAGAAAAGTTGTAGGAATTATTTTTCTCTACAACTGTGTGCTGATTATTTTCATTCGAAAATCTAATAGGAAAGAAGTTACTCAATAAATAAAAAAATCGACCCTTAATTCTTGAGCTGATGAAGGAACGAAAAGTTCTACCAATACAAAAACTCAGTTTTAAACTTACATGGGTGACCCTCTAAAGATTCTGCAAAAATTGCCTGTAGGGTAAAAAAAGTTATTTTAAAAAATAAAGACAGAAATCGTCTTACAATAAAACTGTGATTTTTAAGTTTATGAATGTTGAAAATTGGCTAGTAAATACATACTTTTGAACACAAATGTGAAAAATATACTAATTTGTATTAATTTAGTTTATCAATAGCTGACGCTATATGAATTATATGATAATATTCTTTTCCTCTTCAAAAGTTGTACTACAAGATATTTTTAGAAATTTTTCCCGGTAGTTTTAGCTGCATTTCCTCACAAGTGCCCAAACGCAAATGTATATTTTCTGCGTAATTTTCACCGCAATGTTTACATTTTCCTGTATTGTGACCGCTCCTACTCCAATCGGATTTGTGGGTGTGACAGCACAGAGCGTCCACAAGACTGCAGAATTATATTATTTTTTTTGTAAAATTCTAAAAATACGGAAAACCAGAACAGCATTCTGTATTTACATAATTATTTTCAAGTGCCCAGGCATCAGAAATACAAAAACAAAACCCTCACCACATACACTCTGCTGAATCTCAAAGAATACAAAGTTATAAATCAACGGGATCATAAAATTTATTTTTGGATTTATATATAAAGCTAAAGAAGATTATATTACAATCCAGTGTCAAGCTATACTTCTTGTTGTGATTGGGAAAATTGCTTTCGTATAAGTTCCTTTGCTAGTGTATGTTTGCCAACATTTGGAATAATGTCTGCTGTGAGTTTTGGTTTAACATTACTTTTACATTTGTTTTTCGTTGTGTTAAACAAGATTTTTCCGTGTTTGTGTTTGTGCAATTTACACAGAATTTATCAACTTTATCCCATCTAAAGTTTTTTGGGAACTGTTTCAATAATTTACAGATAATCACGTTTGGGAATATGCGGAAGTTTACTGTTAGGCGAGGTGTAATTAACTGAAAATAATCATTCATCACGTTCCTTCACAGTTTTTCATAATTTATTTTTACATTAGTCTTCATTCGCACTTAATTACGTCTTCATATCAACTAGAATTTATTTAAGTTAAGGTCGGTCGTTTCAACTTTCAAATAAGTTTATCTGGCGGATAAATTTAACAATTATCATTGGGTCCAGTTTTTCAATCGATGGTTAACCTTGTGGTTAATTACCAGACACTGTTTTTAAGACAATTAACTAGCGATTGAAAAACTAGCCCTTAAATTTGATATTAAATCAAAAAATGGAAAAATATGAACTGTTAAAACTTAAAAGAATAAGCTTAATATTTGGAATTATAATTTTAAAAAATAAAGCTGAGTTTACAAGCTAAAGTTTAAATCTGTGGTCTAAATTAAATTACACGAATCTGCGCCTGTTTTCATTTGCTGCAACTTTTATTTGTTTTTTTCGTAGAATTTTCGCTATGATAAATGTACCACCTACACTCCGATATAGAAATATACTTATGTAAAGCATCTGCTTGAGCTTTATATTTAACTTTGTGGAAAAAATTAATATCCAAAGGTTATTGTACTTGTCTGCACGCATAGGTGTATCCAAGAAAAATTATGAGTAGCCTTTTAATAATTTTCTAAAAATAGCTTCCCAGATGTGATAGCAAATAAACCGAAAACCGAAAAACTTATTTTTCTGTTGTTTATACAAAACACTATTGCGGGCGGCGCGCATATGCATAGAATACGAAAATAGTACATTAAATAAAAAAATTACAAAATTAAACACATCTATAACACACAGTATATTTGAGTAAACGCAGCATTTGTTATAAGTATATTCTAAAAATACAAAATACATGATTTTGCTACCGTTTTCAAATAATCCCATTGGCTGAGAAATGGTTCAGATCCAGATGCCGTGTGTGGGATGTGTGATATGCTCTCTGCAAAAGACTATTCAAAATCAAGGGGATTGGGGAATAGCTAGAAATCCACTATAACTCAGATGTAATAATACCACAAATCTCCGGTTTCGCACCCAGTTCTTCTACGACTCTTGCTTCAGTTTAACAGTAGGGTGAACTCGACATCACACAGTAAACATGGTACTTTAATATTTCTAAAATTTATATCAAATTTATTTGTGCTGAATCTGTGGAAAATTTGTGGTGGTTGGCAGCGAAATTTTGATGAATGGATGAGTAAAATCGCTCGGAAAAATCGTTAAATAACCATTAATAATTGTCACATTTGAAGCTTTAACTGCATTAACAGCTTGTGTGCTTTTGGAAAACCAAAACAAAAAGGTCCAAAAATTCGGAAATTTGGCACTGGTCCAAATCTAATAATTGTGTGATAATTATGCATAAAATCAGTTAATTTAAACGCTGGTAGAATTTAATTCAATTGTTGTAGATTTTTTAATGAAAATTCGGAAAAATTACAAATTTTGGCACTAGTCCAAATAAATTATCATTTTGTGAAAAATGTGCATAAATTCGCAAGAAACAGCTGAATTATTTATTAACCAGCAGTTTTTCTACTCCATCATAACTAATTATAATTCTAGGAAAATTACACATCATAAAAACTATTAATTAGTGAGTTTAATTGAATTACTCTAACAGTTTTCGCGCTAAGTATAAAACTTTGGGTTAAAACATGATTCTGCTTTATTTTCTAAGCACCACATTAGTCGCTATTTTGCGAATTAAATTACCCTCTCTAATTTATTTTCGTTTTCAGGATGAACTTCCCCCAGAACAGATCGCTGGTAAGTTTACGTTTCCCCCATCGTTTAACCTGTCTGACCAAATTAAAACATGTAAACAAGTCTTTTTAGACATTTTGGCATCAAATACACTGTTTCTTGTGTTCATATAAAACCCGTCAGGCTGCTGACAACTATACAGCTGGTCCCATTAAACCAAAAATCTTTCGATCCAAAAGTTATTCTTGTAATAGACTTCAAAATTATAACAGCGCGTTAGTATAGAAAAGATAAACGTATACACCCACAACATGTGTCTTTTTCTAAACATCTCCAAACTAAATCTAAAATTATTACAAGCGCAATAGACTAGACTAGATCGTGTGATGGAAGCCCGAAACGTCTTGATGGAAAACAGGATACGTTTTATTTAGGGCGAGTCTTGACATAGATTTTGTTTTTCCTTAGAAACTATTATTATTTTACAGACAAAACAAATGTACCTAAAAATACTGAAAGGTTCAATTTTTAAAGCCGGTCTTATTTAATTGAAACCCCGAGGTGAAATTGAAACGTGAAGTTTATTAAGCTTCTATAGTTGAATGAAGGAGTCTAGGTACTGAAAAAAACAACAGTTCACTCAATTTTCTAAATATTTTTGTCATCAATTTCTATAAACTTAAAGTAGTTTAATAATTCTCTCTACGCTCAACATTTTATTATGTAATAACGAATTTTTTGGAAAATTTTAAATAATAGTACCCACGCGAGAAAGCTGATCGTTTAAATTACACTAGAACCGGTCCTGTTCCTGCAAACTAACATAAAATTCCGTATTTTCCAAACTTCTCCTGAAAAATAGTATAAAATTATGACTTTATGATTATCCTTCCTTCCAGTCCTCCGCAAAGCTTTCGAAGCTTTCGACAACCAAAAGTCTGGCAGCATTCCATGCGACATGGTAGCCGATATCCTTCGCCTTATGGGTCAACCCTTCGACAAGAAAATCTTGGAAGAACTCATTGAAGAAGTTGACGCCGACAGTAAGTTAAAATCAAGCTCCACTCGTAATATTTGTCTAATTCTTTGCATATTTCTCCAGAATCTGGTCGTCTAGAGTTTGAAGAATTCGTAACATTGGCCGCCAAATTCATCGTTGAGGAAGACGATGAAGCCATGCAAAAGGAACTTAAGGAAGCTTTCAGGTTATACGACAAAGAAGGTACATAGAGACAAGGCTTTGTTTTTTAGGATTATTGTATATTATTTTGTTTTAAATAGGAAACGGTTACATCCCCACCACTTGTCTGAAGGAAATCTTGAGGGAACTCGACGACCAACTCACCACCAAGGAATTGGACATGATGATTGAAGAAATCGATACTGACGGTTCTGGAACCGTTGACTTTGATGGTAAAAATTTTATACGAATATTAAAATTAGAATGTGCTATTTATAAGTTTATAGCCCGTTAGTGTAGAAGCGCGCGTTGTATATTGAGATTAATAGTTTTGGCGTCACAATGATTTGTTTGAAACAGAGAGAGGCGTAATTAATTGGTGTTTCTGTTATTACAGAATTCATGGAAATGATGACCGGTGAAGTTTAATCAACACAACAGCAGGGAAACAACAAATATATTCTGTGCATTTTTTATTAATTTGTTGATAAAATTTAATATAATTGTAATTTGAACATGGAGCAAACAACAGGAGCGGCGCAAATGTTACAGGAATATTATAAAATACTTTTATTTTAATTATAAACTATTTATATAATTTATATTTATTAAATAAATATAACGTTAAAAAAACATTCATCAATTCATTGTTTTCTTGTTCTGCTTTACTTTGTACCATATTTATTTATACAACTATTATTACTCTGCTAGTTACAACATCAAAACGATTTAACATAGATTATTTGGAGCAAAAACAGTTTTATTTTACGTTTTTAACAATAATATAATTTGTATACTGGTCTCTGTATTCAAGCAGGCCTTGAATAATTGGTTTAGCAAAACAACACAGTTGGCATGGCATATCAAGGCCTGCCGGGATATTTATTATATTTACTCATTGTTTTTTGAGCAACTCTATAAAACAAAACAAAATAAAACAAAGTAAAAAATAAAATAAAATATAGTTTGTATTTCAAAGAAAATAAAATATGGTAACAATATAACAATAATAAAAACAAATATTGAGTTTATAACAAATCACCTACTACTTAAAAATATGAGGAAATTCATTGGAAATTTCCCGCACTAATTTTTGGTCATTTTGACTCAACTCGGTTTCCTCGCAGAAAATTCTAGTAAAACACTTCAACATTTCATCGTTTCTATGTTTGTGCTCCTCGTAATTTGTTTCTCTCAACGCTCTTCTGCACAGCTCTAAATACTGATGTCGCCTCTGCAAAAATACAAAATAATACCACGACGAAAATACCGCAAACAAATTTACCTTGTCACCAGGAGACAAATCAGAAATATTCCTCACAATAATATCAATCAGCACCTTCACATCGTTTGTATAAAACAAATCGGCTGTGGTTCTTCTACTGAATAAATCAATAGTCATTTTGAGGACTGCATTAGGGGGCGCTGGGTTATGATCGAAAATCCTCACAGGATCCTCTGAGAAAAAAAACCCAAAATAAAAGAATTTTATCTTGTATGGAATAAATTACCTTCGCGATTTAGCAACAAAAGTAATTTTTCTGTAAAAGTTTTGGCAACATCTCGTTCCTCTAATATGGCTAGGGTTGGACTATCCAAGTCGTGATTAAACTGTAAATTAAACGAGAGGAACAAATTGAGGAAGAGATCGGGTATTTGGTCATCCAAGTCTGTGTCTGGGGGATACTCGATGTTGTCTAAGATGAAACCTAGGAAATTTTTTCCTAAGATTTCTAAAAATTAAAAAATAAATAACGATTTTAAAACAGTTCAGCTAAATCTTACCAAAATGCGTTATGGGCATTGGTTCACCCATAGATAAGATCATGGTAAGAAGCAACGAGGAGTAGTTAAGTTTTGGAATGTTTCTTGGATTCGCCATCATGTCCCTAATAGGAAATTACATAATTAACGCAAATTTTACAAGATAAACATAATTACCTTGCAAGTTCCCCTGGAAGAATCGAATTGAGCATTATACTTATAACAGTTTGGTCTAAGCTGCACAAAACTCCGAACGCCTGTAGCAAAAGCTGCCTAATAGACCAACGCACCTCCATTTGATAATATTGTATAAGAGTCGTAATAACATGATATTGTTCCGACGAAATCACATGTCGGGAAATACTGGCATCTGCATTAGACTAAAACAAACAGCAATTAGTACTGTAAGACATCTAGTAACTAACACAAGCATCTTACGAGTATTGAGATTAATTCTGTAATATATTCCTTGATGATTCCTTCGTCCTCGTGCAACATCCAGCTGCGTTGCTGCGAGTCTTCCTTGCAGGATGTCAGCTCATTAAAAATAATCTTAAGTCGACTAGCATCGTGAGTTTGGTCAATTTGCACATCGTCAACGACTAGGGATGTTTGGGAATGCGATAGGATTGTGCTTAAATATGGGAAAACAGAGGCAGGCAGCAATTCGTGCAGCCCCTGTATCACAGTCACCACAGCCACTCTGGACATTTCATGAGATAATTGAGTGTTAATTCGCACGCTTTCCACCAGCTCATACACCGTTTGATGGTTAATTGTAGACGAAATATTACTGTTACTGCTGGTGGTGTTATTAGTAATGTTAGTTTCAGACTTTTTACATTCGTTATAAATTTCAGATTTCACCTCCTCGTGGATGTTTTCTATTGACTTTTTGATGCTCTCGCGGCTCATTCGGCTTTGGAACGGTTTTATAGGCGGTTCCTCCACTGTAGAAGAATTTTGTTTCGAGTTCTTTAATTCGGACAGATATGAGCTGGTGGACGATGAAGTGCTTTTAATTGTTTCGAATTTCCCATCCGAGTTTTTGTACAATAGTGGTGGTACATCATCACCGTCGGAGCCAATGGAATTCCTAGCGATTTCCGGCAGCTGTTCCACCTGGCGTTTAATTTCCTTCAGTCGCAGAATCACCTCGTTTCTGTCGCCTATTGTACACTCTGATGGCGTGTCGTTTCGTCGCAAATGATCCAGGCATGTCTCCAGAAACTGCAGATAAAACGAGGGATTCACTGTGACAGATTCGACGTAATTCGAGGGTATAAACCCCATTTCACCCCGTTCATTTATCACTTCCCACCAGTTTTTGTGTTTAGTGTTTGTTTGGTGCAGTATGAAATATTCGTTACTTTTAAAGCTTAGTGTTTTCGCATATGTTGCTTTAAAGTCGTATAAACTATGCAACATATCTAAATTTCCTGGAATTGGATTAGTTTATTATTTATTCAACACTTTCAGTAAAAGCCACAAAGAAAATTGAGTATACATGCAAGAAATAACTGAAATGTAGGGCTTACCTGTTAGTATTATATTCTGTGACATGTTTTCTTTGTAGTGTTATAATGCTGTTTATGTAATAATAATTATAAATTAAAAGCGAAAGTAATTGTCCACTGTCACGCCTATTTTTTGTTTATATTTTTGACGTTTCGGTTCTTTATTCATGTGGTGACATCTAGAGGAGGTGGCGTTTACTAACTAGATTCAGTGGTTTGCTTCCAAGCTATACAGGGTCCCGTCAATTTACCTCAAATGTACAGATTACAAAATTCGATTTTTTTATAAAAAAAATGTTCATATAAATATTTTTGTGTGTACATATTTTTTTTATATTCCGACTTACATTCTTTAATCCGAAAATTATGTGCAACAAAAGTTTATTTAGATATTTGAATTTTTAGGAATCATAGGATGGCAAAAAGAACAGATATATTTGTGGTTTCTACTTTTTGTTAGAACTTTCAAATAGATTGTTTATCCATCGAAAATTTCCTATTAAAAAATTCGCTATTTCGAGAAAAAAATACTAATTTATTCGTTTATTCCTTATTCCTAGAAAAAGTGAACTATTCGGGCTCTTGAGGTATATCACTTTTCTTCCTTATGTAACGTAAGTACTATTTCCTTAGTAATTCATTAGATAGATATTCCGGACATTTTGCAGCAAAAAAAACTACAAAAAAATTATGAGAATAAAAGATACTTATATTTTAAAAACACTAATACACTATAGTAAAGTTTAAATATAACATTATGAATTGAGAAAATACATAAAATACAGTCTGGAATACATACAAATTTTATATTTTTAATTTGAACGGCATCTAATATAAATATAATATCGAGACATATTACATAATGGACAATATTATATATTAATATAGAACAATTACCTGGAACAATTTTAAAATTTAAAACGCAACACAACAACGAACAATTAAGATTCTCCAATAAGAGCCAACAAACATTTCTTGTAGTCTCCAGAACAGTCTCCCTGAAAAACAAACAATTAAAAACTGCAAATTACCAATTTCTCATCAATACTAACTCTAATGGCATCACCCAAGGATTTTCCATACTTCGCCGCATACTCCCTCTTAATATCGGCCATATCAACCTCACACCTCGACACAACCAATCGAATCAATTGATTATCATTCGTACCCATACCGGCCATACTCTCATGTAAACGTTTGGCGAAGAACGCAGGTTGGTTCTTCACGGATCGTACCACAGCCAACAGACCATCTTCAGCATCCCCAGAAAATTCGTTCTTTATAGCTTTTTCGATATCATGCCCGGTGAGACGTTGGTACTCTTGGAAGACCAGCTGGAGATGCGCGTAGTTTCTTTGGCACAAAATCATATTGAAAGTGCTTTCGTCGGTGCCCATACGCAATTCACCAGCACGCAAAAGGGCTTGGGCGTCAGCTTGGGCTTGCCCTGGATCGACCCTCATGCTTTCATCGCGTCCAGCATTGCAGAGAGAGACCATCAGGCGTTTGAAGGTGCCGCCAGTGTCGCCTTTCAAGTCGCTTTCCAAAGAGGTTCCATACACTGAAATAGTTAAAAGTTAGCTTTAGGCAAGACTATGGGGAGGAAGGGGTGGTTACTCTGGTGGTAAGCTGCACGAATTGTGCGAATTTCGTCATTGCTCATGGTACACATGACCTCAATTAGCGTGTCCTCATCGGTACCAACACCACAGATGGCTTCGTGTAGTTCTTTGGCGTAAAATTGTGGTAAAGGTGTCATTAGGGCGACTACCAAATTTTCGAAATTGCCAGTAAGTTCGCTCTTCAGGTCTTTGATGAGATCCTTTCCGTATAGAGTTTTGAACGCGATGGCGATTTCCAAACGTTGTGGATTAGACCGTCTGCTGAGGACTTGAATTATAGCCTTTTCGTCAGTTCCAAAACCCTTCATGGCCTTGCGTAGGATTTCTGCGTCAGCTCGAGCATCGAAGGGTTGCGCCGGCGTAACCGTTGCACATCTCTGCAAACGAAAAAACCTCCATAAGTTTTGTAATCACATTGCATGACATTAACAGCAGTTCCACTACATTAAACCGATTTAAGGTCGTTTTTTTGCTTTAATAAGCATACCTTGGGTTTGTTTACGTTTCCATGCGATGGACTAGGTGCGTAAGTATTAGAGTAATGGCTTTGTGCATGCTGACTTCCGCCGTATGACCCTCCATATCCAGACCCACCTCCATGGGGAGCACTAGGGTAAGGAGATGATGATGGTGGTGCTCCCACTGAGGCGGGGGGATACGGCGAGCCACCAGAAGGAGGATATGTGGATTGAGCACCTGAAGGATATGGAGGGAAAGCTGACGATGAACCTCCACTTGGAGGATACCCGCCACTTGATGGAGGGTATCCACCGCTTGAAGGAGGGTAACCACCGCTTGAAGGAGGATAACCGCCGCTTGCCGGGGGATATCCACCACTTTCCGGGGGATATCCGCCGCTCGAAGGGGGATATGCAGGCATTGGCATTGGTTGAGGCATGTACATAGGTGCGTTAGCACTGTAACCTAGGCTAGGAGGAAAGACACCACCTTGGGGTGGGTATTGTGCTCCCCCCTGCCCCGGAGGTTGGTATTGTTGTTGTGGATATGGGCAACCAGGAGTGGAACCCTAACAAAGTTTATGGATTAGTGATGAATTTTATAAGAATTACGTAACTTGGGCTTTTTATGAATAATCATTTATTATCGTTTTCCTGTGTAGGTACATATTTAGATAAAGATATTCAAAATTTCCCGTATAAAGTGGACAAAATTTTGATATTTTATTACTGTTGATATTTGTTAATGCTAATAAACGTATTGCATACGAGAAGAACTAATTTCATAAGAAATCATAAATACTTTCAATTAAATACAGAATAAATTATAGAGATTCTAAAATTTATTATATTTTTTATTTAAATTAAAAACGTTATAAAACTTGGAGAATGAGGTAGATTTTTTTAATCATACTTCTACTTACGTATTATCATCTCAATACTTAAATATTTAGTAGCTACTTAATATTACATACACGTAAACTGAATTAAAATTTAAAAAATGTTTTTAAAATTGTGAAAGATTGTGTAGTGTTGTAATAATAATTGACCATTTTTCTAAATAAAACTAAAAACGCTGAATATTTTCCTGGTTTAATTAAATTAAAGTGTTGGACCCCAAGGGAATTCCATTAGCGTGTAAAAACCCAATTTCGCGCTATTTTACCCTGACCATTACCAACTTTTCCTAATTGTTGTTTTGAAAAATATCTACTTGGCGCCGAGGCGTCGCGGCGCTTTCAACGGGGATCCCGAACATCAAGCGCAGCTAATAATCAATAATCTTTTTCCAATGGTGTTTACAAAGTTGCAAAACAACATCAACATTGACGAACATTCAAAAAACGTTGTAATTTTCTAATTGTCTTGGTTTCAATTTTTAAATATAGATGCGCTCTAGTAAAAGTCAATTTATTTTTAATCAGCGCGTTTTATCACGGGTTATTTTCGTCGTATTGTTCAACTGGTAGTTATGTTTCATCGGGAAAGTTTTTGAATAGCAAAACTGATAAGCAACAGAAATAAATGCATAAATTTGTTTATAATTATAACAATTATTCTAAAACTGTGTGGATGATAAGAGAAAAATATTTTTGTTACAGAAACTGTAAACACATTTACGTGAATTGTTGTCTACGTGAACAATAAAATATTGATTTCCGATAAAACTAAACCAATATAATAAAAAAACTTAAGGCGGTTTTGTTTTTTCAAGTCATATCGCACATATAAAAGTCAATTACCAAATTTAAGTATCATCATAAATTTGCCGATTCTAATTTTTATCGAATTTATTTAAATATTCCGCTAATTAGAATTACATGAAACTTTCACTTACCTGTTGATATGGGTAACCTGGATTCATATTTGCCACCTGTAAACACAGATAAAATTACTTAAATAACGTGACAAAGTTTAAATAAAGTATTCAACATACAAATAAACAAAACGCAAAAAAAAATTATTATCAGTTACTGTTGAGCGTTCTGCCTCAATTATTTAATTAAATTGAAATAATCTAAACCGGCAAAATGGTATTTTTGCCACGCCTCGCATGCGTTCGAAATCAGACTGACGTTCTTATTTTAAATAATTTCTTTTTATCTTTCTACACTTACCTGATTAATAGAATGATTAATACTCAATATTGTAGGAAGGATGAGTAAGTTATTACGTCTGTTTTGTAGAATAACAAATAAGCGAACAACCAAATACAAGCGTAACAACTGGGAATTCAGTGACGTACTGAATAAAAGCAGTCAGTTTATTCAGTTTCAAGGTTTTGAAGCATGTCACGTGCTGGCAGCGAATCATATTCGAAGAGCCTGATTGGAGAGGGAAAAAGTACTCTCGAGGTTATTCAGTTTAAAATCTATTGTTCTTAACTTATAAATTTCGTATAGAAATTTTACTCAACAATTCCGAGTGGAAAATAGTGAAAATTATGCCGTCAGTAGGTAATTTTCTCAAAACTTATTTGACACAATTGCCAAAAGGTTATTCACCTTTAACTCGTTCCAATTAAATTTTTATCTGATTTTTTTACAAGTTATTAAGAAATTTTAGATAAAACTTGATTGTACCAGGAATATATTATTTATTCCGATTTTTCCCTTCACTTTAGCTAAATTGGAAAAGTTTTGCATAAAATAAGCCGTAAATTTAAAAAAATTTTCATATGTGTGTAATATACCTAAATAATATTTATATAATTATTTTTAAATTTCTGTGAAAACTTATACCGAACTCCGTAATTATTGTCATTAGAAAATAATTCAAATTTCAGTGAAGGTAGAAATAGAAATTTAAATACTTTGTAGGCAATGACACATTCCATTCCATATCTACCTGAAAAATATTTAGTTAGTCTAATAAATTCCACAAATCAAGGAAACGGCTAGTGATTCAAATTCTGTATGTTTTAAAAAAATAGTTTAAAGCATCATGTAAAAGTCAAAATTAAATTATACCTATAGTTAAAAATTGAATTATTTTTTTAAGATAAAGTCTATTCATTTTTCTTTTGTCAAGTTCCTCTTCTTCTAAAACAAGTATCCAATCCCTTAGTGCGGTTTCTATGCCTCGAAGGATACTACTATTAATTATTTATATTCCAAGGAAGACAGAGAGTCTCTAGAGTTAGGCCCTTAGTTCCATATTAATTTGTCTGCTGCGCCATTGTGTACTTTGTCAAAATAACCCGTAGGGCCTTCAAATTTCAGTTCTAGGATAGATAATATTATAAAAACCTGTACCTTAAATTTGTAACAAGAATTTCATTTCTTTTCATTTGTTATAATAAAAACCGATTAAATTTTGTTCTTATAATTTTAGACTATTGATAAATAAAATTCTGACATTTAGGTAAATTTTCATTCAAACATAGCTATTAAAATCAGCTTTATTCCTCTAATAGTATTTATTTATTTCTTCTTATGATCAACTGCATATACTGCTGCTTTTATAGGTAATATGTTGTTTATATTAAATAATTAAGTGATGTAGACCACAACTTATGTACGAAATTACGTTCAAAATGATTGTGCAACGTCTATAATATTTTTATTACCTTAACGTTGACATGTAGAATATTAACAGAAACCCAAGTTAGATACGAAAAACAATTTATTTTTATACACCATTAATAGTTAACCAATAATCGATAGCAAACACTTTTTGTAGTCTCCAGAACAGTCACCCTGCAAACGAAACCCATCATTACTTCTAATAAAAATTTAACAACTATTTTATACCTCGATCATTTCCCCTAGAGTTTTTCCATATTTCAACTCAAAAGCTTCTTTAATTTCCCCTAAATCATATTCAGCACGCGACACGACAATACGAATCAACGTCCGGTCATCAGTTCCAATCCCAGCCATACTTTCATACAGTCTAGTCGCTAGGTACTGAGTTCGATTTCTGATACATTGAATCAGGGCGATGAGCGTGTCTTTTGCAGTACCAGAAAATTCGTTTTCGATGGCTTTTTCCATTGGATGTCCTGTGATTTTTTCGTATTCGCCAAAGACTACGCGTAGTTGGGAGCGGTTGCGTTGGCACATGATTTGGTTGAAAGTAGCCTCATCAGTACCGTGGAATAGTTCACCAGCTCGGAGGAGCTCTTGGGCATCTTGGTATGCTTTCTCTTGGTCCACTGTTTCGGATTCATCGCGATTGCCCTAAAAATATACGAGTTATTACAGGGAAAAGCTCTAGATGGGAAGTAACGTACAGTTGAGAGGGACACGAGGATTCTTTTTACAGTACCCGAGGTGTCGCCCTTAATATCTTGCTCCAACGAAGACTGGAAAACTGGAGGGATTTAGAAAGAGAAAAATAAATTAGTCATGTTTTAATTTGTGTTAATTCTGGAAATTTCTTAGATAACAAACAAGTGTTTGTTATTTACATTACAAGATAAGATATACAAAGATTTATGTTATTTAACTTACGTCCTTCGTAGGTTTGTGCAATTTTAATGACCTCTTCATTATTATGGATACTTAAAATTTCTACTATGGTACTCTCATCTGTTCCTAATCCACTAATAGCTTTGTATAATTGTTTGGCTTGAAATTCCACTGGCTCCGTCATTAAAGCAATGATAATATCTTCGAAATTTCCTCGTAATTCACTTTTAAGTTCTTTTATTAAATCCTGTAGAATCCCTTAATTAATCACAGGAATTCTCAACTAAATCCAACGTTACCTTTCCGTACATAGTCTTAAACCTAGTAGCAATTTTCAACCGCTGATCATTAGTTCTATTGGTAATGATTTGTACAATAGCATCCTCGTCAGACCCAAAACCTTTAAACGCTTCTTTAAGCGCCTTGGCGTCTGCTTCATCATTGAAATCCGTTGCAGGATGAACAGTTGGCTATCAGGAAAATATATGCTAGAACTTCTACGGGTTTTTGTATTTGTTCACTTACCGTTTTCCCCATTGTTAGTCGAGACGAGCACTATTGAACTACTTGGAAACCGGCAGATGGAATTTAACAGTTTGTTGGTCTGTTATAAGAAGCAAAGTGAATTTGGATGTGAGAAGCGCTTGCGCCTCAAGTCAAGTATTTTCGGTCGAATGATGTTGGTGGGCGCAAAACAGGATGGATATTCTTAGCGATTTTTTTCTTTTATTTTTAATTTATGTCTGATAGAAACGTAAACGTGTGTGGTTTTACAGTTACCATTGAAAAAACCGGTCAATAGACACGATGTGTTTTGGTGTTAAGTACCATATTTACTTTCCGGTGTTGTAGATTATATTCAAGGTTGTTGCATTGTAATGTAATATTAAAACTTATTGCTAAATAATGGGATTGGTAGTGGCGTCGTGGCTTCCTTTGCAGTTTAAATAATAAATTTATTTGTATTGATCAACTGCATACTGCGTTTAAGAATCAATAGTCGATAACTAGTACTCAAACCTAGAACCAACTAAAAAACATTCTCGAAAATGAAAAACTTTTATAATGTAGTATTTAAAGGCGTAAAGACAAGCCAAACTTTTTATCCCAAAATAATGAGTTTTTTTTAACTTCAGATTTATTTTTTTTATTACACATTAAATGAAATTAAACAATTTTACATAACTGTTAAAAATAAGACATTGATTTGAATATTTAATATTTCTTCCCTTGTTAAATGTTACTATAGTAAAAAAATTACTAAGAAATTCAATACATCAAAAGTAGTACAAAATCCTGTTTTCCATCTAACAAAATGCTTTTATCCTTTCCAATTTCGTACTTTATTATCCAACGTCTCGACGTTATGACTCAGCAATCCCGTTAAAACATTTTTTCTCTCATCCAACAAAAATAGACGTTATAAAATACCAATTGAATTATATTTATTTAGAGCATTGCTCTCCGTGGTGCAAGCTGCATAGTACATAACTACATAGTCCCCCGATCATAAAGTAAACTCATTTACTTCGCTTGGCGCTTGTAAAGAATACTCGTGCAGGGAGTGCACTTATAATTTTCACACTCATCCCTCTCTCTAGTTTATTATATGGTTTGTAACAACGTTTGAAAAATGCATTCTGGCACCTCCTCAAAAAACTCGAGCGCGGAAAACTAATCATATTAACAACAACTACAAAAAGGGGTATTTATTGTGAAAACGATCAAAGAAACCAGCATTGTTTTCTATCGTATATTTTTTAAAATAATTTATCGATTTTTACAACAATCACAACACATTGTTTTGTCTTGTTCTTTTTTATTAAAACTTCTCTCATATAACAAAATTGTCAACCTATAGTTTTAGGAAAATCTTTATACGCTTAAAATTTTCTACGTTATTGTCAGTTCACCTGACCCAACTTGCTTCTACAGCTTATTATTATTATTATAGGTAAGTATCTAAAAAGAAAGTTTCGCTTAAATTTATTTACAATAAAACCAAAGGAATATTTCTCTAAAGCAGCTTATTAATTGTTAAAAAAATTAACGAATGTATCATGGACACGAAAATGCAAACTGATATGATGTTAAAGAAATATTTGTATAAGACGAATAAACATAATTTCGGCAGTGATATTATTTAATTGCTGTTTTTTGCCATAAATTTCGGTGATATGCACGATAGAAACTGTCGATGAACACATTTTAGAAATTATTTTTGTAAATATTAATGGGTTTACTTACAAAAGCCCTATAAATTTTGATTAGAGTACACAACTTATAGTTTCGTTTTCACTTACGTAAGTATAGTAAAAATTCTATCTAACTCTCCGGACTTAAATTGTAAGTTATATAATGTAATTTAGCTAGTTAGTTCTAAGAATTTTCAATAATTATTTTATTATTTATTAACTAAATTTCACTAGATTTTATTTTGATTTCCTAAGTATGTACAATTTGAATTTTTGTGTTATCAGTCATTGTACTTTCGAGTACAGTGCCTAAATTTGTTCAGGATCATTGCAAGCTGTTAGTTGGTCATAGAAAATATTTTTTTAAACATGACCAAAATCAATTTGCAAATGTCCTAAAGATTAATTTATCTAATATACGAATTATAAATATGTACATTGCCTATTTTTATTAGGTAATAATAAATCTATCTCACCCTGCTTAATAGTTTTGTTTAAGCATATCAATCATCTGAGTTCTAATAATTATAACTTTGAAACAGAACAATTTTTCCATGGGAATCAAAACAATTTCAATAAAATACAATCTATAGTCTATATTCTCAAAGCACTAGAAATTGATAAAAACTCCTAATAATTATCGAATCACAACTCTATATAAGAAATTCGCTTAATTGGTCCAAGTATCTAATAAATTTTAATAATAATAGTATAAAAATCCGTTGTTGCTGTTGCTCTTGTTGTTCTTGATTATTATTTTTATAATGCTTATTATTAACGTTACCAATTCTGTATGTTATGTTGAAATTTGAACGTCACACAGTTGTGACACGATCAACTTCCACATAGCGCACAGAATTGTCGCTGTGTCAGCAAATCATCCCTTTCTCATCTATGATGGCAGTATCTGACGATAAGCTCTGTAAGCGAGTCTGCAATATGGACCTGGGTCTTCTTCGGCAGGTTTTCCACAATATCACACAAGTGGCAAAACTGCAACAGAGGGAATAAAACAAATTTAGGTATGAACGTAGTTTTTATCCAGAGTTGAAAGGGTGTAGTAGAAGTAGCATAAAAAATCATTTTCGTGTGTTTGTTCTATTCTTATATTCTTACAAATTTTGAAAAAGGGAAACTTTTAATAATACTGTGGAAATGGCTTCTATCTGTTTTAACACCGGCGTATCCACCAAAATTTCAACAGTTATTAATATTGTATTTATATTTTTAAAGTTGAAGCTTATCTAACCTAACGTCGCTCGCACATACTTTTTTGCATATTCGCCAACTGAAATATTATATTTACTCACGTTATAAAAAAACTCCCTCAATAAAAACAACTTTACCTTTAAACCACCCACTTATAAAGATAATATTAGTATTTTTTGGGTATTTCTGAATTATTAATCCTTAATGTTGTCGTACTTTGAACTAAACTGACAACTTCCAATTTTAGAGTTTGTACATTCCTGAAATTTCAACTGAAAACTCATCACTTGAACTTTCCTTTGTACAAAGTTAGACTTACTATTTTACTCTAAAACGTTTCGGAAACATTCTTCAAACGTCAATTTAGTTGGTTACAGAACCATAACATAATTTTCCAGTAAGTACTTACCTAGAAATTAGAATACCAACTGCTCCCATAAAAAGATACAGTGGTGGTAACTGAAGTAAAATGGAACAGTGAGACAAAGCCTCATCAACGCCCGATGGACAATCTTCAATTCCATCACACCACACAGTGGCATTAATGCAGGCATCCAATTCCGGGCATCTGAACTGGCAGTCATCCGGTTTTATCATGAACAGCCCTAAACCATTGGGAGGAACATCGCGCCTGGAAATGATAATATTTTTACCTTCCATACATACCACGGGAATAGCGCAAGAATTTATAACCAGCACAAAGTGAAATGTAACTGAAAATTGTCAAATGACAAAAACAGGCAAATTATTAAACCCTCGGACGCGAATTTCTTTTCCTCCCACAGAAAAAAAAACAGCATGATGGGATATTAAAAATGGAAAAGTTCACCCTCTGTGTGCCTGCGTGTGTTATTTTCCATATAGGAAATTGTGGGCTATAAATTCAGCATAACTCACCTTCTAGACATTTCCAGCCACATAACGGAATAAGTTGCGGCTTCCTTTCCATGAAATTCAACGACTATGGTTCTGGGTAGCTCCCTGCCAAGACGATCAATCTCAATTTTATCCAGGGCCATTTGTCCGACTGCATGCCCATCGGTGCTAACAATATTCCAACCTTCGGAAAATACTTCAACTAGTTGATGGCGCGACGGATTCTCTTCTGGACATATCAGTGTCGAGTAGAGAGCAGTGTGCACGATAATGCGATTAGATGTGAAGCATCGCGTGGATGAGATGATTTTTGACGTGGAGTTGCCCAAGCGGTTGGAAACTTCCATTATCAAACCGCCGATTTTTACGTAGAGGTATTTGTGGGGCGACGGGACGATCACTCGAGGATTCGTCTCGCAATTTACCTGGGCGGAAGGGGATTGTTAATTTTAAATGAACATTGAAATTTGTGTCTTATCAAGAGAAAAAATTACGCAGATTTTAACTAGATTATTTGAGGTTTACTTAAAATGGTAAATGTAATTCTGTAATCTAATTTCACTGTATATATTTTGACTTATCCTAATTTGCTTTTTACGGACACGAACCATTACGAAACCCACAATAATAATAATAATACGTCCGTTGTAAAAAGTTTTATTTATTTGTTTGGGTTGCATGAGAGAACATGTTAAGCGAGAGCAAACATCAAATTGCGCCCTGAATTTTTCATGGTTTCACAGTACAATTTCTCTTACAGCAATTTCAAGCAAAAAGAAATTAATACCCTCTAAGGAATTTCAATTGAGGTTTATTGACATCAATTGCAGTGCTTCTGGTAATGAATTTGTAATGGTTTCGTGAACCTTTATATAACGTGAAAATGTTTCCGCCAGGATGTGGATGTGCACCGTTTCAGTGGAAGAATCCAGGAAATTGCAGACAGAATGACGAACAGATCAAGTATATGGAAATGGTCGATAACACAACTGATGGGAACATATTAAAAGGAAGTTAAACAGATCACGCTTTAGTGGATTTGCAGCAATTGTGTGTATCAGCGGTACTTACGGCGGCTTTTTTATTGGAGTTTTCAAAACTTGCCTGATGGCTGTTTTATTGCATCGAATTGTAAACAAAAGGAAAAACTAGGGCAGGGAACACGTATAGAAAAGTAAAAAGTTTTACGGGGCTTGTGGAACGTTCGAATAAAGTTGTGCTAAATTAAAATTACCATCAGGTCTAACAAACTGCAAATATACAGAATGTTGAGAAAAAATTATTTACGTTTTTTTCTTTCATACTTTAAAGTACTAAATATGTAATAGAATACATGTGCTGAACACATCAGATATTTTTATAACAATAATATAACAATTTAATATTTTCTAATATATTCGTACTTATATGATATTTTGTGAGAATAAGTAACATTAAGTTTGAATGCAAAGTTTCATCTGATTGAATTAAAACCGGTCCAAAGTTCCAAAATACACTAATAACTCTGATGGTTTTAGGAAACAAGAAGCAAAGTGAAATGAACCATACACACAAAGCATTCGTGCACTTACATCTTCCGGCAGGGTAGGATAGTTAAATGTTATTTCCCCATTTGCCCCACGCATCCGTAGATTTCTGGAACAAACTGGCATCCTGATGAACTTCCAACTGCCTTCGAAAAACAACGTACTAAAATCGTCGGATGCATTCATGCCAGTCACGTCAAATCTCAACTCGACCACATTGGATGTGGACACATACGTAAACGGCAACAATCTGTCTTTATCAACGGAACAAAGACAGTCCCTGGGCACACCCGGTACATCTCCCCATGGGATTTCAAAGAAACGTAGAGCTGCCGAGGAGTTTCCATAGCAGTCGAGTTTATCCGTGGTTTTGCTGACCTTTGTGATGCAGTTGCGATTTTTTATCACCATTTCGTGGATGGTGATTTTTATGCGCTCGTCCTTTTGGGCTTCGAAGCGATACACACAGCTGGCGGTGGAAGAAAATGTGGGTGGGATTATACAGAAATATATCTGAATAAATGGCGACTGAATTTATGTATTTTACCTGATATTTTTCGCGCCACCCCTACCATAAAGGAATATATCTCGGGGCGATTTGAATCTCTGTTGCAAATCGTTGGCAACGATGCTGAATTTTCTAGAACAGGAACCGTCGCCGAAGGGTTCGCCATCCATATGTAGGTCGACGAATTCGTATAGAGCTTTAAATGTTACTGGTCTGAAAGCAATTTAATTACGCGTTAATTGAATATATAACAAATTTTGTTAATTAAATGCATGTTTGTTCAATAGGGGTTTTGACAACAATTAAAGTTAGTTCGATATGATATGCGAGGTTCATATATGAACACTACAATATGTTGCAAATTAGTTTTAAGGGCTATATTATTTGGTACTTATTTTGATGTAATTCACACAGCATTACACTGATATTAATAACGGTGTTAGTAAAGTCAATAAATTACACGAAGTACTCTATAAACTTAAATCATTAATTTTATATTAAATTTAAATATTGCCGGAAACTTTTAAAAATATCCTCATAATTAATTCAAATAGCTATTCTAATTACATCAATTACAAGCTAAATTTTGTTTTTTTTTTTATTAGTTATACATCATTTTTTGTATTAAATTTAGGGCGGGTCTTTTCATCTTCCTAATAACATTATTTGCCAGATAAATTTGTTGATTTTCATTCTTGTAACATTTGTAACCTAGAAATATAACTGCCAAATAAAATTATTCAAAGGTGAAAAGACCGGGCCTTAATGTTATAACAAGTACGAAAATAAATTTTCTGAATTTAATTTTTGGTGGATGCGCCGGTTTCGGTTTAATGTAATAAAATTTACATTTTATAATATTTTTCCATTAAATGAACCTATTAGCGAAAAATGAGTGGAATGGAACATTAATTAATGGCTCATACAGTGTGTCGTAAATTTGATGCCCCTCACTGGTATTTCGCTTATCGTAAAAGCTACAGCAGGTTCAGTAAATTAAAAAAGAAAAATTTAAATGAAGTAGTAATTTCATTTCGCGTGTTTTTACTCGTACTGATGGAAGTATAAATATTCTGTAATAATGTATACGATATTGAATTCTAATAATTCCGATAAATATATTAAATTTCAAATAATAATTTATATGTATAGTAAATATTATATAAATAAATACAGAATACTATAAAAAAATATGATATTGCTAGCTAAAATCATCAGCTTAAAATATTTGCAGTTTAATCATTTATCACAGTAAATATTTTATGAAAACGTAATTTGAAGCTAGTAGTGGAAAATAAACTTTATAGAGTTATAAAAATATCAGCAGGCCACAAAATCTGGCCATCAGTAATCAGTTTATCTTTCGTTATTCGTAACTAAATAAAATCCCCATTTTATTCACTGGTAAAGCTAGTAGAAACGCATAGATTTTCTATAGTAGATAACATGTGATTTACCCTATAAATACCCACTTCCGAATAACGTATTGACTGCAATTTCCCAGTTTAAGTCCGGCGCTATATTTTATTTAAAAACTCGCCGTCGACTCCACACGGCAAGCACCACAACAAACGGTTCAATTTTAAACAGACAGGTGAGTGGCTGTTAACTGTTTGAATTGATAGCTACAGCTAAACATCGCAAAGTTATTCGATATTTGCGTGGTGACTTTCGCAATGTTTCAATGCAAAACACGCTTTCTATTCAACGTAAAGTAAAGCGCGCGCCATCACAGTTGTTTACCCTAGTTTACTATCTTATTGTATTCGTATTGAAAGTAATAACCTGAGTGCCGTGGAGTCTGCCAGACGTAACTCCAACGTGAGACTGTCCCCGGTGGTTAGGAAGCTCTCGGCTAGCGTACAGGGTCTTGGAAAGCGCGTTTCGTTGCCCAACAGGGAATGGTCGCAGCTTTTCGGAAGATGTTCACGACAGTAGCGTGCCAACAACGTCACGTTCTTCTTATTGCCACCGCTTGCCGGCGGACTGGATTGACTTGTTTTGAGAATGCTCTTCGATTTATCTCTGCCACCGCTGAAACAGAACTGATTTAGGTGGGGACATAAATACGGGACCCAAACACGATCAAAATTGATGTGCTATTTAGGTGTGTTAGGTATTAGTGTTTAATTGGTTCAAGCTGCATCGAAAATAATTGTCTCTCATGATTGTGCGCTTATTCCGCTGAATTGGCACTTTATAATCGGTAATTCGTGAACTGAACACACAAGCGAGGTAAACTGCTTAGACTTCATCGGTGGAGTTTACAACATGTTGTTTGTCCAAGTTTCGTCAGCAGTAAAATTGTTTTCTTTGGAAAGTTTCTGTTTTGGCTTTGAGAGAAGCAACTACTTTTGCATAACGTATATGTGTTGGGAAAGTTGTGAGAAGTATTCCAATATTGAATAATGATACGAGGGAAAACACGAAAATTATCTACCTAGTCATCAATTTGTTGTTGATATTGGATTAAGAGCCACTTTGGGGCAATTTGCTAAATTATAAATCAGTATCGACGAATCACTGTATCGGAGAGTAAAGTCTGCAACAAAAGATTTCTATTCTGAGGAGGTTTAAGAATTATATCTTAAAATAGTAAAACTTTACTTTTGTTGGGAATGTTCGGCGGCCCAAAAAAAATTTACAAAAGTTAAGACGATTGTAAAAACGTTGTTCTTTAAGACCTTTTTCGCAAATACAAAATTTTGCTATTAAAAGAATACTATTATACAAATTTTACTATCCCATAAATAACATCCGTTAAGTGTGAAAATGTAGTTAAGTGGAATAAATTTTCACGTTCTACAAATATCCAGGGTCCAGTATAATGAAGTTTTAATACATATTCTATCCGACTAAACTTCCTATATATCAGCCATTAATCTACTAGAAAGCTAGACATCGTTTTTGCGACAATGTCCAATATTTGATGAAATCGAGCTTCTATCCACTAGCCAGTTGTTTCAATAGCAGTGTTGAACAATTAGTTTTTGTGAGAATGTTAGGGAACTTTCGCACACACGTCGACACTTTTAGTTTATGAGTTAATTTGATTTTCAACTTTACCTACATAAAAGTTAAATTTTGTAAACGAAAACTAATAAAAATCGTTAACCTTAGCCAGTAACATAACTTTTCCTGTTTCCCTCATATTCCAAACCCCAACATATCCATACAAGCAAAACTTTATTACCAGTACAAATCATTGCAATTGGTCGGAGCCCAAAGTTGTCCATCCCATACATTCAAGTAACTGCGGCATATCTCCTGATCGGGCTTCAGGGGGTCCCAAGCGCTTGTCACATGAAATTTGACAATGGAAAGCCAGACACGATAACGAGGCGGCGGCAGAATCATACCTACATGCCGCCAATCTGGATACCGTTGGGATAATGGCCTGAACGGTACAGGTGAGGGTGACACAGCTGAGTCCAGACCTTGCAGATGGTACAGGCACGTTGTGTTCGCTGGCAGGGAGTGCTGAGGACTTTCCAGGACTCCACGATTGGTGCCGCGCAGCCAGAATTCGCACTGGCGTTTTTGTTTGACAAACGATGGTGATTGTTGGTCCACGAATCTTACCTGGAAGATATGGAAAGCTCTTTTCAAATACAGCACAATAAAAAGAACATATGAAAAATGTTTATGTCTACAGTGTATAGCAATTTTCTTGTAGAATCCGCTGGGTAATAATAATTTGTTATAAAGAAGTTGGCAATAAAAATACCGTGAATAAAATTTATTAGCACCATTCGCTATATATTACAATATTTGCATTTATATCTGGGTTTTATATTTGTTCGTTGAAGTGGATTCATCATATTCTTTTTATTCATCCAATATGTAAAACATAATTTCTCAAACTGTTGCATTGGTAGGTATTACATGAATATGTAATATTCTTTATTTGAAATGTAGCTTCCTAAAAAATACTACCTATACAAAAACTCGACTTTAATCCGTGTGATAGAAGTTTCGTTATTGATTTCCATAAATGCATTAGCGAGATCCACAAAATTTAGGTAGCTACACTCGTGGCAATAAATCAGTGGCAGAAAAATTGAAAGAGGTCAAAATATTCATGATATATATGAATAAAAATTGAGGTCACTGGGATATATCCCATAAAGTTGCTTTCCCCTCCACTGGTTCTGTTTTTGTAGCACTCCGTCTGGTCCAGTCAAGAATTGGGTTCAATTTACGTTTTTTCATTCAAAAATATTTAATAAATACATTCGAGTATATCTATATAATTTAAAAAATCGCATTTTTTCTAACTTTGCTGGATTTGTTTCGAAGGTTTTGTGAAGAGTTTCATGCACATGTGGCATGTATTTTCTGCGTGCGTTAGCGATACAATGAAATAAGTATGTATAACCTAAATTCCTCGCTAAATGAGATTGAGATTTTTCATATTGTACATAAATTCCTATTATAACAGAAGCAGAAGGCAGTCTAGAATATACCAGCAACAATGAGTAAAATATGCTTTCCGAATACAACCAACAAGATTATTGTAATAGAAAAAGTCGTGATATATAAGAGCTGCCTCCCCATAAAGTTATAGTATTATTTTTGCTTAAAGTTCTGCCTTTGCACTCATTTCTAAAGGTATTACGTTCTTTCATGGATAGATTAAAGAACAAATGGTTTAAATTTGAAATATTTTAAAAAGGGAACTTTGTAATGAAAGAGTTGGTTACAAATTACTGTCTTTGATTTTTCCGTGGGTCTTCTAGCCTTAACCATCTTTCATTTAGGTAAACTTTTTAACTTGTTACTTTGCTGCTGGTTGGATCTTCAGTAATTAGGTGAGGTACTTACTCAATCCTAAAGTTTCCAAAGTCTTAATGAAATTTTCTATTTGAGTGATTCTTTAAGTAGTCAGGAAAAAATAAAATAAGTATCTAGAAGTTTTGGTGTAGTTTCAAGATTTACCTAAACAGATTTTGTATTTTGATTTTTCGACATAAAAAGCTAATCCCAAGTCGTCAGCTATAATCTGAAACAGAGTTTCTAAATAAGCTTAAAACTCTTATTAAATCCCAGGACCGGGATGAAAAGGTTTGCCTTTTACCGGATGCGGATTAAAGTTTGCACAAAATTGCAATAACTTTCCGTATATACATATCTAGGATGTAATGGATGGCACTTACTTCGACTTCTAGTTGAAATCCGTGCAGTGATTGCGCCGGAGCCGGATACAGAAACGTTCCATACGGTGACGTGGAAAACTCGACGAGTAATTCGTGTCCGCTGGAAACCGTTTCAGGTACAGCTTCCCCGCCACCACAAAATTTCAGGATTACGGGATCCCGAGTGGTGTAGCCATCGTAGATTGTCACGTAGTCCTGAACATCATCGCAGGAATCCCACACTTTTAACTCTCTGGTGCTGGCCGTGCCGTAAAGGGCCGATTGACTGCGGATCGAAACCAACTGGCCTTTTGGCTGGCGGACAGTTATCAAGGCGTGTTTACCTGGGTTTAAACATAATGATATTAGTTAACACTGTGTGGAGCGCTTATTTTCAATTAAATTTGAAAACACTGCTATGTACTCTAGTTTATTATTTTATTCACGAGTGAGCGAGTTTCATTGTATGAAACGCCAGCAGCTGGGTGAATTGTGGCTGAACACATCTGCATCAGGTTGTGAGTTGCAGGGAAATATGTAAGGAGGAATTTATGGTGAAAACATATTTTATGTACCGCATGGCGTTTGTATTTAGAATCGAGTGTACATCATATAAATTATGCGGTTTCTTTCCGTACAAACAAAATATACTTACCACAAAACATGACCATCATTATAAGAATCTACGATATCGGATTTTCCAAAATATTACTCGTATATAAATAGAAAATATTATATGGTTTCTTACGATTTTATTAAAATAACGTGAAAATATTTCAAATAAAATGATATTAAATTTTCAGTATTTTGGTATAGTAAGGACGAGAAGTACCTAATTAATATTTACAAATGCTTATCTAAAACTGCCCTCTTCATTTTCGATTAAACTTTAATTTCAACTAAATTCTAGTATGATGTACAAACCGTTTTATATATTATAATTCATAGTTATAAACAAATTTGTACAGGCCAGATTATTAATTTACCGATATCAGAGAGAAATCGTTTAAATTTGGAATATGGCACGTTCCTACTATAGAGGAATAATCAGTAATCAGGGCTTTAACTTTATAAGTATCAGTATAGAGACATTTTTAACTTGAATATTGGAACACTGTGAACTCATTAAAATGTCTTGTTTTCTATCAGTAAAATTGTTCTAATGATAAGTTCATATTTTTTTTGTACGAAGCATAATAACAAATAAAAAATGAAATGGTAATTTCTAATTGAAGCTGAATTTATATTAAATAAAAAATTTATAACAAATATTCTCTCGACGTTTTTAAACATCAAACCAATCTGATTAAGTATTTTGTGAACATTGTTAAAAGCTGTGGTCTTGGACGCAAATACTTCGACCGAAGATTTTATAGATTACAATTTTGTACCAAACAATAAATTTCAATTAAATTTTGTTTAGCTACATAAGTAAATAAAATGCTTTATCTTCCTACATGAAGACAGAACTTTAAAAAAAATGAGAGAAAAATAAGTAACAAGAATCGGATTAATAAAAACTGAAGGAGATTTAAGATTATCTAGTTAATTGCATCTTTTATCTAAAATAATTAAATTCACTTGAACGTGAGCTGAATAATTGGTCGTAAAACTAAAGCGCAAGCAAATAGACGAGATTTTTCATAATAAATTGAAGCTACAAAAGTCAAGTGTTAAAAAGAATCCTAGGTTTTTAAATATTATTAATAGTAAAGTTATCTATTGTTCAAAACTGCATTTTATGTTGTGGTAATATTTAGGGTGTCCCAGTTTATATCGTCAGGATTTCACCAGTCGATAGTTTAGCGAAAATTAAAGTGGTCGAATGTTGCTTCCTTTTTGATGTACAGGACATTAAAGAAAATAAATTATTTTAAATAATTTGCTATAAATCAATAACAAAAAAAGTTAGTCTTCTGAAATTTTGCATAGATCTTTTTTTGTATTCTCTTATTAATAGTGGTTGCAATTATTTTATTTAGAACACAGAGGCGTGCGTACGGGTTTCTTCAAAAACATTTTATTGAATAAAACGTACACCACTTGTTTTTTTTTGCAGCACCAATATGAAGAGAGTATTTTCCATTCAATTTAGAAACTTTTTTGTATCTTACAATTTCTTGATAACTTAACTTTTTTTTCTTATTTATTAAAGAGGTTCTTCCCTATTAGATTTCCGAAAAAAGCATCAGTACAAAGTCGCAGAGAAAAATATTTCCTATACAACTTTCCTTTTAATATTTTTTTGATATTGTCAATATTTAAAAAGATATTCAACAAATAAGTTGCAAATTATAGGGAAATTTTTCTTTAGTTAGGTACTACTTACTACTACTACTTACTACTCTTTCCCAAAAATTTTCAACTTATTTGTTGAATAACTTTTTAAATATCGACAGCATCAAAAAAGTTTAAAAGATAAGTTGTAGGAAATATTTTTCTTTACAACTTTGTACTGACTCTTTTTTTCGAAAATTTAATAGGAAAAAAGTTATTCAATAAACAAAAAAATCCAACCCTTAATTGAGGGCTGGTGAAGGAAGGGCGGGGTCTACGAATACACAAATTCAGTTTTAAACTTTCAGGGTGACCCTCTATCTACAGGTGAAATCCTGACGATATAATCTGGGACACCCTGTATAAAGGTAACGTTTCAATTTTAATTTTAAATCCAATTATTCTAAGCTAGTAATGAAAACCTTTTGTACTTTGTAATTGCAAGTTATGTAGATGACAGGTTATAAATTTACCAATGCCTGAAATATACCGTTTATATTTACAATTTACAACAGAACATGTTTTCCGATTATATAAAAATATAAGTATTTCCTTTTATTATATAGATATTCAATTAAAACCAGGATATAAAATAAAAACCGAAACATTATACTAAAGTTATGTCTCGTTTTAACCACCAGCCTTATTACTAACTTAATTAAAATCAGGTCTGATGAAATATATAAGGAACTAATTCACTTGGATTAAAACTCCATAAAAAATATCGTAAATTACGAGGTAAATTATTATTTAAAACCTGGGAATTTGTTAAAGAATTATCTTTTAACGACCCCCTCAACAACAAATTTATAAATAATAATAAAAAAAACTCCTGATATACTCATAATGAAATAATTGCAATATATACTTTAATTCTTATTACCTATGGATTTGCTAAAATACATATAAAAAAAGTTACCAAATTTTTATTGAATTATATTTTTTCGTTAGAATTAAAAATTTTCTAAACAAAAATTTGTGAAATTTTCTATATCTACTTTCTCTTGTAATTCTGTTTATGTTACTATTTATAGCAATTTAATTAGCTCGAAAACTATATGCTATTTGACACAAAATGCAATTTATGCCAACAATCGTACTAAATTTTGGCGTACCTACATATATTTCAAATTCGCGTCGCGCAAAACAGCCTTATTATTCCACATAATTTTCAACAATAATATACACACACCCAATCAACTTGTGTTTTGATTTCAGCACAACTGTAGGAAATTGCCTCGCTTTTAGTTGTAAACCATCGAGCAATTAAAGTGGCAATATGTATTGATAATCAGCAATATGTTGACTTGCCTTTGGGTATTTCGTGCTGACGCACTGCGTAATAACAAGTCAAGTTGCGTGGATAAACACCGGGAAAGTTTGGGGACTGAAGACGGCAGTGTTTCCTATCACAGTCGCTGAAAATCCGGGAACAATATGTACCCGTTATTAATTCGCCCAAATAATATTCGGGCTCTGGTTCGACAGTGGGTGCCGTTGTGTTGTTAGTGTACGACCGACCTGCAATCCAAAGCACCGAATTAGACATAAATCACTGCCAAGTTCCAGATCACAAAAAAACAACTTTATATTCTCTCATGGCGCGCGCTCTCACCCGCAAGCTTTTCTATGTGGCATTATTATGGCCACCACGTTTTATTACACTCATTCGCCATTCGCCAAAACTTGCACACAGTAGAAAAAGTACCCGTTATAGAGTAATATAGTATATTTTTTATTACGAGGGTCAAAGGGCTAACTCAACAAAACTGTCATGGCACTCACCGCCACTACCGCCGTAACGTACGCTCGCCAACTTCTTTTTTAAAAATTTATACTCCATGATGTAGTCGAAGTTGTAGCCGTTTTGGTCTTTGTTGAGGCGCAGAAGATTGACGGATACGGTGACGCTCTTGGTTTCGCTGTAGTATATTGCAGGGCCCCACGATGTTCCACACCAGGAACCGCCGACTTGGGGCCTGTTTGATTCTGTTATTTGTAAGGCACCATCTGGACAACCATCTGAGGTGAAAGACACGAATCGGCCCAATGTAAAACTATCGAAAGTTAGCTGAAAAACAAGAAAATTAAGTTGTTCATTTTATGTGATGGGATAGATATATTTTATAGTTTTCTATTTAGACAATCGGATTTTTATTATTATGAGAAAACACTTATGAATTTTATAGTTTCGGAAACTATAAATTTTCTCCAATTTACAACATTAAAAATTTAATGGCGTTTTATGAACATTGGACACTTTAGAAATTCGATTTAGGGAATTCTTTTAAGTTATTGCCTTGGTATTCTGAAGTGTCAGTATAAATTTAACATTCCGTTAAAAGCTGCATATACAAAATATGCCAACCCAGTAAAAGTACTAACGATGAAAGACAACAAATACATTTTTTTGATTTGACAATCTTAAGGGAATCGCGTAACTTTTTGAATTTTTAATTCCTATCTGATCCAGAAAAAGTGCTAAGAAGCTCAAATTACAAAACGAGAAATGATGTATCAAAATGGAATGAAATTTTTTTTCAAATATTACAAGAATGTGAACTAGTATCAAGTGCCCTTTGGTGGCGGTTTTTTACAAAAAAAAGTAAATTCCGTACACTTGGCTCCTATTCAAAAAATAAACACATTGTAATTTTTTTTTAAATCCTAATTTACTTGAACAAAAAGTTTATATTAAATTTTAGATCCTCTGTAGATGTAGATAATTAATCCAAACTAATAATACTTGACATTATATTAATTAGCGAAACCCTCTTATAACACAATTAACTTTTTGGAGCCTATACACCAACACCTGGATATTAGAGATTAAATAATTTTGACCTGCTGGTTAGTAAAATAAAGCAGTGGCGAAAATTTAATCCCATTAGTTTGCCGAATTAATGAATCCTCTCTCACTCCAGTGTGTTGAAAAGCGAATGCACAAACAGTCAGCATATTAATGTAAAGATATGGGTCATTGTGTGTGTTATTATTGATTTTTCAGCTTGTTTAAAACGGTCCTTCTTTTGTGATTTTATGTGAGAGACAGTGCTGGTGCTGGAAGAGGATGTACATAATGCTGAGCTGGGGAATGCGCGTCCAAAGAATTTTAATCAAGCCCAAATTCCACTATGTTGCCCATGCACGTTTAAATAAATACATATAATGCAGCGATATTATATTCGAGGCAAGATAAGAAATACAATTTTTGCCGACTGAATTTTCAATTACATGTGTCTGGAGTATCTTGTACTAAACGAAACCTGTCAATTCAAATGAATGCAAATTAAAATTGTTTGCCTAACGATTGACTTGCAAATCAGCAAATACGAAAAGTTTTTCCGCACTGTCATCGCAGCTGAATATTCAAAACGGGTTGATTTCTATTACACAAGAAAAAAGTATATAACATTGCAAATTAAATTTCATTTTTCGTACTCGTAGAACAGGCGTTTTGTCCCTCCTGAGTGTGTATTTTATTTTGTCCTAAATAAATGTTTGCTTGCTGGCGTGCGCGTTTGCTGCTTCTCAAATATTAGACTGGTCTGAGAGATTTTTTATCTCTGCAGACATTCAACTGACACTTGGCACTTTTTTCAAATGAATGTCGTCGCTTTTTCCACACAACAGACATATTTCTGAAATATGTTTTTATTTGTATGGAGCAGTGAATTGTAACCGCATCCGAAGACACCATCAAAGTTTTTTAATACAGCATCGAGAAAAAACCTCTCTAACCCTATATTTACATGATGTATATATACAGTCGAATATATTTCAGTTTCTATCCACACAAACAAATGTAACAAATTTGCTTGACCCAAACCAAAGTGAAGATTAGCCACGCAGATACATAGTAATTGGGGGATGTTTCTGTCTGTTGTGTAAATTAATAGGGCGCCATTTTAATCAAAATTTAATATGAGACAATTGCTTATGGGTCATATGCTATGTAAGTTTAAGTACAGTTGAGAATAAGGGATTTCACAAAATGACTTTTTGTTCATTATCCCCTGGTATACACAAACTTCTGTTTCTGAAATTGCATGGACAGAATTTCTGAGAGTGAGCGGTTAATTATATTCATAAAAAATCTTTATTGTTTACCCTAAACTAAACCAAAGAAATTAGCTTTCGCGTATATGCAGAAAACTAACTTGTATAGGTAGGTATATTAAAACTTTATGTGTATATTATATCTACCCCGTTTAATGTTTTTTTAGACAAAAAGCACTTAACTGAATTAATCATAAAGTACTTAATTAAAATCCGTTTAAAGAGTCTGTGTTTAGGGGCGAATTTAATAGGAGTCGCGGAGCACGCTTTTTCAAAAGACAGTATCCAGTGGCTTTATTTATTATAGACAGTTAACGCTCTACAAACTGCAGGATTAACTGGGAGATTTTCATAATAATAAGTTCGATTAAAAAGAAGTTACAGAAGAGATGTGCTAAACTTTTTAAATGTAAACCAAGTTGGATAAAACAAACTTCTAGATTTTATAAATTTAGTGTCAGCGTTTGTAAAGACAGTTTTAGGGAGAGTCAATGGATTCCTCTATATTCTAATCATATTAAACTTGATTACCATAAAAATTACAGCTTAAACTAAAGTCTCAAATGTACAGTGTTTTTAGCATACTCAAACAAGGGACAATAAAAGAAGCGAGATGAGATGTTTAAATGTGAAGCAAAATAAAAATGTTGAATAGTGTCATTTTTCCTGAAAAGTAATTCCTCATCTCTATTGTAGAAAAACGTGTTGCATTAAGACAACAATCGTGGGTAAACATTCTTATCCCAGTGAAAAAATGCTATACCTTGAGTAAATAAAGAAAACTTTATTTCATATAAAAATACTAGAAAAGAAAACCAATTTGTTGAATATATATATTTTGTTTATATTTTTAATTTCGAGCTAAACGAAAATAAAATTCTCTAACATTGTAAATAGACTAAAAAATTTATATAAAACATGTTAAAGAAACTCTGAACAAAATTCTCCAAGGATTCGTTTTTGCCACATTTGTCGTTTTTCTATTTTCTGTCTCCCTTCACCAAAAAAACCTTCATTCAACCCTTGCTACTTTCTCAAGGATTACAGTACAAAAAGGAAGACCTACAAAAATTTACATCTTATGCCAGCGAATGAACATAAGCCTACAAACTGAAACAAAACCCATTTAACCCTTCCTACGCAGCACTTCGTTGTTTTCTGGACTTTTTACATGAAATTAACGAAAAAATAACAAATTATTACCTGTATTAAATCTCCGAAATCACCACCGCCCGCCGTAAAAGTCAAGTGACAAATAAATGGCACTTTGTCCTCTTTGGGCCTGTGCAACTCCAAGTCGTACGTTTGCCCCACCATCCCCATATACGTCCGATTACATCCTGCAAATGAAAACATGCTACAAAGAAATCTAAAAATAAATTGTTGCACATCGCCTATAATGTATTTATTCAAATGAGGATTTACGAGCAGCAGCAAGATAATTCAATACGGACGGCGGTAAATTGTTTGCTTGAATATAAAATTTCTGTTTATTTTGTGTGGTTGGTTGTAGATAAAGATTCAATTTGGAGTTTGAAATGTCGGTTTTGTATTGGAGTTGAGGCCGACTAGCTGGTTAATTGTTTATTGTAGTTGATTTGATACAAATTTTTTATGGTTATTTGTCCCCATGTTATGGCTTATTACTTCTTTTATTGTTACAACTTTGTCCCTTTTCATAATTATATTCCAACGCCGCAGACACGTTCTTTCTTTTCAGCAAGGGTTCCTGAAATGATTTGTTTCATATTTGCGCCCCTACGCTTTCCTGCGTTATATGCAAATTCGTTGATTTACAACTTTTACCCCATCTTATAACACCTGTATCAAACTTTTCTCATGTTTCTACCCTTATATACACGTCCGAAATATCTGCGTTACATCACACAATTTCCTCCCCAAATTTTTCAAGAAAACTCATTTTAGGACTTACTTGTACAGTAACGCGGTTCGTCTGTTGAGTCTCCACAATCATCCACATTGTTGCAATAGTGATTTAGGGGGACGCAACGCTTGTTGCCGCAAGTAAACTCTGACATTTTACATTTGGAGGCGGTTGGGGTCGTAACCGCTTCGACAGCTGGCGCAGACAACGTCAGCATCATCAAAATGACACCGGCCACGATGCAGAGGCAATCTGAAAAAGGAAAAAATTCCATCATGTACTTATTTGAATAAACCTAAGAACATTTCGCTACAATTTTATTCAGGTAGTTTGTGTGAGAAATTCAAATTTATTGAGTTTGATTGATCAAGTTTAGTTTATGATGTTGCCTATTGCATTGCGTTGAGACACCATTCGAATATATTTTGACACCACAGTCGAGCTTCTGTCTGTGTGGTGAAGTTGCTGAATTAATCAGATCTATTGTTTAGTAGTTTCGATGATAAATGACGGAGGTATGTCTAAGTCATGGCAGATAAAGCCGCAGAACTAGTCGGTATAATAGATGAATGGGGAGGAATAAAATAAAATGTTGTCGAGTAAATTAAATTTTTGGCGGAGGAGCCGGTGTTAGATTGGTGAAACTTTCACGGTGCTAATGGATAAATTTTTCGTTGAGCAAGATGTAGATTTGTAACATTTTCACCTCAAAGAGATTATGTTGTTTGTATCAAGAAAAATTACATAATTTTTGTTGTAATTTTATTTATTATTATCTTAAGGCCATTTTGGGTAGGACGGCAAATAAAACCCTTAATAAATAAAGACAAGCAAGTTTAGCATATTATGTTATTTTTCCTCGGAGTTAATTATTATATTTGTGAGTATAAAATACATATATCAGCTAAGTTAAATTAGGTTACTAAAAATCAAAACTCGACATTTGCTCCGGGAAAACATCATTATTATTTTATTAGGCGTTTATTTTATACAACTAAATGTTCGGACAAAAGTAAATTTGATTGTCTTTTTTCCATACGCGCAAAAGTTATCTAAATTAACTTCCATAATATTTATGGTTTTTTCTGTTATAATGCCAAAAATTTTTTATATATAAACGTAAATTTCGTAAAAATCGCTCGGCGGTTGTAAAACTGTGGCACTTTAACCCAGCAGGATGGGAAAATTGTAGAAAGAAAGAATTTTTATATTCAAAACGATGGATCTAGTAGTCGGATTTTGATGAAATTTACTTTATTGCAAAGCTGGATGTTGGTTTTCTTTACAAAAAAGTTATACAAGTTTTTATTAGGTGATTTTAGGCATTTATCGGAGCTTCAAAGTTGCATCTTTAAAAATGATAGAATTTTCTAGTGACTGTTTTAAAAAATCACAGTTTTGAAACCGCTGGTTGGAATTGTGTCAAAAAACCTTTAAATCAAAGCTCAATAATCGTACTATATTGAAAAAGTCCTGAAACGTTAATATGAGGTTACATCTACCTCTTATAATGGACCTAAACTAAAACTTATCCCAACATTTTCTTGCAAATTCATTTTGTAAAATTTGCTAATTATTAAGGTTAAAATATTGTTAAATCAATTGAATAATTTTCTTCCTTGCATAATATTGTTATTAGAGCTTTATCTTATTGTATTGTTAGGTGTTTACTAATTATTTGCGTAAAAAATTTAGTGATTTTCAAAACATCATATTTTATATGAGGTTCGTAAATAAGGACACACTTTTTCGGAACTTTAATCGTTTTTAATTCTTTATTAATATCCAATGCGAATTTTATGTAATTTAGAAGTTCGTTAAGAAAGAGTACTCCATTAAAAGTTTTTCACCTCCTGGGAAACCTCCAGTGTGTCCATCTATAGTTTCAGATTGTTTGGATTTGTTTTAACCAGTTTACAGACACATTAAAGTTCAATCTGGACAGTCTGGACCAACATTCAATTTTAAAATCTATATAATTTCTTAAAAGAAAGATGTGATGTATAAATAACAAAAACTACGATCGGAGAAATTAATTTTTTCGAAAGACAATCAATAATTAAATTTGCATGAAGTAGATGATTAAATTTCCCAATTCATTGCAAAGTGCAAAAGCATCAATATTAGAAAAAACTGAATATTTACTCAAGTCGTAAATATCTGAAACGTACACTCTGAAAGAATCTCTCTCCCTTTGAGCTTTATAGAGGCTTACATGGCACTCATCTGCAAAAGAACACATCCGCCCTGATGTGCACCTATTGGGAATCAACTCACACGTCGTAAATACATTAGCTAAATAAACCCCTCACACACACTTTGTGCAATAAATTTCCCAACACATATATTCTTCTCTTGTACGTCTTCATTTTAAATTTAAGGCGAAAACAAAACAGTTTTTCGCGTGCACCACAAAGCGTCTTATGTTCACCGGGAATTTATAAGTTCCTTTAGACGATAAAACCGTATACCTGAAAGAAAGTTTCCCTCAACACAAATTGCAAGTTTGTTTCCAACAGACTTTGGAAATAAAACAACGCAATGTAATTCGTCAAGTTGCTCACTTTGGCGTGTGTGTGAATGCGTGACATGGGATCTGCACACACGCAGCATCACAAAACGGTTTCGCACTCTGAAATCGCAATATTAAATATTTATCTGTCACAAAACGGTTTTCTCATATATATTTTATACAAGTTTAAACACCATTTTATTAAGCCATTCAATTTCACTCTGAGTGTCAATCTAAATTTACCCAAGCTGAGTATCGTAACCGTTTCGAAATAAACGAGGCAAAGTCCTATCTGCTGTTACTATTTAAAGAAAAAAATGTTTTACTCCACGCTTCAGCCTAATGGAAGCTTTCATCACATAAAATTTCTTTGTCTACGAATTGCAAGCCACAAATTACAATGTTTCAAATGTACCAAGATAACTAGTTGTTCACAGAGCACACAAAAAATATCTGGTGCGTTGCGACTATTATACTTTACATCTTTAGAAATTCCACAGCGTACTCTCATAAAATACACCTTGAAGCCTTTCGTGATCGATACTATATATTTTCCCACTAAGAAAGGTTTTTCTTTTTTCGAGATACTCCTCCTGCTCAGAGCTAACTTATCTGAAAGTAGTGCGGAACAATATTGAGCGAGATAGCAGCAATGTTGGAGATTCCATTCGATTAACGGCGATGTTTTCTATCAAAGAGCTGCTCAATTATCAATGTTCTGGATTGGTGTTATACACGGTGTGACATTGATTAATAAATCTGTGGAACTAGCGAGAGACAGCCATGCTTGATTACATTCGTCAAAATGCTACATTTATAATATATCAACGCCCAATGTGATTTATTTCAATTATATTTATGATGCGTTTTATTGTTACATGTTGCCAATTTTAGCATGAATCCAGTTTGTTAAATGGGACAATGTAGAAAATTTGTTTAGAATACGAGTCCAAACAACTAAATGTTCGGACAAAAGTAAATTTGATTGTTTTTTTTCCATACGCGCAAAAGTTATCTAAATTAACTTCCATAATATTGATGGTTTTTCTGCTATAATGCCAACATTTAGTTATATAAAAACGTAAATTTCGTAAAAATCGGCTCGGCGGTTCCAAAACTGTGGCACTTTAACCCAGCAGGATGAGAAAATTCTAGAAACAAAGAATTATTATTTTCAAAGCGTTGAATCTAGTAGTCGGATTTTGATGAAATTTACTTTATTACAAAGCTGGATGTTGGTTTTCTTTACAAAAAAGTTACAAAAGTTTTTATTTGATGATTTTAGGCATTTATCGGAGCTTCAAAGTTGCACCTTTAAAAATGATAAAATTTTCTAGTAACTGTTTTAAAGAATCACAGTTTTGAAACCGCTGGTTGGATTTCTGTCAGAAAACATTTAAATCCAAGCTCAATAATCGTACTATATTGAAAAAATCCTGAAATGTTAATATGATTTTTTTGCATTTTTTTCGAGTTCCACAGTTCACTTTTCAAAAAACATGTTTTTTGAGGGTGCTACCTACATTAAAATAATCACAGTTTTGGAACCACTGGTTGGATTTTGGTAAAATTTACTTTATTGCAAAGCTGGATGTTGGTTTTATGTACAAAAAAATCCCCAAGTCTTTATTTGGTGATTTTAGGCATATTTCGTAGCTTTAAAATTGCACTTGAAAAATGTGACGTAATTTTCTAACGACTGTTTTTAAAAACCACAGTTTTGGAACTTGGGGAAAACGACATAAAGGTGCTTTCATGGCCCTCATCCAGTCCGGACTTAAATGTCATTAAACTCTTTGGCATAAAATTGAACGTATTCTACGCAATAATCCACCAAGAACCATTGGGGACTTAAAGACCAAAATAGAAGAAATTTGGGACAGTTTCACGCCAGAATTGTACCAAAATTTGATAAATACAATGCCTGCTAGAATACAGGCAGCTATTAAAGCAAAAGGAGACGTAACCTCTTATTAATAGTCCTAAATTAAAAATTATCCCAACATTTAGTTGCAAATTCATTTTGTAAAGTTTGCTAATTATTAAAGTTAAAATATTGTTAAATCCAATAAATAATTTTCTTCCATGCATAATATTGTTATTAAGGCTTTATCTTATTGTATTTGTGTAGTTGTCACAAAAGTTGACTATGCTGCTAAAAATTTTCTTGCCTTTCTGTATTATTCATTTTCCATATAATTTCTTGTTTTATAACGTCGTATAATTCAAACATTAATTAATGATGAGGCGACTATAATAAATTAGTAAATTTGAAATTAATTTCTGTTCTTAAAGATTACAAAAACGGAGGGAAGTTTCCATTGTTTTAGCATTAAAGAGTCTTTTGTGGAAATGCAAATAAATACCTGATGATATTCGGCAAAGCACCAGCAGCCGGTGTGATGAATACACTCGCGTTGAAAAGGCGATCTCTCACTATTCCTGTTACATCCACAAATAATGCAAATTTCCTAGAATTAATTCGTTTATTATTGTATAACGCTAAGGAACCAAACGCACAAAGATGCTTTTGTGCCATATAAGGTATTACAGAAATAGTGTTGGAATCAAATGATAGTAATAATTGCGCACTGCGGTTTCATCTACTATACGGCGAGTTATCATTATTTCCAGTGTGGTACGAAAGACTATAAGAGAATCAGCAATTAAGAGATGCGTTTGACAAGGGTTTTAGACGCCATTGGAGAATCGCTAGTCGTTAGTTTGGATGGTTAAACCCTATGACGTGTTCCATTACAAGCCAACCAACAGTAACTGATGCACTAACAAACCAAATTCATGAGAGGAGAGACCAACAATTGAGTTTCGGTAGTGCCCTAAAAGTCGATATCCCGCTTTTACACCAAATTGATAGACAATTTCAGGTCCAATAGACGGGGCTTTTGGCTATTTTGTCGCTGATGAATGGACGTTTTGCCAAAAGCCCACCACAGGAGCTCAATTGGAAAAACAACAGCTACAAATAATGTTTTACTTTAAATTTTCGTTAGAGAGGAGACGAGGGCTCGTTGGTAGATAAATAATAATACGTAGAGATCTAGTCAATAGAAGTTGGACATTGTAGTTAAAAAATTATTTCTGAGATTGTTCCGCCCATTATATAAAATAATAATGTTGTTAACATTTCCTATAAGCATAAACAGGCCCTGCCTAAAATGATGGACACGCCCGGGCTTTCCTTTTATTTCGTTAATTCATTCGGTGTGTAATTACATAAAAGTACCCACCATTTGTGAATGACGTCCATCAGCATTTAATTCAATAAAAACTCGTCATTTGAATCGTCAAAAGCACAGGCTGGTTTGAAACGTAAAGGGGGGTGAGACAAGAAGAGGGGTGCTGATGATTCAAATTCGGTCAACATCAAATTTAGCCGCAATTGCCAGCTGCTAATGAATACCTACAACTCTTCCAAATGCTAAACAAAAAAAGTGTGTATATGTGCGGACCTCAAAAAGCTCTCTCTTTCAGCTCATAACATTTAATTTTTTTGTGTGGTGCCGCCGGGAGATGTACAAAAAATTGTACTGTCTGCGGTTTTGATGGATTAGAATTATATACACATGTCTGATAGTTAAGTGCGAAAATATTATCTTTTATGTAATATAAGGATTGAAATAATGAAAGACTTTTTCCCCTTTTCAATATAAAATGTAGAAAAAAGATTAGATCGACTTGAATGGCTTCAAAGCTCAACTCAAAGGACCGTAGGATCATTGTACGCGACAATATATTAAAGACAAACATAAGCATAAGAGCGTATCATAAATTTTGTTTGCCATCCAGTTCTATACTCCAAAAAAGCGCTCACAGGATTAATAAGAGTAAATAAATTAAAACGGATTAGCTATTATATATAAAATGGAATTCGCAATATAAAAAACAAAATTATCGTGCGGTTTTACTTGAAAAACTTTTTAATCGTTTTTTAATTTGAAACTTTAACGTCGCACACTCATAAAAGTTCTTTTTTCCCCTGGAAAACTTTATTTTTCTTTGGCGTTGTTTCAAGGTATAAAAGGGAATATTATAGCTTGTATATTATAAGAAATTTTTACTGGAACGCAAAATGGGCTAAACAGAGAGTAAAAAAAGCAATTTGGTCGACTATAATAGTTTATCCAATTTCTAACAGAGCGGCTATAAAGATATGAGATTACAAACGGAAAAATGTTTTGATAAAAGATCCAGGGAATAAAACGGACACGACTAATTGGCTTTAGTAACGCAACTTTACTATAAAACTGTGGACAAAATAAACTTGTACCACTTTTTAAAATGTAAATAACTGTGCATGAGTTTCATTTCCTTTTCCGTATTATTTATCAGCTGAAAGATTAATTTTTAACAACCCCTCCAGCTCACTCTGCGTCTGCAGGGTTGTGTGCGTTTAATTTTACGCTCCACATACACACAGTTTTGAAAATAGTATTAACAGTTTAAAGTAGGTATGTTCACACATTAATATTTACGATTCGTTTAATCTGTTTACTAGTGGCGTTTATTTTCATTTATTCGAGTACTTTTTGGGGGAAAATATTAATGTTCTGTCAAATTAAAAGTAAGAGGACCAAATTGTTTCATACAAAATAAAATCTAAATCTATCTATAATAAATGTAGGTCAATCCAATAAAAATATTGATTGATTGATTGAATTAATAACATTGTAAGAGGAAAGTGAATGAACCTCTTTTAAACTCGCAGAAATATAAAGTTTTTGCCATAATAGGCAGCTTAGCCCAAAAACGCTTTATTAAAAAATCTTCGTATTTGTTCCTTACAAAAGTCATGAATTATGGACATTTTTCTGGATTATTGATTCCCATAAATCTCTATATTTCTAGATTTTCTATAGTATGGAACAATTCTCAAATAGTCCTTGATCTGGTCTGTATAGTGGCATTCACGCAAGTCAAGGTAGCATGATACAGCATGATAGGGGAGACTACGGGTTTCCATTAATTTTTTCTTGTTATTTCTCTATCTAGATTTTATGGAATTTTTTTAATCGACAAACTTTTAAATTTTTGACAATCTGTTAAAAGTTCTGCAGGATAAAATGAGGCAAGCTCCAGCTCGCAGGAATATAATTGACTGAAACTTTGGTAGATTTGTGAGCTTTTCCAATTAATTAATCATGTTCTATAAAGTGCTGTTCGATGTTGTAAATATTTGATTTTATATCGACAAATGAAAAATTCGGGTTACGTTATGAAACCAACTATAACATTTCAATCAGGTAACAGGTAACCAACACACTTAAAATTTTCAAGACGGAATCACCAGCACAACTGGTCATTTATAATTTAGCAAACTTTCTTGCACTGTAACAAAATTCATTTATGGTAATCGGCTGAAAGGTTATCAATAATAAATTAAAACAGAGCAAACATTTTATCTGTATAAACCGGAAATGTTCATTCCTACATCCTGGCTGTTAGAGAGCGAGCATTAAAAATTGAAATATTGCAAATGTTAACACACAATAAAACCCACAAAAACATCAACATATATTCTAGTGAAAACCAATAATAATTAACTAGTTCACCTGTGTTCTTTGTAATCTAAAACTTTTATTAATAAAAACCCTAAGAAGATAATCGTTTTCTTAACCAGTAGAAAGTCCAAATATTGCGCTGGTTCTAACGTAGCTCCATTCATCAATGTCACTGGGAAAATTCCGTATAGCTCTGATAATACCAAACCCTAAGTTTTTCCTCTTGTTTTTCTGTAAAAAATAAGTGATACTTTTGTATGATCCAAGCGAAAATTGCTTTGGGTTTCTAGGCTCATAACAAAATTACCCGACGTTTTGGAAACAAATTATAAGCAACCCTTCTAATTAAACCTTGCTCAAATGTGCAGATTAAAATACCGAACAGACGCACGAATTGAACAAATTGTTAGTGACAAGACAATTACCCGGTGTGTGTAGAATATTAAAAAAAGTAACACTAAACCTGCAATTTATTGGACATCAACAGACGCGCGTGGGGGTTAACCCTTTCCAAGAAAAACGACCATCATCCGTTGTGAATGTCAACAATGTTCATTAGGTATTCTCCACTTAGCTTTTACTACACTTATTTTGCTGTCTCCTTGCACTTAAATTAGTTTTCATCTGGAAAGTTGTTTTGTAAAAATTTAAGCTGGAATACTCGAGCAATTTACATTTTTATTTTATACAAGTTTGTGGCTGAAACTGAATCGTTGTATATACCTAGAAATTTTTTCAATTTCATTTTGCCAAAGTCCATTTAAGTTGTGTAGGTATGGGGGGAGTGTGAGTTGAAATAAATTGCATTGAATGATCTTAATCAATTGATGAAATGTCAATTCATGGATAAAATGTTGCGTTGAATAACATAGACACATCCAAATACGTGCATTTCGATATAAACCAAAATTTATATTGAAAAGTTAATTTCTTTTACTGGAATTTATTCCATTATTATTTTTGTTTGTAAACGCAATAAGAGAAAACCCCGTCGTGAAAATTATTGCTTCTAAATGGCATAATAAACTTCCTTTGTACTTATTTCCCGCAATTGATTTAGAATATAACCCTCTGGGAGAGACAGTTTTCCGATAAAATTTCACAGGTGGTATTGAAGTCTGTATAATAAATGGGAATCAACCAGACACACAGAATTTGTATTTTTCTTAGAAGCAGAAACTTACGGTCACACTTTTTCCTAACATTATTTCTCGTAACCCCCAACTAAAGAATTTATGGCCAAATAGTCGAGTTGTTCACGATGGAAGTGCTGCTTTTTCCAAGATTTACTCTACAGAATCATTGCTTCAGTCTCTGCTCTGCGGTTTTAACAAAATATATGTGAGGTTACCTCCTCCTTCGCTTTTTTAAATATAACAATTCGTTTCCAACAAAACACAAAAACTAAACAACGGAAAATTCGCAATGATTGTCCGCCAGATTTATATAATGGTGGTTAATTTCCCCAAAAAGGCCCTTAACTACTCGAATATTTTGTCTCTAACATAATGTCACTTGAAATGAGATCATTAAAGCGTAATAGTCTCTATACGCATCCTCCTCCAGGCCACATGCACCATCAGATGCGGGCGGGGTTGTGAATTTAATTTAGACTCAGGTCTGGATGTGCCATTTGAAGCAGCGACAGTCCAAGTACCTATTAGGGCTTTCTGAAAGAGAAGGGACTGGCAGAATGAGCGACGATGGAGTCGATTGTGCCCGCGCGTGAGGTGTAGTTTTTCTTGAAACTTGGTAAATATGACCTACATAAATTAGCGAAGAGATTTATAGGCGAAAAGTAAATTAGAATGCCACTATTTGTTTTTGAGAAGTAGAATATTGATTAAAAGCAAAGGAAACTAAGCTGAACCATAACAAATTAGTTTTTTAAATGTATACTATACGTCAATATTCTCACTTCCTTCAAAATTATACCGGATAGGAATACCTATCTATGTTGGTCTCCTACCTCTAGAAATTCCTAGTCCATTAAATTTATTACGAATCAAAAATGAACTTGAATTATTTTTTCCAATTTAATTCAAATTTCATTTTGCTAATTAAACACATAAAACACTGTTATATAGTTAAATATCTATCAAATATTATATACGTCTCTTTTTATAGTTATTTTCGGTAATTCATCATTTATTATCTAATATGCTCCAAACTAGCTCACAATTCTATTTCCCAGGCTGCTTTTAATATTAAAATCTCAGTTGATCTTTGGATCATAAAGCTTGATTATTGAGCCATTTATCAAATTTCTGCACACATTCCAAAAGTAATATTCCGAAAACTCAGGCTGTCGCCTCTAAAAACTGTCAAATCATGAATAAATTACAAGTAAATTATATTTGCTCCATCAATTATTTCAAAAATATTAAACTTAGTTTTATGGCTGTACATTTTTTTTAGTCCAAGAGAAATATTTTATAATAATATTGATGGAAAAGCGTTCTGAATTTAAAGACGCCCATAGCACAAAGTTTATCAACAAACTTTATAATACTATTAATTTTTCCTTTCATACACCTAATACACACTTTCTCTGCGGCCTCTGGGAATCAAATCACTCACCACTTCACCCATAATTTCACTTTGGCACAACAAGTTTAACATGCTAACGGCTAAAATAAACTCTATAAAACAATTTCACCCCTAATTGTTTCCATTACAAATTAAACGAAATTCTATATTATTCGTTCTTATTAAATCCACTTGTGATGTCCCAAATTTCAAAATAAACTACATCGCTCTCTTTTAGACTTGGTTTGGTGCTACCATCGATTTCTGTTGCTAACATAACTTAAAATTTAATTAAAGACCCGTCGAAATAACTTGTGAGTACTCAGAAGTGAGAGTAACTGGGGGAAAAAACTTAATTATTATTTCAAGTTTTAGTTGGGGAACCGTGCAGAAGTTGCGTAATAAAATATCTGTGTGTTATAATTATTATTATACCCAGACTGCTCTGTTGTGTTAGTTTAATGAGATTACATGATATGGAAGGGTACAATGTGGATACATTAAGTTGGTTTACCATCAGGTAGATCTGTAGGAAAATTCATTTGAGAAGATGAATTAAAGTGAAAAATCAAATTTTGGAAGTAATAATAATTTGGTTTTAGGTTTAGGTACTCAAGAACTGCAGTAAATTTTGGTGACTTAGAAAATAAAAAGGCTAAGGAAGTTGGGTCGACCTTATACTTAAGTATTTTTCTCCTTTTATGGGCCTCCAAAATCTACCAGAGGTACAATAGTCACGAGATTGTAAATAAAGTAATTACCTAATTGAAAGATTTGTGACTTGAACGCGTAATCATACGTTATAGTTAGATATCATATACACATCACAAGATGTTGAGAATATAATATTAGCTTGGATTGTCGATAGCAATTGTAAAAGGAGATGATCTGAAGGACTTCAGTTTGTGGTAAAAGAATATCACATTCCACAGGACAAGAAGTGCCATAGAGATGTGAGAAAAAATTGGATTATCAACTTTCAGTACTTGCAAAGCATTAACTACTTAAGAAGAATTAATGGAAATTACGAAAATAGGACAAAACGCAGCTTCTGCAATAGCATTTCCAAGAATAATGTTATTAAGGTAGTAATAAATTAAAATAATCTGGTGATAACTATTTCAACAAGGAAAATGCCAACTTTTAACCAAGACGATGATGTATAAGTGTGTTCCAAAAGGCGTTAGAGGTTTAGGTGATTTCAGGAATTTGTGGGAAAATGGGCAATAAAAAAGGTGTCAATCAGACTTCATGTATAGATTTTCTAGTACAATTAGTTCCATATTATCTTTACCTAAAAAAAATAACTAGGTACAAGGTGTCCGTTGTTAAAAATGTGTGGAAATTCTCCCAACTTTCTTCTTTTTCCAAATAATTTCGAAAGTGTTATAATAACGTGATTTGAATTTTGCAATTCCAGACCTAATAACTGATTTTCGTCACATCACTACACACTATTCTAGGACAATATAAAACTTTAGCGCCTCCAGGGGCATATATAGACTGGCCAATATCTAATCCATATAGCCATTCGCTTTATCGACGATCTAGTTTATGTCCAATACTTTTTATACTCCCCTGGCAGCAGTATTAAAGTTTCTGGAATGATGATAATCTTGCTAGGCTAAGGGTTATGTAACATTTTACAAAAATTCATTATACATTATTCGGAAAATCCAAACATATTTCATTATAAATCCAAATTAACATCATTTAATTTCTCTCATCGTCCATTATTTTCGCTTTACAGTTGAAATTGTGGAAATTTAATGGTAATATTAAAACGTAATAAAAATAGCTCGGGTTTATTGCAAATGAATTGTATTGTAATATTTCCCACTAAAATGCTAAATAGTGGCACAAAAACTAATCCCGTGAAGCGATTAATTTATTGGAATACAAAACAGTGGAAACCAAAACTGCTTTTAGCTTTTACAATTAAAAAACTTTTTTCGTCTGTCCCAGAATTTCAATAATTGATTGGAACTAGAATGTTCAATGCCGTCTTCATCAAATTTTCTATCAAGGATTTTCTGGCACATTTACTAGTCGCCGAGCTGAGCGGGTAGATTTAACCAGAGAGCCCAGCGAACGATAAACGATGAGCCAGAGAACAAACAGCCCAAACCCGATCTAAACCCAAAAGTATTTTTCCAAACTGCGTTTTTTATTTCCATGCAAATTGTCCTTTGTGTTTTGTTTAATTTTAAATTAATTGTGTTGAAATTTTCATGTACAGAAGGAAAAAAGGGTCATGAATTTGAGATGATGACGATGATGGAGGTGCAAAAAGGAAGCGAAAGGACTTTGTACTCTTTTCAAGTTAAATATGTACAAACCCTTTTGTTTTAATTTAAAGAAGCTTTTAAAATTAGAAAAAAGGACATCTAATTAGTGGTAGTTAACTGTTACGTAAATATTAACACAACACTTGTAGAAATGGGGTTGTAAACGATTTTATTTTTTTTAAGAAAGCTGGTGAAGATTAAATATTATATTTGACTCGTGCACTTGTAAAAGTTATTGAAAGAGGGAAAAGTGAGTCGACAATAATACGGTTCATCTGATGTAGCATTTGCGAAATGTTACGTAAATTTAAATTGAGAGAAACGAGGTGAAAATACTGAAAAATGGAACACGTAAACATCTTAACAACTTTCCTATATTATATATTTTTTTAAGTTTGACATTTATATCTTCAAGACCAAGTTTTATTGTTATACCTACCAATATTACATCTGTTTTTATACGCAAATTAAAAACCAATAAAATTATCTAACATAGAAAAACAAAATAATAAAATTGAATATATTCGGATTATATAGGTTTTGGTTATAGTCTACTTCTTGGAAAAACATTGTTGGAGGTCCAAATTTATAACTTAAAATTGAGAGCACGTATATTATTATTGGGCACTAAATGAGGCTATAACTTTACACTGCTGTAAAGTGTGAACTATATTGAGCATAATGTAATCAATCTCATACAATAAAGTGAGGAAATATTTGAGCAAACAAAAGGAACGACTATGCAAGTTAAATCTTCAAATGTGTTTAGTAATTTTAAAACTATATTTAATAGTGAATCTATAGAAAATAGTAATAATATTTTTAATTTTTATATCATATACGAATAAATAAAATATAGCTTGCAATAGTGGATTTTTAAGAAATTCAATCATTTGAAGTAATACAGGGTGTCTCTAAAAGGGGCGCTAAAAAATATCTATCCAAATCGTGTTTAAGTATATCTACAAAACGGCTTAAAGTAGAGACTTGAAATTTGGTGGGTTAATAAGTCTATAAGGAAGCTACAATGTGATGGTATTACAACCAAAATAATATTGTTCAGTGACGTACTTATAGGAAGTGTTTTTTTGGATATTTTTTGTAGGGTATTGAATTTTTTTACAAAATAACAAGAATTATGATAGATACGCTCAAGACACGTTAAAAAGGTATACTTGTTTGACTTGCGTTAACTCAACTGTTTGCGAGATATTTAACTTCGAAAATTTTTTTTGCTATTAAAACGACAATTGTGACTTACCCTGTAAAGTAAAAAATATTGGGTCACTCTAATACAGCTGATTCTACGTCCAAAACTAAGCATAAATGGTTGTAGAAACCGACCCCCAAAAATGTTTCGTTACTAAAATACAGGGTGTTGAAAGATGTATTTTTTATTCGCCCTCTATCTTTTTTAGGTATATCTACAGAGCGGTATAAGATAGAAATTGTGCTTAGTTTTGGACGTAGAATGAGCCGTATTAGAGTGACCCAATATTTTTGACTTTACAGGGTGTCGCTTTAATAGCAAAAAAAATTTCAAAGTGAAATATCTCGCAAACAGTTGAGTTAATGCAAATCAAACAAGTTTACCTTTTTTACGTGTCTTGAGCTTATCTATCATAATTCTTATTATTTTGTAAAAAAAATTAATCCCCTACAAAAGATATTCAAAAAAGCCCTGAGACCTCTTCGATAAGTACGCCACTGAACAATATTATTTTAGTTCTAATACCAACAAATTGTAGCTTGCTTATAGACTTATTAACCCACCAAATTTCAAATCTCTACTTTAAACCGTTCTGTAGATACCTATACTTAAAAAATTATTTGGAAAAATATTTTTTAACGCCCTGTAACTCAGTAAGGAAGAACTTTTGGACTAAGGTATGTTTGGTTTAAACGAATTATTTTGAGCCCAAAACTTGTGGTAGGATTTTGTAAAGACCTTTTAGAGACACCCTGTAGAATAGGTACCACCTAAAAAGTTCAACATGAAAACTTGATGTAGGTTAGGTAAGGAAAAATCCATATCTGGTTTTCGCCCTTTAGTCATTAATTAGATGATTAGATATTGAAAACTCAATTATAAAGTCATTAATAATTCATTAGAAATTCCTTTGAAAACGCTCAGATTTTTATAAGAAACCTGCAAAAGAATGTGGGTGATTTTGCAAAAAAATAAAAAATCGACAAAATCAACCACCAAAAATTTTAAATCTAAAATAATTAAAAAATTGTATATGATCACAAGAGAAAAATTTCGAATAATTGGTTCGAAATTGTATATTTTGTTTTTTTAGACACATTAAATGCGAATTGTGTTGAGGTAGATCCTGGATGAATTATCCATATCCAGACTCCTTGCGATATTATGGATATACAAGACAAATTTTCGTTTTTCCCCGATAAAAGTTACCATGTTAAAACGACTTGTCAGTCCATCATCACGCACATACCCAAAGCATATAATCTATATTAAATTACACCTTGCCCACTAATGGCATCGTTATTACGAAAATTATAAGTATTCTCCCGTATCTCCATAAAGTTAGTTTCAGTACATTTAAGTTTGATGCTTCGCCTCCTTATGAACAATAATTCCAACCCTTTAAGGTCCTTTAACGACAGGGACCCTAAATAGCCAAAAGGCCTTTCAGTTCAAACACACACATAGGGAAAACGAAACACTTTCAACTTCTGACATTACTATTATTATACGATATAAAAGGAAATCGCTTGACGCAGAGAAAAATAATTGAATTGCCCTAGTGCTACTGTTTTTGACATAATGTTAAACTTGACTTACCACTGGTCATTATTGATGTGAAATTCTGCTAACAACTGCACAATATCATCATTATGTAGAAGACAGAACAAATCACGGGGCTAATATAATAGAGTCTAGAATTTGTATCTTCTTCCCGAGGTTTAATCTCGGCGATGCTCCTTTGGGGACATACTTATTAAGCATCCATTAGCTGTAATCACCCGCACTGCATGATTTATTTAATAATTACCACCACGTAGAAAATTGCACTTGTAGTGTTCGCTTTAAACAATCATAATCAAATTACACTCAAAAAGAACACAAGCCGAGCTTTTAGTTAGTAAAACAGAACGCCGTGCTTTTTACTACAGATGAAACAGAGATTGTTTAATTGTTACAGAGCACGATACGTGTTTAATTACTGTAGCTTTTAGTTTTATTTACAATAGTGAATAAGAGTGTTTTTTGTAACGGTTAATTGCATTTATAATTTATTGGAGGTGATTTTTTTGCTGGAGTGCGAAAAGGAGCTTTTATCTTTGGATTAAATGAAATAATTATGAAGGTAAGTTGGGAATTGTTCTTAATTTGAAGAACAGTGTAAGAATTTTGCTAATCAGCTGAACTAGAGGGCTGCAATTGCAATAAAAAGTGTTGGAGATAACTTCTAAAACATATTTTGATTATTGTACAATAAATCTAAACATTCAAATCTAGAACATAATCATGAATAATTACCTATGGATATTTTATAATTTTCATGTATTAGCACCATGTGTGAGTCTTTGATTTAGTTAAAATTTAGACTAGTTAATTGTTTATTTGTGGTTTATTTAAGCAGACTAATCTAGGTATATAGTTAGTTTAGTTTTAGTACAACTTTTTATTTAATTATGTAATAATAATTATTAGCTGCGTCGACAATTTATTACAATAATTTATTACATATCACTAGAAACTATCCTAAATTATTTTATTTGTTTATACAGAAATAATGTTTAATAATAAATTGACGGACAAAATACACGACACGTATCGTAATAGGGCAGTGTGTGTGTTTTCGAACACAAATCGCGGTGATTGCCAAGATGGTAGTCCTTACGGCTGCGAAACTCAACTGCAGGAGGTCCGAGGTCATAACGGTCTCCACCAGGAGTCTGCAAGCGGGGTGCAAATCGATAGGGCGCAGTACGCAAGCTCTTCCATGCTAGAGCAACCAGAGCAAAGGCACCCCCTCTCCCCAAAACGTTACTACTATATACACTTTTTATCATTCAAACATTGGAGCCAGTTACAATCGATGTTAATTGATGATTTCGTTGCCAATTCCACTTTTCAATGCAGCATAATAGAATTATCTGATCATCTATTTCCATTATTGTGGGTAATAATGAATGTGCGATTTATGAATTAGTTTTTCATTTCTCTAGACGTTTTGTTATGATCGAAGTTGATTGTGTCAAGTGCGCGTGCCAAAAAATTCATTATCTCGTTAGATTCACCGCAGTTACGTAATTTGATTTAAAATTCTACTGATGCCCGCATAACTTTCCAGGTGCTTTTAATCGCCGTATTTACCAAACGTAATTACTGTACGATGTACGGGGGAACAATTAAAAACTAAACTGCAACTTGTATGTTATATTGCGTGCTGTAGGATATTTACCATGTTGTTTCCTTAATCTGCCACATAGTTTTCTTTTTAATCACATCCTCCAGATAACATGGAGAGTTTCAAGAAATCTGTTCTATTAGGGGGAAAAATTGCTGGAAAGTTTTGCACGCGAACGTGCTCAGCTTATAGGCACTATGGTAATTTTGCTTTGGCTATAATTAATTCTTGGATTTATAATGAAAACAATACACTGTTGAAGAAAGTTTCATAAATAATGCGAAGAAATTAAAGTTGGAAATATTCAGAAATATCCTAAAGCAGATGGTAGAAAAATTAGATGGTTTGCTTGTATTCCCTAAGAATTAGTTATCCTTTACAGCAATATTAAATTTCGAAAAAAAAACCTTCTATTATAATAGATATAAATTTATTTTCCATGAAATACTTACTTAAATTTTCTGCTCTTAGGTGAATATATTTGAAAACATACTTTCCGAGAAGATGTACAAAATTATAAAAAAACATTCAATATCACTTTATTCACTTTGCATTTCCCAAAAGCTTCTGATTTGGAAATATTTATAATCCGCCCACGATATCTCCTTTTCCTGTCGAAGAGTTTCCCCACTGATAAGCCCCTTGCATTTTACGGAAAAAATTCCTATATAAAAGTAGGTATTGAGTTTTCATTTTCCTCCACTTACAAAATAAACTGCGTTCATCATCATAAGCTTTATAGAGGATTTAATTATTTGATTTTATTTTCCCTCTTGAATTTCTATGAGAACAAACTTGAATGGTTGTTTACTCTTCCTATAGGACAGATAAATGATTATTTTGAAGTAAATAATGTCACTAAATATTATTAATGGTGTTTTCCTCTTGCATGGAACTAAAAAAGGCACAGTGTAGAACGAACTAAAGTAGTCATATATCAAAGATATTGAGGTTTATGCAATCAGTAATTTGACGGCACAATGATCGATTAGATAATAACCATAAATTTTATACAACACAACAGTTATATTAAAACACTTTCAGATTGTTTCGTAAGTAGTACGAAAAATTTCTTGAGGGGAACTCAAATTGCATACTTGAAAATTGGGTTAATGAGGAAGAAATTTATGTGGAAAACCAATAATTGAACTTTCAAGTACTCGTTACTGGATTAAAGATAACTACTATAAAATTGAATTGGGATTTTATTTTAGTTTTATTGTCTATAGCAAAGTTTTATATTTCTTATGGTACCTAAATAATATTTAATTTCCTCGTAGCCGATCCTTGTTTTCTATTTCAAGGATAATAAAGCTTTTAGGGTGTTAAAGTGAATTCTGTCTAACCCAAATAAGATTTACTCAACTGACTTTGATCTTCCCATGTATGTAAGTAGATAACATGGAATTTGAGGTCAAATTTTAACAAAGTTTTGCAACTTTATGGAAACCTCAAAGCGCACTTGAAAGTATTGACTAGTGAAAATAAACTTATGAGAAGCCAAAGCTTAGCTTGCGGTATTTGTACAGTGAAGTTTGTCTCTGAGGAATGGGCATTTTGCAATAAAGTCCAAGTGACAACTTCCAAACTGCACCACCTAAAATTTATAATAAAATAAGTCTGATGTTAGTTTTTTTCTGAACAATACGTCCGATTTGTATAATCTTTTTTGTGTGTTGATTCATCAGAAATGTTTCAGTGGTACGGAATTTTTGTTTGATTACCGGGTGTAACAACAAAGTTGGATTTTTCCAAAAATTCGTGGGGTATTAATTTTCAGTTTAATGTCTGCGTCTATATACCACGTACTTATCCCATGGCTAAAGCATATTAATCAGTCATAATCCTACAAACAGCATACCAATGTATACTTAGGTATATAATCACGCAGCTATAGTACCTACATGTTAAGCAAAAGCCCCATTGCATACCAAGCGCATTACTATAGCAACAAATAGAGCGAATCATTGAACAAAAAGATATTCAGGTTTCATATCCGAACCGCTCCCGTTACAAGGGACGTTTTAATTTATATCGAATCGAACTTCCCAAACAGCCTCCGAAACACTCGACGCAATATCGAATTACCTAATCTAATCAAAAGGAAAAAGTAGTATATTGTAGGTTGCATTACCACCATCTAAGATAACATTTCTATATATTATCTAGCTACTCTAGCGAGATCTAGGTGGAATACAATACGTGATGCGAATAAAACACACTATTGCCCCAGTTTTAGCACACGGTAGAATCCGGGGATATGCTTTGTGTGTTTGCTGCTTAGGTGTGTTTGTTTTACATATTATAAGACAGTATTTTACCGTATATATTGTTGTACATGTGTATTTGTACGATAAATCTTGGGAAATGCAATTATATTCCCGGATTTATTTGATGTTCAAATTCGGCGCCATAAATTGTAAACTTGTGCCATCTATCAATTAGAATGGGAATGAGAATTATTTAGCTGGTTTATAAACCAGTTTTTACAGTTTGATATATAGCTATTGTATTCTATGATTAAATCAATGATTTATTGTCGTTTATTCTTTAAAATAACACCGAGATTATTAATAATAAATTAATAATTTAATTAATCAAATGAAACTTTAATAACTCAAACATTTTCAATACAGTTATCTGATTTATCGACTGTCAAATTTGACATTTAAATATTTGTAAATAATCAACCGTTCGATAAGTTAGTCGATAAAACATCAATACTCCTATTAAATGATTATATTCATCAGATAAATGTGTGGAATGTTGTGACTTCAACTGTATATAAGTGCTAAAGAAACTTAAAGGAAGTTGTGGTAAGTTTCCGATTGAATATGTTGTTCTAACCTCAAAAAATTTTACCGGTAGTATTTTAATTTTTAAATACATATTTTGGATTTGTAAAAATTTATTTCTATGTCTCTTTGTTACAGAGTAGTAGCACCTAATTCCAATGGATTCCATTCTACCCGAGTTAAAGGCAACTTTGCCCGGCCGTGCAAGTCAGATCGAAGAACTTTATAATCTGTTTGCTTATAAAGATGAGCCCTTCGTCGATAGCATTTACATTTCCGGTGGTCCGAGCAGTGGAAAATCCGTCGTAGTTACTACGTTATTACACAAACTGGGCCTACGACACGCCGTAATAAATTTAATCGAATGCTACACATCAAAAATCCTTTTCGAGACGATTTTAAATAAACTGTCCGGGCATAAAATCGACCCGGAAAAAGGACAATCGTACGCCAGATGCGACAATATGATGGATTTTATATTTTATTTGCAGAAATGCTCAAGCGAAGTGGATTTAAATGGATCTGTTCTCGTATTAGATAAAGCCGAAAAACTTAGATCTATGGATTTTAATTTATTACCAGGGTTTTTACGCCTGCGGGAATTGACTGGTGTTTCAATTTCGACTGTATTCCTCTCTGAGATTATATTTGAAAAGTATTACGCTAAAACAAACATTGTGGAGCCGATAAAAATCTGCTTTCCACAGTACAACAAGAATGAACTGCTGGAAATTCTCTTGCTTGATGTTGATTACGCACGTTCGCTTCTATCGAACAACACTGATGAAGTACGCATGTTTTATCAGAATTACTTGAACGTTTTTTTGTCGGTTTTCTACCGAGCCTGCAGAGATTTATCCGAGCTGCGCCACATGTCCAGAATAAACTTTATAAAGTATTGTGAGCCACTTCGAAATGGAGATATCACCACTGTGGATTCAATGGCACTATGGCGACATATAGCTCCGATTCTCAAAAGTTCCTTAGAAGTGCTGTACTTGAGAATCTCCAACGAACAAACATTTAACAGCGAACGTCAATCTGAGCAACAACAGAAAAACTTCCAACAACTGACACAAAGTCTAGAACTGCCGTTTTATGCTAAGTATCTATTAATTGCAGCATACCTGGCGAGTTATAATTCGGCGAAAGATGACAAACGACTCTTTATGAAATATCATGGCAAAAAGACTAAAACAATGAAAGATGTTAAAGCGAAAAGCAAGGTGTCGGAGCAACTTAACACCCAATTAGGACCGAAGCCTTTTACCTTTGACAGGCTGTTGGCGATTTTTTATTCCATTTTGGATGACAAAGTTGGATTTAATAACAATTTACTGGCGCAGGTTTCCAGTCTGGTTGAACTTCAACTGCTTTCCACTGTGTCAGACAATTGCTCACTGGATGGACAAAAGTACAAGTGTTGTGTTAATTTTGATTTCATCCACAGCGTGGCCAAGATGGTGGGCTTTAACATCAGAAAATATCTTAGCGACTTCAGTCATATTTAGTATAGTTACTAAGATTAATTATTTATTTTCGTTAATAAAATATTTCAACAGTTTTCTTACACAAATTCAACTTTTGTCTGCGACGGTTTTTCCTCTTGACTATTTAGCTTCTGATTTCCCTTGATAAAATACGAAACAATCCTCATAGGCCTCATATATACTCCACCGGCTGGTTGATCACCGTACACCTGATTCGATTTTGAATCGTAACTTGTGCCATAAATGTCCCAAAGAAACGGGGCCGCCGCCCTATAATCCACCCCGTCAACGAAGACGCTCCGTTTGAAATAATAAAAGCGTGGACCAAATGCTTTATTACCACTATATTATCTTTTTCCCCATAAATGGAACAACAAACTGTATTTGGTACATCTCTAATCAAATTTTTTACGATATTTTTATATCTTAATTATGTTTGTTTTGCTATATTGGGTCGGCGAGGTATTGTGGTAAAAAGGTGTTTTGGAAGACGACAACAAAAAAACTTTTACTTTGTGAGCACAAAAAATATAAAATGAAATGGGCTGATGCGCGGGATGAAAAATGATGCGACGGGAAGACTTGACATATTGTTTCACCTCCGCGACAGCACACAATAAACTCGTATATCGATTATTGACAATGTGTAAGTATATGTGTTGGGGTAGGTCACACTATAATGCAAATATTCCAACAGGGGATGGTTATGTAAAGTTAAATTGATTTCAACAATCTACCGTCGCGAATGAGCAATACATGTCACCTTAATCTGGCATATTTGAGCAAACTAAATTTCTCGGCACAGTTGTGCTCATTTGGCAAATGGGAATAATTAAGATGGATTTGTGTGCGAGCGATGAAACGGTCGGCTATTTTCCATTCATTGATTATGCCAGCAGCGTGTGAGATTTAGATTTATATAAAAGCACAAAAGTTGGTTTGTGTTGTGGGGCTAAATTTTGCTGAAAACATCGCGTGAGTGTTTGGTTTCAGGGACATAAATCACTGTATGACATTAAATGTCGTTTTAGAATTTAGACGAACTGATATGAAAATTATAGAGCTTGCGTTATCATGTCTGGAGGTAGCTCAAACCTTCCCAGGAGATGAGTGATATACAGGGTGTTCGCGCGAAGTGGCTCACTATTGCTAACTTTGTTATTATTTGAGCTACAAAGTCGGTTAAATTAGCAAACTAGTAGCATTTTTTTCGCTGATTACAATGGTGAAAACAGAAAAACAATTAACCATCTGGTTTTCGAGATATTCACAAAAATAACATTTTTTTAAATGGAACACCCTATACATTTTTGCAGAAATCGATTACAAATTAAATTCTGTACAAAAAATGTCCTTAATTTTTTTTGATAATAATTTAAAATAAGCGAGTTATTTTGAAAAAAAGTTTGCAATTTTTTAAAATCAAATAGCCATAAAACGGAATAGTAATTTATTAAAACCAAACAATCATAATTTTGAATTTAAGCCAGTTGAAAAAAACTTGAAAGAATTACGGAAATATTACTATTTTATTTAATATTTTTAATATACAGGTGTTTGCGCAAAGTGGAGCACTATTGCTAACTTTGTTATTATTGGAGCTACAAAGTCGATTAAATTAGCAAACTAGTAGCATTTTTTCCGCTGATTATAATGGTGGAAAAAGAAAAACAATTGGCCATCTGGTTTTCGAGATATTCACAAAAATAACATTTTTTAAATAGAACATCCTGTATATTTTTGCCAAAATCGATGATAAATTAAATTCTGAATAAAGAATGTTCTTATGCTTTTTTGACAATTATTTAAAATAAGCGAGTTATTTTGAAAAAAAGTTTTCAAAGTTTTAATATCAAGTAGCCATGAAAATTATAATTTTGTAAACTTTCAATATTTCCGTAATTCTTTCAAGTATTTTTCAACTTGCTTAAATTCAAAATTATGATTGTTTGGTTTTAATAAATTACTATTCCGTTTTATGGCTACTTGATTTTAAAGAATTGCAAACTTTTTTTCACAATAACTCGCTTATTTTAAATTATTAACAAAAAAAGATGAGGACATTTTTTGTATAGAATTTAATTTACCATCGATTTTTGCAAAAAGATAGGGTGTTCCATTTAAAAAAATGTTATTTTTTGAATATCTTGAAAACCAGAAGGTCAATTGTTTTTTTGTTTTCACCATTGTAATCAGCGGAAAAAATGCTACTAGTTTGCTAATTTAACCGACTTTGTAGCTCCAATAATAACGAAGTTAGCAATAGTGAGCCACTTCGCGCGAACACCCTGTATACTACTAACCCGATTTATTTAGGAAAATAGCGACGTGGCATTTATAGATGTCCCTAAAGAAAGACTAATCACCAGTCCAATTATTTTGAATCATTACAGTACTTTTGACAAAAACATGTTAAAATTATAAAGTGGAAGAATTTATTGTATCACTAATAAAATCAGCTTTATATTAAACACCTCACTCGAGTAAACTTGCTTAGTGAGAATAGTTTTATTCGCACCCAAAACAGTCATTCAGTGCTTGTTTAAATTTGTCCAAATCTCAAGTACCCCCTCAAAACCGCTTGTAAGTAACATGAGTGAATATCAACAGAAACTCAGGGCGGTGTAATTAAGGTAATCCTAAGTGTTCATATAGTGGCGCCACTGAAATAGCACCAGCAGCAATTGTACCCATTTGAAGGGCTACTAAAACAAACAGAGAAACCTGCTGCCCCCGAAGACTGCTGAGTGATGATATAATTCAGCAGTTTACCCTAGCGCTAAGCTCAAGTTCTAATATTTTCAGAGCTAGGACTTATGGAGATGACAAAATCGATTGACGATGTCCAAAAAGAAGTAAAGGTATATAAGGAACAGCTGGGGCTGAAGCATTTCGGTTGAAATGTCAATATGGATATAATATGGCAAAAATGCGCCACTATGTTTTGCCTATCACAATAAAATTCCTGCAGCGTCCTCAACGTATTTACTTCCGGTTCAATAACCACGTTTTATTTCGGTAGGTAGGTGGTTAGCGGATGGGATGTAATATGTTAAAGCGTGTTTAGCTCCAGCACATATTCGATTATATTTTCATACTCATGTATTTATATTGGCTGATTATGGTGGTTTGTCTTTGTGGAAAGGGATTATTGTGTAGGAAATTAACCCAAAGGGTACTTTGCTGTTATGTCATTTACACGACCGCAGTTTTCAAGCAATTATATCTTGCACAATGCACATGTTACAAAGTGGGCATTTTAATTCCGGCAACATTATTATGTAGTTACCGTTTGTACTACAAAATTAATTCGGTTATAATAATATAATATAACAACATGTTTCCAATATTAAGTACATACCTACAAAATTGCATTGTAGTAAATTTTATATAATTAATTCATTAACTGAGATAGAGTAAATTGAGTATTTGCATGGAATGTTATAAATAAAGCAAAATATTTATTTAACAATGTATTTACAAAAAAATATATGTCAAAACATTCAACATCCATACAAAATATTACAATTGAGCAAAAACACATTATAAACATTGCACCCTTAAAAATAAATAAAAAATATTTTTATATACAATCAAATGAAAAATAGCTACACAATAATGGTTTGAATTTATATAATGATATCACAAAATACAAAGCATTAAAGTCGATAGTAATTAAATAATCATGATTCTAATAATATGTTAGATTCTTGGTTGTTTACCTCAATAAAAATATAATTTATTTGCTACCTTACTCGCATTATTAATTGCACAAAACTAAAAAATCGACTAGTTTCAATAGCATGTAAATACGTACAAAAAGGTATACAATACAATTCCCTATTGTTAAAAAATATTTACATCATCACAGATAAACTTGGGTTGGAAATTGCAGGTATTAAAATAATTATGTCTCACATTTATCCACCCATATAATTAAATAGAATGATGGGCGTCTCTGAACTATATACATACTTGCCCTCCTCCTCTTCAATGAACAATTTAAACGGAAAAGGCATCTAGTAATTTGTTGGCTGATTTTTCACCTTGGACAGAAGTTGAAGTGCGGGAACAAGAAGCAGTGCAGCGACAAAAACCTAAAAATAAAAAAAAAGTAATTGTGTGAAGAAAGTTTGTCGAGTCATCGTCTTAAATAGGATCCAAATCTAAAGAGTCGAGGGGGAAGAGAATGAGAATGTTTAAGGGTCCAATTATTAATTTTTTATTTGGGGAATTTTACGCAACAATAAATTGATGAATATTAAATTTTGTTCATGGATCTGTGTAGAATTTTCAGCGCATTTTCCCCCGTTTACAAAACAAAACAAATTTTTTCTATATATTCCATTGAATCGGAAAAACAACGCCGGAATTTTGTTAATAATTCACAATCAAAATTGAATTGTATGTTTCGAAATTTTGTACTGATGTTGAAAAATTAATTTGACAGACAAAATTCATTTGCATAACAAAACTGTGGCTCTGTTACACTCCAGCTACATAAAATACGTAGATAAACCGAATAAATCTCGTAATATTCCTTGTATGTGGCTTTTTTCCTTTCAGAGATCTCCACTGATGCAGGTGGCATCATGGTGTATACGCGCATTCCGTCTTATAGTATTTTTAAATTAATGACCATAAATTACGTATCTTACAACCACCAAAGTCAGCCAGGGAATTTGTGTACAAGAAGTACACGCAGGAAATGATACAACAACTGAGAGAGGCTGTGTTAAGTTTAATGAGAGAGACAGTGTAGATTTATTATGCAAATTATAACTTTAGCCTAGATTTTCTTGTGAGAAATAAAAGCATTATTTAGTTTTATTACGATAAATCATAAGTTACGAGAGGGGACGAAGTGTTTTGTTCAAATTTTTTGTATAAAAGAAAGTGTAAAGTATTTTATAGTGAATTTTATGTGCACAAAAAACTCAAAAATTTAGTTTAATTTTGTTTAAGATTTTAATAAACAAAATATCCATAAATAGCGTCAGGATATTCAACGGAAATCAAACTGTGCTGCACACCGATAAATTCGAGTGGAAGATACTACGAGCCCTAACAACTAAATGTTCGGACAAAAGTAAATTTTTGAAGTATGAAAGGAGAACTGGAAATTTTACGCAAATAATTAGTAAACACCTAACAATACAATAAGATAAAGCCTTAATAACAATATTATGCATGGAAGAAAATTATTTATTGGATTTAACAATATTTTAACCTTAATAATTAGCAAACTTTACAAAATTAATTTGCAACTAAATGTTGGGATAATTTTTAATTTAGGACCATTAATAAGAGGTTACGTCTCCTTTTGCTTTAATAGCTGCCTGTATTCTAGCAGGCATTGTATTTATCAAATTTTGGTACAATTCTGACGTGAAACTGTTCCAAATTTCTTCTATTTTGGTCTTTAAGTCCCCAATGGTTCTTGGTGGATTATTGAGTAAAATACGTTTAATTTTATGCCAAAGAGTTTCAATGACATTTAAGTCCGGACTGGATGAGGGCCATGAAAGCACCTTTATGTCTTTTTCCCCAAGTTCCAAAACTGTGATTTTTTAAAAACAGTCGTTAGAAAATTACGTCACATTTTTCAAGTGCAATTTTAAAGCTACGAAATATGTCTAAAATCACCAAATAAAGACTTGGGGATTTTTTTGTACATAAAACCAACATCCAGCTTTGCAATAAAGTAAATTTTACCAAAATCCAACCAGTGGTTCCAAAACTGTGATTATTTTAATGTAGGTAGCACCCTCAAAAAACACGTTTTTTGAAAAGTGAACTGTGGAACTCGAAAAAAATGCAAAAAAAATCATATTAACATTTCAGGATTTTTTCAATATAGTACGATTATTGAGCTTTGACTTAAATGTTTTTTGGCACAAATCCAACCAGCGGTTTCAAAACTGTGATTCTTTAAAACAGTTACTAGAAAATTTTATCATTTTTGAAGATGCAACTTTGAAGCTCCGATAAATGCCTAAAATCATCAAATAAAAACTTGTGTAACTTTTTTGTAAAGAAAACCTACATCCAGCTTCGCAATAAAGTAAATTTCATCAAAATCCGACTACTAGATCCAACGTTTCGAAAATAATAATTCTTTGTTTCTACAATTTTTCCATCTTGCTGGGTTAAAGTGCCACAGTTTTGGAACCGCCGAGCGGATTTTTACGAAATTTACGTTTTTATATAACTAAATATTGGCATTATAACTGAAAAAACCATCAGTATTATGGAAGTTAATTTAGATAACTTTTGCGCGTATGGAAAAAAGACAACCAAATTTACTTTTGTCCGAACATTTAGTTGTTAGGGCTCGTATACTGTCAAAAAGAAGAATGCATCAGTTTTGTTAAAAAAATTTCCAATAGAATATCAATTTCATTTGTATAGTATAATAAAATAACAAAGTAAAATAATTTCCGAACTTTTATAACACGCCAAAAAAATCATTTAGTTATAAATATTTTAATGGACTCTTGAAACAAAATTCATGAGGATCATCTTACGCTACCAAGAAATAAGTTAATTTTTTTGAATCGTTATGATAATCTGAAACTGTCCATAATAATTTATCAAAAATATTAAATTATATTCTATGGCATAATTACGAGTTTTATTAAATTTATTCCAACTAATATATTATTTTTTTCTATACATATGCGGCGGTCTAATTCCTCCCAAAAAACATCACTAAATTATCTCATTAGCAACTGGAGTGTAATCCACTCACAAAAACTTAATTACAATAAACGAGCCGAATTTTGGTTGTTTGAACCGGTTTTTACCTCACAGCGGATGCTCAATGGACCAATTCCAAATTATTAGCCAATTTTACTTTATTTAATATATCGAAAAGGTATTGGATATAATAATAAAAAATTTACATACCTATTGGGGTCGTATTTCACGTCAAATCCCTCAATTTTGACGACATTCCATTCGGCTTTATTGCGAGCATAGCTGAACGATATCTGTAAAAAAATTAGTACCATAACGACCACATTACCTTTTATAAATTGCCCAATATAATAAATGTAAGGTTTTAAGGATACAGTTAAAGTTTTAATTAAATATAGTGAACTAGTTGATATAATTTACTTGTTTATGGCTGTTTTGGTTAACTGTGGCGTTGAGCAGGTTTCGTAGCAGGAAACAATAAATTTAGGCCGCAGGAGGTGTGCGTTCGGTTCAAAATAAATTATTATTTTTACTGACTAATTAAAAGTATAGACGAAATTTGCATACCTGAATTGTCCTTAAATAGTTATAAAAATAATTAAAATATTCTTCGACAAGCCATTAAATTAAGTTTGATATATTTGTTTATCTAAAGTAGCCCGAATACTACAGTAATTTAAATAGTTTCACATATACAGGATGATAGGTTTGTCACTATAAAAACATAATATATTACCTGGTCCTCAAGCATGTCCCTTCTGATGAATTTCATGGGTTCCAAATGTGAGTGGAACTGGTCAACAACGGTCAAAGGTTTCTTGAGTAAATGCTCTGTAAAAAATCGGCCCCCAGAGTGGGTGTTAGTTAATAAACCGTGTAATTTAGAGCAATTTATGGCAGTCGCTTAATTGTCATTTCCTGATTTTCTACTTACCAATGATGTAACCCATTGTAACATCGTCCGGTAGGCGGATTTTTTCACCTGTGCCAATGAACTTACCAGCGCTGGAAAAAAATTATTGATGTAAAAAACAAGATTATTAAAATAATATTGCAGCAAAACGCTCGGTTTGCTAGACCATAAAGTTAATTTAATAATAAATCCATTAAATTGAATTTAACAAAAAAAACGACTATTTTACAATACAACATTTAACGCTTGATATGCACAATCGACTTGAATGCCTTTAGACACACTGGCGGGTTTTTACTTGCAGTTTTATATAAAATCCAATTATGTGTTGGGAAAGAAATCGCTGGCACACGCGTGTACAAAAACCAGTAGCTGGCTGAGGGACATGCACAAAAAGTTTCCGTTTGCAGCAGTTTTTTGTGCAGAGCAATAGAATATCATCCATCTTGGTAGAGTGAAATTTATACAACGACATTTAAACTAAAGCAAGTAGACGTCTTAAAAACCAAAATAAATTGCGAGCAATTTCAGTTGACGTTGGAAAAGACATCTTCGTAAAAAGATATTCTTATCACAAAGTGTCCGATTTTTAATCAAACTTATTATTATTGCAAAAATACATACAAACGACCATCGACCAAGGTTCTTCAGGACTTGTACTTTAAATAGCCTAGAAAATGTTGTTTTGAAAACCGGACCAAAAACTAATTAAAAGAACGCTCATATACAGCTAAAAATATTTCTTAAATATAACGAAACTGGTCTTTTTGACAAGTATCATTAAAACCACCAACATATCCAGTTCTACTTAAAGAACCTTTTTGCCAAACAATTCTTCCATTGACGGCAATCCCATTCGATTAACCTGCGGTTCCATTCGCATTTTTTCCAAATTGATTCACCATTTTTTTGTCGAAGGGTTAGGCCCATTAATACGATTTTATAAACGAGCCGATAAAACCGCTCATTATGAAATACCCAAGTTGGTTCTAATTTAAACTATGACAAAAGTACAATATTTTATGATCTCGTTAAGAGAGTCCTGACAAAGACTTGGGCGCATATTTCAGATTATTCGCATTACTGACGGGGCGATTTCGTCAGCCAATTACCGCAACCGATTATTCCTTTATTAAGTGCAGTTTTTGGTTTTATTCATTAGCGAAACAAGAAATGAAATTTCTGTGTGGTATTGTGGGAAGTTGGTTGGTTTTTTTGTAAAATTCTATGATGTGGTTGAACACATTGGAACAAAAATCGAGATCAAATCGGGTGAATTCACTCTGTGGAAAGTACGTGATGAAATCTTTGCTGCAGCACATATTCCAATCTTTATCATGTTACCAATACTTATACAAAATTGCATCGCAGCGTATTAAATTTGTGGATACAATACTTAGCAACACTGTAATTTAAAACAGCCACTTTGTACGTAAAACTTAAATTACGTCTTCTTATTATTAAAATTAAGAGCCTGAACTGTGCCACCTTGAAAAAGCGGCTGGGTGCATCCACTGAAAAATTCCACGACGGAATTTTATGGGCTCACGCAGTTTCCTTTTTGCTTGTTCCGCCTGTTCGCCCGACAAATTCAAAAGTGATCCCCTTAATTGACAGCTGATTAGATAGACCTAACCCATTAATTTGGACGAAAAGTAGGTTTTTCGAGTGGTTCAACAGAACACGAAAAAAGAAAACGTTTGAAATGTCTGGAGATAAAAATTAATGAGCACTAAAATATCTGGACCCAATTAAACGTGTGGGATTGTATAGAATTCTTTTAAAACATTTGTCCTCCTATTATAATATATACGTTCACTTCTTGTAAAATGGCTTACCCATGTCGGTTCTCTAACAAATTTTACACGATATAAATCTCTAATAAAAACCACTCCCTATTTGTTTGTAATA